>CM038669.1:142314613-142914613 GCA_021605145.1 Aegilops bicornis
ACCAGAAATGGTAACAAGAACAGGAGATCCACCAGAACTCAATAGCCGATATCCGCATCCGTTCAACAGCTCCCATCTGGAGCTGCTCCAGGTCAAATCTTTGTACTGATCAATTTCCAGCAAATACAATCTTATGTTTGTTTATCAAGCTTCCCTTGTGCCTGTATGAAATAAAACAGCTCACAATTTGACAAAATGACCTAGAGAAAGAGTTGTTTTCTTCTCAACCAAAATTGACATAATGTTGTCCTTTGGTAGTATAGAACAGCAAATAAACTACAGAACAAATAAATTTTTTAGGTGTTCTAATGTTATAATATCAATATATGTGCATTCTTTTTTATTTCTCCTTGTGGAAATCAACAGGTTGATTGATATACACATTTGGAAAGAAATCAAGAGGTCCTCAAAGTCTATTTATACACTAGAGTTGAAAGTGCGTTATATCGACTAGAGGGGGGGGGGGGTGAATAGGCGATTTTTAGAGAATTTTACAAATTCTTCACTGAGGAATTTGCTTGTAAGGAAATTCCTTAGCGAAGAAATACATGCAGCGGAATAAGTACTCAGAAGTAAGCATAACAGATTACAAGCATAGTCATCATGATGAAATGAAGACAATCACAGAGTACAGAAAGCGTAATCACAGGATAACACAAGATGAAGACAAACAGATCAAGAAATTGAACTGAGGAAATTGAGAAAGTCTTCAACCAAAGTCTTCAAACACAGATATGACAAACACTCAACACAGCTTATGAGGAAATGAAAGGGTTGAGGAAATAGAACCGATTAGGTTGGTGAAGACAATGATTTGGTAGACCAGTTCCAACTGCTGTCTCGGTTGTACGTCTGGTTGGAGCGGCCGAGTATTTAAACTCGAGGACACACAGTCCCGGACACCCGATCCATCGAGCACGCAGCTCAGGACACCAAGTCCTCACCGTATTCTCCTTGAACTAAGGTCACACAGGACCTCGTCCAATCACTCGTGGTAAGTCTTCAGCGACTTCCAAACCTTCACATACTTGGTCACCCGGCAATCCACAATTCCTCTTGGATGCTCTAGACCTTGACGCCTAACCGTCTGGAAGAAGCACAGTCTTCAAAGGTAAAAGCGTCGGATCCACGCTGGATCAATTTCTTGATGATGCTCAATCACTTTGGGTTTGTTGGGGTTTGGTTTTGGGATTTTCCTCACTTTGGGTTTTTTTTCTCACTTTTGTTTTTCCTCACTTGATGATTTTCGCTCAAAGCCCTCGGAGGATGGGTTGCTCTCAAATAACAAGTGTCAAGTTCTCTCGAGCAGCCAACCAACTAGTGGTTGTAGGGGGCGGCTATTTATAGCCTAGGGAGCAGCCCGACATGATAAGACATAAATGCCCTTCAATGATATGACCGTTAGGTGGAGATATTTTGGGGACGGTGGCCAAGAAAGACAAAGAACGGTCGGAATTTGACTCTCAAATTCCTCGTATATCATGTTCCTCACAGTGTAGGCAATTCATCATGGCGAATTCCTAACTCCTCGCCGAACAAATTCTCGTGACCGTAAGAGCTTCGTCTCACATCAAGAAATTGACTGAATCGTATGAGATTTCAAAGGCTTCACTCAAGGGATTGGTAGGTGAGGATTTTGAGTTGAGCATCAAATGGAAATTTTTCCTTAGTATTTCCTCGACCCCTTTAACAAAGACGGTGTTTCCTATGACTCAAGAAAGAGAAAATGAAACTACGAAAACAAAAGTCTTCACGCTTCATGTTCCTCAAGCGAATACCAAGTCTTGAGGATCACACCAATTTCTTCATCACAAAGTCTTCGAATATCAAATTCTTCAGTTGAAGAAATTCATTTTAGGGGTCGACTTTCTCTGTAAATATCAAACTCCTCATAGACTTATATACCTGTGTACACTCACAAGCGATTAGTTACTTAACCTATAAGTCTTCAAAACACCAAAATCACTAAGGGCACTAGATGCACTTACAATCTCCCCTTTTGGTGATTGATGACAATACAGTTAAGTTTTCAACGGGGATAAATATATGAAGTGTAAATACTGATAATGAGGATTTTGATTGTAAGATATAGAAGAACTCCCCCTGAAGATGTGCATAGTGAGGAATTTGCTTTTGAGGCAATGCACATTTGAAGATTTGAATCATGGAGATCTCCCCCTATATCTTGTAATTCATACAAGCATTTGACATAAATATGAGGAATTTGAAATGCATGATGAAATATGGTGCTTGATGATATGCGAGCATGCAAAATAATGCATAAAGAGTATCAGAGCCCAATGCGTATGAGGAATTTGAAACTCTTCATCGAGCTCATGAGGATCAGAGCATAACAAGGATCAAAGCATATCAATACCACTGTAATCAGAGCACAAGTAGATTTGCTATGAAGCATAGTGTAAAAACATAATGCATCAAAAGTATCAAAGCACCATCGGGTTTAAGATTACAACTCGATCCAATAAAAGGTTTCAGAAGAACGAGAGTTGTAACTTAATAAAATATTGTATATAGACAAAAACGAGACCCGCTTGAAGACTAACTCAAATTTCTCCCCCTTTGTCATCTAATGACCAAAAGGATCGAAACTGAGGACTAACGCTCTTGAGGAACATCAAGATGAAGACGGAGCGCCAGCATTGTCGGGGTTGTTCGTCGAGGTAGGACCAGCAGCAGTGTCTTCCAAATCTTCATTTTCATCAGTATCGCGAGATGAAGAATATGAGCTGGCAACCAAGGAAGGAACTTTGACCTTCTTGAATTTCTTCGGAGGAGGTGCAGACTACCAAATTCTTCCTTGAGTCCCATTGATTTCAGTTCTTCTTCATTGTAGACATGTGATGTAACAGCCTGTGAGCGCTTGAAGGTTTCATGAAGATAGTAGTGGTTTTTCTTCACTGCATTGTGAGTTGAGGTCATGTTGTAAAGAAGAGTGCCAAACTGACGTTTAACCCACTTGTGATTGCGATCAACCTTCTGATGAAGACTGAGGAGTAGTTCACGATCAGTCATCACCCTGGGTGCAGTTCCTTGAGGATTTTGCTTTACTGAGGTATTTGCTGCTGAGTCATGTGTGGCAGAGTCATCATTTGTGGAGTAAGATGCTGCTTTGCGAAACTGTCCATCCAATGGACGAATACCTTCATCTATCACAGCAAAGAGCCTTGCCCTTTTCATCAGCTGAGGCAATTGGTCGTTTGAGGACTTCAATCGGGGGCAGGTAGCTGCAGTGGTTCAAAGTACCAGCTTTGTAATTCAGTGAAGATCTTGAACTGATGAATCTCATAATCCAAGGCGCATAAGGCTTGACTCAAAAGGTGACATGGCAATGTTAGCGAGTCCTCATGAAGAAATCATGGAAATTGACGGAACGCCATGGATGATGTTGAAAAGCATATTCTTCATGATGCCAACGACTTCTTCATCGCTCGAGTCGTGGCCTTTGATAGGACTCATAGTCTTCGTCAAGATTCGATAGACGGTCCGAGGCACATATAATAATTCCTTGACGAGGAATTTGGTTCTTGGTGCCTGCCTTGGCTTCAATGGCTTCATCAAGACTTGCATATAGTGATTTGAAAGTTCCTTTTCTTCATAGATGCGACGAGCTCCATCAATCGGAGGACCGAGAGGAAGGGCACGAAGCAATTCAATTGCAGGAGCCTTGTAGTGAGTGTTTTCGGTCATCCAATCTAAGACCCATGAATTGATATCTTCAAAGATCTCCGGTGATATGCAGGGTTGCATAGAATCAAGAATTAGCTCTTCGTTCGATCCACAAATATCGGTGCGAAGCTTAGAAGTCCTGCGTCGTGAAGAACACAGAGGACGGGCTCAAAGCTCGGCAAAGTGTCTCCATATCCACATGAGGAATATGAGCATGATCGAAGATTTTATCCTTGTTGAAAAGCACCGAGGAATAGAAGTTGGCTTGACCGGCAGTCCGTAATCGCCTCTTCCTAATTCGAGCAGAATCATAAGGATTATATTCGATGAAGAACACGTGCTCGGCGAAGAAATCTTCAGCCTTGAACTTTTGCTTGGTTGAGAACGGGTTCTTCCGCTTGGCAGAGGGGTGTCGTTGATTTGCATCACCACCTCGGGAATCACAAGTTCAATTTCTTCACCGAGGAATTACTTGCTCCTCAACTTGTGCAGTCGAGGAATAGCAGCAAAGAAGCAGTTTCATCGGCACTAGTGGCTGGAATTTCTTCATGCACGTAACCGGTGGGTTGATTTTCTTGAGTCTACTTGGACAGTTTGTGCAGGGAGTGAGGAACCTGTTGGAGCGGAGTGAAGAGAGGAGTATTGGGATGCTGATTTTCCCAAAAATCATCATTGAACACCGGTGTGGTGCATCCGATATCCACATCTTCATCTTCAATTTCCTCAAAGACCAGCTGAGGAATTTCATAGTCCGATGAGGGAATAACTGGGGTTGAAGGGATGGCATCCACTTCAATTTCTTCATCCATTTTCTCGCAGGCAGCAGAGATTGATGTTCTTCATCGATCCGTTGGCACTTCATATTCTTCTCCAAAAGGAACTATTTCCTTTGAAGGTATGGAGGAAATTGGAATAGCATCAATCGGGTTTTCAACAGAGCTGGTCATTGGCTTCATTTTCTTCGCAAAGAAGAATCTGACGCAGCTGATGCTTTTCTTTTCTTCACAGCAGCTCGTTCTGCAGCCTTGGTTTTATTCACTTCAAAAGCAGATGGAAGAATTGGAGTTGGAGTTGGTGCAGGAGGAGCTGAGGAATTTGGTTCATTTTCTTCAGAGCAACCGATGCAGTTCCTCTGTCTAGAGCAATTTCTTCAGCGCACCACTAGTGGGTGCCTGGCGCTTTCTTCCGGCTGGAATTTCTTCATCAGCCCCGAATCAGCATTTTCTTCAGAGGGCTAAACCGATGCTTCACCGAGGATTTTCACGTTGCACGTGTAGCAACACTTGTGAGATTCTTCGCCGATTGATTTAATCTGTCCTTGGCTCCTTGCCAATCAGCATTGAATGAATCAAGTTTTTGCTGAGGTTTTGGATTTCGATCTGGACTTGGAGAAGCTCCTCGGTGTCATCTTGACAATGTTTTTCTTCGTGAACTTCTCCTTCCTGTATTGAGCCTTTTTGATTTCCTCGCCTTTTCATACTTCCATTTTTCTTCAGCTATGAAGTGAGTCAACATATGACTTTGACCAGGTGTCAAGTGAAGATCGAGCAGAGGGGTATTGGGATCATCATGCCGAGATCAATAAAGTCGAGGACTATCTTCGGTCCAATAGCAAAGGGCAGATGTACCTTTGGCTCTAGCGGCTCTTGCTTGTCGGTCTCGATGATTTCGCTAGTTCTTCATCGATGCCTCATCCTCGATGGCACATGGAATGCAACCAATTTCTTCGCTGGCCAGGCCGAGGACCTCGACCACTGTTGCTTTGGTCTTCAAATGAGTCGGACCAGTTGAAGAAATGGGAGCGGTGAGGAACTTGCAGAGATGCCCGAGGCAATTGAAAATCCAGCAATCCGTTGACATGTAGCTAGGTGCACAGGAACTGAAGGTTTTGACGGAGCAGTTGAGGACTTTGGTGGGGCAGCAGCAGTTTGAGGAATTTGCTTGGAAGGTGCTGCTGAGGAACTTGGCCGTGAGGGCGCAGATGATGAAGCACTTGGCTTATAAGCAGGCTTCTTTTGCATTGATTTCCTCGGTTTGACCGAGACCTTCGTGGCGATAGCAATGGCGTAATCCTCATTGAATTTCATCACTGCTTCCTTTGCTTGCTTAGCCAATTTTGCTTGGCGTTTAGCCCATTCCTTAGGAAAGTCCTCACCGCGTTTGACGCTAGTGGGATCAGCTATTTGGCGGTGCCAAAGGAGCTCTTGGGCATGGAGGGTTAAGAGCGAATTTCTTCATGTACTTAGGAGTTACATATCTATATTCCTCCATTCCCGTGCCCATCTCCGCTCAATCTTCCGAATACGCACCTTGCGTTGATTTTTACTTTCTTCATCCGGTGTGCGAGTCAAGATATATATCCTCGGGGATTTCAAACGCTGTCATAACCTCTGGTTTCTTTCCTCCCTTCATGCGGCTTCTTACCATCTGCCATTTTCTTCAGCTTGAGGAATTTGAACAAATGAGTTCTCTCAAGAAGTGTGCAGTTTTTCTTCGAGGAACGCTGCAAATGAGTTAAGTTGATGAGAACCTAGGGATTCAAAGAATGACATTTGTACCGTGAACAGAGTATAGGTGCGAGGAATTTGAAGAGGTCATATGCTCTCGTAGTGTTTTTCAAAAGAACAAGTTTGAGGATTTTGACCAGATGAGCCTTGAAGAATTTCAATAAGCGTTCTTTATCTTAGGTTCCAGAGTTGTATAGATCAAGATCCACACAATTGAGGAATCTTGAAGAAAATCATTGCTTAGAGAAATGAGTCAAGAGATTTGAGGTGTTCATAGGTGTGAAGAATTTGAAATAAACACCTTTGAAGAATTTGAAGAAAATTTGAGACTCAAAGCGAGTAAATACAAGTAACTTTTAATTTACCCAAGTGAAGAACACGCATTTAACTGAGATGAACAGTTTAGAAGTTCGTCTGCTCAGATCTTCTCCGCCCTAACTTGGCAGAGGAAATCAGCTACGGCGACGGCGGAGTGAAGAAATTCCACGGTCGGCGCGAGTACGTCGGCGAAGAGGTCAAGGCGGTGAAGCTTTTCCTCACCGGCCATTTATGGAATAGTGGCGGCGCTTAGGGTTTCGAGGAGCTCGAAAGCGGAGAGAGGAGTCGAGTTAAGTAAAAGAGTGAGGAAGGGAGAGAGGGTATTTATAGCCACGGTGAAAAGCGGATCGTCCAAGATTTAGGACGAACGTGCCTGACCACTTCCCTTCTCACGACATGTGTCACACACGTACTGTGTAGTGGAGATCGTGTACGATCGTGGGTGAATATAATAATGCATCGTGGGATGCGGAACGGTTTGAGCGGTAAAAGCGAAGGTTTGAAAAAGATTCGTTTTAAAGTTCCGTTCGCAATTTCTTCACCTGTCAAGGACACAAAGTGAAGAATTTGATCGTGTTTCAAAGTAGAACGCAATTGAAGAATTTGTGATTGGTTTGGGTTGAGTTTAGCATAGAGGGGAAGGGTCCGATCACATTCACTTAGCAGAAAAAGCGACTTGAAGAAATAGCCATAAGTGAATGTTGTAGAGGACATAAATCCATATAGCCAATGAAGAAAGACGACGGAAATAGTGAAGATTTTACAAAGTTGAAGAATTTGAAAAACTGAAGAATTTCAAAATTTGAGGAAAAACTCAAATTGAAGATTTTCAACTTTGGTGGTGGCGAGACCCAATCAGTATAAGAATGATGATTTCGCACACACCGCACAATTGTCGAGGGTTCTCGAGAATCAAATTCTTCATTAATTTCTTCACACTTAGAGTGTTATTCTTCATTGATTGAAGAAAACGCTTTCTTCATGTGTTGCACATCTAAGTCATCAAATTTGCATAAGTGTTAGGATGTGTGTCCTTTTCAAAGAACATTCAAGATTCTAAGATATTTAGCTCACACCGCAACATGCTAAATCTCTTCTCATCCAAGGGCTTAGTGAAGATATCAGCTAGTTGTTCTTCGCCTTCACGTGCTCGATGGAGATATCGCCCTTCAACACATGATCACGAAGAAAATGATGACGAATTTGAATGTGCTTTGTCTTGAATGCTGAACTGGGTTGTGAGCAATTTTGATGGCACTCTCATTGTCACAAAGAGAGAGGCACATTCTTCACATTGATGCCGTAGTCCTTGAGGGTTTGCTTCATCCATAATAATTGAGCACAACACGAGCCAAAGAAAGAATGTATTCAGCTTCAAAGAAGGGATGAGATACACGCCTGCTTTCTTCGAGGACCAATGGACCAAAGATCGTCCGAGGAAATGACAAGTACCAGATGTTGACTTGCGGTCCACACGATCACCAGATAGTCGAGTCGTAATATCCAATGAGATCAAAAGTAGAGCCCTTGGGGTACCATAATCCTAGTGTTGGTGTGTGAGCTAGATATCGAAGAATATGCTTCACAGCCTTATGGTGTGATTCCTTCGTGTAGCTTGAAATCGGGCACACATGCAAACACTAAGCATTATATCTGGCCTAGATGCACATAAATACAATAAAGAACCAATCATGGAGCGGTATACCTTGTGATCAAGTCAATACCATTTTCATCGGTGCATAGATGGCCATTTGTGGGCATAGGAATTTTGACACCTTTGCAATCTTGCATGCCGAATTTCTTCAGGACATCTTTGAGGTATTTCTCCGAGATATGAATATGCCATTGTGTTGTTGACGAATTTGAAGACCCAAGAAGAATTTCAACTCTCCCATCATAGACATTTGATATTCTTCACTCATCATATAGGCAAATTCATCACTATAACGTTGGTCAAGACAGACCAAAGATAATATCATCAACATATATTTGGCACACAAAAAGTTCACCATCATATGATTTAGTAAAGAGAGTAGGATCGAGTGAACTGGTGTGAAGCCATTCTTCACGAAGAATTCCTTCAATGTATCATACCACTCGAGGGGCTTGCTTGAGGCCATAGAGGGCCTTATTGAGTCTCAAGACTTTGTCGATTCTTTGGATCTTCAAAACCTGGTGGTTGAGCAACATATACTTCTTCCTCAAGCTTACCATTGAGGAATGCACTTTTCACATCCATTTGATATAAAGTGATATTGTGATGGTTAGCATAGGCGTAGTAATATGCGAATAGACTCAAGTCTAGCTACTGGTGCAAAAGTTTCATCGAAGTCAATTCCTTCAACCTGCGTGTAGCCTTGAGCTACTAGTCGTGCCTTATTCCTCACCACAAGACCATTTTCATCTTGCTTGTTGCGATAGATCCACTTTGTGCCAATGATATTATGCTTGCGAGGATCCGGACGTTTGACCAGTTCCTGACATTGTTGAGCTCGAATCGATGTAATTCTTCTTGCATGGCCTGAATCCACTCGGCTCCGTAAATGCTTCATCTACCTTAGTGGGCTCTGTGATAGAGACAAAAGCATAGTGCCCACAAAAGTTAGATAGATGTGAAGCTTTTGAGCGAGTGAGAGGACTGGCGCTTCAATGTCATCGATGATCTTGTCAACTTGCACTTCTTTTGCAACGCGAGGATGAGCTGGTTGTCTTCGAGGAATTTGATCATTTTCCTCAAAGACCATTTTCTTCAAAGATTTTCTTCAGTGCATCACCGACGTTCTTCACAGACAGGAATGAATTCTTCACAGCTTTCTTCAAGAGGAATAATATCCTCGGTTGCCTTGAACCTGATTGAATCCTCGGTGCTGGTTCGCCTAACATGAAGGTAGGTGCTCTCTTTGCAGCCATTAGTTTCATCGAATCAAGACATCTACGCTTTCAACAACCTTGTGAAGGGCGATGTTGAAGACTTTGTAGGTGTGCGAGTCCTTTCCGTAACCAAGCATAAAACCTTCATGTGCTTTCGGTGCAAATTTAGAGGTGTGGTGAGGATCTCTAATCCAGCATTTAGCAATCAAGACTTTGAAATAACTTACATTGGGTTTCTTGTCGTTGAGGAGTTCATAGGCGCCTTTTTGAAGAATTTGTGAAGATATACTGTTGATGATGTGGCACGCAGTGTCAATTGCTTCAATCCGTAAACGACTAGGCTGCTTTTGTATTCATCAAGCATAGTGCGAGCCATCTCAACAAGAGTTCTGTTCTTGCGCCCACGACGCCATTTTGCCGAGGAGTATAGGGAGCAGATAACTCATGAGTAATACCAAGTTCATCAAGATAGTCATCAAGACCGGAATTCTTGAACTCAGTTCCATTGTCACTCCCCGATGTGCTTGATCTTCACACCAAAGTTGGTTGAAGCCCTCGAGGAAAATCGTTTGAAGATTTCCTGCACTTGATTTTTGTAAGTAACAATGTGTACCCAAGTGTAACGAGAGTAATCATCAACAATAACAAAGCCATAAAGGGATGCATTATTAGTGACAGCTGAGTAATGATTGGGACCAAAGAGGTCCATGTGAAGCAATTCGAAGGGACGAGTAGTGGTCATGATAGTCTTCGCTGGATGCTTGGCCTTGGTCATTTTTCCAGCTTCACAGGCTCCGCATAAGTGATTCTTGAGGAATTTGACATTCTCAATGCCAATTACATGCTTCTTCTTCGCAAGCTTGTGTAAATTCCTCATGCCTGCGTGACCAAGTCGTCGATGCCATAGCCAGCCTTCTGAAGCTTTTGCAAGTAGACACACAACTGGTTGTGGTCCCGTGGAAAAATCAACAATATACAAGTCTCCTCTCCTAAAGCCTTCAAGACTTTGGATTTGTCAGCTTCCATAATCACAACACAACGATACTTGCCAAAGATAACAACCATATCAAGATCACAAAGCATTGAGACTGACATGAGGTTATATCCTAAAGACTCAACAAGCATGACTTTGTCCATGTGCATGTCTTTAGAGATAGCAACCTTACCAAGTCCCAATACCTGACTTTTGCCTTTGTCAGCAAAGATGATATGCTTCAGATGTGACGGTGTTAAGGGAGCATCCATCAAAAGATTCTTGTCACCAGTCATGTGATTTGTACATCCACTATCGAGAACCCACTCAGTGGCTTTGGGTTGATCATCCTGCAGATGAATTAGTACAACTTACGATCTCATATACTTCATCAGTGAAGAATATGATATCAATTTCATCGATGAATTTCATCACCGTAATTCAGATATGCAAGATGAGGACGTGTGAAATGAAAGTTCATTTCATCATGAATAGCCTGCGTCCCTTTCGTGCAATTTGTCGTGCCCCCAAAGAAATTCTTGAGACGTTAAGGCACGTCCCGGAGACCTGACCCTGCAGAAGAGATTAGTTCTTTTTCTTCACCACCCACATCTGAAGGGGTGGCAAAGAGTTCATCATTCTGCGAGCACCATATGAGAATGGTGGCATAGAGGCCAAACCATATCGCTTTCACATAAGAGGGGTTAGGGTAAGCATATGAATAAGAGAAATTCTTCGAGGACTTATGAACATAATGATTTGAAGAATAATGCACATATTCATAGCCCTTAGCTCTACCTCATGAAACAGAGTTATTAGCACGATGATAATCATATGAGGACTTTGATCCTTTTGAGGAATTTGATCCACGTGAGGAATTTGGTCCGTATGAGGACTTGGATCCATATGAAGAATTTGGTCCATCTGAAGAATTTGATCTGGGGTTCCTTTTCTTCACAGGTGGTGTCATGAGGACATTCACCTGAAGACTTTCAAGACATTTCTTGGGAACCCAGATTTTCTTCATAGGAGGACCGTTCCTGCAGTTAGTGCCAACATATCTAGCAAATACTTCACCATTCTGATTTTTGAACAGTTTATAGTTTGAGTCAAATGACTCATCATCAGAATGAGGAAATTCACATGTAAAGCCAGATAAGGTGGATGGATCAACTAGAGGTCCCTTTGCAAGAACCCATGAAGTTTTGGGGTACCGCTCAAAGCTTCCAAAGATGTTCCATCGGCATTTAACTTCCTCTCAAATGCGATACCCTCTTTCCTAGGGTTTCATTGAGGATCTGCTTTTTGAGCACATCACAAAGAGTCGATGCCCTTTGAGGCTTTTGTACATGCCTGTCATGTACAATTCCTTCATCTGCATCGTCAAGTGATACTAGCAATGTCCTCGTGTGAGGAATTAGTGATAGCAGAGGCAGGTGAAGAATTTGTAACAGTTGAAGCATTTGAACATTCGGGTGAAGAATTAGCAGATTCACGTTCAATGCACTTTAAGCATGGAGGAACAAATTCTTCCTGAGAAGCGCTGATTTGTTGAGCAAGTAATGAATCGCTTCCTTACGAAGATCTTCATAACTCGCTCTTAGCTTCTCAAGATCTTGCTTTCTTTGAAGAAATTCATAAGAAAGTTTCTCATGATTAGATAAGAGAGTGTTATGATGACCTTGAAGGTTATCAAGCTTAGATCAAGTCTCTGAAGATTTTCGATCGGGGCTTGAGTGCGATCCATTTCTTCACCTAACATATCATCACTCTTATCTAGCATGTTTTGAACCTTTTCAAAAGCCCTTTGTTGTTTTATAGCAATCTTAGCAAGTCTAGAGTAGCTGGGCTTGAGATCCTCATCAGATTCATTTTCACTAGATTCAGAGGAGGTGTAATTGAGTACCTTGGCACCTTTTGCCATGAAGCAATAGGTGGGAGCGTAGTCATCATTTTCCTCATCAGGTTTGTCGGCGGAGTCAGTTTCTTCAGTGTTGAAGATGGACTTGCTAACATAGGCAGTTGCAAGAGCCAGACTAGCCACACCAGATTCGGATTCTTCAGACTCCTCCTCTTCATTTTCCTCAGATTCAGCTTCAGAGTCCATTTCCTTGCCAATGAATGCCCGAGCCCTTTTGGAGCTACTCTTCTTGTGAGAAGAAGGTTTTGAGGATTTTGATGATGAAGATTTTGATGATGAAGATTTTGATGATTTCTTCTTTTTCTTCACGCCATCGTAATCGTAATCCTTGTGTTTCTTCTTTCTTAATTCCTTTTCCCAATCGAGGGCAATCTTGGATATAGTGACCAGGTTTCTTGCATTTGTGGCAAAGTCTTCGCTTATAGTCACTAGATGAGGAATCACCGCTTCTTGAGGATTTTCCAAAGCGCCTACGCCTTGAGAATTTCTGGAATTTCTTCACGGCGCTAGCTCCTCGCCAAATTCTTCAGGATCTCCAAGGCTACTACCAGATTCTTCACTCTCAGATTCAGATTCAGCCTTGGCCTTCGTGGCACGTGTTTTTCCATAGCCGTAACCATAGAGATCTCTTTCAAAGAAGTCGAACTCGTGAGTATTTAGCCTTTCGAGGATATCAGCAGGATCAAGAGACTTGTAGTCGCTCGTTCTTGTATCATCGGTGCAGAGTGTCAAATGAGGAATCAAGCGATCTTAGTAATTTCTTCACCACCTCATGGTCGGTGATGTCGGTGGCACCCAAAGGTGCTTGAAGCTCATTTGAGATGTCGAGAGGCGATCAAGGTTTGTTGAACATTTTCGCTGTCGAGTCTTTTGAAGCGGTTGAAGAGATTCCAAGAACATCAACTCGAGAGTCACGCTGAGTTGAAACACCTTCATTTACTTTGGACTGTCCCTGCATTTAGTTTGGCGATTCCAAAGCACTCACTCTTCCATATTGACCTTTGCTCGATGGCCACATATGATATTCTTCGCTTGAGAATCGAGTTGCTTGAATCTCTTCGCATCAGCATCATTCAGAGAATGTGTGACTGAGGAAACACCTTTTGTCACAACATACCAGAGATCGTTGTCAATTGCTTCAAGATGCATTCGCATTTTGTTCTTCCAGTAGGGGTAGTCCGTCCCATCGAAGGTAGGACACCCTGCTGAGACCTTGATCATACATGCGGTCGACATAACTAAAACTCCGTGTGGTTAAACCAAAATCACACAGAACAAGGGAGTACCTTGCTCTGATACCAATTGAAAGTGCGTTATATCGACTAGAGGGGGGGTGAATAGGCGATTTTTAGAGAATTTTACAAATTCTTCACTGAGGAATTTGCTTGTAAGGAAATTCCTTAGCGAAGAAATACATGCAGCGGAATAAGTACTCAGAAGTAAGCATAACAGATTACAAGCATAGTCATCATGATGAAATGAAGACAATCACAGAGTACGTAAAGCGTAATCACAGGATAACACAAGATGAAGACAAGCAGATCAAGAAATTGAACTGAGGAAATTGAGAAAGTCTTCAACAAAGTCTTCAAACACAGATATGACAAACACTCAACATGCTTATGAGGAAATGAAAGGGTTGAGGAAATAGAACCGATTAGGTTGGTGAAGACAATGATTTGGTAGACCAGTTCCAAGCTGCTGTCTCGGTTATGCGTCTGGTTGGAGCGGTGAGTATTTAAACTCGAGGACACACGATCCGGACACCCGATCCTTGAGCACGCAGCTCGGGACACCAAGTCCTCACCGTATTCTCCTTGAACTAAGGTCACACAGACCTCGTCCAATCACTCGTGGTAAGTCTTCAGCGACTTCCAAACCTTCACATACTTGGTCACCCGCAATCCACAATTCCTCTTGGATGCTCTAGACCTTGACGCCTAACCGTCTGGAAGAAGCACAGTCTTCAAAGGTAAAAGCGCCGGATCCACGCGGGATCAATTTCTTCAGTGATGCTCAATCACTTTGGGTTTGTTGGGGGTTTGGTTTTTGGGATTTTCCTCACTTTGGGTTTTTTCTCACTTTTGGGTTTTTCCTCACTTGATGATTTTCGCTCAAAGCCCTCAGAGGATGGGTTGCTCTCAAATAACAAGTGTCAAGTTCTCTCGGAGCAGCCAACCAACTAGTGGTTGTAGGGGGCGGCTATTTATAGCCTAGGGAGCAGCCCGACATGATAAGACATAAATGCCCTTCAATGATATGACCGTTAGGTGGAGATATTTTGGGGACGGTGGCCAAGAAGACAAGAACGGTCGGAATTTGACTCTCAAATTCCTCGGGGCTATCATGTTCCTCACGGTGTAGGCAATTCAAGACCTTTGGCGAATTCCTAACTCCTCGGTCGAGAACAAATTCCTCGTGACGGTAAGAGCTTCGTCTACATCCTTTGAAGAAATTGACTGAATCGTATGAGATTTCCAAAGGCTTCACCGAAGGGATTGGTAGGTGAGGATTTTGAGTTGAGCATCAAATGGAAATTTTTCCTTAGTATTTCCTCGACCCCTTTAACAAAGACGGTGTTTCCTATGACTCAAGAAAGAGAAAATGAAACTACGAAAACAAAAGTCTTCACGCTTCATGTTCCTCAAGCGAATACCAAGTCTTGAGGATCACACCAATTTCTTCATGTCAAAGTCTTCGTAATATCAAATTCTTGATTGAAGAAATTCATTTTAGGGTCGACTTTCTCTGTAAATATCAAACTCCTCATAGACTTATATACCTGTGTACACTCACAAACGCATTAGTTACTTAACCTATAAGTCTTCAAAACACCAAAATCACTAAGGGGCACTAGATGCACTTACAAGAGTTCCAATATTTTGTTAGAAGGAAAACCGCTTTTACGAAGAGAAGAAACACACAATCAGTTGAACATATTTTACCTTTTTCTTATTCTTTTTCTTTTTCTTACTACAGCCTGTAACCCCAAGAATTGGTTTATCAGCTGCAAAAAATAGTTTATCAGTCCCAAGAACTGGTTTATTAGGTGATACACAACTCAGACCGGAGGATTTGGAATAGCAACCGTCCTAACTACCCTCTCATTGCACACCATCATCTTAATCAAGCTAACACACCTGAATTAAGTAAACTAATATCATTTTATGACTGGAAAGGCAGGCGCTCTGTCCATTTGATTAAGACAGGGAAAGATAAAAAATGAGGATAGGGAAGATTAAAAATGAGTACAAGAACGATTACATGATGCAACAGGAAAACGAAAAGGCAGCTAAGCAATCCAAATCATGACTTCGCGCCCACGGGTAATCTCAACTGATCAATCTCCTCATTTGCTAGGTAAGCCACATATAACACATAACTCGTAGTTCAGAAGGCGAAAGCAACCTTTGAATGACTAGTCATAGTTAGCAAAGTCATTCAGGCCATTCTAAGCAACAGAGTAATATGATAAGGCACTAGCTCATAGTTCTATAAAGGTTGGGCAGCCCTATTTGCAGGAGTATCTAAATTTTTAGCCTTGATGAATTCACTATCTTAACATTCAACTTACTTGGAAAAGCCATGACACCAGACTGACCAGCAAGTAACACAACCAGGTATCCAAGAAACCATATTTCATTTTATCCATACTCAACATATAGGACAGGCAGGCAATTCATACAGGTAGACACACAGACATAAGCAAGAGATAATATAACAAAATTACCTTCATCTTTACTAAGATATTTGGAGATTTCACTTGTGCAGTTACGTGTGTCGGTGAAATCTTTTCCGGTAACAAGCTTAGCAACTCCTTCAACTGTCTTCTTCCTCAAATCAACAGCAACCACCACTTCCATCTGGTCCACAGGGCAGGCCTTAGAAAGCATGTACACAACATCATCATCTATGCTCAAGGTGGGGAAACCGATGATGAGGCGCTGCAGTAATGTTGCTTGGGTGGGGTTGTCGCTGATGCTGCATGGTGTAGGCAGGAGCTTTGAAAGGATAGGCTGGACAGCGATCTCAGCAACATCAATAGTGTGCTCTTCGCGCCATTCATTCCATGAAAGATTTGGGGTGACCGATCGGTTCCATGTTCTGGCCTTCCAGCCTGTACAAGGTGCTCTGCAGCGCCTGCCACGGCGCTTTTCCTTAAACCAGTCCTCATAGGACTCCTTGACAGGTTCTCTTGGCGGGCAGACTTCAATCTCAATGTACTTGATGGTATCTTTGAGCAGACTGACGGTGATGTCCCGAAGTTTGTCGGAGCGGCATTTGTGGTAGAGTCTCCAGTTACCCCTCGCCGGCAGTGGCAGCGGTATGTCGTGGAGAACAGGATTTTCCTCGAGCACGTTGCAGAGGAGGATGCCACGCCAGAGGTCAAGCCAGCAGACCATGCCAAGCGAGCCACGCCCGAGAGTGATCACCTTCGTGGTCACATGATACGGCGCACAATCCACAGGGCAGACCTTGTCCCTAATTTGATCTGCCAACGACAACACCTTGGAGGTCCACCCCTCCTGAGCTTTGGAGGAGCGGTAGAGGTAGAGATCGAACTCCGTCTCATTGAGCGACCCATCCTCCTTGAGATTCACCTTTAAGCACCTGCTGGTAAGAACCGCGACGGCGTGCTCGCCGTCGTCGCCGAAGCTCAGGAGGGCGACCTCCTGGTTGCTGAATTGGTAGGGGTACGGATGCGGAAGAAGATCCAGCGATCGGATCCGAGGGTGCGCCCTGTAGAGGAAGTAGTCGCAGTAACGCGGATTGAACAGGACACTGGGGCTCACGGAAACGCAGAAGAGGATGAGATCGGCCTCCGCGCTGATGACCTTGGGAGCCAACGCAAAATCGGCAGGTCCTTTCCCCGGGCAGTGGACACAGAAGTAGGAGACGTGGGGAGGGCGGGCCGTAAAGAAGGACACTTCGATGCGTTCGCCGGTGCTGGTGAAGCTAGAGCCGAAGGTGGCATTGGGGCTAGTGGCGGGGGGCTAAGCACGGTGGAGGAGAGGGAGGAGGCGGCGGCGGCCATGGCGGCCTGGGGATTTGGGGGGATTTGGGAGAAGGGTGTTTGGGCGAACCCTAGCTGGCTGGCCACATATAAAAACCTGGCCAAATGGGCCGGGCCGGCCCGCAGACGCACGGCTGGGTTAAACGGGCGAACACGGCCCGGCCCGGCCAGGCACGCTAAGTACTCGGGCCGTGCCGGGCCGGCACGCTTGTTGGCCTCCCAGGCCCAGGCACGGCCCATGGCTAAACGTGCTGGCACGTAGGCCCGATTGGCATGTTTACGCGGCGAAAGCAGTGTAGGCGCAACAAGTAGCGCCGCTATTCACAAGATGCTAGCTGTCTCGTGCGAAGGCATGCATGCATGTCTGCATGGCTACGTAGCAGTAGCACACTAGCGCACGATTTTTTAAAAATCTCACTAGCACGCATAGCAGTAGGCAGTAGCACATTAGTTTATTACTCCTTTCAACGCTCGCTAGTCGGGGAGGGGGGGGGTTGGCCCTCGGCTTTGGGTAGTGGCGGGGGGCTAAGCACGGTGAAGGAGAGGGAGGAGGCGGCGGCGGCCATGGTGGCCTGGGGATTTGGGGGGATTTGGGAGAAGGGTGTTTGGGCGAACCCTAGCTGGCTGGCCACATATAAAAACCTGGCCAAATGGGCCGGCCCGGCCCGGCACGGCACGGCCTGGGTTAAACGGGCCAGGCACGGCCCGGCCCGGCCAGGCACGCTAAGTACTCGGGCCGTGCCGGGCTGGCACGCTTGCTGGCCTCCCAGGCCCAGGCACGGCCCATGGCTAAACGTGCTGGCACGTAGGCCCGATTGGCACGTTTACGTGCGAGCAGGCAGGGCGCACGGCGCAGGCGCGTCATTCGCGCATGCTAGCTGTCTCGTGCGAAGGCATGCATGCACGTCTGCATGGCTACGTAGCAGTAGCACACTAGCGCACGATTTTTTAAAAATCTCACTAGCACGCATAGCAGTAGGCAGTAGCACATTAGTTTATTACTCCTTTCAACGCTCGCTAGTCGGCCCACTTCCCTCGCTCTTCCCGTGACACGAGCCAACGGCTCGAATCGATCGATGGAACGAGGCGCTCCTCCCCCGCTCGATTGGTTTTTTTAGACGACCCCCGCTCGCTAGTCATGCGGTCGTGCCTGTCGCGCTAGTCGTGCCGTGCCGGGCTGGCACGCGTGCCAGGCAAGGCAGCCCAGGCACGGCCCTAGCCGGGCCACGTGCCAGGCACGGCCCACTAAGCCACGTGCCGTGCCGGCCCGTGACGGGCCAGGCACGCGGGCTATCGTGCTGGCCCGACAAGACCGGCCCGTTTGGCCAGGTATTTATAATCGTGGAAATTACACGTTTCGTCCCTCAGGTTTTTGGCGGACTACACGTTTGCCGCTAACACGAAAATAAAACTCCTTCATCTGGAAAAGATTGTGGCCCTGGTTGTTTTGCGAGAAACTCCTCTATATTTATCCGACCAAACCCGCAGTTCATTCCTCTCCTTCACCGCACAGCTCCACCAGGCCATTCCGCCGCGCCTCCTTTTTCTTTCTTTCTTTAGAGTTTTCTATATGCATAATTTCTCCATGTTTCGAAGCGAAATTGAGATCAAATAATTAATTTAGTAGATTATATTTTACGTATATGTTTTAAAATCCAAAATGAAAAAAAAATAGAATTAGAGTCTTATGGGCAAGGACACTATTGCTGATTTACTAACCTCTATAAGAATTGCGAACATGGATAAAAAATGAACAGTTCGAGTAGTATCTACAAATATTACAGAAAACATTGTTAAAATACTTCTACGAGAGGGTTTTATTGAAAGTGTTCGGAAACATCAGGAACGTAACAGATATTTCTTGGTTTCAACTTTGCGAGGGCCATATACAACCGCTCGTGATTATACTATAATCATAGTATGAGCAGTTTTTTGGAATTGTCAATATACTCGAAAGTATAAATTGATCCAAAGCAAAGAGTTTCCCTAATTTCATTCAAGAGATCCCGAGGAAAAGAATTGGGTTTCCACCGAGCTGAAACAATATGCGGATGGTTCTAGTAAACCAAAACTATCCTTTTTTTAGCTATTTGGCTTCCTTATTCCTTATTTTTAACAAAAGAAGATTTAGTTACGATTGCAAATCAACTTTTTTGTCCAATTTCTTCCCGAAACTTCCCAAGAAAAATCCCAAATTGGATCCAAAATTGACAGGTTAATGTGAGCTTATCCATGCAGTTAGGCACTAGAGTGCAAATACAAGGAGGTATTTTGTGTTTGAGAAAGTCCGAAGAAAAAAGATTTTGAATGTGCCTTTTCCTTCTTTCCCTTAAAAAAATAACTCATGAAAAATCCAATTATTTACTCTACAAGAATGAATACGGAATGACTTGCGATGCATGTGCCCACAAGAAATCTCGAAGCCACCCATTAATCGTAATGGAACTCTGTGCAAAGTTTCCCCCTGTAATATGAGTTACCACCCCTTGATCACTTATCGTACCCCAAACATCCGACTGCATTTTCCAACTGAATGGAAAATGACTACCGAAATTGCATTGCAGCGAAAAAATTTATCCCTCAAGTCAAAACTAAAAGGAACGTATAAACCATGTGATGCGGAGCATCCTACAGTCATCACCATGTCAAGAGTCCGTTTGGCAAGTGACACGTGCGACCTCTACTTCTCATACATAAAGGTGAATCTTCTCCTTTACACGTGCTCACTTGACCCCTTCGAGGATGGTATACTACTTGACACTCCACTCGTGTGCATGCATAGGTATGGCCGGAGCTTCACGGACGAGGAGGAGGAGTGCAAGCGCCAAGGAACACCTACACCATCCGCGAGGGAAGCCTGGAAGAGAAGACGGAAAAAGACGGAGCTGCCCTCCGGACGTCCGACACTCTCCAGCGGCCGGAAGTCCGACGACCACCGGACGTCCGGAACTTCGCCACCCGAACCAAATCTACGGACGACCGGAGCTGACCGGACGACCGACAGCCTCCGGACGTCCGGACCCTCCTGAAGCCCCGGACGACCGACACGCCAGCGACAGAGAAGAATCGACGGACGTCCGAACGCGTCCGGACGACCGGAACGTCCCGAGCCTCCGGACGTCCGACGTCTTTCGGACGTCCGACGCCTGATGTGGGATGGAGCCCCTGTACCCCTTCCTCTTGACCTCCTTTTGCACTAAGACTATAAATAGGACACCCCCACCTCCTTGTACGGGCAACAATGGTTTAGCTCATATTTTGTGTGAGAGCCTTGCTCATCCACTTGGTTACTTCTCCTCGGAGCTCACGTCCTCTTCGGAGAAGATCCCCCAAGCGGATTCAAGACCCCTTCAAGGGAAGACCATCAAAACCTCCTCTTGGAGATGAACCTTACCTTGTATCTTTCCTTTTGTTGTTCATGTACCTTGTGGATCTTGTGTGTTTGATTGTCTAGTGGATGTGTGATCGGACTTGTTCTTGAGTGTTTCCCCTTGTGATTTCTCTCCGTTCTTCCCCGTGTTCATCGTGTTCTTCGAGGGATCCCACTCCAAACGTGAAAGATCGTCCACGTAGGGTTCCGCCCTACATCATCATGGTATCATGAGCCACGTTGATCACGTTTTTGGAGCCCCTACCCCTCTTTTTCTAGCTTGATTTTGTTGTGTCCTTGCCTAAATCCGAAAATCCCCATCAAAAATAGCCCCAAAATTTTTGTAATTTGTTTGTTTGATGATGTTTTGTTGATTTTGATCCATGGATTTGCTTGGTTTCGAGTGGATCTAGCATTTCCCCAAGTTTCCCCATCTTTCATCCACGAAATCTCTTCAATTTTGACCCCAAAATCCCAAAATTCCGCTCAAAATCGCGTCCCGGATCTCAATTTTCGCGTTGACCCCGACCCACCGGGCGACCGGAGTTTTACGGACGTCCGAGCCCTGAACGACCGGACGTCCGACCTTTTCCGGACGACCGGAACCCCTAACCCGAACTGAATTTACGGATGTCCGACCTTTTACGGACGTCCGTAACCTGTAGTTTCATACTTCGGCTGATTCTTGTTTCGGCCGTAACTAATTCATCCGAACTCCGATTTTGACGTTCTTTAGCTCGTTTTGAAGCTCTTGACATCCCCCTTCCCACAAAAATACCACCAACACAATTTGACTCCATCAAATTTTTGTGAAATTTGGCACGTTTGCCTAGGGCTTCCACCACATCATCCGCTACTCCACCACCGACTTCCGCAACATAACCAATTTTGTTCCTCATGGTTGTTTGAGTTGTGATTCGAGTCTCCTAAGGTGTTTCGGCTACTTAGGGATGGTTGCTTCTTCATCAACCACCACCGCCATTTCCGCATAGGCTTGCCTACCATACACTTCCACCACCCCCAACTTAACCCAATTTTATTTGTGTTGAGAGTTGTGTCTCCTAAGGTGTTTAGGCTACTTAGGGACCGTGCTTGCAACTCCGAAACCGTGTATAGCCCATCATTACACTTCCACGTCGCCAAGTGCAAACCACCACCGCTTTTCCGCTAACACCATTTGACTTTTGTCCTTGAGATTTTGAGTTGTGGTTTTTCCGTTTCCTAAGGTGTTTCGGCTACTTAGGGACGAGTTTCCATCATCTTGGTATCTACATCAAGAACACCGCCACTCATCATCGCCAAGGACGGTAACCTCGACGACACCATTGTATATTCCCCTTAGCATTGCATTGATAACCTCTAGCCCATTTTGCGTTACTTGCCTATCGAGACTAGCCATTTGAGTATTGCCGGCAACGTTACTTGTGCACATTAGTGATCTACACCATCCATTGCATACATACCATATCATATTGGTATCATATCTTGTGTCACAAGTTTGTTCCCGCATATACACAATTGCTATCTTGGTTTGTGCATTGTGCAAAAGTGGCCAAAAAAAAGAGAATAAGCTTTTAAGCAAAGAAAAAGAGTGAGCAAAGAGCTTGTAAGCAATAGCCATAGCATCAAATATATCATATGATATCATACTTGATCATCTTGGATCATTGTGTGAGAAACACCGGGAACCATACATACATAGCATACTTGGGATATAGAGTTTATCCATTTTGCATCTTATAGGTTGTGCACAAGTGTCGTATCCGCCTATTGAGCAATCGTGCTAGCGTCTCTCTTGAGTTGTGCAACACGAGCATTTTGGTGGATTCCACATTTTGAGCTCATTCCTTGGTTGCACGGCCCCATTTATCTATCCGTGTGTGTGTGTTTCCGTGTGCCACATATTGCTATTGGTCTACTTGTTTCGCTTGCGAATTTGTGAATCTCTTTCAACATTATTGACTCTTGCTAACATTTTGCATAAATTTTTTGTGCCACTATCCTCACCGAGCTCTACCATAAGCTTTACTTGATAGGTGTGAGTGAACAAGTCCGGTACCAATTCCACTATTCTTTCATCTCACATTGAGTGAAACGAGATACATCCTCAACTTTGGGAAAAGGTAACTTGGTATTGTTTATCTCATTTCCTACTCACCTCTACTCGAGTCTTGTGATGGATAGGCAAGGCATTTCACCTTCGGTCTACAACAACAACGACGAGTTCGATGCCACAAACAACAACTCCGACGCCAAGATGCAAGCTCAAATGGAGGAGATCAAAGCCCTCATCAAGTCCTACAAGCGATCTTCCTCATCTTCGAGAAGACGCTCAAGAGCACATGCTTCCGAGCGACCATCTCCGACAAGATCACATCGGCATCGACACCATCACCACCAAGTACGTGAAGGTCATGAGCTCAACACCAACAACCGCTCAACGACTTCACCTTCTCCCTTGGCATCTTCGCCAAGCGACTTCAAGGCATCTTCGCCTATGGACATACGACATCTTCGCCAACAAGAACCTCAAGAATACGCTCAAGAGAAGCTCCCCAAGCTCAAGTCCGCGACTTCCACGAGCTACAACGACCTCAACATCGACCACGCGATTCCTTTCTATGGGACTCACGAACCCGAGGAGTATCTCGAGTGGGAGCGTTTAATGGACGACTACCTCAAGCTACATCAAGTTCCTCCCGAAGAGCAAGTGAAGTGCGCCACAAGAAACTTCCACGACTACGCCTCGACATGGTGGCTTCACACACCTTCGGAGTACTATGACATGAGTTGGCCCAAGACGAAGAGAGCTTTGCGGTGAGAGTTTGTGCCTCCAACCTACACGGAACAACTTCTTCGCCAATTGGAGAACACCATTCAAGGATCCAAGTCCATCGACAAGTACTTCAAGGAGATGAAGATTGCCTTCCGACGAGCCGGCGTGGACGACCCCATTTCGATGAAGTTCCACTTCATGATGGGATTGAACAACGACATCTCCAAGACTATCTTCCTCGAGAACTACAAGTCCATCGACGACTACTACATTGGTGCTCTCAAGGCGGAACAAGATCTCATGAAAGCCAAGGCTTCTCCACCCCAAGCAAACTTCGTGGCGACCAAGCTCTACGACAAGCATGAGGCTAGTACCACCATGATGTCCAAGCCCGACAAGCTCCAAGACGATGCTCCCAAGTGCGACTTCACCGCCATCCCTCTTTGTGGCATTGATGGTGCCGAGTCTACTTCGACTCTTTTTCAAGACGGTGCGGCGACGAGTACGACTAGGACACCCTCAAGGACCAAGCTTTGGACGCGAGCGACAAGGTGGCGAGCACGGATGATGCTTCCATCTTAGGAGGCGAGAGCGATGATGTGCCATCTTCGGCCTTCATCCACGACAACGACTACAAGACGGTTGAGCATGGGATTTTCCCTTCGACCACGGCGACGTCCGATGACTTGAGTGACTTCTGCCACCATATTGAGAGTGAGAGTGACTTCACCACTAGCCACATACATGATGAGCTGCCACAAATCCCATGTGAGGAGAGCCACAACCACCACTTGTGTGAGATGAGTGACTCCACCATACGTGAGTTTGAGTGCACCTACCTTGAGGGAGTGAGTGAACCACCACATAGAGAGAATGAGGCCACTTCGATTTCTAACAACTTGACCTCTACCTCTATTGTGTCTTCTCATTTGGTGCTAGGTCCCATTTATGATGACGCGCCGATCCTCGACGACTTCGTCCTCCCTTTGGACAAGACTATGGCCATGGTGGAATATGATGCACCCCCCCACATGGTTCCATCAAGATGAAGATGACCACCATTTGGTCTTTCCCACCTCACCTACACCACTTGAGTGGAATGAACAAGGTAACAAAGGTGACGGTGATGCTCTAGTCCCACTAGTGGACATTCTTGAGATTGATTGCTTGCATGATGTTGATCCACCTAGTACCATGCTTCATGCTAGTATGATTTCCCCATGTGATGATTTGCCCATTTATGATGAATATGATGATTCTCATGTGGAGTCTATTAGTTGTGATGCCATGTTACATAGGATTTCTTGTGACAATTCTTTAGGTCACATCATGTTTGCTAATCCGCTTGACTTGTCATATGCTATGCATGAGATCCATCATATGTCTTATTTGCAATCTCTTCATAGTGACTATGCATATGCCATTAAAATAAACCCAATTTGCACATATGGCATAGATGACAAGCCCATGGTTATTGGCATTTGTTTTTCTTGTGATGATATTGATATGCTCCCTTTGCATCATTTACCTCATATGCCATGCCATGCCCACCTAGCTTCGGATATGCATTGTTTTGGATGTTGTCCATTTTCTCCATCTGATGTTTCCAATGTTGTTCATGAGGAGACCCCCATAGTTTCCTCATACATTTTAGGAGATTTTGATTCATCCCATTCATTGCATGATCCCAATACTTGTATGCACAATATGATTCCCATGAATGAAAATGCTATTGATGCGCCATATACTTGCATTCTCAATTTGTGTCCCCATCGTGTCATACATAATAACTATTCTTTCATGATGGATGACATGTTCTTATACCATGCATCAAATTTCTTTGAGCGATGCTTATCTTGTGCTAACTCACACGTGCACATACACATCATGATGGATGATGTGTACATTTACAACGTGAACAATTTCTTTGGTTTGTGTCTCTTTTGTGTAGGTACCCATGAATACTTGTCAAACTCGCAATCCCACGAGTTGACAAAACGAGCTCTAGAGAGCAACGATGATTTGGGATCTCATGGATTGTCTTTCCCACCGCTCTCTTCGTGCATAGACGTCGCGCATTCATTCTACATGGCCCTCACTTGGCTATGGGTTATTGTTCATTACATATCATATGCCCAGCTTGCCATGTTCACTTTGCATCATATGCTCATTCCTATGCCTTTGACATGCATTTGTGACCCATGCTTTGCATTACACATGATGATTGATTCTAGTACTTGTATGTGTAGTTGCAAGCTTGGTGGAGATATTGCTTGTTCTTGCCATGTTCATTATGTGCACCATTCCTATGATGATACTTTCATCTTGCTTTGTGTTCGTGCTTGCGATATGTCATGTGCACTCCCTATGCCTATTATTTGCTCACATGACATGATTGCCATGATTTATTCTAGTGTGTTGCATCTTCGCTCCACTAGTTTGCACGACTTGATTACTATGTTTGCTTGCCTTGTTGCATCACCTATGATTCGTACTTGCTCATTTCATGCGGGTGATGAAAACCATCTACATGCTTTGCACATCATTGTTATTGCTTCTTGTCACATATCTCCATATGTTGCCTCTCTCATGCTAGATTTGCCATGTATTGAGTGCAACCATGCTATTCGTCTTGCTCATGAGTTTGCCCCCATAGCATTCTCACACATGATTGGAGATTTTGACATATTACATGTGAAGCATGCTTGTCTTACTTCTTTGCACCATATACCTAGTGCCATGAATATTGCCATTGTTGCATCATATTATTCATGCACTTGTGCTTCTAATGTTTATGTGCAAAAGATGAGAACCATCATGATGGATGATGAGTTCATCTACCATGCGCATACGTTCTTTGTTTTGTTTTGTTTTGTGCATGTGTAGGATACTTGGACTTTGTGTCGACTTCCACTTCACGTGAGTTGACCATTCGAGTTCTTGAGAGCGAGCCTCATACATTCTACCACGAATCGCTTCTACACCGCATTTGCTTCCACTTCGGCATTGTGAAGAATGCACAAGGACACGCCTTCAAGGTGACATCCTTCTTGAGCTTGGATATTGTGGATCATACTTCATGTGTTGCTTGCACCATTTGCACGCATACTCGAGATATTGCTTTCACCCATGATTCCCACATTTCCATGCTTCATGACATATATACCTTGTGTGTTGCATCCAATTCGTGGACTACTTGCTACTATCATATGGTTGGTTGCACCAATATCATTTCTTCACATATGCCATGTCCCTTTGCTTGTTACATGATTCACTTGGTTGCCTCACACATGATGAACAATTGCTCTTTATATTGTGTTGAGTGCCACACTATATTCACTACACCCTATGCATATTATGCTTGCATTGTCTTGCACTTGACCCATGTGTTTAGACATCTCATCTTATTTGGTGTTGTGAATGATTCCTATGCCTACCATCGACCATTTGTCGGCGCTTTATGCATGATTGCTATGATCTTGAGGTAGATGCTTATTCTCTTGTCACACATATTTGCATCACTACCTCACGTTTACATGCTTGTTTCCATGATGACCTTGATTTTGCTCAATTCATATGCTTACATGCCATGTCACAATCCTTTGTCACACCCTATGCTATGCTTGATGACAACACTTGTTTGGTGAATCACCTCTTGAATGCTTGGTTTTGCACTAACGCTAGCCACATTTGTTTTTCCAAGTGTTTGTTCTATTTGCTACTTTTGAAGGAATCACAAGACGGTGCGACATTGGAGAGTGCCTATTTCGAGCTTCAAGATGATGAGCGCTTGGTGATCGACCGCCGACACGACAACGACATCTCTTTCCCATGGTGATTTGGTTTTCGATCCGAGGTCGGATCTTTTCCAAGGGGAGGGATGATGCGGAGCATCCTCTGATCATCACCATGTCAAGAGTCCGTTTGGCAAGTGACACGTGTGACCTCTACTTCTCATACATAAAGGTGAATCTTCTCCTTTACACGTGCTCACTTGACCCCTTCGAGGATGGTATACTACTTGACACTCCACTCGTGTGCATGCATAGGTATGGCCGGAGCTTCACGGACGAGGAGGAGGAGTGCAAGCGCCAAGGAACACCTACACCATCTGCGAGGGAAGCCTGGAAGAAAAGACGGAAAAAGACGGAGCTGCGGAGTCCCCAGCGGCCGGACGACCGGACGCCTCCGGACGTCCGACACTCTCCAGCGGCCGGAAGTCCGACGACCACCGGATGTCCGGAACTTCGTCACCCGAACCAAATCTACGGACGACCGGAGCTGACCGGACGACCGACAGCCTCCGGACGTCCGGAGCCTCCTGAAGCCCCGGACGATCGACCCTCTACGGACGACCGACACGCCAGCGACAGAGAAGAATCGACGGACGTCCGAACGCGTCCGGACGACCGGAACGTCCCGAGCCTCCGGACGTCTGACGTCTTTCAGACGTCCGACGCTGATGTGGGCTGGAGCCCTGCATTCTTCCTCTTGACCTCCTTTTGCACTAAGACTATAAATAGGACACCCCCACCTCCTTGTACGGGCAGCAATGGTTTAGC
The DNA here is from genome assembly GCA_021605145.1 of Aegilops bicornis. Lineage (NCBI taxonomy): Eukaryota > Viridiplantae > Streptophyta > Magnoliopsida > Poales > Poaceae > Aegilops > Aegilops bicornis. Next base: position 142,342,613 of record CM038669.1, read on the forward strand.
TCATATTTTGTGTGAGAGCCTTGCTCATCCACTTGGTTACTTCTCCTCGGAGCTCACTTCCTCTTCGGAGAAGATCCCCCAAGCGGATTCAAGACCCCTTCAAGGGAAGACCATCAAGACCTCCTCTTGGAGATGAACCTTACCTTGTATCTTTCCTTTTGTTGTTCATGTACCTTGTGGATCTTGTGTGTTTGATTGTCTAGTGGATGTGTGATCGGACTTGTTCTTGAGTGTTTCCCCTTGTGATTTCTCTCCGTTCTTCCCCGTGTTCATCGTGTTCTTCGAGGGATCCCACTCCAAACGTGAAAGATCGTCCACGTAGGGTTCCGCCCTACATCACCATGCTTCCATAGATTCGATCCTGGTTTATTTACAATTATATCATCACCAATATATTGCAGGGTTCATCATGACAGGGCTTTTGCTGATGGAGCTATTTTTTTCATTAGGGATTACAATCCGGAACAGAATGAGGATAATGTATTGGCAAGAATGTTAGACCATAAAGAAGCTATCATATCTCATTTAAGTTGGGCTAGCCTCTTTCTAGGCCGCCCAAGGAGGGGCTCGTGTCTGATTAGCTTGTCGGTGAGATAATAGCTCAACCTTTTAAACTGCATGCTGAATCCATGAGTAGGCAAGAGACAACCTGACGAACTGAAACATCTTAGTAGCTAGAGGAAAAGAAAGCAAAAGTGATTCCCATAGTAGCGGCGAGCGAAATGGGAGCAGCCTAAACCGTGAAAACGGGGTACCATATCTCTAGGGCCAATAATTTTCTATGAGGAACTACTGAACTCAATCACTTGCTGCCGTTACTCAACAGTTTTCTTTTGAGGTCTATCCCGTAGAGGTAGTCAAATTGGATCAGTGATCGATTTCTAGGTTTCGTCGTAAACCTACTTGGTTACTTCCAATTACGTAAATCAATAGTTCAAACCGCACTCAAAGGTAGGGCGTTAGCGCCAGCAGATTTAGTAATGTGCTGAGAAAAATTGGTATAAGAAGTCGTGGATACACTTCTTGATAGTGGGTCCCGTGGGCAACTGACGAGGGATGGTCACAATAAAGTATACAAGTATGGAATATATGACAAAGGTGGAGTCTTGGAGTATTTCGATCGATTGGTCATGTAGGCCTGAGTCAGACATCAAATAGCTTCGATCTGCATGCACCGCTTCACTACTGTCGGAATCAGTGCTCTGTAGACCCAAATAAGGTTCGAACTCTGGGCGTGGACGAAGGATCTCGCTTCACAACGACGCTCTGCTCGCCACATCCAAGGCTTGATCTCACCGAGTGTGCGGGATCGTAGAGAAGGGATGAACGCGGAGATTTACCCAGATTCCACCACGACCAATTTTGAAAGGGGACAAGAAGTACATCTTATCCTGACGAAAGGTGGTCTTCACCTGCAAAGCTTCTAGCCATGACGCAACGGTGGGCTCGACGATGACATCCGTCCTGTCAAGCTCGTGGTCGTGGTCTCATTACACCGGAATAGAAACCTTTTGGGCCTTCCTCGGGAACCTGTGCCTGTCCTCACCTCCTTAGACCCAAAGATAAAACTATCCCTCATGCACTCGCTGGCGCCTGCCTAGCCTTGGTCGTCATGGTTCATGTCATCGCGGCCTCATGAGGCGGGGTACCTGCATAGAGATCTCTGCTCCTCGGGAGGCAGGCTTAGGGAGCTGCTCCTTTGGAGGTCTTGGTGTTGCTCGCCTCGCGAGGCCTAGGGGGTCCTCGTGAGAGCCTTGCTCGTGTAGTCTTGTAGCTGGGTTGCGTCGTGCCGTCAACGGGGCCACTGTTGGAAATATGCCCTAGAGGCAATAATAAATTAGTTATTATTATATTTCCTTGTTCATGATAATCGTTTATTATCCATGCTATAATTGTATTGATAGGAAACTCAGATACATGTGTGGATACATAGACAACACCATGTCCCTATAAGCCTCTAGTTGACTAGCTCGTTGATCAACAGATGGTTACGGTTTCCTGACCATGGACATTGGATGTCGTTGATAACGGGATCACATCATTAGAAGAATGATGTGATGGACAAGACCCAATCCTAAGCCTAGCACAAAGATCGTAGTTCGTATGCTAAAGCTTTTCTAATGTCAAGTATCATTTCCTTAGACCATGAGATTGTGCAACTCCGGATACCGTAGGGAATGCTTTGGGTGTACCAAACGTCACAACGAATCGGGTGACTATAAAGGTGCACTCTGGTATCTCCGAAAGTGTACATTGGGTTGGCACGAATCGAGATCGGGATTTGTCACTCCGTGAAAACGGAGAGGTATCTCTGGGCCCACTCGGTAGGACATCATCATAATGTGCACAATGTGGCCAAGAGGTTGATCACGGGATGATGTGTTACGGAACGAGTAAAGAGACTTGCCGGTAACGAGATTGAACAAGGTATCGGGATACCGACGATCGAATCTCGGGCAAGTACAATACCGCTAGACAAAGGGAATTGTATACGGGATCAATTGAGTCCTTGACATCGTGGTTCATCCGATGAGATCATCGTGGAACATGTGGGAGCCAACATGGGTATCCAGATCCCTCTGTTGGTTATTGACCGGAGAACGTCTCCGTCATGCGCATGGTTCCCGAACCCGTAGGGTCTACACACTTAAGGTTCGATGACGCTAGGGTTATAAAGGAAGTTTGTATGTGGTTACCGAATGTTGTTCGAGTCCCGGATGAGATCGCGGACATCACGAGGAGTTAGGAATGGTCTGGAGGTAAAGATTTATATATGGGAAGTCTGCTTTTGGTCACGGAAAAGTTTCGGTTTTTCCCAGAACGCATCTGGGACCACCGGAGGGTCCTGGGTCCACCAAGTGGGGCCACAAGCCCCGGAGGGCTGCATGGGCCAAGTGTGGAAGGGGACCAGCCCTGGTGGGCTGGTGCGCCCCACAAGGGCCCAAGGCGCCTCAAGAGGGAAGGGGCAAACCCTAGGGCAGATGGGCCCTAAGGCCCACCCTAGGTGCGCCTCCCCCTCTCCCCCTTGTGGCCGCCACCCAGATGGGATATGGGGGCTGCCGCCACCCCTGGGGAGGGAACCCTAGGTGGGGGCGCAGCCCCTCCCCTTCCCCTATATATACTTGAGGTTTGGGCTGCCCAACACACATGGTTTTTCTCCCTCTATTGGTGCAGCCCTGCCTCTCCTCCTCCTCCTCTCCCGTGGTGCTTGGCGAAGCCCTGCTGGATTGCCACGCTCCTCCACCACCACCACGCCGTTGTGCTGCTGCTGGATGGAGTCTTCCTCAACCTCTCCCTCTCTCCTTGCTGGATCAAGGCGTGGGAGACGCCACCGGGCTGTCACGTGTGTTGAACGCGGAGGTGTCGTCTGCTCGGCACTAGGATCTCCGGTGATTTGGATCACGACGAGTACGACTCCTTCAACCCCGTTCTCATGAACGCTTCCGCTTAGCGATCTACAAGGGTATGTAGATGCACTCTCCTTCCCCTCGTTGCTGGTTTCTCCATAGATAGATCTTGGTGACACGAGGAAAATTTTGAATTTCTCGCCACGCTCCCCAACAAAGGGCATCATGAGCTAGGTCTATTGCGTAGATTCTTTGCACGAGTAGAACACAAAGTAGTTGTGGGCGTTGATGTTGTTCAATATGCTTACCGTTACTAGTCCAATCTTGTTTCGACGGTATTGTGGGATGAAGCGGCCGGACCGACCTTACACGCATTTTACGTGAGACAGGTTCCACTGACCGACATGCACTTGGTGCATAAGGTGGCTAGCGGGTGCCGCCTCTCCCACTTTAGTCGGAACGGATTCGATGAAAAGGGTCCTTATGAAGGGTAAATAGCAATTGGCATATCACGTTGTGGTTTTATGTAGGTAAGAAACGTTCTTGCTAGAAACCCATAGCAGCCACGTAAAACATGCAAACAACAATTAGAGGACGTCTAACTTGTTTTGCAGGTATGCTATGTGATGTGATATGGCCAAGAAGAATGTGATGAATGATATGTGATGTATGAGATTGATCATGTTCTTGTAATAGGATTCACGACTTGCATGTCGATGAGTATGACAACGGCAGGAGCCATAGGAGTTGTCTTTATTTATTGTATGACCTGCGTGTCATTAAACAACGCCATGTAATTACTTTACTTTATTGCTAACGGTAGCCATAGTAGTAGAAGTAATAATTGGCGAGACAACTTCATGAAGACACGATGATGGAGATCATGATGACGGAGATCATGGTGTCATGCGGTGACGATGATGATCATGGAGCCTCAAGATGGAGATCAATGGAGCTATATGATATTGGCCATATCATGTCACTACTATATAATTGCATGTGATGTTTATTATGTTTATGCATCTTGTTTTCTTAGAACGACGGTAGTAAATAAGATGATCCCTTACAACAATTTCAAGAAGTGTTCTCCCCTAGCGTGCACCGTTGCTAAAGTTCGTCGCTTCTAAGCACCACGTGATGATCGGGTGTGATGGAATCTTACGTTCACATACAACGGGTGTAAGACAGATTTACACACGCGAAACACTTAGGGTTAACTTGACGAGCCTAGCATGTACAGACATGGCCTCGGAACACAGAGACCGAAAGGTCGAGCATGAGTCGTATAGTGGATACGATCAACATGAAGATGTTCACCGATGATGACTAGTCCGTCTCACGTGATGATCGGACACGGCCTAGTTGACTCGGATCATGTAATCACTTAGATGACCAGAGGGATGTCTATTCGAGTGGGAGTTCATAAGATGAACTTAATTATCTTGAACATAGTCAAAAGACCTTTTGCAAATTATGTCGTAAGCTCGCTTTAGTTCCACCGCTTAGATACGTTCCTAGAAAAATATAGTTGAAAGTTGAAAGTAGCGATTATGCGGACAAGAGAAAGCTTATGTCCTTAATGCACCGCTCGGTGTCTTTGAACCCCAAAGCGTCGTTTGTGGATGTTGCGAACATGGGACATACACGCTTTGATAACTACGTGATAGTTCGCTTAAATGGTTTAGAGTTGAGGCACGAAAGACGTTTTGAAATGTCGCGGAACATATGAGATGTTTCGAGGGCTGAAATTAGGATTTCAGGATCGTGCCCACGCCAAGAGGTATGAGACCTCCGACGATTTTCTTAGCCTACAAACTAAGGGAGAAAAGCTCAATCGTTGAGCTTGTGCTCAGATTGTCCGAGTACAACAATCACTTGAATCGAGGGAGTTGATCTTCCGGATGAGATAGTGATGTTTCTCCAAAGTCATTGCCACCAAGCTGCTAGAGCTTCGTGATGAACTATAACATATCAAGGATAGAGATGATGATCCTTGAGGTATTCGCATTGTTTGACATCGCGAAAGTAAAAATCAAGAAGGAGCATCAATTGTTGATGGTTGGTGAAACCACTAGTTTCAAGAAGGGCAAGGGCAAGAAGGGACACTTCATGAAACGGCAAATCAGTTCTTGCTCCAAAGTGAAGAAACCCAAGGTTGAACCCAAACCCGAGACTAAGTGCTTACGCAATAAGGGAACAGCCATCGGAGCAGAATTACCCTAGATACTTGGTAGATAAGAAGGCTGGCAAGGTCGATAGAAGTATATTGGATATACATTAAGTTATTGTGTATTTTACTAGTACTCCTAGTAGCACCAGGGTATTAGATACCGGTTCGGTTGCTAACTGTTAGTAACTCGAAATAAAAGGCTATGGAATAAACGGAGACTAGCTAAAGGAGAGATGACGATATGTGTTGGAAGTGTTTCCAATTTTGATGCGATCAAACATCGCACGCTCCCTCTACCATCAAGATTAGTATTAAACCAGAATAATTATCATTTGGTGTTTATGCTGAGCATAGACATGATTGGATTATGTCTATCGCAATACGGTTATTCATTTAAGGAGAATAATGGTTACTCTATTTATTTGAATAATACCTTCGATGGTCTTGCACCTAAATAAATGGTTTATTGAATCTTGATCGTAGTGATACACATTTTCATGCCAAAAGTATAAGATAGTAATGATAGTACCACTTACTTGTGGCAATCGCCATGTAAGTCATATTGGTGTAAACGCATGAAGAAGCTCCATGTTGATGGATCTTTGGACTCACTGCTTTTGAAAAATTTGAGACATGCGAACCATGTCTATTGGTGTACGCATGAAGAAACTCCATGCAGATGGATCGTTTGGACTCACTTGATTTTGAATCACTTGAGATATGCAAAACATACCACATGGGCAAGATGACCGAAAAGCCTCGGTTTCAAAGAAGATGGAACAAGATAGCAACTTGTTGGAAGTAACACATTTTGATATGTGCAGTCCAATGAGTCCGAGGCATGCAATGAATATCGTTATGTTCTTACTTCATGATGATTCGAGTAGATGTTGAGTATATTTACTTGATGAAACACAAGTCTGAATTATTGAATGGTTCAAGTAATTTCAGAGAGAAGTTTAAGATCTTCGTGACAAGAGGATAGAATGTCTATGATATGATCATAGAGATGAATATCTGAATTACGAGTTTTGGCACACAATTAAGACATTGTGCAAATTGTTTCACAATTAATACCGCCGAACACCATAGTGTGATGGTGTGTCCGAACATCATAGTTGCACTCTATTGGATATGGTGCGTACCATGATATCTCTTATCAAATTACCACTATCATTCATGGGTTAGGCATTAGAGACAACCGCACTCACTTTAAAGGGGCACCACGTAATTCCGTTGAGACGACACCGTTTGGAGAAACCTAAGTTGTCGTTTCTTAAAAGTTTGGGGCTGCGACGCTTATGTGGAAAAGTTTCAGGTTGATAAGCTCGAACCCAAAGCGGACAAAATGCATCTTCATAGGACACCCAAAACAGTTGGGTATACCTCCTAATTCAGATCCGGAAGCAATAGGGATTGTTTCTTGAATCGGGTCCTTTCTCGAGGAAAAGTTCGTCTCGAAAAGTTGAGTGGGAGGATGGTGGAGACTTGATGAGGTTATTGAACCATCACTTCAACTAGTGTGTAGTAGGGCACATGAAGTTGTTCCCGTGGCACCTACACCAATTGAAGTAGAAGCTTATGATAGTGATCATGAAGTTTCGGATCAAGTCACCGACGTACCTCGTGGGGTGACAAGGATGCGTACTACTTGAGTGGTACGCAATCCTGTCTTGAAGGTCATGTTGCTAGACAACAATGAACCTACGAGCTATGGAGAAGCAATGGTGGGCCCAAATTCCGACAAATGGTTAGAAGCCATGAAATCCGAGATAGGATCCATGTATCAGAACAAAGCATGGACTTTGGTGGACTTGCCCGATGATCGGCGAGCCATTGAGATAAATGGATCTTTAAGAAAAGGATGGACAAGGACGGTAATGCCACCATCTATGAAGCTAGACTTGTGGCGAAGAGTTTTTCACAAGTTCAAGGAGTTGACTACGATGAGATTTTCTCATCCGTAGCGATGCTTAAAGTCCGTCGGAATCATGTTAGCACAAGCTGCATTTATGAAATCTGGCAGATGGATGTCAAAATGAGTTTCCTTACCGCCAGAAGGAAAGGTTGTATGTGATACAATCGTAAAAGTTTTGTCAATCCTAAGGATGCTAAAAGGTATGCTAGCTCCAGCAATCCTTCTGAGGACTGGAGTAAGGATCTCGGAGTTGGAATATGCACTTTGATAGGATGATCAAAGATTTTGGGTTTATACAAAGTTTATGAGAAACTTGTATTTCCAAAGAAGTGAGTGGAAGCACTATAGAATTTCTGATGAGTATATGTTGTTGACATATTGATGATCGTAAATGATGTAGAATTTCTGGAAAGCATATAGGGTTATTTGAAAGATGTTTTTCAATAGAAAATCTGGATTAAGCTACTTGAACATTGAGCATCGAGATCTATAAGGATAGATAAAAAATGCTTAATAATACTTTCAAATGAGCACATACCTTGACATGATCTTGAAGGTGTTCAAGATGGATCAGTCAAAGAAGGAGTTCTTGCCTGAGTTGTAAGGTATGAAGTTAAGAGTTAAAAGCTCGACCACGGCAGAAGAGAGACAAAGGACGAAGGCTGTCCCCTACGCTTCAGACGTAGGCTCTATAGTATGCTATGCTGTGTACCGCACCGGAAGCGTGCCTTGCCATGAGTCTGGCAAGAGAGTACAAAGGTGATCAAGGAGTGGATCACCAGATAGCGGTCAAAATTATCCTTAGAGGAATAAGGACATGTTTCTCGATTATGGAGGTGATAAAGAGTTCGATGTAAAGGGTTACGTCGATGCAAGCTTTAACACCTATCCGAATGACTCTGAGTAGCAAAACGGATACGTATAGTGGAGCAACCATTTGGAATAGCTCCAAGTGGAGCGTGGAAGCAGCATTTACAATATGACATAGAGAATTGCGAAGTACACACGGATCCGAAAGGTTCGCACTGTTGACTAAAACCTCTCTCACAAGCAAAACATGATCAAACCTCGTAACTCATTGAGTCTTAATCACATGATGATGTGAACTAGTTTCTGACACTAGTAAACTCTTTGGATGTTGGTCACATGGCGATGTGACCTGTCGTTGTTAATCACATGGCGATGTGAACTAGATTATTGACTCTAGTGCAAGTGGGAGACTGTTGGAAATATGCCCTAGAGGCAATAATAAATTAGTTATTATTATATTTCCTTGTTCATGATAATCGTTTATTATCCATGCTATAATTGTATTGATAGGAAACTCAGATACATGTGTGGATACATAGACAACACCATGTCCCTATAAGCCTCTAGTTGACTAGCTCGTTGATCAACAGATGGTTACGGTTTCCTAACCATGGACATTGGATGTCGTTGATAACGGGATCACATCATTAGAAGAATGATGTGATGGACAAGACCCAATCCTAAGCCTAGCACAAAGATCGTAGTTCGTATGCTAAAGCTTTTCTAATGTTAAGTATCATTTCCTTAGACCATGAGATTGTGCAACTCCCGGATACCGTAGGAATGCTTTGGGTGTACCAAACGTCACAACGTAATCGGGTGACTATAAAGGTGCACTACAGGTATCTCCAAAAGTGTGCATTGGGTTGTACGAATCGAGATCGGATTTGTCACTCCGTGAAAAGGAGAGGTATCTCTGGGCCCACTCGGTAGGACATCATCATAATGTGCACAATGTGACCAAGGGGTTGATCACGGGATGATGTGTTACGGAACGAGTAAAGAGACTTGCCGTAATCTAGATTGAACAAGGTATCGGGATACCGACGATCGAATCTCGGCAAGTACAATACCGCTAGACAAAGGGAATTGTATACGGGATCAATTGAGTCCTTGACATCGTGGTTCATCCGATGAGATCATCGTGGAACATGTGGGAGACAACATGGGTATCCAGATCCCGCTGTTGGTTATTGACCGGAGAACGCCTCGGTCATGTCTCAAGATGGTTCCCGAACCCGTAGGGTCTACACACTTAAGGTTCGATGGCGACGCTTAGGGTTATAAAGGAAGTTTGTATGTGGTTACGAATGTTTTTCGAGTCCCGGATGAGATCATGGACGTCACGAGGAGTTCGGAATGGTCCGGAGGTAAAGATTTATATATGGGAAGTCCTGCTTTTGGTCACCGAAAAGTTTCGGGTTTTTCCCAGACGCATCGGGACCACGGCAGGGTCCCGGGGGTCCACCAAGTGGGGCCACAAGCCCCGGAGGGCTGCATGGGCCAAGTGTGGAAGGGGACCAGCCCCAGGTGGGCTGGTGCGCCCCCCCCCCCCCCACAAGGGCCCAAGGCGCCTCCAAGAGGGAAGGGGGGCAAACCCTAGGGCAGATGGGCCCTAAGGCCCACCCTAGGTGCGCCTCCCCCTCTCCCCTTGTGGCCGCCACCCAGATGGGATATGGGGGCTGCCGCCACCCCTGGGGAGGGAACCCTAGGTGGGGGCGCAGCCCCTCCCCTTCCCCTATATATACTTGAGGTTTGGGCTGCCCAACACACATGGTTTTTCTCCCTCTGTTGGTGCAGCCCTGCCTCTCCTCCTCCTCCTCTCCCGTGGTGCTTGGCGAAGCCCTGCTGGATTGCCACGCTCCTCCACCACCACAACACCGTTGTGCTGCTGCTGGATGGAGTCTTCCTCAACCTCTCCCTCTCTCCTTGCTGGATCAAGGCATGGGAGACGCCACCGGGCTGTCACGTGTGTTGAACGCGGAGGTGCCGTCTGCTCGGCACTAGGATCTCCGGTGATTTGGATCACGACGAGTACGACTCCTTCAACCCCGTTCTCATGAACGCTTCCGCTTAACTATCTACAAGGGTTTGTAGATGCACTCTCCTTCCCCTCGTTGCTGGTTTCTCCATAGATAGATCTTGGTGACACGTAGGAAAATTTTGAATTTCTGCTACGTTCCCCAACAGGCACGCGCCAGGCCGCAGGTAGGCAGGTCTAGGTACCCCAATCCCAAAACCCCCGATAGTAGCCCCCGGGCCCAAGGCGTGCCCGGCCTGGCTTCGAGGCGAAGGCAAGGAGCGAAGGGCAAAACACCGCAGGGCCCAATCGCATGCGGGCCAGGCTTGACACGTGGCGCGCGACGAGACGCTGGCGCCCTCGCTTCCCCATGTTGCCTCGGAAACCATCCGGGCTGACAAAAGCCTGACGCACGCTATGGAGCCATCATTGCTCTTCTACCTTGCACCTTTCCTCTCCTGATCAGATCCCCTTTCCTTCGCGAGAAGTTCCTCCAGATCCAGGTGGAGCGCCGTCCTTCCTCTCGCTTCCCCAACTTCAATGGTTCCTCAAATGGCGCCCGTTGGGAAGTCGAAGCCTGAGGCCCAGGTCTCGGCCTCCTCATCTCTCTCGCCGACGCTCACGGCCTCCACCATTGCCAAGGAAGGGGGCCTTGCCCCGGTGCTCCCGCTGACGGCGGGCGACGCCAATGAATGGGGCCAGACCCTAATCTGGTGTGGCTCTACAGAGCGAAGCACCTTGGCAAAAACAATATACCCCTTCTTCCTCCATAGTGTCTTCTCTGGGCTTGTCTCGCCCTTCTCGAAATTCTTCACCGCCGTCCTCAAGCACTACGAGATTCAGGCTCTCCATCTTCAGCCTAACACCATATGCTCCTGTTCATCTTCACCTTCTACTGTGAGGCCTTTGTGGGCGCGAGGCCCTCAGTGGCCCTCTTCCGCCACTACTTTAGTCCGCGGTTCCATGACCGGGAGTAGCAGTCCGTGTGCGTCTCTTCCGTCGCAGTCCAGAGCGGGAATGTTCTCCTGAAGGTCGGGAAGAAGGTGGAAGGCTTTTGACACCATTGGGTCTTACTGGACGTCCAGCGCCTCAATCCGCTCCTGGAGCTTCCGGTGGAGCTGCCCGAGAAAATCCCAGCGTGGGGCTCCGCAAAGCTCACCGACTCGTGTGCGAGATCCGTGTTGGAGCGGATAGCCTCGGATATGGAGGCCAAGTAGCTGACCAGCCAATGATAGTGAAGGAGTTCTTGACGCAGCGCCTGGCGCCGCTCCAGTCGCACTCGAAGCCCCTGGGGGAGTACCAGGGCGCGAGTAACGATGTAAAGCTGCGCCCCACCGGCCTGACACATGGAGAGGTTGAGGCGGCCTTGGTCGCCATGTTAGGCAGCATCCTGGCGGACATACCCTAGGCGTACACCCCGTTGTACTGCCATGGTGACCGGGAGGCTCTGGTTGCCGCCATGCCTGCCTTCAACGACCAGGGGCTTGACCCGCCCATTGATCCTGATTCCCTCGTGGTGTTGTCCTCCGGCAACAGCGCCAGCGAGGAGGACTCGGAAGACACCGATGAAGACGACCTGGGAGGGGTGTCCCCTCTGTCGCAACGCGAGCTTCTCCGCACCCTCAAGGATGACAACGATGCCAAGGATCCTCTAGTCGTGGACGCTCTGCCAGGGTCCTCAGGCGGTCAGGACCAACTCCCTAGACCACGTGAGCATCTGGCTGGGCAGCCTCGGGAAAGGCACGGCTGTGCGCCCTCCGGAGGGCTCCCCACTCTCCAGCAGCGCAGTTGATACGTCGGTCCCGTCCCCGTTTGAGTCGTAGACAAAGGACGGGGCGGCCGCTGATGGGGCGGACGCAACTCCACTGGCCATGACCCCTCGGGGTGACCTTCTCACCTCTCAAGGCGGCAGGGCCACGACGGGGCCCGTCGAGGAGCATTCCGCTTGCCCCCTGGACGCGGCCAAGGCCACATCAAAGGGGAGCGGGGGCGGACCGACCTTCGCCGAGAAGGTGAAGAGAAGGAAGTGGGTCACGCATGAGGAGTAAGTAACCTACCTTGCTTTTGGTCAAGCATAGATTGCGCATGTGCTCATAGCACTTCCCCTCTTGATGGCCAGGAGTGGCGACGTGACGAAGAAGAAGAAGGCGAGTATTGACACTACAAAAAAAAGACACATCCGTGACATTGGCCGAACGAAAAAAATATTATGTCATGCTTATGACACTACTATGACGATAATTGTGACAAAAGCACGTATCATCATAGATGTGGTGGGCTCCTACTTCTATGAAAAAAATCATGACAGGAAATGGGTTTTTTGTCCTGGGCGGGCCGGGGACGCACCTGCATGACATTCTTTGGGCCGTCCATGATGGAAAAAAATCATGGTAGAAGCAAGGGCAAGGAAAATTTCGGGGAGTTCCCGGTTATGGTGGGTGGTTGGGGTCGAGCGATGCATGGAGGGATTGCGTGTTTCTCTCGTACACGTATGCCCGTGGATGCGAGGCGTTGGGCTCTAACTGAACCCGAGCGAGGCGTTCGCTTACTGAACCTGAGCGATTGCACTAGCTACATTACTGATCCCGAACAATCGATCCATGGTTATTAACTGAACCCGAGCGATTCCTTCGCTACTGCTGCTAACTGAAGCCGATTGAACTTGCTCCTACCTCTTGATGAACAGTCATCGTTGTTGGGGTTGGATGAATAGTTCCCGGTAGGGGTTGGATGAACAGGACCCCATGGTAGTAGAGGTCATTACCGCTGGATGAACAGGGCCCCGATCGATAGGAGGCCTCCACACACCCGAGCTGGTTGGGGGTGGATGAACAGGACCCCGTGGAGGGCTGGTTGAACAGGACCCCGTGTGGACGGCTGGCTGAACAATAGTCGATGGAGGCTGGATGAACAGGATCCCGTGGTGAACAATAGCTAGTGGAGGCTGGAGGAAGTCGACGGTGGATGAACAGTAGCAGGTGGAGGCTGGAGGAAGTCGACGATGGATGAACAGTAGCAGGTGGAGGCTGGAGGAAGTCGACGATGGATGAATAGTAACCCTTAGAGGCTGGAGTGAGGCAGTAAACGGTGGATGAATAGTAGCCCGTGGAGTCCCGTTTTGCGGTACGCCACACCCCTCCTGATGAACAGGACCCTGTTTAGACCGTAGCCGCTCTAACACAAGTCACTTTCCTTCGTTTTGCGGTACGCCACACCCCTCCCGATCAACAACACCCAGTTTTGACTGTAGGAGCTCGAACGCAAGACCGTTTCCTCCGTTTTTGCGGTACGCCACACCCCGTTTCGGCTATTCTGTCCATGCTGGTTGGCTCCCGATGAACACAACGCATTCCGACCCAGTCTGTTGCCTCCCGATGAACACGACACTGTTTCTCCATTCTGACCTAGTCGGTTGGCTACCAATGAACAGGACGTCATCGTTGTACGCGTTCGAGAACCTGCCCGTATGTACGTATGTAGCCGTATTTATTTTCTTGCAGCGTGGATGTACGTACGTGTACATGATATAGACGGGACTACCTGAATAGCTACCACTCCTTACTGGGCCATGGTTCATCGTGGCAGAAAGACCAATGGACCAGTATGTACGTACACGTTTGCGACCAGAATGACAACGCTACATGTGCTTCGACCGGGTGGGTCCCGGTTGTCAGGGAGGATAAGGAGGCACGTCCTTGCGTGCGAAGGTATTGATGGTGGGTCTGAGCTGATAGGGAGGAATCTTTTTTTGCGCGTAATAAGGAGGCACTTCCTTGTGTGCGAAGATGTAGCTGGTGGGTCCATCTGTCAGCCTCACCGCGTACAGTCCTCTTCTGATGGTTGTCGTTCATTGACCATGTTGACCACGCCATGCGGACAACACCAGGCGATGGACAACGGTGAGGCAGGGAACGACGCAGAGCCTGGGAACACGCGGAGGGTAGTACGAGGATTGACTGGTTCAGCTGCGGTGTGAGGTTGCCGTGGACGCAGAATAACAGGGGGTGTGAGTGAGTAGAGGGATGGCCTGGCCAGCGGTGGGAGTAGTAGGGGGTGGTGAGGCCTGCGCGGCAGCACAGCCGACCACGGGAGGCAGGAGCACGCGGTGGTTTTGACGGCTGGAGCAAGAAAATCAGAGGTTGAAGAAGCAAGCGACTGTTGGATGTTAACAATCCGACGGTCGCTGGAGATAGAATCGTTTGTTGACAAAATTGACAAAGCCTTGCGTACGCGTCAAATTAGTAGGGCCACAGGTCAGCCTCCAAATCTGGTGGGCCCCAGCTGTCATGAGGAGCACTCGTTATTTTTCGCTTAATAAGGAGGGACTTCCTTCCATGCCAAGATATAGCTGGTGGGTCCCAACTGTCATTGGGAGGATTCATTCTTTTTGGCGTAAGATGGAGGTACTTGCTTGCGTGAGGCCATGGACCATGTGCGTCCCAACTGTCAGCCTCTCCATGTACATCCCTCTTTTGATGTTGTCGTTTGTTGACAATGTTGACCATGCCGTGCCAAGAACACCAACGCGATGGACGACGGCGAGACCCAAGAAGTGAATGACCAGGAGGCAGCGAAGCCACATCAGTGGAGGGATGTGGGTTAGCAGAGGGATGGCCTGACCGGCGGTGGGAGTAGTAGGGGGTGGTGAGGCCTGCGCGGTAGCACATCCGGCCACGGGAGGCGGGTGAGGGAGTCCTGGATTAAGGGGTCCTCGGATAGCCGGACTATATGCGTATGCCCGACTGTTGGACTATGAAGATACAAGATAGAAGACTTCATCCCGTGTCCGTATGGGACTCTCCTTTGCATGGAAGGCAAGGTTGGCGATTCAGATGTGAAGATTCCTTTCTCTGTAACCGACTCTGTGTAACCCTAGCCCCCTCCGGTGTTTATATAAACCGGAGGGTTTAGTCCATAGGACAACAACAATCATAACCATAGGCTAGCTTCTAGGGTTTAGCCTCTACGATCTCGTGGTAGATCAACTCTTGTAATACTCATATCATCAAGATAAATCAAACAAGAAGTAGGGTATTACCTCCATCGAGAGGGCCCAAACCTGGGTAAACATTGTGTCCCCTACCTCCTGTTACCATTAGCCTTAGACGCACAGTTCAGGACCCCCTACCCGAGATCCGCCGGTTTTGACACTGACATTGGTGCTTCCATTGAGAGTTCCACTGTGACATCGAAGATAGGGTTGATGGCTCGCCTTGTTATCAAGGACAACATCACCTCCGAGGGAGCTCTGGCCTCAGGCCAAACTCTGCGGCTGGGCGGCTTTGTCTTGACCGCCCGTTCGGCCGTCGGGCCGACCGTGACTTCTCAAGTCATCGAAAATCGCCTCCGCATCAGCTCGGAATACGCCGAGCAGATGGATCCAAAGGAGTTATCGTCTTTAAACGGGCTCCTGGATCGCATCACCACTCTGGGAGTCGCTTCGGACTACGATCGGATTGGGCTTAAACCCGATCAGAGAGAGATTGAATCTCCGCCGATCACCCATCAGATAGCGGTGGTGGAGGAGCGATCCAACAACTCTTCCCCCATACCGAGGACGAAATATGTCCGGATTTCCGAGCTCATCAAGCGGGATACATGCCCGCGAGAAGATGCGGCCCAAACTCCAAACTTAGAATCGGACTACGGGCTAGAAAAATTGGTTTACATCTCGGGGTCCGAACTATTAAGTTCGGAAACTCCTCAAGCTCTGGGTTCGGACTTAAACCCACCCACCTGCCCACATCAGACAACAGTCCCAAGAGACTGTACATCACTTTTGGGCGAGATTCCTCATCGTCAAGGATAAGGTCAAGGACTGTTGCGATGAAGACGCCATTTCATTATTCTGCAAAAATTACAGGGACAAGGGAGTCCTCAATGCCATAAATCACCGTCACATATCACGCTCCGATGACTTGGTGATCATAGTACAGAAGTACTGCGCGATGGAAAGCGCCTGGAAAACCCAGGCAGCCTTTTGGGATCCACTGGCTCTCACTAAACCCCTCGTCCGAACAAAAAGGGTGTACCCCTCATAGGTCACTCGATCCAATCACGAAGAAATCGAAGCCCACTTCAGGGCCCGCGACCGTTTTGGAGGGATGGCTTGACAGGCCATGCAAAATACACACCACACCGGATACCATACCAACACACAGCCTTAGAGCATGTTGGATACTTCGGCAGGTGGCCAAGAGCGGCGAGGATCTCCTCATAAAAAACACCGCAGAACAACATCCCACAGAACACAAGCTACAATATTGACAGTCTTTGAGACTTTTGCCTCAGGTAATAGGTGCAAGAGAGCACTCCGCGGCCTCGCCGAAGTCTGCCAAGTCGCAGCAATAAACCCCTAGAATGACACGGCCATAACTTTCAGTGCCAGTGATGAACCACAATTCAAGACAGTCGGGGCACCAGCTGCCTTAGTCCTCAGTCCAATTGTGGACGGCTTCTGGATTACCAAAGTGCTCATGGACGGCGGTAGCGGACTAAACCTCATTTACGAGGAAACTCTCAATAAAATGGAAATAGACAGGAGCCGCATTGAACAAAGCAGCACAACCTTTAGAGGAATTATTCCCAGCCGGGAGGCACGATGTGCGGGAAAATCACACTCGATATGGTATTCGGCACACCGGAGAATTATCGGTCCGAAGAAATAGCCTTTCAGGTTGCCCCTTTCACCAGTGGATATCACGCCTTGTTAGGGCGGGGCGCGTTTGCGAGCTTCCAGGCTATACCCCGTTATGGGTACATGAAGCTCAAAATGCCTGGGCCCAATGGAATCATCACCCTCGCCAATGATCCGGACACAGCACTCCGCGCCAAAAATAAAATAGCTGCCTTGGCCCTCGAAGCATTGTCTGAAGCCCTCGCGGCCGAAGAATTAACTGCATTACGCTCCATAGTGGATAGGGACGACGTGATACTCGATAAGCGATCCAAGTCCACCTCCTTCAAACCAGATGACAAAATAGTCAAATTCCAAATCCACCCAACGGACTCCTCAAAGACAGCATCCATCGGGACACAGTTGGACCCCTCAATTGACGATGTACTGCGGGCGTTTCTACGCGAAAATTGGGATATTTTCGCCTGGCACCCTTTCGATATGCCGGGGATCCCACGCAAGCTGGCCGAACATAGCCTTAACATACTGAAGGGATACAAGCCGGTGAAGCAAACACTACGGCGCTTTTCAGAACCCAAACGACAAGCCATGGGAGAGGAACTAGCCAAGTTACTCGAGGCCGGATTCATCAGAGAAATCAAACACCCTGATTGTCTAGCAAACTTGGTGATGGTACCAAAGAAGGATAAATCCTGGTGCCTATCTGTCGATTTCAAAGACCTCAACAAGGCCTGCCCTAAGGATCCTTTCCCTCTCCCACGCATCGACCAGATTATCGATGCTACCGCGGGACACGACTCACTGTGTTACCTCGACGCATACTCCGGATACCATCAAATCAAGATGGCGGAGTCCGATCAAGCCGCAACAGCATTTATAACCCCATACGGGCCTTTCTGCTTCAACACTATGCCTTTCGGGCTCAAAAACGCCGGCGCCACCTACCAACGCATGATCAAAACATGCCTAGAGAAACAAATCGGCAAAACAGTTGAAGCATATGTCGACGACGTAGTCATCAAGACCAGACATGCCGAGTCTTTAATAGATGATCTACGGCTCACGTTCGATAACCTCCGAACATATGACATTAAGCTCAATCCGGAAAAATGTGTTTTCGGCATCCCCGCCGGAAAGCTGTTGGGATTCATCGTTTCCAATAGAGGAATTGAAGCAAACCCAGCCAAAATACGAGCTTTGTCACAGTTGGCTACCCCAACAGACCTCAAACAAATCCAGAAACTAACTGGATGCGTGGCAGCGTTAAGCCGCTTTATCTCCAGATTGGGAGAAAAGGCATTGCCACTTTATCGCCTACTTCGACGAACCGAACACTTCGAGTGGACGGATGCGGCAACGGCTGGACTAGAGGAAATAAAGGCTCTTTTAGCAAGCAACCCAATCCTAGCCGCACTGAACATCGGTGAACCTATGTTGTTATACATAGCCGCAACACACCAAGTTGTGAGCGCGGTGCTCGTCGTCGAACGAGAGGAGGACGGATACAAATTTCCGATTCAGAAGCCGGTATACTACGTGTCCACTGTCCTCACACCATGCAAATCCCGGTACCCGCATTATCAAAAAATAGCATACGCAGTCTTCATGGCATCCCGAAAATTACGACACTACTTTCAAGAGTGTTCAATCACGGTGGCCTCCGAAGTACCACTTAATGACATAATAAACAACCGTGATGCCACGGGCCGGATTGCCAAGTGGGCCATAGATCTCCTCCCATTCGACATAACATATAAACCACGGTGAGCCATTAAATACCAAGTACTCGCGGACTTCCTCGCCGAATGGACAGAGGCCGAACTCCCTAAAGAGTACGACACATACTCTAACTGGATCATGCACTTCGACGACTCTAAAATGCTGGCAGGTCTGGGATCAGGCGTCGTCCTCACATCCCCCACTGGAGATACAGTCCAATACGTACTCCAAATATTATACACAGACTCCAACAATGCAGCCGAATACGAGGCTCTGTTGCATGGTCTCCGGATGGCCGTCTACATGGGCATTCAGTGCCTAGAAGTGCGTGGGGATTCAAACCTTGCAATATCTCAAATAAATGGAGACTTTGATGCGAAAGATCCAAAAATGGCGGCATATCATAATGCCGTCCTTAAGATGTCAGCTAGGTTCGAGGGGCTCGAATTTCATCATGTGGTTCGAGAAAACAATCAAGCGGCGAATGTCCTTGCCTGTATCGGTGCTAAGCGCGACCCCGTCCCATCTAATATCTTTCTAGAAAGGCTTTTTAAGCCATCCGTAGTGTGGCAAGGGGAGACCGGAAACATCAGTCCAGATCCGACCACAACCCCAGAATCCAAACACACTGACATAATCGGGGGCTCTGCCACCGAAGTAACACCCTCGGCCCATCTCATCATGGCTGTTATCGCCCCATGGACCGAACCCTTCTTGGCCTACCTTAATAGGCACAAACTCCCCGAGGATCAAAACGAGGCACGCTGCATTGTGCGGCGCTCTAAAGCCTACAAAGTCCATGAGGGAGAGCTTTATAAGAAAAGCGCTACCGGGGTACTTCAAAGATGTATCTCCGAGGAGGAAGGGTGGCAGCTCTTGGCTGAAATTCACGCCGGCCTCGGCGGTCACCACGCTGCAGCTCGGGCCCTTGTAAGCAAGGCCTTCCATATAGGTTTTTACTGGCCGACTGCCCGAGCAGACGCACAAGACCTTGTCCAACATTGCATCGGATGCCAGCTTTTTGCCAACCAAAGCCATATGCCACCCACCGCCCTACAAACAATCCCCATAACTTGGCCTTTCGCGGTCTGGGGGCTTGATATGGTTGGACCCCTTAAAGGAGGAATCCATAAGAAAAAATACTTGTTGGTCATGGTGGACAAGTTCACCAAATGGATAGAAGCCAAACCAGTTGAAACGGCCGAATCCGGACCCATGATAGACTTCATATCGGGTGTAGTACACCATTATGATGTCCCCCATAGCATAATCACCGACAACGGCTCCAATTTCACGGCCGATGAGGTGAAAAATTGGTGCGGCAAGATGGGCATTAAGCTCGATTACGCCTCCGTCTATCACCCTTAAACAAACGGTCAAGTAGAACGAGCCAATGGTCTTATTATGAGCGGCATTAAACCTAGACTAGTGCGATCCTTAAAAGAATCAGACACGCACTGGGTTGAGGAGCTCGACACCGTACTCTGGGGGCTACGGACCACGCCAAATCGCACCACCGGATACACACCCTTCTTCATGGTGTACGGCGCAGAGGCTGTGCTGCCCTGTGATATTATTCATGACTCACCTCGAGTGCGCATGTACGAAGAGAGAGAGGCCAAGCTCGATCGGCAGGACAGTTTAGATGCCCTGGAAGAGGAGGGCGACGTCGCAAAAGCCCGTTCCGCATTCTATCAACAACAAGCTCGCAGGTATCAAAGCAGAGAAGTACGAGCCAAGACTTATAATATTGGCGAACTCGTTCTACGTCTACCGGAGAAGAAAAAGGACAAGCTCAAGCCCAAGTGGGAGGGTCCCTTCATTATCGACAAAGTTTTCACGGGTGGAGCGTACCGACTACGGGATGTATCCGATAATCGCCTCGAGCCGAACCCATGGAACGCAGCCAGACTCCAAAGATTCTACGCCTAGCGCCGGACTCCCCATTCGTCTTCTTCCCTCTGTTGCTTTTGATTTTCTTTTTAGCCCTATTCTAGCCTTTCCCTTTTGAAAAGCTCTGACGCTTTATTGTGGCTAAACTACACACTTGTAACACACTAATTTTCATGTATGTGCGGTCACTATACCCGAGGGCTTCTTATACAGAAGCTTAATATAATTATCTTCAGGGCATCAAGCCCACTGCATATGCATCCTTTTTCCATATGCACCTTGTCTTCGCCATTATATGCATTGATATGACTTAAGTTTTGGCCAAGCTGGGTTGCTTGGCTCGTGTGCTTATGCCCTACGTTCCCGTTAGTTCGGCTAGGGCATAAAGGGAGCACCTCTACGATTGTTACCGTCGGGTACTCCGGACGTGTACCTTAGACTGGGTGAAGCCGAAAGCTAGCGTTCTTAAGGGAATATTCGGTCGGTGGACTAAAGATGTTTTTTACCTATCACAATACAAACCCCCAGATGTTACATGTCCTGCGCTTTTTTATCGCAGTTCGGACATGCACGTTAATGCATGCGTACCCAGGGAAAGGAACCCCTAACGGAACTATTCTCTCTGGAAGATGTTTCTTACTAACCATGTAATATAACATAGCTAGTTGGGTACTTGTCTGTTCAAGCAATTATGACCCCTACGCCTGGTTTCCATGCGTACCCCGGTTTATATTACTGAGCGGGTATTCGGAAACACTCCGGACTGTCGGATCCAGAGGCTGAAGCGAAAATGTCCGCCATGACAAATGTTTTACAATCTGGCTAGGGAAAAATATGTCAATTGAAGTACATAGTCATTTAGACTCAAATGCTTCTTCTTCTATGCCATCCAACAGGTTGTCTAGTCTACAATCCTGTTGGGAATATTTTGCGGCTAATTCTACCAGGTCATATACCAGACTAACGGGAATTTCTTTCCCATCTGACCCTACAGGTCCGACCCGGGCCATATGATATGGGTCAAGCTTGGTATACCGTGTCTTCACCATGGCCCAAGCCCCTCTTGCCCCTTCTCGGCAGGCAGATATCTTCCATAGTCGGAAACCCCGCCGCGCTCCCTTGGATGAGCAAGCTCCCCCATTCTTCCTGGTGGGGAGGCGGATGGCCACAAGGCCTTGGCGACACTCCGCATGACCTGCCGAACTTGCTCGTGCAGTTGCGAAAGCTCTTGTAGCAGATCATCTGAGGATCCGGGCATCTCCTCTTCGGGACGGCCCGTCAGCATACCTACAGACATAACTCTGTTAGTTCCTCTCTTTATTGAACTATGTAAATGTTCATTTGAGAACATACTAAAAATGCCACACTGAAGCCTCTTATTTTCCTTCATGGAGTCAGCCAGCTGGGCCCGAACATCTTTCAATTCTTCACCCAGCTGGGTATTAGGATCTTGGAGCGTGTTATTCTTCTGTATGACCCGTGTAAGTACACGCTCACCAGCGGCTGCTTGCCTTTGTGCCTCTTGTTCACCCTCTTGAGGGGTTCCCGGATTCGGTTCCGGATTATCTAAGGATTTTAATCATCCGATATTGTTAGCGTTACTGGTTTATGAACACAATATTGTTTTTCCTCAATTCAGGAATACATACCAGTCGATGCCTCTTTGGATCTTGACAGCTTGGCCATAGCGGCCATTAGCTGGGTTCGACACTCTTCTAGCTCTTGAGACAACATGTTGTTCTTCTCCGAGAGAACCTATATGTACAATGATCCTTAAGTCAGTTGTACCAACTGCTTTAAGTCTCAGGGGCTACTGATATACATAATTATCAGATTTTAATACTTACCCGTATATCTTTCAGATACTGGTCCGTGGATCTAGCAAGCTCATCTTGAGCGGCTCGGATGTACGCATCACCTGAGTTGAAGGCATTAAAAGCCTCGTCTGAAAAACTAGGGTCGCGGAGTGCGGCTCGCCGACGCCGATGATTCATGGCGCTCTCCACTTCGGAATTTGTAACGGACATTCTATCCGAATCCTCTGTATGAGGATAGTCTAGTGTTGCTTCTGTGTTGGCCTCCGTCCTCGAGACCGGATCTGGAATCCGGCTAGTAGAGGTACGGTTGGCAGGACCCTCGGACAGAGTCCGGCGGATGTTCTTTCTGCTAAAACACAATGGATAGTGTCATACTTTAAAATATGACAACCACAGGGCGTGTTTACGGCCATACCTCCTTGATGACGGCTCCGCCATGTTTCTGTTCGCCTTTCTTTTTGAAAGCCTACCCGGCACGGGCGCCCCTTGTTGGCAAGTCACCGCGGGTTCGGTTCGGTGCGCCGATCGTCTTCCCTTTAAGGCATAGAAATTGTGCGATGGGTAAGATGGAACGAGTGAATCTTTCCTAGAAAATAAGTCTCTGGTTTACTTACATGTGATACAGGGAGGAGGCCGGGATAGTCAGCAGTGATGGCCACCTCTGTGCCGTCACAGCTCACCTGGTGAAACACCCCTTCCACGAGCTCCACAAATATGTCCGGATCCTCTTCGAATCCGGGGTCAAGGGCCCGATTATGGTCCTCTGGCTGTGGTGTCGGGCTATGGAACTCCCTGTTTATTTTTCGCCATTCCAATTATAAGTAGATGGAGTGAATATTCAAGGCTCAGGGAATAAATAGGGTAGAGTAATGGATGGCAACTCACCCAGCTTGGAGGATTGTACATGGAAAATCCATCCCGTGGCTTAATGCGGACGAACTCCTCTCTTTCCCTCTTGTATAAATCGGACGATATTTCCACCAGAGCTGTAGTGGAGTCCGGACCTTTTCGGCCACAGTGGGTGGCGTCGTCTTCTCCATTAAAGTGCCACATGGGATGCCCTCGGTATTGGAGCGGCTGGACCCCCCGCATTATGGATATCGCCATAACCTCGACTACTGACAATCCGGACCAAGCAAGTATTCTTATCTTGCTCATCAATTGAAGGACCTCTCTGCTATCTTCCTCTCTGGGGCTCCGGGGACGCCAGTTGAGGCATTTTTTCAGCAGAGCGTTTGTAAACTCAGGAAGACCCATTCAGATTGGGTCGGGAAGGAAGACGTCCTCGATATAAAACCACTCAGAGGGCCACTCTTCGGGTGCCTTCTTCAGTGTGCTGGATAGGTATCCGGTCCCGGCGATGCGCCATATCTCGGCTCCGCCCACTTGGAATATTGATCCCCCTTGATTACGGGGGACGAGGCGGAATAACTTCTTCCATAGCTCAAAATGGGCTTCGCAGCCCAGAAATAGCTCACAAAGAGCAACGTAGCCTGCGATATGCAGGATGGAGGCAGGTGTGAAGTTGTGCAGCTGGAGGCCGTAGAACTCCAGAAGCCCGCGGAGGAATGGATGGATTGGAAATCCGACGCCCCTCAGTAAGTAGGAAACGAGGCATACTCGTTCCCCCCTGGATGGGTTGGGAAAGTTCTCTGCCTGCTCCCCGCCGTCGAAGGAAACCAATCCGGCTCGAATGGGGACTAGATATGCAGGAGGTAGGTACCCTTGGGTCTGCAACTTCACTAATCGGCCGTGGGATATGGTACACTTTTCCCAATAGCCCGGCTTGGTGTTGCAAGAATGGGAGGAAGAGCTGCGAGCGTCGGCCATGTTGGAGTGGTTTTTCCGGGCATGCTCTGATGATTCCTCGCTTGGGGAAGATGGTGTGGATCAGATCTGAAGATCCACGTCCCTTTAATAGACAATTTATTTACATGGCTAGGGTGGCAAATGTAAAAATGCCCCGACTTCTCACATTCGCTCGACACGTGGAGGCTGAGACCGTAAGGTCCAGAAGCCGAGGAGTGTAACATTAAATGAGGAACCAGACACTGCTTTTTACAAGAGGTACTTTGAAGAATTCGGAGGAGGAACCCTCCTTGCAATGCCGAAGACAATCTGCGCACCGGACTCATCGTCATTGAATCCTGGTTCGGGGGCTACTGAGGGAGTCCTGGATTAAGGGGTCCTCGGATAGCCGAACTATATGCGTATGCCGGACTGTTGGACTATGAAGATACAAGATAGAAGACTTTGTCCCGTGTCCGGATGGGACTCTCCTTTGCGTGGAAGGCAAGGTTGGTGATTCGGATGTGAAGATTCCTTTCTCTGTAACCGACTCTGTGTAACCCTAGCCCCCTCCGATGTCTATATAAACCGGAGGGTTTAGTCCGTAGGACAACAACAATCATAACCATAGGCTAGCTTCTAGGGTTTAGCCTCTACGATCTCGTGGTCGATCAACTCTTGTAATACTCATATCATCAAGATCAATCAAGGTGAAGTAGGGTATTACCTCCATCGAGAGGGCCCGAACACGGTAAACATCATGTCC
Source organism: Aegilops bicornis (assembly GCA_021605145.1). Classification (NCBI taxonomy): domain Eukaryota; kingdom Viridiplantae; phylum Streptophyta; class Magnoliopsida; order Poales; family Poaceae; genus Aegilops; species Aegilops bicornis. The sequence continues at coordinate 142,367,498 of CM038669.1, forward strand.
CCGCCTCTGTTACCATTAGCCTTAGACGCATACCGGGGACCCCTCATTCAAATCTGCCGGTTTTGACACCGACAGCGGGAGTAGGCGGTCCCGCCGGCGCTGGATTTGCCGGCTAGAGCAACAAGATCAGAGATTGAAGAAGCACGACGGCCATTGGATTGACATCCAACGGTCACGTCTGTTAGAATCGTTTGTTGATGTATATAATAAGTAAAAAAATCTTGCATACGTGTCAACTTAATAGGCCCACAAGTCAGACCATTCCCTATTTTTTTAATGATTTACAACTCATTGCAACTTCTTATGCAATTTATTGCAGTCCTTTTTTTGTTGGCTAAGGCCAGGGTTAGAAATTTAAATGAAATTTCGCATATTTCGGTGGGGTCCAAACTATTTTTAATACCGAAATGTTGAGCCAGATTTAAAGTACTTTCAAGATATATTTAAATTAGGTTAAATCCCAGTGAAATTGGAATCTGAAAATGTGAAAAAATTCAGAAACTTGAAAGTAATTGCCAATTTGTCGTCTATGTTTTATATTTATAGCCCATTCATATTACTTTCAAGATTTGCAGCCGTCTTGAAAGAGTTGCAGCACAGCAGGGCGTGGAAAAATAAGTAGGACTGGATTGGGTAGACTGGGCTCATTTTCACAAAGAAAAAATTGCTAGGTTGGTCATGTGGTGAACGTAAAATAGAAGCCTGGGCTAGACGGGCCACAACCTAGTTGAAACCCTGCTCCGACTCAACAATAACAAAAAAAATATTGCTCGAGCAGCTATGTCCCAGGTGTCAGCCGATCTTGTGTTGTTCTCTTGTTTATTGACTATACGCTGACAATGTCGTGGGTCCCAGATGTCAGCAAACCATCAGGAGGAAGCATTTTCTTTTTCTATACACTGACAATGGAGTATATAACAAAAAATGAGGAACTTGCTTGCGTACGGCCATGGACATGGTGGACCCTACTGTCACCCTCTCCACGTACAGTCCTCTCCTGATTCCTCTTGTTTGTTGTCCATGTTGACAACGCGAGATGGCGGCGCCGTGGCGAGCATACCAAAGCGCGCGGAAGACGACGGCGAGGCCTCGGATGTCGGTGTTAATGATTTAGGAGATGGTGGGGCGTCGATGCGTGCGCTGAGGCATAGCCAGCTGTGGGAGGCGGAAGTAGGCGGCCCCGCCGGCGCTGGTTTAGTTTTGGTGGCTGGAGGAAGACAAGACTGAGGAAACATGACAGACTGTTAAAGCAGCAGGAGTACTTAACAACCTTAACTAAAACCAGCAGGGGAACTTAACAAGCATAGCTGAAAGCAGTATGAGTACTTATGCAGGTTCAACCGTACAAATCACGCCTCAAACGGTGCTACTTTGCCTACAGTTAACCTAGGGTGAGGCCACCAAGCCCCAGGAAAAGGCCCAAGCGCCACCCCGCGCATCCACAACCTTCTGAAAGCGGCTTCATCTCGGAATATGGTCAATAAACAGGATATTCGATTTAGAGCCATGGAAAAGCATGAACATAACCTTTTGTCCTATTCTCCAAGATGGACGAGCCTTCATTATTTGAGACCACCCATGAATAATTATCTTTTCATCTCCAAGGGAAATGGAGTAGGTCAACATAAACATCATGTTGTGATCAAGCGCAAGTCTGACCCGACCATGGTCAGGCATCTGTATAGGAACAATAGAATTGGTAGTTTCTGTTTCAAGAAGATCACAACTGTAAAACTGTGTATAAGCAAGAGTTTATGAACAACATGTATATAACAGAAAACAACTCATACCATAAATTTCTCGACACAGTTGGACCTGTTCAACGTGTGCAGCAGTGGCACACATATCCCACGTGGTCCTCCACCATTGAAACGCCTCACAAGGACCTCAAGACAATCAATAAAGTGTAGGAACTAGTGGATGTCGTCCCAGTCAACTTCAGTGCCATCGGTAACAGTCGACTTCTTATAGAATAACAAACGAGCAGTGTGCTTAACTTTGAAATAACCTACATGTGCTACCAATTATAAGAAATATTAGTTTATAAGAAATATTAGTTAGAAGTAGCATCTTCGTGAGAGAAGGGAATCACAAATCATAGCTACTTATAAAGTTAAATTGTGATTAGTTAGACATAATAGGTGGATTAAGAAGTAATCGAGGCAACATGCAAAAAACAGATATAAAACTAACATGGGTGAACTACTGGAACGACGTCGGGGTGGAAGATCACAGTGAAGATGAGATCACGTTCTGCTATTTCCATCAACATTCGTGCGCCAACTTTTTAGTCCGTAACACTTGAGAAAGTTAATCCAAGTTCGGCCACAAAAAGCAGCGATCTTCTTGGTTCATGAACCCAACTCGAAACTTATATCTATGGCTTGTCTTCAATGTGACCATTAAACTGGTGTATTCAGTTATGGCAAGGCCAACCATCTTGAGTACATGTGTTCTGGCAGAGCAAGGAATGCACTGCAGGAAAAATAATATGAGAACACAATGTATTCGCTATGCAAATCTAGAAATAATTTCCTCCTTCACGCCAGTGTTGACCATGGTACTAGTACCTTTTATCCAAATATAGCAATCCAAATTTCCAAATTAGTCGACGACATGTTCAAAAAACCCCACCCTCTCGGATAGAAAAGAGGATTCTAGGAACATACTGTGCGCGTTTTAAAATCCTATGTTAAGATGAGAAGGAACAAGTGTGCCGTCTAGCCGAGGGCGTAGAAACCTGTAGGGTCCTCGCACTTTGGGCACTGCAAATGAAACACACTAAATTCAGCAGGAAGAAAAATGCATCAATGGCAGCGGCTACCATCCTAGGATTACCCGCGACTAAGGGACTTAGATTTATCGGGGATGGATGAAGAATCCGTACATGGTTCTCCATGAGAAAACCCTGTGCAATCGCTGAGAGGGGGTTTTCTCTGAACAAGCAGACGAGGGAGGAGGGGATTCAGGCCTAGTGAAATATTGCCGCTTCGTCCGTCCAACTTACTGCTAAAGCTAGAAAGGTGGGGTTTTTTGTGATTTGATGGCTCATTGGGCATTACTGCGGCGCTACGACCGGGGTGAGTCTACCATGCAGTTGTGCACTCTAATTTGGTGCATGGCACGTGGATCCCATTGTCGGATGCCCCACATATCAGCGAAAGGAAGTAGAAAGGCAAGAGTAACTAGTTACACATAAATATATTTTTGACAGAGAGATACTCCCTCTGTAAAGAAATATAAAAATCTTTTATATCACAACTTAATACATAAAAAATCAAGGGGAATATATACAACATAATGTGGGGGTTTAGCTAAGAATACAATACTCAGACAGGCTCACGGTTCTGGACTTTGGGCCACATTCCAGTGGGCCTGCATGTTTGGGGGCCCATGTGTTCTAACTCAACGCATTTTATATTGCAAGCGATTGGTACAGCGCTGGTTTTAGATGCTGTCGCAAGGCGAATACAGAAAATTAAATACAACATGGTAGCTGTTAGAATGAAATCGAACGATAGTTCCTAACCAGCAATCAGAGTTGCAATTCTTTCATGATATCCTACGTGATAAATAATACTGTCATACTACTAATACACACAGGACACTTGTTTCACCATGCCATATTATTACATCAAAAGCACTCGGAGGATAGATCAGTTCGACAGTTGCGTGCTGCTACTGAAGAATTTCAAAGTTGATTTGGACCAGCTCTCCTTGCCGAGAAACTTCGATATTGACATCACCCCCTACCGCAAGATTTCATAGAGTTTTTAACCTTGACCATCCTTTAGCATCAATCATCATGCGACCATCCTTTGTACTTACGGTATATTGGCAGGTTTGTTCACATCAAGGCTGCGCATGGTAAGAGAAACTTGGCCACGGTCGCCCGGATTATTGAACGACTCCCTCGTTGCTCTAGGAATTCTCTATTTGCAAACAAGAAGACATACACATACAGTTAGATCAACAAAGTGAATCATGTGAAAGAACATGGAAAGAAAAAAGAACGAAGCACTTGGGCGACCAATGCTTACCAAGAAGGTGGAGATGTCGGTTTTTGTAAGGACTTTGGTATACGCAGTGCGAACTGCAGCCCAGTTTGTTGCTAGTGCAACCATTTGTTCTGTTGCCGCAACATGGGCCGGAGCAGATGCAAGTGCAACTTCAAGTGTTGGTGCAGTGCGAAGCCATTCTTTGGTGCTGTCTTGCGGTCTGACTAGTAGTGCCACCGGCTAACTGGGAGAGGTGCTCCTTGTGGAGCTGGTGCCGATGTCAGAGCAGGTGCCCATGTCGGTGCCCGATCCTTCGGTAGATCAGCCTGATCCGCTGACGTGGTCGGTGCCCAATCCTCTGGTGGATCAAATTGAGTTGTCAGTGCTAGGGCCAGTTGTGGCACCCCCGCTCAGAGAAACCGGAACGCCCCGTATTCCAGCCCAGAGATCGAGGAGAAGTCTCTGAAATACGACACTTCTTGACATAGAACAAATCAGCTCTTATTACAAGAATAAATACAAAGGTATGATGTTACAAAGTTTCACATCAGCACGGCGACACTACGCCTCGGATACTACTCTTGCTCTATGCTAGCAGCGGAACAACTCTTAGCAGCGGAAATCTTCTAGCAGCCGAACAACTCGTAGCAGCGGAACAATGATGAAGGTGGTGAACTCCACTCCACAGGGACTCTGGCTGGGACACGATCTAGCTCACACGAATGGAAAGCACGACAAGCAATCAAGCAATCACGACATCACCTGCAATCTGGCATGACATGCCAGGTCAGTACATTGAATGTAATTGCAAGCTCACAACAACCAAAAACATCAAGGCAAGACAACAGCATAGCATTAAGCAGGTTAATTAAATTAACAGCTACCATGATATAACAGCAATTCCTAAGCATAATATGAAACTACTACAGTACTGATAAATCACCATCTCCGATCTCCACAACCATATCTCTCTTGGCTAACCGGCCAAGCAATATCCCATCTCGACCACCTCGTGATCAAAACCAAACTGTAACCATGATCCTTACGGCGATCACAACCCGACCAATAAATGGCCCGTGATCCTTATGACTATCACAACCCGACCAGTAAATGGCCCGTGATCCTTACGGCGATCACAACCCGACCAATAAATGGCACGTGATCCTTACGGCGATCACAACCAGACCAATACTTGGCCAATCTGTACTGCTCCATATATCCACATATCCATCACCTATAAGTCATTCCGTCATGTGAGTGTTGATCGAACGGTGTACCCTAGTACGAACCCATGCCCATGACCGAGGACGTGACTATCGATAGGTTAAACATACACTCTGTAGAGGTAGCGCATTGTACCCACACCACAGAACCCATGGCCTCGCACTCCCATTCGGGTGGACCAACGGCATTCCAACAAAATCGATCTACTGCCAAGAAACTCTCCCGGCCGACTCACTCCCCACTGGGCTAAGTCATGGGTGGCCCCGTGTCTACCTCAAGACACATCGACCACCGTCGTGGCCCATCCACACGGGGACACGGACCCAAAAACTCAAACAACGGGCACACAAGGCTTATGTCCGCCTTCCTGATTAGGGTAGCGCGTGCCCATAACCTTCCCTCGTTAGAGGCACCGGCGAGAGGCACGACAATAGACCACATTACGACCGTCCCATACCGACAAATGTGGTTGCACTGGAAAAGTTCGATTCGGCGGCACCTGACCAACTTACTAATGGAATTTATCCCCAAAAATATAACCATGATAACTGATACTCCGATGTCAACCCTCAAACTATAATCCAAGTCATAGAAATATCCAACAAATAATCCAAGCATAATATCATCTTCTCAAAATACTCCGAGGATAGCATAACACTACTATAATGATGAATCCGAAACAATAATCCTACTACTCCAATAACAAGAATACTGCTATCCAGCTAAGATCCAGATGTAACCATCATCTCCGAAAATAATACTCCAAGCAACATAACATCAACTAGCATCATGAAAATAATCATACTAACCACAAATAATCCAAAGGTAGCATGATATCCAAAGTAATACTCCAAAACATACTAACAGATATCATCATGAAACAATCATAATATCAGCCACTAATACACCAATGGCAACATGATACTCATCAACTACCAACATAACTCCTAGTAATCCAAATGATAGCATGGCAACAACAAGATCAAAATAATACTCTGAGAAAATGCCATGCAGAGAGTCATGTAGCTAAAGTAATATTTTAAACAAGTTCAAATAAGTGAAACCATGTCACTGCATTACAGTGATGCAAATGGAGGGTGTGGCTTTCCTGGGGTGGAAGAAATCACTGGGGAGAAGTGCGAGAAACTCGCGGAGCGAATCGCCGGAAAACGTACTCTCTCGAAGGGGGCTGAATAAGGGCAAGGGCATAATGGTCATTTTCATAGTGTCAAACCATAGTGAAAGCATGACCAACAGAACGGGCTCGACGAAACGAAGAAGTGAGCGTTGGTTTCACCTTAAACGGAGTTACAGTTGAAAAGTTATGAAGGGTTGAAGTTCAGGGACTTTTCTGCAAAAATAATATTCACAGTTGGGTCCCTGAGTGGATAAGGCAGAAGCGCAAACTTAGAAATACGCTTCCGGTCAGTGAAAACATAAAGCAGAAATGCGCTTTCACTTATCTGACGTGGCGGGGGATGGTCAGCACGTGTGGCTTACAGGTGGGTCCGCCACTTATCCACCTGGCAGGTGTGGGTTCAGGGCTTATCTCACTGCCAGGTGGGGCCGTGGGGGCCACGCGCCTGGTTAACGCCCTCCTCCCGCCTGTCTTCTTCTTCCTCCCGATCGAGAACAGAGGCGAGGAGCGGCAGAGCGCTGCCGGCGAGGGCCCGGCCGGCTCAGGTGCTCCCTGGCCGAGGCAAAGCCACCGGCGGGCGCGGCTCGGCCAACCGCCTCCATCCTCGGGGAGAGCGGCCGTCGGGGACGCCCGGAGCAATGGCGGTGAACGAAGACAGGAGGAGACAGAGGGCGGCGGGCAGAGCTGAAGACCGACGACACGGGCTACTCCGGGGACGATATAAGGGCCTGAGGAGGATCACTGGAGAGTGGGGAAGCCAGTAGTGGTGGAAGAACGGAGGGGGAGGCTCGGCGTTGGGCGAATTTAAGCCGGAGGGGCCGGCGGCCATGGCGGCTATGGGGGTCGAGGAGAGCTCCAGAAGCTCAGGCGAGTGCATGGGCGGGGCTATAGGAGGTGTTAGAGGCCAGTGGTGAGGTCGAGAGCCCTCAGGGTGGGCTTATATAGCCGCGGGGAGAGGTGGCCGAGCTGGCACCGCCGCGGACGCGTGTCCGGCGCCGCAGACGCGTGCCCACGCTCGCGAGCTTGGAGGTAGACGACACAGGAGGCACATGGAGAGTCTCACGGGGAGGAGAAGGCCAAGGGAGCGCAGGGAGGATGTGCCCGAGGAGGAAGACGACGGTCGGTGCACTGTGCTCTCGTGGGCGCTCGGCTGCGACCGTCGGTGAGGAAGCGGACGGAGGGGAAGAGGGGTCCAGGGGAACGGCGACGATGAGAGGAAGCCAAGGGACATGCTCACGATCGCTAATACGGCGAGAGGGGGAGGGGCCCGAGCAAGAAGCCATTCTGGGCTTACTCATGGCATGCCAAAAATGTGGTCACCACCAGTACTGGCATGTGTGGTAGGCAAACAGCTGGAAAATGTTGTCTAGTGCTAATTCCGTCGAAGCTGTGTTTCAACTGCGGTGGTAGTTTGGTGAAACCTGCTGTGGTTAAAAGGTTAGTAAGCTCTGACGTTTACTGCAGTAAACTTTATCAGCTCAATGTGATCAACAGGGGGCAGCTATGTATCAAGTGTTATGTCTGGGGTGTTGAGTCTAGGAAGGACTACAGTCCTGGGGAATTTGAGGAGAAATGAACCAAGATTTACTGCAGTTGCTTCACAACTGACCAAAATGGTCAAGAAACTAGATCATTATGGTGCACTCACATGGAGTGTCAACTTGGGCTAAGATTGGGCAAAGAAGGGTCATTTGGTCATATGGAGATGCTCAAAAAGTCTTATACCAATTGGCAAAGCCAAACTGGTACTTGCTTCACAAACATCTCCTCTGGATAGAAACTTGGAATAATATTGGTGATCAAATGTCTCATTGAAATGATGCCAAATTGTGTGGAGAGATGTTTTATGGGTATAAGAATTATCTGGTAATTTATCAGGATTTTTGAAGCAATGAAAAATACACTTGCTTCACAACCTGAAAATATTGCCAAAACCAAAGATTTGCGCCTGTGCTCACATAGATGATTGGATGGGGCTGAAAATAGGTGGAGGGGGTTAATATGAGCACATTAAGGAGTGTGAAAAATTTAAACTCATTTGGGTACTCCTAGCTAGTACTTCCTTCACAAAGCCTTCTCTCTGACAGAAACTTTGAAAATTCACTGAGGAAGATTGGCTAGGAAAATAAATTTTAACTTGTGCATGGGGAAATTGTTTGGACATATAAACATGATCAAAAAGGTTGGGAGCCACTAGGAGAAATATAAATGACACTTCCTTCAGAAAGTGCCATTCAGGGTAGAATAGAAAAAGGAATATTGGGGAATTATTTTTAAACTGGCCTTGGCAATGTTTGGGCACATTTGAGCTATATATGACCCAAAGGAATTATTAGAATTATTTGGGGATTTTTTGATGGACAGAAATAGAGGTTGCTTGACAACCTAGGGCAGATAGGGTTGTTCCTTTAATGAAAAAGGAATTTTTCCCTAGAAAAAGATTTTAGGGTTTGGTCAAGGATTGAAGGGACATGATCTTGGCAAGATTTTTAGAATGATGATCCACTTGGGAGGGGAATTGAGGATGATTTCCCAGGTGACAAGGCCACAGAACCACTCCAAAAGAAAAACGGAGCAAAAACCAAATAAATCAGAAGAAAAAGAAAAGGGCCAAAATCCAGGCTGTTACAAACCTTCGCCCTTAAAGAAATCTCGTCCTCGAGATTTGGTTGCTCAGGGAACAAGTATGACTTGAGGACACCGTTTCCAACTCGGGTATCCTTTTTCCTTTATTTATTGTTCCCCCAAGAATTTCAGATGATCAACTTACCTTGCTCTGGGGTGGTTTGCTTTAGCTTTCCACAATTCTGACGGATTTTTGCTCATTTACCAAATCCTTTTACTGCCGTGAATTTTCTCATATCTGTGGTGGTATCCAATGGACTTGAGCATATATTTTTCCTTTGGTCATGAAAACCTTTTTACTTCTGCCATGGGTTTGCTTCAAATAAATGCATATCTTCTGAGTTCCGTAAATGCTGAGAATCATGGTCATCCTCGTAATGGGATCTGATTGCTCACATGTGGCACTGATTTATCTCGATTTATATTTGGCTCGAGCATGGGATATGTACCAAAGATTTGAATGCCTTCTATCGTGAGCAATATATCGATGTATGGAGTTATAGATGTGTCAAACCTCAATTATTTACATCTTGAGACTAGCCCGACAGGGTACTGACGGACAATTGCTTTTCCTGACAGACTGACCATGTACTTGATTTCATCGGTGAGTATACCGGGTCTGAGCTGATTATTTGGCTTTTGACTTTCTCATTTTGTTGGTATACCCATCTGTGGTAACAGGCTGTGATATGCTTTAATACTGCCGCTGGGGTTAGACTGCCGAGGTTGCAACGTAATCTTGGATATGACAGAACAAACTTGGATATTCCACACTAACCATGTCAAATGGGTCAGCGGGATATGAAAAATCCTTGTAAATAGAGTAGGCCGCCGAGAGTATGTCTTTGTGGATCCATATGGAATTATGGCCTCCATATGATTTGGGTATCTGGACCCTGATGGTCGTGCAAAAATTATCATGCTTTGCTGTCAGTCTCATCCTTTTTATGGTCCTGATTTTCTTGGTTAGGATACCTTACTGAAACAACTTGGCCACACCTGTCCTTGATTCTTCGTATGATCATGGATGTGATTAATATTTTGACATTAGTCCTTGTGCTTGTTTTTCTGACCTGTGTCTGCACACATATAACATATACCCGGAGTTTGTAGCTGTACGGAGCTCATTGCTGAGGCCAATCATACAAGAAGGTGACACAGTTTTATAATATCTCCTTGTCAGTTGCGGGAATAATGACCTTGATGACCATTGTCAAACTGTTGATTTTGTGATGTCATCTCCAAATATTATCAATCCTTGTTATTCATGACATGTATTTCTGCTCATTTTTATTTTCCTTTGTCTGACTCGCGAGGTTGTTGAATCCTTATTTTTCTTAGGTATATCTGTTGGATTACTGTCGCATCTCATATGGGTGACTGATATGACTGGGGATATATGCTCAACATATATAAGAAGGATATGCCACCGATCACTCGATCCTTGCGGTAGGCATATGTTTTGACTGAATTGTACCTCTGACAAAATTATTGCAAATCTGGTCCTTGAGCGGTGCTGCCATGCATTGGCAACTCTTCATAAAATCTCTGAGGATGGTACATGGCCTGGTACTGACGCAGACTGAATGGCTTATGAAAGAGGCCATCCGAGTAGCTTGCTGAGGAAGACTTGTTAACTTCTGCTTAAATATCTTGTCTGTGTATCGTGCAGAAGAAGACTCTATAGCTTACACACGAAGCTTGCTCTGATTATTGTGCTGGAGAAGCCTGAGTTCCGTATGTGAGAAGCTTCTCCTCGGGTTTGCTTGTTGAGAAAAAAAATCATTTCCATCCGTCAGAAGCCTTTATCGAGGTGTCTTGATGTGAAAGACTGGGTATCATGGACCAGAAATTGTTCACATATCATAAGGAGGATTAGTTGAGGAGCCTTGCATCATGAATTCTTCCGATAGCGTGTGGAAGAATACTGGGTTTCTTATATTCAAAACTTCATACTGATATGCAGACTGAAATCCATACACATGCCCATAATATTCCGAGGCTGATTATTTGCATGAGAAAAATGGTTCGACTATCTTCCTTGAGCATATCATATTATGACTTTATTTCAGATGATAACATATTTCAAGCATCATGCATTGCTGAGCCAAAACTTTTTATATGATCCATACCTCTGTCTGAAAATATATCGTTGGTCTTGTACCTGAATTGTCTTTCTGCTGGCTGGATCATAACTGCTGTGAGGATTTTGCACTGACGGGGATTCGATGCTGATAATCAGTCCAACATACCATTGGTATTCTGAATAGATATTAATGCTATAATGCAGTTGACTGGGTAGACCAAAATATTTAGCTGAGCTTCTTCCAGATATTTCAAATCCTTATCGCTTCTTCGAATCCGGTGTCAGTGGATGAGCAATTCTTTTTACGGAAAAAATAATGTAACACTGGGGCCCAAAAAAAAGAAGCGAAAGAAAACTCAACTAAACAAAAGCACACAACAACAATCAATTCACACACAATCAATGTCACATATTACTGCTAGTCACACAATATGGATGCCTACTTAAGCACACAAATCTCGCGGGATCTCCGGTTCTACGATCTAGCATGCTGTGACGATGTGCACGAGGACGAATAAATGTGTGGAATGGTTGGTGTAAACAGCACTACACCAAGTGCTAGCTTAGCCAGGTGGCAACCTGAACTAGCTCGGAGGCGAGGACGCACTTGGTAATCATGCAGTGGGACACGAAGGTCGCAACCACATTATTATCAAGCGGACGGAAAAAGATCCGTACTCCTCCAAGAAATAGGATAGCGGGGAAAACTGAGGCCGCTAACATTGCCCTTTCTTGATAACTAAGATCATTAAGGGTTGCCAACACGACAAAAGAATGATCCGAGATAGAAACATGTCCATCACCGAAACGATAGATGGAACTGAAAGAAAGACATCGGTGCGATACCTGAGCACCATTGTTGCAAACAGTGTCAGGATCACTTGGCATCACTCTGCTAGGACAGAGATGACACCAAACATCGAAAGAAAAAGGAACTGGAGAAATGTAAAGGTTGAGCTGTAGTGGATCCGAACCGATGCCAGCTACACTCACCAGATAAACCGTTATCACAAATACTAAGGCTATATGCATGTTATGCAACAAACAAATGCAGCAACCAAATGCAATAAATAAACCAGACTCTATACTACCGATTTCTACCGGTTTCTACCGCTTGCGCTAACTAGGGCGTCCTATAGCCAGACCTGCTCTGATACCAAGCCTGTGGCACCCCGGCTCAGAGAAACCGGAACGCCCCGTATTCCAGCCCAGAGATCAAGGAGAAGTCTCTGGAATACGACACTGCTTGACATAGAACAAATCAGCTCTTATTACAAGAATAAATACAAAGGTCTGATGTTACAAAGTTTCACATCAACACAGCGACACTACGCCTGCGATACTACTCTTGCTCTATGCTAGCAGCGGAACAACTCGTAGTAGCGGAAATCTTCTAGCAGCGGAACAACTCGTAGCAGCGGAAATCTTCTAGCAGCGGAACAATGACGAAGGTGGTGAACTCCACTCCTCAGGGACTCTGGCTGGGACACGATCTAGATCGCATGAACGGAAACCATGACAAGCAATAGAGCAATCACAACATCACCTGCAATCTGGCATGACACGCCAGGTCAGTACATTGAATGTACTTGCAAGCTCACAACAACCAAAAACATCAAGGCAAGACAACAACATAGCATTAAGCAGGTGAATTAAATTAACAGCTACCATGATATAACAGAAATTCCTAAGCATAATATGAAACTACTACAATACTGATAAATCACCATCTCCGATCTCCACAACCATATCTCTCTTGGTTAACCGGCCAAGCAATATCCCATCTCGACCACCTCGTGATCAAAACCAAACTGTAACCATGATCCTTACGGCGATCACTACCCGACCAATAAATGGCCCGTGATCCTTACGGCGATCATAACCCGACCAATAAATGGCCCATGATCCTTACGGCGATCACAACCCGACCAATAAATGGCCCGTGATCCTTACGGCGATCACAACCCGACCAATACTTGGCCAATCTGTACTGCTCCAAATATCCACATATCCATCACCTATAAGTCATTCCGTCATGTGAGTGTTGATCGAACGGTGTACCCTAGTACGAACCCATGCCCATGACCGAGGACGCGGCTATCGATAGGTTAACCATACACTCTTCAGAGGTAGCGCACTATACCCACACCACAGAACCCATGGCCTCGCACTCCCATTTGGGTGGACCAACGGCGTTCCGAAAAAACCGATCTACTGCTATGACACTCTCTCGGCCACTCCGACTCACTCCCCACTGGGCTAAGTCATGGGTGGCCCCGTGTCTACCTCAAGACACATCGACCGCCATCGTGGCCCATCCCACACGGGGACACTGATCCAAAAACTCAAACAACGGGCACACAAGGCTTATGTCCGCCTACCTGATCAGGGTAGCGCGCGCCCATAACCTTCCCTCGTTAGAGGCACCGGGGAGAGGCACGACAATAGACCGCATTAGGGCCGTCCCATACCGGCAAATGTGGTTGCACTGGAAAAGTTCGATTCGGCGGCACCTGACCAACTTACAGATGAAATTTATCCCCAAAATATAACCATGATAACTGATACTCCGATGTCAATCCTAAAACTATAATCCAAGTTATAGCAATATCCAACAAATAATCCAAGCATAATATCATCATCTCAAAATACTCCGAGGATAGCATAACACTACTATCATGATGAATCCGAAACAATAATCCTACTACTCCAATAACAAGAATACAACTATCCAGCTAAAACCACATGTAACCATCATCTCCGAAAATAATACTCCAAGCAACATAACATCAACTAGCATCATGAAAATAATCATACTAACCACTAATAATCCAAAGGTAGCATGAAGTAATACTCCAAAACATACTAACAGATATCATCATGAAACAATCATAATATCAGCCACTAATACTCCAATGGCAACATGATACTCATCAACTACCAACATAACTCCTAGTAATCCAAACGATAGCATGGCAACAACAAGATCAAAATAATACTCCAAGAAAATGCCATGCACAGAGTCATGTAGCTAAAGCAGTATTTTAAACAAGTTCAAATAAGTGAAACCATGTCACTGCATTACAGTGATGCAAATGAAGGGTGTGGCTTGCCTGGGGTGGAAGAAATCACTGGGGAGAGGTGCGAGAAACTCGCGGAGCGAATCGTCGGAAAACGTACTCTCTCGGAGGGGGCTGAATAAGGGCAAGGGAATAATGGTCATTTTCACAATGTCAAACCATAGTGAAAGCATGACCAACAGAACGGCTCGACGAAACGAAGAAGTGAGCGTTGGTTTCACCTTCGGAGTTACGGTTGAAAAGTTATGAAGGGTTGAAGTTCAGGGACTTTTTTGCGAAAATAATAATCACAGTTGGGTCCCTGAGTGGATAAGGCAGAAGCGCAAAGTTAGAAATACGCTTTCGGTCAGTGAAAACATAAAACAGAAATGCGCTTTCACTTATCTGACGTGGCGGGGGATGGTCAGCACGTGTGGCTTACAGGTGGGTCCGCCACTTATCCACCTGGCAGGTGTGGGGTCAGGGCTTATCTTACTGCCAGGTGGGGTCGTGGGGGCCACGCGCCTGGTCAACGCCTTCCTCCCGCCTGTCTTCTTCTTCCTCCCTATCGAGAACAGAGGCGAGGCACGGCAGAGCGCTGCCGGTGAGGGCCCAGCCGGCTCAGGCGCTCCCCGGCCGAGGCAAAGCCACCGGCGGGCGCGACTCGACCTAACGCCTCCATCCTCGGGGAGAGCGGCCGCCGGGGAGGCCTGGAGCAATGGCGGTGAACGAAGATAGGAGGAGACAGAGGGCGGCGGGCAGAGGTGAAGACCGACGACGTGGGCTGCTCCGACGACGATATAAGGGGCTGGGGAGGATCACTGGAGAGTGGGGAAGCCAGTGGTGGTGGACGAACGGAGGGGGAGGCTTTGCGTTGGGCAAATTTAAGCCAGAGGGGGCGGCGGCCATGGCGGCTATGGGGGTCGAGGAGAGCTCCAGAAGCTCAGGTGAGTGCATGGGCGGGGCTAGAGGAGGTGTAGGAGGACAGTGGTGAGGTCGAGAGCCCTTGGGGTGGGCTTATATAGCCGCGGTGCGAGGTGGCCGAGCTGGCACCGCCGCGGACGCGTGTCCGACACCGCGAACGCGTGCCCACGCTCGCCAGCTTGGAGGTAGACGACGCAGGAGGTACAAGGAGAGTCTCACCGGGAGGAGATGGCCAAGGGAGCGCAGGGAGGATGTGGCCGAGGAGGAAGACGATGGTCGGTGCACTGTGCTCTCGTGGGCGCTCGGCTGCGAGCATCGGTGAGGAAGCAGACGGAGGGGGAGAGGGGTCCAGGGGAACGACGACGATGAGAGGAAGCCAAGGGACATGCTCACAAGCGCGAAGACGGCGAGAGAGGGAGGGGCCCGAGCAAGAAGCCATTCTGGGCGCGCTCATGGCATGCCAAAACGGTGGTCACCACCAGTACTGGCATGTGTGGTAGGCAAACAGCTAGAAAATGTTGTCTAGTGGTAAGTCCGTCGAAGGTGGGTTTCAACTGCGGTGGTAGTTTGGTGAAGACGACTATGGTTAAAAGGTTAGTGAGCTCTGAAGTTTACTGCAGTAAACTTTATCAGCTCAATGTGATCAACAGGGGGCTGCTATGTGTCAAGTTTTATGTCTGGGTGTTTAGGCTAGGAAGGACTACAGTCCTGGAGAGTTTGAGGAGAAATGGACCAAAATGGTCCAGAAACTAGATCATGATGTTGCACTCACATGGAGTGTCAACTTGGGCTAATATTGGGCAAGGTAGGGTCATTTGGTCATCTGGAGATGCTCAAAAAGTCTCATACCAATTGGCAAAGCCAAACTGGTACTTGCTTCACAAACATCTCCTCTGGATAGAAACTTGGAATAATATTTGTGATCAAATGGCTCATTTAAATGATGCCAAATTGGGTGGAGAGATGTTTTATGGGTATAAGAATGATCTGGTAATTTATCAGGATTTTTGAAGTAATGAAAAATACACTTGCTTCACAACGTGAAAATATTGCCAAAACCAAAGATTTTCTCCTGTGCTCACATAGATGATTGGATGGGGCTGAAAATGGGTGGAGGGGGTTAACATGAGCACATTAAGGAGTGTGCAAAAGTTCAACTCATTTGGGTACTCCTAGCTAGTACTTCCTTCACAAAGCCTTCTCTCTGACAGAAACTTTGAAAATTCACTGAGGAATATTGGCTAGGCAAATAAATTTGAACTTGTGCATGGGGAAATTATTTGGACATATAAACATGCCCAAAAAGGTTGGGAACCACTAGGAGAAATATAAATGAAACTTCCTTCACAAAGTGCCATTCAGGGCATAATAGAAAAAGGAATATTGGGGAATTATTTTTGAACTGGCCAAGGCAATGTTTGGGCTTATTTGAGCTATTTATGACCCAGAGGAATTATGAGAATTATTTGGGGATTTTTGGATGGAGAGAAATATAGGTTGCTTCACAACCTAGGGCAGATAGGGTTGTTCCTTTAATGAAAAATGAATTTTTCACTAGAAAAAGATTTTAGGGTTTGGTCAAGTAGTGAAGGGACATGATCTTGGCAAGATTTTGAGAATGATTAGCCACTTGGGAGGGGAATTGAGGATGATTTCTCAGGTGACAAGGCCACAAAACCACTCCAAAGGAAAAACAGAGCAAAAACCAAATAAATCAGAAGAAAAAGAAAAGGGCCAAAATCCAGGCTGTTACACTAGTGCGGTCTGAGAAGGTGTCGGTGCTCAATCCGATGCTGAAGGTGGTATCGATGTGCGAGACAGCAGTGATCGTCTCTAGTCTGCTATGATTTCATGCTTCAACTTTCTAACTTCATTAGGCTCCGTGACCTTGATCCAGTCTCTTTTTTCACTTCTTTTAAATGCTAGAAGGACTAATTGTGGCGTGTTTGTTAAACCAAACTGTAGTTCATCATAGGGCTTGAGATTGTACTCAGACAACAGACTGATCCAATTGTGTCCAGTAATATAAGTGATGGACAGTGCCTTCATTACTGACATGGCATAAGAAGTGAAACCTGCAAAAATAACCATCAGAGAGAACACCAAACGGTTTATTCTGTAACGAATGTGACATGGAAAAACCTGCATCGTAAAATTGCAGCAAAAGTAAGAAAACATGACAGTAAATCAATAAGATTTAGACAGTAAATCAATAAGATTTACTTGATGTGACATGAGTGAATCCTTACCAGGAAATCACTATGTTCAAGTTCTAAACAGAAGGTGGATCGTCCAATTACGAGTGGCATGCAGGGCCCCCGCTTACTCCCACAAGCAGGACAGTGCAAAGGTCGTGACAACGTATGGACCGAACATCCATGGGACTGGAAATCCTGGTGGGTGCGATAAACACTGCAATGCATACAAATACTGGAGTGTAACCATAATTAATAAACCGTCATCACAAAAAAGATGATCTGGATACTTCAATATATATACTGAATTGAGTGGACAAACATTAACATAGACTATTCTCATGACTCATCACACAACAAAAGCGACAGTACTAAACAATATAGGGTTCACACACACACACACAAATCAAGTACTGAACAATAGTACTTACTACAGACAAGAAAAGTTGCACTAGTTAAAATCTGCAGAATATTTCTTGCCACTGACCTACGGGATGTACCACACATAATTGACTAGGCCATGGACTTCGTGAGAGATGTCTACCAGCACCATCGCCATCTCGTCAACCTTGGAGAACCTAACAGAGTGGTTTTTTTCACTCATAAACATGACGATGGAGACAGACCGCATCAGATTTGTCAGGAAGCTTTACAAGAATCACAGCCGTCGTAATCGAAGGCACAACTAGGAAATTGTTGTGGTGGACTACACCCTCGAGAACACGCCTGACAACAATGCTACAGGAAAACACTAGTTCACGACATGTGGCGACAAGGTCTTCCAGTTCACACGGCATGACTTTGAGAACTTCATCTCCACCACAGACCTGGTTCTAATTGAAACAGAAACCAAATATTTTATTACTTCCTCCGTTCAGAAATATAAGATGAATTTTCTATATTTTACTCAATATAAGACTACATATACGCACAGAAATGAGTGGTCAAAGACACTAGAACATGTCTGTTCAAAGGCATGAGAGAAGAGGGATTACTTGCAATATCCATAACACAAGTTACTGAGGCTAATATACTCTCTTCAAAGGCATGAGAGCTAAAATCCTGCATTTCCTACAGCTAGCATTGATGTTCATAAAGTAGTTGAAAGTAATCTATAAGAAATCAATGTTATGTGAAATAATCATATGTATGTCAACCTCTAGCATGTTTTGGTCAAAAGAGAAATTTTGAACCATCATTTGGAACACAAAAATCACATGCAAGATCACCCAGAAATTTGTACTACTAGTACTACTACTGCGTGTTATTAGATGAAAATACACGATCAAGATCGCCAAAAAGATCGTTAAAAGAGATATTACCTAGACTTGCTTACACTAGTAGAAAAACACCTATTAGTCCCGGTTCGTAAGGGCCTTTAGTCCCGGTTCATGAACCGGGACTAATGGGTCGCTACAAATACCTCCACCCATTAGTCCCGGTTCAAACATGAACCGGGACAGATGTGCCTCCACGTGGCCGGTCCGCCGAGCCCAGTCAGGGGGGCCTTTGGTCCCGGTTGGTGGCACCAACCGGGACCAAAAGTCCATGTTTTTTTTAGAAAAGTGGCTGCTTTAGGGGTTTTGGGGTTATTTTTAGGTTGTTATTAGCTAGCTAATAGAGAGAAGTGTCCTCTCTTATATCTTCGTCCTTGGTTTATCAACGCTGCTGCTATGTTCATTTCACCCATCGATATAACATGCTCATGCATGCTCGCATCATACATCATCATATATAATAACAAGTCCTACTAATCATGCATCATCATACAACTTCTACTCGTTATTAATAATAAGTCATACGATCATCATCCTCATAGTCATCGAACCCAACCCTACATAATTGTTCTTAGCACATGATCATCAAGATCGGGTAGGACCTAAACACCCTTAAGGTAAAATAGCATAAAACAATATAGATCCCGACTCTCCATTATGAAGAATGGAGATCATCCATCTCAATTCTTGTGCTTCGCTTCCTTTTGCTTCCAAGAAGCTCCTTACATTTATCCATACATTTTTTCCATTCTTTGATTGTCATGTCTCCACTTCTTTTAGAAATCCGGTATGGACGGTTGAGATTCAGTAGGATGACACGGATATATGTTCAAAACATGAAGGCTGCCATTCTCATACATCAAATGAGGCACACAATCCTCAGGATTCTCTGTTGAAAAACATAGTAATAACTTCGTAGTTAGCAATGATGTACTAGTTTTAGAAGTATGCAAAAGATGCACGGATGTCGTAATAGTAAAAAGTCTTACGGGGTATCTCCATGGTAGTTATCAGTAGTTCAACACGTGCACTAGTGGCACGTATTGACCATAATCTTGAGGAGTTCGATTGTAGACATTGTAATTCTCAAGATCGATTACAAAATGCTTGATCAGATGATTTTTCTCCTTATAAGTTAATTCGAGACCATCGGTGTAGTGGGTTTTGTCTACCATCTTCCGCACATTCTTTGAACAATCAAAATAAGTTGTCAATGGAAATAAGCTGTCAACTATTTTGAAATAAACAATATAAATTACTTAATAACTATGTTAAGCTCACATGGGGGAAGAATTGGAGATGTATCCACAAGGACCCAAATCAAAGGTCTCTCTTGCTCGATTGTAGGATCACCAAGATCCATGGTGACAAGCATACCCTCATCAAGACCATACATCTTGCAAAGTGCTTCCCAATTTTTGCAACCAAAATGGGTTACACTGAGCATTGTACAACTTTACTTGAAAATCCACACCATGATGGGTACTTAGGATAATTTTTTTTGTTTAAAAAAGTTAATGGTCTTCAAAACCCATCCTCTCCAAGACATAGCGTCTTGCAAAGCATGGGATAAGCTAGTCGAATTGGAAAAGATGAAAAATATTTTCATGATTAAAATAGTTGAAGTCATGATTAATTATGAAAAAATACTATCGTCGTCGTTGCGTACCGTATGAACATCGAAGCTCTCGTCGAGCTTAATGCTAAAGCGTCGATCTTTGTCCAGTTCAATGAACCTGTCGCAGATACCTCGGTCATCGTGGCACCAGTCGCACTCCCCCGGGCGGTTTTCGTCGTCCGAGTACGACATTTCCGGCCTATGTTCATAATTAAAATGAAGGAGAACTTATCCAATATGAGCATTCAATAAGCAAAACCAAATCATAAAATAAGCAAAACCAAATCATAAAATAAAGTAGTATTCAAATTAGCATGCATTCAATAATTATAAGCAAAAGTACATCATCTCTTGGTGTTCGTACATCGTCGAATATTATCACTAATATAGCATCACTAATACAACTAGAACCGTGGCGCCCGGCGGTATCGACGCAGGCGGTGGACACTCAAAGATAAGGAACCATCACAGGATCATAGCTCGGTGAGATCCTGAAGAACCTACCGGTATTGTCGAACCTGCCCTCCAATGCAACCATGTAGCAACGGACGTGCTCGTCCTCCTCGCTGACACGGTGACGTACCACCTCCACGGTGTCCGGAAGCCTCGGCACCGTCACTAGCCCACGCGACCGCCACCAAACAAGAATCCGGTCAACAACGGGCTGCCTCCTCACCAACCTCGTCCCCGGAAGGTAGCACCTCCCAATACCGACTGGCGTAGCCAGGTCCGAACATGGCCCTGATCAAGCAAGCCTCCACCGCCGAGTCGACGATGACGAGGATGCGGGATAGGCATCGCCGACGTCGATGCGGGAACTACTTCTATATATAGTTAAATAAAGTAGTTCTATTAATTAAATCAACTATCTAGTTCAACTACTATACTAAGCATTTACTATAAATAAATAAAGTAGCACTTACTATAAATAAATAAAGTAGCACATACTACAAACTACTTCTATATATAGTTAAATAAAGTAGTTTTATTAATTAAATCAACTATCTAGTTCAACTATACTAAGCACTTATTACTATAAATAAATAAAGTAGTACTTACTAAAAACAAAGTAGCACTTACTATATAGTACTTAGTAAAAATAAACTAATATTTTTCTAACTAACTAATATTTTTCTAACTAATTATATTACCAAAAAATCTAAATAAAATAGTAATTATATTTTTCTAACTAGCTAGTTCAATTGCAGTACTTACTAACACAATCTAATTATCACCAAAAAAATCTATTAACAATAATTTCACCAAACATACTATGAACAAATTAATAGAAAAAAATCTATTAACAGAAAAAAATCTAACACAATATGAACAAATTAATTACACCAAAAAAATCTAAATAAAATAGTAATTATATTTTTCTAACTAGGTAGTTCAATTATAGTACTTACTAACACAATCTAAATATCACCAAAAAAATCTATTAACAATAATATCACCAAACATACTATGAACAAATTAATAGGAAAAAAAAATCTATTAACAGAAAAAATCTAACACAATATGAACAAATTAATTACACCAAAAAAATCTATTAACAGAAAAAAATCTAACACAATATGAACAAATTAATTACACAATCTAAATTAACATACTATGAACTACATATCTAAATTACTACACATCTAATCTAACAAAAACATCTATAAACTACAAAAAAATCTAAAAAAATCTAACAAAAAACATAAAAAGTTGCTCACGTCTCAGGTCGACCATGACAGCGAGGTGCGGCGCGGCGGCGACGGGCGGGCGGGCGGGCGGGCGGGCGGGCGGGCGGGCGGCGACAGTGCGTGACGTCGGGAGATCGAGGAGGAGGAGAGATCGAAGTGGGGTCATGTTCTGAAATTTTCCTTATATAGCAAAGTCTTTGGTCGGTTGGTGGCTCCAATCGGGACTAATGCATTTTTAGTCGGTTGGTGTCACCAACCGGGACCAAAGGCCTCTTTTCAGCAGTCTCAAGGGCGGGAAGCAGAGGCTTTGGTCCCGGTTGGTGCCACCAACCGGGAGTAAAGGTGGGCATTGGTCCCGGTTGGAGCCACGAACCGGACCAATGGCTCTGTGGCCGCAGTGCGGCACGAAAGTTTAGTCCCACCTCGCTAGGCTGAGAGGCGCTGCAGTGGTTTATAAGCCCCACCGCCGCCCCTCTCGAGCTCCTCTCCACCGCAGGCTTACGGGCCTACTTACTACCGCTTTGCTCGATGGTCCTCTTGGGCCACTGCGGGCTGAATCCTGGCCCATGGTGGGTTTCTAGTCGTATCCAGCCGTGGGGCCCAGTAGGGAGGCATTTTTTCTTTACTTATTTATTTTATGCAGCTGTTTTTAGTCCCACCTCGCATGGCGAGAGGCACTGCAACTGTTTATAAGCCCCGAAAGTGCGAGACGATGAAGAAGAGGCTCAATGCTCACTGCACGTTGGTTCGCTTCAAGCCTTGAGGAATAGGGTACCTTTGCGGAGCTATGTGCAGTGCAGTTTACACTATTCCGAACGGCTTGAAGCGAATTAACTAGCATTGCGCCTCTTTTTTATTTTTAACGACTTATTACCCAACCAATGACCCAAGACATGATTCGGAGCTGATGCATATAGTGCTATAAGTTCGGGGTGCCGAGCGACCGAGAAGGTGGTTGGACTTTATTACCGTACTGTGAAGCCCCTGATCGGACCACGTAAACCAGCCGTTATACCGTTGGGTAGCGCGGACTCCTCGATTGGTGTCCGGATAGTTGGTCATCATATCATTTTGATAGGCATGTGCGACTCGCTAGTCCGGCAACAGTATGATATCCATACGAGGGCGGGGTTCGCCTTGCCCATAGGTGTGATTGCATCACATGGTGTTGGCTCGAGTGATTTACCACGTGGTATCTAGTCAACGTGGTTCGTCCCATTAGCATCTGATGAAATTGCCGCATGGTGGGAAGGTTGAAAAAACTATATAAAAACTACTCGAAATAAATAGAAGAAAAATAGTTGTGATTAACTTTACTAAAATCTTTTTATTTTTAATGACTTATTACAACTCAGAAATAAATAGAAAAAATAAATATAGCGTAAAAGAAAAAAACTATATAAAAAACTACTCGAAATAAATAGAAGAAAAAATAGTTGTGATTAACTTTAGTAAAAAATGAGCATAGATGCTTATTTTTAATGACTTATTACAACTCAGAAATAAAAAGAATAAAATAAATATAGCAGAAAAGAAAAAAAACTATATAAAAAACTATTCAAAAATAAATAGAAGAAAAAATAGTTGTGATTAACTTTACTAAAAATGAGCATAGATGCTTATTTTTAATGACTTATTACAATTCAGAAATAAATAGAAGAAAAAATAGTTGTGATTAACTTTACTAAAAAATGAGCATAGGTGCTTATTTTTAATGACTTATTACAACTCAGAAATAAAAAGAAAAAAAATAAATGTAGCAGAAAAGAAAAAAAAACTATATAAAAAACTACTCAGAAATGAGCATAGATGCGCTTATAGAGAAAATTCAACCTAAATTCATAATAAATTTCTACTAAATTCAGAGAAATTCAGTATGAATTTAGGTTAAATTCCCTGTATAAGGGCATCTATTTTCATTTTGAGAGGAGCTCAACATGGCAGAGAGGGGCTTATAAACCGGTCTGAGTCCCCTTCGGTTGGCGTGGTGGGACTAAACTCTGGCCGCACCGAGGACCAACCCTTTAGTCCCGGTTGGTGGCATGAACCGGGACTAATGGGCAGCCTTTGGTCCCGGTTCAAGCCACCAACCGGGACCAATGGTGGTGGGCCAGGAGCGAGGGCCATTGGTCCCGGTTCGTCCCACCAACCGGGACCAATAGGTTCAGACGAACCAGGACCAATGGCCCACGTGGCCCGGCCGGCCCCCGGGGCTCACGAACCGGGTCCAATGCCCCCATTGGTCCCGGTTTTGGATTGAACTGGGACTAATGGGCTGGACCGGCCTGGACCATTGGCCCCTTTTCTACTAGTGTTAATGAGGGATCCCGGAGAGGGGGGCTTGGACAGGGCGATGTCCTTGAGCTTGTTTGCGGTAGTCTCGGTGGGGTGCTTGCGCTTCTTCATACCCAGAACCTCGACGGTTTTGGCCGGAGCCATAGACATCACTTCGGCCGGTGCTCCAGGGTCAATCAAGAAACTGTCAAATAGAAATAAAAGAAAATAAACCATAATCACAAACCCAAAAGAAGAACAGAGAGGGAGTTATAGGATCAGTCCCTGGGTTGCAAGACCGGGCCTTGGCAAGAATCAACACCATTGATGCACTCACCTTTCCTTCTTTGGGAGAGAATAACAATGGCAGAAGCGCGTCGGGATTTTCTTGAAGAAATGAGGAACAAGATGAGGGAGAAGCGAGTTGGGGTTTTCTTCAAGAGATGAAGCTGCGGGAGAAGAGTGAAATGATGGTTGCTTTGTCCGTCCAACTTACTGCTGGAAAGGTGGGGGTTTTGTGATTTGACGGCTCATTGGGCATTACTGCGGTGCTTCGACCGGGGTAGTCTACCGTGCAGTTGTGCACTCTAGTACGGAGTAATTTAGTGCATGGCAAGTGGACCCCGATGTTGGCTATCCCACACGTCGGCGAAAGTGAGTAGCAAGGTTCCCAATGACCGTTGAGGAGGATCCGCATGGTAGAGCGTGCCCACTATTTCTGAAGAAAAAAATGATTACAACAAGCGTTTCCACTCTTATGACGGAGGAGTACGAAACACGACAACCACTTGAACTTACACAGTACTCCTACTACTAGGCATGTGTAGTGGTTCATGCGTCAGTACTACATAATCTTGTTGCGCATGTCAACTATATGAACAGTAATGTAACATACCCCTTTTTTGACTGTCCGGTCGAGAATGAACGGTGAGATGAATGTTAACAGAACTAGGTCTACAGTGCATGGAGAGTACGGTGCTATAGTACTCCACAAAACATGAACCATATGAAGCACGAATCAGTGTTAGGCAGGGTGTATGAAGGGTGAATGGGATGGGAGAAAAAGTTCCCTTCTCGACCCACTTTTGGGTGTTTGGCAGAGTGCATGAAGGGTGCATGAGTCCACACTAGTAGGTTAACACAAATACACTAGGAGCATGCATGAAGAGGGGTGATGAGATGAGCATGCATGAAGAGGGAACAACTATATTGAGATGAGAAGGCAACCAAACACACCCACATGCTTTGTGCTACAGTGATAGATCTGCACCGTCCGAGTTTGATCCAACGGTCATGTTGCGTCGAGACATGGACATGCCCATGCAGAGGACGCCTAAACACCGCCGAAGTCCCTCTGCTTCACGAGGGGCACGACATTGGTGATGCAGGGTGCCACCGCCCGTAGAGCCTGATAACCCACAAGTATACGGGATAGTTGTAGCCTCTTTCGATAAGTAAGAGTGTCGAACCCAACGAGGAGCTAAAGGTAGAACAAATACTCTCTCAAGTCCTATCGGCCACTGATACGACTCTACGCACGCTTGACGTTCACTTTACCTAGAACAAGTATGAAACTAGAGGTACTTTGTAGGTGTGATACAATAGGTTTGCAATATAATAAAGAATACGTAAATAAAAAGTAGGGGCTGTTTATATAAAGATGCAATAAAGTAAATATAGCGAGTATGGAAAAGTGGTGGTAGGAGTTGTGAAATTGTCCCTAAGCAATTGACGACGTTACTAGACCGATAATCACTATTGCAATTCTATTTGAGGGAGAGGCATAAGCTAACATACTTTCTCTACTTGGATCATATGCACTTATGATTGGAACTCTAGCAAGCATCCGCAAATACTAAAGATTCATTAAGGTAAAACCCAACCATAGCATTAAAGTATCAAGTCCCTTTATCCCATACGCAAACAACCTACTTACTCGGTGCGTGCTTCACTCACGCCACCCACCATAAGCAAATCATAAACATATTGCAAACCCTACAGCGGGAATCCCTCACGCTTGCGCGACACGGAGGGCACAATAGGACAGCACCAATAATAAGACATGCAACTCAAATCAATCATAGCAATTCATCAATCACCGGTAGGACAACGAAAATCTACTCAGACATCATAGGATGGCAACACATCATTGGAAAATAATATGAAGCATAAAGCACCATGTTCAAGTAGAGGGTATAGCGGGTTGCGGGAGAGTGGACCGCTGAATATAGAAGGGGGAAGGTGATGGAGATGTTGGTGAAGATGACGACGGTGTTGGTGAAGATCGCGGTGATGATGATGGCCCCCGGCAGCGCTCCGGCACCACCGGAAGCAAGGGGGAGAGAGGCCCCCTTCTTCTTCTCCTTCCTTGACCTCCTCCCTAGATGGGAGAAGGGTTTCCCCTCTGGTCCTTGGATCCCATGGCTTGGGAGGGGCGAGAGCCCCTCCAAGATTCGATCTATCTCTCTATTTCTGCGTTCTCAAATTCTGCCCTTTCACCGTTTCTTTTATATACGGAGATCCGTAACTCCGATTGGCGTGAATCTTTCGCCCAGATATTTCTCATAAAATTAGCTTTCTTGCGTCAAAAGAAGAGCGTCAACCGCCTTACGGGGCCCCCAGGAGAGTCTAGGGTGCGCCTGCCTCCCTGGGGCACCCCCTATCTCCTGGCCCCCTCGGGCACCGTCTCGCGTTGATTTTACTTCCCAAAAATCATAAATATTCCAAAATAATTCTCCGTCCGTTTTTATCCTGTTTGGACTCCGTTTGATATGGGTTTTCTGCGAAACATAAAACATGCAACAAACATGAACTGGCACTGGGCATTGGATCAATATGTTAGTCCCAAAAATAGAATAAAAAGTTGCCAAAAGTATATGAAACTTGAAGAATATTGCCATGGAACAATAAAAAATTATAGATACGACGGAGACGTATCAGCATCCCCAAGCTTAATTCCTGCTCGTCCTCGAGTAGGTAAATGATAAAAAAAATATGATTTTTTGATGTGGAATGCTACCTAGCGTAATCTTGATCATATGTCTAATCATGGCATCAATATTAAGACATGAGTGATTCAAAGCAATAGTCTATCATTTGACATAAAAACAATAATACTTCGAGCGTACCAATAAAGCAATCATGTCTTTTCAAAACAACATGGCCAAAGAAAGTTATCCCTACAAAATCATATAGTCTGGCTGTTGCTCTATCTTCATGACACAAAGTATTTAATCATGCACAACCTCGATTACAAGCCAAACAATTGTTTCATACTTTAATAATCTCAAACTTTTTCAACTTTCACGCAATACATGAGCGTGAGCCATGGATATAGCACTATAGGTGGAATAGAATATGATGGTGGAGGTTATGTGGAGAAGACAAAAGGGAGAAAGTCTCACATCAACTAGGCGTATCAATGGCTATGGAGATGCCCATCAATAGATATCAATGCGAGTGAGTAGGGATTGCTATGCAACGGATGCACTAGAGCTATAAGTGTATGAAAGCTCAAACTGAAACTAAGTGGGTGTGCATCCAACTTGCTTGCTCATGAAGACCTCGGGCATTTGAGGAAGCCCATCATTGGAATATACAAGCCAAGTTCTATAATGAAAATTCCCACTAGTATATGAAAGTGAAAGCATAGGAGGCTCTCTCTATGAAGAACATGGTGCTTCTCTGAAGCACAAGTGTGGTAAAAGGATAGTAACATTGCCCTTCTCTCTTTTTCTCTCTTTTTCTCTCATTTTTTTCTTTTATTTTCTCTTTTTTATTTTTTTTTATTTTTGGTGGGCTTCTTTGGCCTCTCTTTTTTATTTGGGCTTCTTTGGCCTCTTTTATTTTTCATAAAGTCCAGAGTCTCATCCCGACTTGTGGGGGAATCATAGTCTCCATCATCCTTTCCTCACTGGGGCAATGCTCTAATAATGATGATCATCACACTTTTATTTACTTACAACTTAATATCTAGAACAAAGATATGACTCTATATGAATGCTTCCGGCGGTGTACCAGGATGTGCAATGATCTAGCGTAGCAATGACATCAAAAAAACGGACAAGCCACGAAAACATCATGCTAGCTACCTTACGATCATGCAAAGCAATATGACAATGAATGCTCAAGTCATGTATATGATGATGATGGAAGTTGCATGGCAATATATCTCGGAATGGCTATGGAAATGCCATGATAGGTAGGTATGGTGGCTGTTTTGAGGAAGATATAAGGAGGCTTATGTGTGATAGAGCGTATCATATCACGGGGTTTGGGTGCACCGGTGAAGTTTGCACCAACTCTCGAGGTGAGAAAGGGCAATGCACGGTACCGAAGAGGCTAGCAATGATGGAGGGGTGAGAGTGGTGTATAATCCATGGACTCAACATTAGTCATAAAGAACTCATATACTTATTGCAAAAATCTACAAGACATTGAAAACAAAGTACTATGCGCATGCTCCTAGGGGGATAGATTGGTAGGAAAAGACCATTGCTCGTCCCCGACCGCCACTCATAAGGAAGACAATCAATAAATAAAATTGTGCTCCAACTTCATCACAAAGCGGTTCACCATACGTGCATGCTACGGGAATCACAAACTCAACACAAGTATTTCTACTAATCCACAATCACCCACTAGCATGACTCTAATATCACCACCTTTATATCGCAAAACTATTGCAAGGAATCAAACATATCATATTCAGCGATCTACAAGTTTATGTAGGATTTTATGACTAACCATGTGAATGACCAATTCCTGTCATCTCTCTAAATAGATATAAGTGAAGCAAGAGAGTTTAATTCTTTCTACAAAAGATATGCCCACGCTCTAACAAATATAAGTGAAGCAAAAGAGCATTCTACAAATGGCGGTTTTCTATGTGAAGAGAAACAGGCAATCCAGACTTCAAATGATATAAGTGAAGCACATGAAGCATTCTATAAAGCCATACTCAAAAGATGAGGTGCAATGAGCATTCTATAAATAAACCAAGGACTATCTCATACCAGCATGGTGCATAAAACAAAAGTTAAAACTAAATGCAAAAGACGCTCCAAGACTTGCACATAATGCATGAACGAAACGAATTCGAAAACATACCGATACTTGTTGAAGAAAGAGGGGATGCCTTCCAGGGCATCCCCAAGCTTAGACGCTTGAGTCTCCTTGAATATTTACTTGGGGTGCCTCGGGCATCCCCAAGCTTGAGCTCTTGCCTCTCTTCCTTTTCCTCATATCAAGACATCCTAGTGGGGTTTCAGCACAAGCACAAAGGGATCGAAGATGATCCAAGTTAAAAGCTTCAGGAGTGTGATAGATTTTGAGTGGTTCTTCAACCATTGGTTCAGTAGGTACAACTAATTTTTTTGGTATTTTGTGTTTCCTACCCATAACTAAAGATAGAAAACAACTTAGAACAGCAAATAAAAATTACTTAGTGATAAAGCAAACAAGCACACACGAGAATATTCACCCCACGCTATGACTCCCGGCAACGGCGCCAGAAAAAGGTCTTGATAACCTGCAAGTATACGGGATAGTTGTAGCCTCTTTCGATAAGTAAGAGTGTCGAACGCAATGAGGAGCTAAAGGTACAACAAATACTCTCTCAAGTCCTATCGGCCATCGACATTTAATTTCACGCACGCTTGACGTTCACTTTACCTAGAACAAGTATGAAACTAGAGGTACTTTGTAGGTGTGATAGAATAGGTTTGCAAGATAATAAAGAACACGTAAATAAAAAGTAGGGGCTGTTTAGATAAATATGCAATAAAGTAAATATAGCGAGTATGGAAAAGTGGTGGTAGGAGTTGTGAAATTGTCCCTAAGCAATTGACTACGTTACTAGACCGATAATCACTATTGCAATTCTATTTGAGGGAGAGGCATAAGCTAACACACTTTCTCTACTTGGATCATATGCACTTATGATTGGAACTCTAGCAAGCATCCGCAAATACTAAAGATTCATTAAGGTAAAACCCAACCATAGCATTAAAGTATCAAGTCCCCTTTATCCCATACGCAAACAACCTACTTACTCGGTCTCGTGCTTACACTCACGCCACCCACCATAAGCAAATCATAAACATATTGCAAACCCTACAGTGGAATCCCTCACGCTTATGGCGACCTGAGAGGGCACAATAGGACAGCACCAATAATAAAACATGCAACTCAAACCAATCATAGCAATTCATCAATCACCGGTAGGACAACGAAAATCTACTCAGACATCATAGGATGGCAACACATCATTGGAAAATAATATGAAGCATAAAGCACCATGTTCAAGTAGAGGGTATAGCGGGTTGCGGGAGGTTGGACCGCTGAATATAGAAGGGGGAAGGTGATGGAGATGTTGGTGAAGATGACGGCGGTGTTGGTGAAGATCGGTGATGATGATGGCCCCCGGCAGCGCTCCGGCGCCACCGGAAGCAAGGGGGAGGAGGCCCCCTTCTTCTTCTCCTTCCTTGACCTCCTCCCTAGATGGGAGAAGGGTTTCCCCTCTGGTCCTTGGCTCTGGATCTATCTCTCTATTTCTGCGTTCTCAGATTCTTCCCTTTCACCGTTTCTTTTATATCCGGAGATCCGTAACTCCGATTGGGGTGAATATTTCGCCTAGATCTTTCTCATAAAATTAGCTTTTTGCGCCAAGAGGAGAGCGTCAACCGCCTTACGGGGGGCCCAGGAGAGTCCAGGGTGCACCTGCCTCCCTGGGGCGCGCCCCCTATCTCCTGGCCCCCTCAGGCACCGTCTCGCGTTGATTTTACTTCCCAAAAATCATAAATATTCCAAAATAATTCTCCATCCGTTTTTATCCCATTTGGACTCCGTTTGATATGGTTTTTCTGCGAAACATAAAACATGCAACAAACAGGAACTGGTACTGGGCACTGGATCAACATGTTAGTCCCAAAAAATAGAATAAAAAGTTGCCAAAAGTATATGAAACTTGAAGAATATTAGCATGGAACAATAAAAAATTATAGATACGATAGAGACGTATCAGAGCTCGCTCCAGGTCGATGGGAGCGAGCTCGTCAAAGACAGCGCCCAATGTCATGAATAGATTCTGTGTGACGAAGTCCTGAGAGGATTCGCCCGACAACGGTGATGGCAGCCTGCAACCCCTCCTTGTCCAGCTCCGCCCCCACCATCGCGCAGAGAGGACTCAGCTCCTCGGATATATAGGTGAAGAAGGAGACCAGGTCAGGAAGCCGCAACTCGTTGAAGTTGACGAGGTGGTTGAATGGGTTTAGCCCAATGGCCGGCAAGGTCGCACTGGCACAACGGTAGGCATCACGCAGCCGCAACACGTGCATGGCAATATGGTCCACCAAGTAGTTGAGGCAATCCTGGACTTCGTCATGATCCGCCTGCTCGCGCTCCAGCCGGCTCGCCTGACCCCCTATCGTATCTCCCGCTTTCTGCAGCAACACCGCTGACACCTCGAGCATCTTTGTGGTGGATGCCTGCCGCTTTTGAAGCTCCGTGAACTCCCACACATAAAGGAGGAGCATGGCACTCCTCTCCTCCTTGAGCTCACGGAGCTCCATGTCCTTGGCCCTGAGCTCCGCATCCTTAGCCTGGAGCTCTTGTGTTAGGCGCCTCACCATAGACTCCGTGATCTGGTGCGCCGCCATGGAACCAGGTAGAAGCAATGGGGAGAGGAAGCAAAGGGTGTGAAACGACCAAAAGGCAATGCAATCTATGGGAAGGCAGAGGGAGCCAGCCAAGGAGCAGGGTGAATCTTTTTGTTTTCACCATGGAAAAACACCAGTTGACGACTTTTCACTTCAGGAGCAACGGGTTTTACAGGCGGAGTCATCATGACTAATTGCTGCAGCGCCTGCTCCCGTCAATAAAAAAAATAAAAATCCTGCCGCGCCCCGCACCCAAAGACTAGAGCAACGCCGCGATGGATATTTAAATTTACCTGCCGACAAGGAGAGAAAAAAGGGGTGAAAAAACAGATGTGGCGGCGGCCTAGCTAATCGATCGCACTAGCCCAACTAGCTAGCCACCGTGCTTCACTAATGTACTCAGCGGGAAAGGTGGTTATTGTGATTTGACGACTCATTTACTTGCTTCGGCGCTATGACAAAGGAGGACCCAGAAAACGCGAGGTAGGGCATCCCACGTCTCCGCAAGGAAGAAAATATGTGTGCACCACCCGGGAGAACCCAGAAACCACGCGATAGGGTGTGCCACGTCTCGACACGGAGGAAAAATGTGTGTGTAAAAATATACTGTATCAGACGTACTACCTATGGTTCGACCTCGGGACCCAGCCAGTCGGTCGAAAACACGTGATACGTCCATTTTGCATCATGTTTTCCTACTGTTATTTATATTGTTTTTATGTATAATAATGCTTTTTGGAGTAATTGTAATGTCTTTTATCTCATAATATGCAAGGTTCACAAAAAGCGGGAGAATACCGATAGCTGGAATTCTGGACCAGAAAAAAGCTACGCTAGGCCACCTATTCTGACATCTCCAAATGAGCTGAAACTTCACGACGAATTTTAGAATATATAAGAATTATTGGAGCAAATAACTGCCAGAGGGGCCCACCAGGTGGGCACAACCCACCTGGGCGCGCCCTGGTCGGTTGTGCCCTCCTCGGCCCACCTCTGGTGCCCCTCTTCTGGTATATAAGTCATTTTGACCTAGAAAAACATAAGGAGAGGACTTTCGGGACGAAGCGCCGCCGTCTCGAGGCGGAACTTGGGCAGGAGCATTTTTGCCCTCCGGCGGAGTGATTCCGCCAGGGGAACTTCCCTCCTGGAGGGGGAAATCATCGTCATCATCATCACCACCAACTCTCCCATCTTGGGGAGGGCAATCCCCATCAACATCTTCAACAACACCATCTCCTCTCAAACCCTAGTTCATCTCTCGTGTTCAATATTTGTACCAGAACTTCAGATTGCTGCTTGTGGGTGACTAGTAGTGTTGATTACATCTTGTAGTTGATTACTATTGTCACACCCTAGCTAGCTCATGCATTAGAGTGTTGCATCATGTTTATTTCTTCCTCGGAAAACTTGAAATGGGGATGTCAGGAACCCCCAGCCCCCTCTGAAAACAACTAGGGTTTACCAAAAATATTTTCAATGAACCTGAAATGCCCTTCTAAAATGTCCATCATTTTTGTCTTGGTTCAGAACCTCTGCCAAAAGTGGTGCACAATTTTCTAGGACAACTAAGGTCATTGGATTAAATCATTACCTATTTGCTTTTGGGCATTTAAATGCTATAAAATATTTTAACTGCCCAAATAATTCTGGAAATAAGTGTGGGCTGTTGGAAATAATCTGAACAGAGCCCATGATTATTTGCAGGATTTTCGAAGGTGTCTAGGTATTTTTAGAAAAGCCCAACACTTACAGAAAAAAATAGAAAACAGAATTTAAAAGAGAGAGAGAGGATCTTACCTGGCAGCCCACCTGGCCGGCCCAAAGACTATGTCGGGCCCATGCCCGACCATTGCTTCGTCCTCGCCAGCGAGCCAGAGGTGATGCCGGCGGCGTGAGTTCGCCACGGCGTCGGCGAGCTTGCCGCTCGCGCTGGACCACTGGCAGGCTCCACGTCGCCGCCCCGACCCCGTGCACACCTCACTCACCCCCTGCCTCTCTCCCTCGCTCTCCCGCACCATGGCCGACGCACCTGCCGTCGCACCGCCGACGTAGTCGCGCCCTCCGTCGTCCCCGTGCTGCGCCACCGTGTCAGTTCGCTCCGCCATCGTCGACTACATCGAGCAAGCCGAGCCCGGCGCCAGACGCTCTGCAACACCTCCACCGACCCCGTCTTCGTCGATCACCGCCGGAGATCCCCTTCGTCGTCGCCACCGCATCAGCTCGTTCCCGACCTCGCCGACCGTTCCGACGTACTCGCCGTGAGCCCAGCTACCTCCCCATCCCTGTCGTTCTCGCTCTCGAGCCCCGCACCGACTGCACCGAGCTCGGCCGCACCCGCCGCCGCCACCGCACGTCGCCGTCGTGGCCACAGCCACATTGGCTCGACTCCGAGCACACCACCGCACTCACCGCACTCCTAGGAGCCCAACGCACCTCACCACATGCCTCGCCGTGCCCCGCAGCCTCGGGCTCATCTTCACCCGACTTCGGCGACCGCCAAGCTCGTCGCCGGCGACGTTTCCGGCCACCCCGAGCTTCACCACCGCCACCAAACGCCGCGCCTTGCTCCCAGCTACCCGTAGATGGTCTCCGCCGTCCATTTGGTCGCCGGAACGCACTAATGCACTTCCACCACCGCGTCTGGCCTCGCCGGCGGGTTTGACCCCGTTGACTGAGTTGACTGAGTGGGCCCAGTTTGACCCCTGGTTCTATGACAAGTGGGGCCCGCTCTACTAATTAACCTAGGGTTAGCGCTAACTAATTTTAGTTGGTTTAACTAACTGCTGACAGATGGGACCCACAGGTCAGTTTGACCTGGACCGCTACGTTGACCACTGACGTCACCATGACGCAATGCTGACGCATTAATGCAATTACTTGAATTATTCTTACACAGGAAATTCCAGAAAATACCACAAACTTCAAAAAATCATAGAAATTAATCTGTAGCTCCAAATGCAAAGTGTTATATATGAAAAATGATCAGAAAAATCCATTCTTTCCATCTGTACTGTTTTCATGCATGTTTAAACAAGTTAACCTGCTGTTTAGTGCAGAACAAGTTAAAGCACTTAAAAGGGCCACCTATGAGTTTGAAACTTGAATCTTTGGTTCAAAATGGTTCAAACCCATCTGGTCTTAGTTGCATTAGCCCAATACACTCATTTTGCCATCATGCATGGTGATGATTGTGTATCGGTGCTCTCTGCGGCAGGTTCTGCCCCCGAGGAGTATCGTGAATTTCCTAACGAAGAGCAATACTAGTCCACGGACCCGCAAGGCAAGCAACCAACCATTGATCATATCGATACAAACCCATGTTCTCGCCTCTACTCTTTTTTTACTGCATTAAGACAACGCGATTCAAACTGCTGTGTGCTACGGTAGTTGAACCCATTTCCTCTACATGACCTGTCATTGCCACAGTAAATAGATGAAACCTACTAGCATGTGTAGGAGTTGTTTGAGCCATGTGTATGTGTTGTTCCTACCTTGCTATGCCTGCTATGCTTAGAGTCGTGTCAGGTCTGGTTCATCTGGGTGATGAGCTAGAGTGAAATGATCATGTTGGTATGAGAGTAATGTGTTGAACACGATTTGGTAAAGGTATCGATGAGAGGCCATGTAGGAGTACATGGTGGGTTGTTTCATTGAAGCCGTCCTTAAGCACTGAGATCTGTATGTGTGATTTAAGATTCAGCTACTACCATATATTGGGCCCTGAAATATGACCCCGCTCGACTTCTTATCCACCCTAGTCCTATGTCCAGGAGTTGCAAGTAGTTTCTGGTGTTTGTAGCTTACTGGAGGCCGTGGACAGCGCTGACCATGGGTGGGCTGTGATGCGGTAGTGCGTGTACGGTGTCTGCGGATACCCGTTAGGTATCTCGGGAACCCTGCACACACATCGTTCGGGGCCGTATGTGGAAACCTCGGCGGACTCCCTGCGGATGGAACACGGATAGGCGATAAACCCGGACTAGAGACTTAGGTGTTTAGGTAGGTCGTGGTCTACACCCACGTCGGCTTTAAGCTTGAAGTCCGCCGAGCACATGTCGTGTGCAGATGCTAAGTGGTGGAAACATGTATGAAGAAGTACACCCTGCAGGTTACCAACATCTATTCGAATAGCAGCGTCATGATAAAGGACTACTTGGTTGCCTATACGGTTCATAGACAAGTAAATGGTTACTACTAAAATCCTCAAGATAAGCGTGAGTGCCGAGGGTGGCTCCTTCAGAGGATGACGGAGGTGGATCCTCCGTGGTGTATTGAGGTGGAGAGTAGTGGACTCGAGTGCGCCAAATCATTTCAAGTTGGAGTCTCGTAGGATAGTTTAGCCAAGAGTCGGATCTGGCTTGCTGCAATAACCCCACCAACCCTTCTTGATAATGTGCATGTATGTAGGATTTGATGTAAGTCTTGCTGAGTACCTTTGTACTCATGTTGCTTAATTTTATGTTTTACAGAAGACGCTGCAACCCCTTCTGATGGGTTCTTCGTAGATGTTGATATCGATGAGTAGGCTAAGGCCCAGGTGGTGATCCTGAGCTCATGAAGGACCGTGTAGTATAGTCAGGCTTACCCAAGCCCCTTTTATTTTACTAGTTGTCTGTACTCAGACAAGTTACTTCCGCTGTTGGCTTGTATGCTTGTATGACTTGAATGTGGGTCGTGTGACCTGTACTTGTGTGTATGATATGTATGGCTCTCTGAGCCTTTTAAATAAAGTACTTTGAGTTGTAGAGTTTTGTTGTGATGCCATGTTGTATGCACTCATATCGGGCATATTGTGTGTATGATTGAAATGCTTGATATGAGTGGGATCCGACAATCTAGTTGTTTATCCTTGGCAGCCTCTCATATGGGGAAATCTAGTCTAGTGCTTCCTGAGCGATAGTAGTCCGCTACAGCCCGGTTCTCCGGAGTCCTGCTAGCCCAACACTACCGCCCGGACACTGACCGGCCGACATGTGTTTCACTTCGTTCGTATACATTCCTTCGGGAAATGTCACGCGGTGACATCCGAGTCTGCCTAGCCTGCTACAGCCCGGGTTATCAAGTCCTGTTAGCCCAGTGCTACAGCCCGGATTCACACGCTGTTGACCGACATGCTCGAAGTTGATTCATGTATGCCTGTCCCCATGGGTTAGCGCCGCTTTGGGTTCACGACTAGCCATGTCGGCCTGGGTTCTCTGTCATATGGATGCTAGCGACACTATCATATACGTGAGCCAAAAGGCGCAAATGGTCCCAGGCCATGGTAAGGCGACACCCGTGGGAATACCGTGCGTGAGGCCGCAAAGTGATATGAGGTGTTACCGGCTGGGTCGATGTGACTTGAAATCGGGGTCCTGACAGCATTGGCATCAGAGCCGGACTGCCTGTAGGTTCTCCAAGCCAAACTGGTCGATGTCGAGTCTAGAAATGCTTTAGTTATATGTAGGGGAATTGATTGTGGGAGGGACGTAAGGCTCTTTTTACTCCTTTACCTTATGCCCTCTGGTCTGAGTCATTCTCTTCTCATTCTACGTGGATTAGGACTAGGCTCTCTTCTCTCTATCAGGTTCACGTGTTACTAATCCGTAGTAACTTATAGGATTGTTGGTTACTAGCCTCAGTTCAGTTTTACTACTTTTAGTATGTTATCAGTTGAACCAGAACCTTGATATGATGATGTTGAGTGGTCTTGCAAACTGTTGTGAATGTCTCAAATCCTTTTCTGAGCATTTACAACCGTTATGTTGTCCAATTTCTCCTAGAAAATTCTAATGTCTTTGCATTATGGTTGTGTTTTCAGTTGGCCACTCGTGCTCAAAACCAAGTGGTTCGCCTGACCCGGTGCCTCCATGTGCCCGGTCATACAGCTATGTTAGTCCGGGTAATGATCGAGACGGGTTACCGTTGGTATCCCGAATACACTATCGAAGAGCAGTTCCGAGACTTTAATCAAAGCCAATACCTCTGCACTGTCAGGATATTTCCTTCTTATCCTGGATCCACCGAGCCCCTTCACTGCTCCTATGGACTCGGGGTTACCATTGAGATGGCTGTGCAGGATGCGGACTATTCTATGATGACCATTATGCGAGTCAGGACTGGCCTGCTTCGGAACACCGACTTCCGTTATATGCCAGCTTCACTCCCGGGAGCGCAAGGGTATCTCCAGGCTATCTATGCTGACTCCACTCATGAGGACTCACTAACCCGCACCACTGCTGAGATGCTCGAGGATAAGGACCGAGAGAATCGGGCCTTGAGAATGGAGCTTTTCAACACCCGTGCCGATCATTGGGCCACTTTGACTCGGTTTGCACCGGCTGTGCAAGCTGGATGTATGGATACGAGGGATCTGTATCCTGTGAGATCTTCTCTGCCAGACATGGTGGATTGGCGTGATGTGGGAAGCATCACCCCACCCCGTGGTCCCCGCAGGCCACCGTTTGTTAGTCCAAGACCTCATCCTAGCCCCTATGGTCCACAAGCTCCTCAGGACCGTCTGTTTCCGGATGATCACGTTGAGCTTCCAGGCTATGGAGGTGACTTCTATGAGGACTACTATGGAGCTGTCTGAGTTAGTAGTAGTATCACTAGTATTGTAATAGTTGTATTTCCACCGTTCTGCGCGGCTTGTGGAATATGACTTGGTGTGTATCACGTTCCGGAGGTGTAGGAAAATAATGTATAGGAGCTTGGAATGCCTTCGATGAGATGTAACGTCTTTCATCGTAGTTGTACTTTAGCCTGGGCTTGTACTAATCTATGTATGGTGTGTATGACCGTTGGTATATATATGGCAGTTTCTATATTACCATGTCATACGGATGATCATCCCTGCATTCTGTGTTATCCATTACATTCCGCACTTCCTTGCCAAGATTTTGCCATCCTTGTCTAAACCGTTGTCTTGTTTTCCTAGGATGGTCAACACCCACAACAACCCTGCTGCCCCTGAGCAGGCTGAAGCCAGTGCAGCTAGGGATGCAAACCTGCCTCACCCTCCGTTTCTGGCCGAGGTCATGCTGGAGGCCGAGAGAAACAAGCGGGAGACCAACCGTTTGTTGGAGCGCATCGAGCAGAACACAACACAACATCAGAGGAATAACTTGGTGTCACTCAGCGACTTCATCAAGTTACATCCACCCACCTTCCACCACTCCGTCGAGCCTCTTGACGCTGATAACTGGCTTCGCAGCATTACTCACAAGCTACGTTCTGCACTCATAGCTGAGGCTAATAAGGTCACTTTTGCTGCCTATCATCTTGAAGGCCCCGCCAGTCTCTGGTGGGAGAATTATGGAGCCATGCGCCCAGCTGGCCATATCACTACTTGGGCAGAATTTAGTGAGGCTTTCCATGAACATCACATTCCGGAGGGTCTTATGGACCGTAAGCGTGAGGAGTTCTGCAGTTTCACCCAAGGTAGACTCTCTGTGGATGCATACGGCGGGGAGTTCGGTAACCTAGCACGTTATGCAACCGAGGAAGTTTCCACCGATGCCAAGAAGCGAGCAAGGTTTCGCAAGGACTTAGCCCCGAAGCCGCCGAGATCTCCGTCTGCACGAGTGCACCTCCTTTCGTGTGGTGAACAAAGCCATCAGTCTTTGAAACAGGTCGACCGATTTGAAGCAACTCGCAAGCATGGCCGTGATATGGGTTCCTCATCCGGTCGGACCACGGAAGCGTCGGTGTGGGTGCCTAACAACGCCACGCCACCAGGAGTTCACACCGAGGCCATCCTATCGGTGCCTCGTCCATTTCAAAGAAGATGCACCAGCTAAGCCCTATGGTGGGCCAACCAACAACGCTCCTCCATGCACCAGCTCCGTGACGTGCTTCAAGTGTGGGGAACCGGGCCACTATCTGCGTGAGTGTCCCCAGACCAACCCCAACCAGTCTGGAAAGGCTGCTGGCCGTGGCAAGCCAGCAGGGAAGGTGTACTACGCCAAGCCGGCCAACGCTGCACGTGGCCATGTGAATTGTGTCTCACCTGAAGAGGCTCAAGAGGATCCCAACGTCGTTCTCGGTACGCTCCTTGTTAATTGCCACCCGGCATCTGTTCTTTTTCGAGCATCGGAGCATCTCATTCATTCATATCAAGAGTTATGCTTGTTTGCATAACACCACATTCTGTGATATGCCCACCTCCATGGTAATTCAAACCCCGGGATCCAAATGGCAAACTTCTAGAGTAAGCCATGTGAATGAAATCCAAGTTGACAGACTTGTTTTCCTTGCATCATTGATAGCTCTTAAATCTTCGGATATTAATATCATCTTGGGTATGGACTGGATGTCGGCCCATCATGCCAAGATTGATTTTTTCTCTAGGACTGTTCAACTTACTCATCCTTCGGGAAAGATAGTCAATGTCTTGACCCGAGTAGCCAAGCGACAGCTATATTCCCTTAATGCCAGCCCTTTGCCAGACCTCGAAGACGTTCCAGTAGTCCGTGATTTCCCGAATGTCTTTCCAGAAGAATTGCCAGGTGTTCCACCTGACAGAGATGTCGAGTTCGTGATAGATCTCATTCCAGGAACTGTCCCGATTTCTAGAGGACCCTATAAGATGGCACCACTAGAACTAGCCGAGCTTAAGAAACAACTCGATGAGTCCTTGAAAAAGGGTTTCATCCATCCTAGTTCATCTCCATGGGCTTGCCCCGTCCTCTTCATCAAGAAGAGGATGGTACGGATGGGATGGTTGTAGATTATCGACCCGTCAACTTGGTCATAATAAAGAACAAGTATCCACTCCCGTGATCAACGACACATGTATGATCAGCTCGCTGGATCCTCAGTTTTCTCTAAAATGGATTTGAGGTTGGGCTACCATCAAATCAAAATCAAGAACGGGGACATTCCCAAAACGGCTTTTGTTACTCGTTACGGCCAATACGAGTACACCGTCATGTCCTTCGGTTTAACCAACGCCCCAGCCACCTTCTCTCGGTTAATGAACTCAATCTTCATGGAGTATTTGGATAAATTCGTCATGGTTTACCTCGATGATATACTCATCTACTCCAGGAACGAGGAAGAACATGCCGAGCATCTAAGGCTAGTGTTGATGAAACTTTGAGAGCATCGCCTTTATGCCAAATTTTCTAAATGCAAATTTTGGTTGCCAGAAGTGACCTATCTAGGACATGTAATTTCTGGTAAGGGTATTGTTGTCAATCCCGAGCGAGTTCAAGCCGTCCTTGATTGGACTCCACCTGAAACGGTCAAGCAAGTTCGGAGTTTCCTTGGCTTAGCGAGCTACTGTCGCCGCTTCGTCGAGAATTTCTCCAAGGTTGCTAAACCTCTAACTGAACTCCTCAAGAAAGATAAAAAGTTCGAGTGGACCCCACAATGCGAGCACAGCTTTCAGGAACTGAAAAGATGCCTGACTTCTACTCCTGTACTGGTACCACCAGATTTCTCCAAAGACTTTGTTATCTATTGCGACGCCTCGCGACAAGGACTAGGTTGCATTCTCATGCAAGATCGACACGTAATTGCTTATGCTTCACGGAAATTACACCCACATGAGGAAAATTATCCTACTCATGATCTAGAGCTTGCAGCTGTAGTCCATGCACTCAAAACCTGGCGACATTACCTTCTCGGTAATCACTGCGAAATCTTCACCGATCACCAAAGTCTGAAGTATATATTCACCCAACCGGATTTGAATCTCAGGCAAAGACGTTGGGTCGAGTTGATCACATATTTCGACTTAGGGATAACTTACACCCCAGGAAAAGCCAATGTCATGGCTGATGCGCTAAGTCGTAAATCTTATTGCAACAATCTGATGTTGCAACAAAGTCAACCACTTCTCCATGAGGAATTTCGGAAGCTTAACCTTCACATCGTTCCTCAAGGATTCCTTTCCACCCTGGTGGCGAAACCTACTCTTACGGATCAAATCATCGCTGCCCAAAAGCGAGATAAAGGGATATCTCGGATCAAGGAGAACATTGCTAGCGGAGATGCTAAATGTTTCTCTACAAATGATCATGGTGTTGTGTACTTCGAGCACCGTTTAGTGGTTCCCAAGAACCAGCATCTACGACAGCTGATCCTTAAGGAGGCTCATGAATCTCCTCTCACCATTCATCCCGGAAGTACCAAAATGTATCAGGACCTACGTTAGAGGTTCTGGTGGACTAGGATGAAGAGAGACATTGCTCAGTTTGTTGCTAATTGTGACGTCCGTAAATGCGGTAAAAGCGAGCATCAACGGCACCGTGGCACCCTTCAACCCCTAGCTATTCACGAATGGAAATGGGATAAAATTGGTATGGACTTCATCACCGGTTTTCCCTGGACCAAGAGAGGGAATAATGCTATCTTCGATTATCGACCGCCTTTCCAAAGTGGCCCATTTCTTACTGTTGGCGAGAGTATAACCGCTAGCCAGCCTAGCAGACTTGTATATCTCGAATAGTGTCTCTCCATGGTGTCCCACTGGAAATCAACTCGGATCGAGGAAGTCTCTTCACCTCTTGATTTTGGGAAAGTTTCCAAAATGCTATGGGAACCCGTCTTTCCTTTACCACCGCCTTTCACCCTCAATCAATTGGTCAAGTAGAACGTGTCAACCAGATTCTAGAAGACATGCTTCGAGCTTCTGTTATCTCATTCGGAATGGATCGGGAGAAATGCCTTCCATTTGCCGAATTTGCTTATAACAACAGCTATCAATCCAGCCTGGGTAAAGCCCCTTTCGAAGTTCTCTATGGACGAAGGTGTCGAACGCCTCTTAACCGGGTCGTAAACCGGGAAAGACAATTCTTTGGCGGATATGATCCAGGAAGCATAAGAGCAAGTTCGCATCGTTCGTGAAAAGTTGAAAACAGCCCAATCTCGCCAAAAGAGTCAATATGACCGAAAACATAAGGCTATGACTTTCGAGGTTGACGACAAGGCTTACCTTCGGGTTACTCCTCTGAAGGGAACCCATCGTTTCGGTATCAAAGGCAAATTGGCTCCTCGCTACATTGGACCCTTTCGCATTCTTGCCAAACAAGGAGAAGTTGCCTACCAATTTGAACTACCTCCGCATCTCTCCAGAGTCCATGATGTCTTCCACGTTTCTCAACTCAGGCGTTGCTTCTCGGATCCTATCCGTGAAGTGGACCATGAAACGCTTGATCTTCAAGACAATCTTACGTATCGCGAGTACCCCGTTCGTATCCTCGATCAAGCCGAGCATACCACTTGACGTCATAATATCAAGTTTCTCAAGGTTCAATGGCCGCACCATTCTGTGAAGGAAGCAACTTGGGAAAGGGAGGATCGTCTTCGACTCGAGTATCCCGCCTTCTTTCCGGAGGAACCTAAATCTCGGGACGAGATTTTTACGAGTGGGGTGAGTTGTCACACCTAGCTAGCTCATGCATTAGAGTGTTGCATCATGTTTATTTCTTCCTCGTAAAACTTGAAATGGGGATGTCGAGAACCCCGACCGCTCTGAAACCAACTAGGGTTTACCAAAATATTTTCAATGAACCTGAAATGCCCTTCTAAAATGTCCATCATTTTTGTCTTGGTTCGTAACCTCTGCCAAAAGTGGTGCACAATTTTCTAGGACAACTAAGGTCATTGGATTAAATCATTACCTATTTGCTTTTGGGCATTTAAATGCTATAAAATATTTTAACTACCCAAATAATTCTGGAAATAAGTGTGGGCTGTTGGAAATAATCTGAACAGAGCCCATGATTATTTGCAGGATTTTCGAAGGTGTCTAGGTATTTTTAGAAAAGCCCAACACTTACAGAAAAAAATAGAAAACAGAATTTAAAAAGAGAGAGAGGATCTTACGGCAGCCCACTGGCCGGCCCAAAGATCAGGTCTTTGGCCCATGCCACCAATTGCTTAAATCCACCGCCGCCGCCATCAAGACGTCGCCGTCGTGGCCACAACCACGTTGGCTCGACTCCGAGCACACCACCGCACTCACCGCACTCCCAGGAGCCCAACACACCTCACCACGTGCCTCGCCGTGCCCCGTAGCCTCGGGCTCATCTTCACCCGACTCACGATCGCCAAGCTCGTGCCGCCACGACGTTCCGCCACCCCGAGCTTCACCACCGCCACCAAACGCCGCGCCTTGCTCCCAGCTACCCGTAGATGGTCTCCACTGTCCATTTGGTCGCCGGAACGCACTTATGCACTTCGACCACCGCGTCTGGCCTCGCTGGCGGCTAAACGCCGGCGGGTTTGACCCCGTTGACTGAGTTGACTGAGTGGGCCCAGTTTGTCCCCTGGGTCTATGACAAGTGGGGCCCGCTCTGCTAATTAACCTAGGGTTAGCGCTAACTAATTTTAGTTAGTTTAACTAACTGCTGACAGATGGGACCCACAGGTCAATTTGACCTGGACCGCTACGTTGACCACTGACGTCACCATGACGCAATGCTGACGCATTAATCCAGTTACTGGAATTATTCTTACACAGGAAATTCCAGAAAATACCACAAACTTCAAAAAATCATAGAAATTAATCTGTAGCTCCAAATGCAAAGTGTTATATATGAAAAATGATCAGAAAAATCCATTCTTTCCATCTGTACTATTTTCATGCATGTTTAAACAAGTTAACCTGCTGTTTAGTGCAGAACAAGATAAAGCACTTAAAAGGGCCACCTATGAGTTTGAAACTTGAATCTTTGGTTCAAAATGGTTCAAA
The DNA here is from genome assembly GCA_021605145.1 of Aegilops bicornis. Taxonomy (NCBI): domain Eukaryota; kingdom Viridiplantae; phylum Streptophyta; class Magnoliopsida; order Poales; family Poaceae; genus Aegilops; species Aegilops bicornis. Next base: position 142,411,944 of record CM038669.1, read on the forward strand.
CCCATCTGGTCTTAATTGCATTAGCCCAATACACTCATTTTGCCATCATGCATGCCTCATATTGTTGCATATTGTTTGGTGATGATTGTGTATCGGTGCTCTCTGCGACAGGTTCTGCCCCCGAGGAGTATCGTGAATTTCCTAACGAAGAGCAATACCAGTCCACGGACCCGCAAGGCAAGCAACCAACCATTGATCATATCGATACAAACCCATGTTCTCGCCTCTGCTCTTTTTTTACTGCATTAAGACAACGCGATTCAAACTGCTGTGTGCTACGGTAGTTGAACCCATTTCCTCTGCATGACCTGTCATTGCCACAAAGAATAGATGAAACCTACTAGCATGTGTAGGAGTTGTTTGAGCCATGTGTATGTGTTGTTCCTACCTTGCTATGCCTCGCTATGCTTAGAGTCGTGTCGTGTCCGGGTTCATCTGGGTGATGAGCTAGAGTGAAATGATCATGTTGGTATGAGAGTAATGTGTTGAACACGATTTGGTCAAGGTATCGATGAGAGGCCATGTAGGAGTACATGGTGGGTTGTTTCATTGAAGCCGTCCTTAAGCTAATTGAGATCTGTATGTGTGATTTAAGATTCAGCTACTACCATATATTGGGCCTGAAATATGACCCCGCCGACTTCTTATCCACCCTAGTCCTATGTCCAGGAGTTGCAAGTAGTTTACGGTGTTTGTAGCTTCTTTGGAGGCCGTGGACAGGCTTGACCGGGGTGGGCTGTGATCTGAGGTACGTGGCACGGTGTACCGGATACCCGTGAGGTATCTCGGGAACCCTGCACACATCGTTCGGGGCCGTATGTGGAAACCTCGGCCGGACTTCCTGCGGATGGAACCTGGATAGGCGATAAACCTGGACTAGAGACTTAGTTGTTTAGGTAGGTCGTGGTCTACACCCACGTCGGCTTTCGCTTGAAGTCTGCCGAGCACATGTCGTGTGCAGATGCTAAGTGGTGGAAACATGTATGAAGAAGTACACCCCTGCAGGGTTACCAACATCTATTCGAATAGCCGCGTCCGCGGTAAAGGACTACTTGGTTGCCTATACAGTTCATAGACAAGTAAATGGTTACTACTAAAATCCTCAAGATAAGCGTGAGTGCCGAGGGTGGCTCCTATGTAGGATGACGGAGGTGGATCCTCGGTGGTGTATTGAGGTGGAGAGTAGTGGACACGAGTGCGCCAAATCATTTCAAGTTGGAGTCTCGTAGGATAGTGTAGCCAAGAGTCAGAGCTGGCTTGCTGCAATAACCCCACCAACCCTTCTTGATAATGTGCATGTATGTAGGATTTGATGTAAGTCTTGCTGAGTACCTTTGTACTCATGTTGCTTAATTTTATGTTTTACAGAAGACGTTGCAACCCCTTCTGATGGGTTCTTCGTAGACGTTGATATCGATGAGTAGGCTAAGGCCCAGGTGGTGATCCTGAGCTCATGAAGGATCGTGTAGTATAGTCAGGCTTACCCAAGCCCCTTTTATTTTACTAGTTGTCTGTACTCAGACAAGTTACTTCCGCTGTTGGCTTGTATGCTTGTATGACTTGAATGTGGGTCGTGTCGTGTGACCCGTACTTGTGTGTATGATATGTATGGCTCTCTGAGCCTTTTAAATAAAGTACTTTGAGTTGTAGAGTTTTGTTGTGATGCCATGTTGTATGCACTCATATCGGGCATATTGTGTGTATGATTGAAATGCTTGATATGTGTGGGATCCGACAATCTAGTTGTTTATCCTTGGCAGCCTCTCATATGGGGAAATGTAGTCTAGTGCTTCCTGAGCGATAGTAGTCCGCTACAGCCCGGTTCTCCGGAGTCCTGCTAGCCCAAAGATTATCGCCCGGGACAGTTGACTGTCGGCATGTGTTTCACTTCGTTCGTGGTTCATCCCTTCGGGAAATGTCACGCGGTGACATCCGGAGTCTCGCCTAGCCTGCTACAGCCCGGGTTACCGAGTCCATTAGCCCAAAGTGCTACAGCCCGGATTCACACGCTGTTGACCGACATGCTCGAAGTTGATTCATGTATGCCTGTCCCCATGGGTTAGCGACGCTTTGGGTTCACGACTAGCCATGTCGGCCCGGGTTCTCTGTCATATGGATGCTAGTGACACTATCATATACGTGAGCCAAAAGGCGCAAGCGGTCGCGGGCCATGGTAAGGCGACACCCGTGGGAATACCGTGCGTGAGGCCGCAAAGTGATATGAGGTGTTACCGGCTGGGTCGATGTGACTTGGAATCGGGGTCCTGACAACTATATGGTTTATTTGGTGGAAGATTATATGTTCAGATCCATTATGCTATTTAATACCCATCTTATCTTGAGCATGATTATCATTTGTGAGTAGTTACTTTTGTTCTTGAGGTCATGGAAGAAATCTTGTTGCATGTAATCATGTGAACTTGATATGTGTTCGATATTTCGATGATATGTGATACGTCTCCAACATATCTATGATTTTTGATTGTTCCATGCTGTTATATTATCATTCTTGGATGTTTTACTATCATTTATAGTCATTTTATATCATTTTTTGGTACTAACCTATTGACATAATGCCTAGTGCCAGTTGCTGTTTTCTGCATGTTTTTTACATCGCAAAAAATCAATATCAAATAGAGTCCAAATGAAACGAAACTCCTGGAGGATTTTTTTGGGCCAGAAGAAAGCCAGTGGGCCAAGGAAGCACCTGGGGGCTGCTCGAGGGGAGCAGCACCCACCAGGGCATGCCATGAGGCCCAGGAGCGCCCTTGTGGGTGCGCCCACCTTGGGTGCCCCCTGAACCGCCTATTTGCTCTATAAATACCCCAATATACCAGAAACCATAGGGGAGTCGACGAAAATCAATTCCAGCTGCCGCAGATTCTAGAACCACCAGATCTAGTCTAGACACCATCATGGAGGGGTTCACCACTTCCATTGGTGCCTCTCCGATGAAGCGTGAGTAGTTCTTTGTAGACCTACGGGTTCATAGTTAGTAGCTAGATGGCTTCATATCTCTCTCTCTTGATTATCAATACAATGGTCTCTTGGATATCCATATGATGTAAGTCTTTTTGCGGTGTGTTTGTTGGGATCCAATGAACTTTGAGTTTATGATCAGATCTATCTTTTTATCCATGAAAGTTATTTGAATCTTCTTTGATATCTTATATGCATGATTGCTTATAACCTCATATTTATTCTCCGATATTTGGGTTTTGATTGGCCAACTTGATCTATTTATCTTGCAATGGGAAGAGGTGCTTTGTAGTGGGTTCGATCTTACGGTGCTTGATCCCAGTGCCAGAAGGGGAACCGACACGTATGTATCGTTGCTACTAAGGATAAAAAGATGGGATCTATATCTCCGCAATAGGTAAACGGATCCCGTCTACCTCATGTCATCGTTCTTATTGCATTACTCCGTTTTCTCATGAACTTAATACACTAGATGCATGCTGGATAGAGGTCGATGTGTGGAGTAATAGTAGTAGATGCAGGCATGAGTCGGTCTACTAATCTTGGATGTGATGCCTATATAATGATCATTGCCTGGATATCGTCATGATTATTTGAAGTTCTATCAATTGCCCAACAGTAATTGTTTTCTCACCGTTTGCTATTTTTCTCGAGAGAAGCCACTAGTGAAACCTACGGCCCCCGGTTCTCTTTTCATCATATTTGCCTTTGCGATCTATTTTCTCTTGCATTTATTTTCAGATCTATTAAACCAAAAATTAAAAAATACCGTGCTGCAATTTATTTGTTCCACGATCTATTTATCCTATCTACCACTTTTACCTCACGTTATTTGGCTATCTTGAGGCGCCGTACCCGGAAGGGATTGACAACCCCTTTAACACGTCAGGTTGTGAGTATTTGTTATTTGTGTGCAGGTGCTGTATACGTGGTGTGAGGAGGTTCTCCTACTGGTTCGATAACCTTGGTCTCATCACTGCGGGAAATACCTACCGTCGCTATAGTGCATCATCCCTTCCTCTTTGGGGAAATACCGACGTAGTTCTAGCAAACATCGAAAGGAATGTCTTGCACCGTTGTCGGGGAAGATCTTCAACATCAACCAGGTTCCTAATCACAAATCTCATCTCCTCACAATTACATTATTTGCCATTTGCCTCTCGTTTTCCTCTCCCCCACTTCACAAAAATTTGCTTTTTTATTCGCCTTCTTTTTCGTTCGCCGTTTTCTTGTCAGATCTCTTATTTGCTTGAACTTGTCATCATGAGTGACTTTGGTATGGCAGAAACAGATGATGGCCTAACTCCTAAAATGGAGCGTACGGGTAATCTGGATGCCAAAACTTTTGTTTTGGGGCAAGGGAATTTTATGGGAAAAAAACTTATCCAAGATTTTTTTTATTGTGTCGGAAAATTAAGTCTTGATGATATCCCTATACTTAAAAGAACTAAATATTATGCGGAAGCTATTTCGGCACTTGTTTTGAAGCTTGAAACTAAATTCATTCATACTCATCCTACCTTGCAAAGATTTTTTATGAGTTGCCCGTTTTGATGAATGAATTTGACTAAAAAGTTAAAAAGTTAGACATTCTTGTTTTGATGAAATTCTTTATAATAGTGATTATGCCTTGAGACATTTGCTCGGAGATAACCAAATCTTTGATGAGAATCTTAAAAAGCAAGTCCCCGTTTTAGATATGATCCAACAAGTTTTTAACGATGTTAATCAACACTATTCTTGGATCACTACCGGAAATCAAAGGGGTTATGATAAAAAGCAACTTGATAGTGATAAGGTTTCCGTGGATACTGTGTTTTATGTCTTATTTAAAAAACCTCCCGACACAAATACCTCCAAGGGAAACAAGGATAAGAGTGACAAAACTTAGATCCTACGCGTTATGCCTAGCTAGGGGCGTAAAACGATAGCGCTTGTTGGGAGGCAACCCAATGAATAAAATTTATTTTTGTTTTTTGCTTCCTGTTCTTGAGTATTAGCACAATTATGCTACTGTATTGATTCTGTTTTAATTAGTGTTTGTGCCAAGCAAGGCCTTTGGGAAGACTTGGGTGAAAGTTTATTTGATCTTGCTGAAAAACAGAAACTTTTGCGCTCACGAGATTATTTGTCACTTTTTTACAGAAGAGTGCTTTTAAGTTGATTATTTTTGCAGAGGATTAATAGACAAATTCCTCACGTCCACCAATTTAGTTCAGAATTTTCCGAGTTACAGAAGTATTCAAAATATTCAGATTGCTACAGACTGTTCTGTTTTTGATAGATTCTGTTTTCTTTGCGTCATATGCTTGTTTTGATGATTCTACGGTTTTCTTTGATGAGTTTTTGCCATAGAAGAGTTGGAATACATTAGATATAATGCAAAAAAAAGAATAGGTTTGCTATAGTACTTATAGTAGTGGTTTGGTTTCTTATACTAACGGATCTCACGAAGATTTTGTTTGAGTCTTGTGTGATTGAAGTTTTGAAGTTTTGGGTTATCTTACGATGGATGAAGGAATAAGGATAAGCAAAAGGCTAAGCTTGGGGATGGCCGAGGCACCCAAAGATTATATTCAAAGAAGTAGCAAGCAACTAAGCTTGGGGATTCCCTCGAATGGCATCCCTGCTTTCTTATAACAACCATCGGTATTTTACTTGAAACTATATTTTTATTCGTCACATGATATGAGTTTTGTTTGGAGCGTCTTGTATTATATGAGTATTTTATTGTTTTGCTTTGTGTCTTAAGTGTTGAATCCTTTCTGGACACACCTTTTTGAGAAAGCCAAAAATTATGCTATGCTTGCTCCTATGCTTCACTTAAATTTTTAGGGCCATGGATTTGCTCTAGCACTTCACTTATATCTTTTTTAGCACGGTGTGCTTTGTTAATTTTGAAGAAATACTCTCATGCTTCACTTAGATTTATTTGGGAGTTAGTGACTTTTTAAGAAATTCTCTCTTGCTTCACTTAGATTATTTTGAGAGAAAGAAAAAAGTTATGCTCATGTTCTTCACTTATAATTGTTTGAGTTTATCAAAAGCAACATATGAAAATAGTACCAAAGTGATAGATATCCAAGGAGGATATAATAAAAACTTTCATGAATATCATTGGACAAAATAAACTTGATTCTTAGTAATGGTTTTGAGATATGACGATATGATATGTGAGTCATGTTGATGAGTAATCGTGCTTTAGTAAGAATATTAATGTTAAGGTTTGTGATTCCCTATGCAAGCACGAAAGTCAATATTTATGCAATGAAATTTATATCCTACTTATGGTGCATTATTCGGTGTTACTTATGCTTAATGCTTGGGTACGAGATTCTTTGCTTTTTGGTTGATCGCTTCTCAATCTTTTTGCTAGCCTTCATTTTGCACTAAGTATGATCACTACTTGTGCATCCAAAACCCTTTAAACCAGTTTTGCCATATGAGTCCACTATACCTACCTATATGAGGTATTTTCATGCCGTTCTAAGCAAATTTGCATGTGCCATCTCTAATGTTCAAAATAAATTTCTCTTTTGGTGCTCTACTGCTCGTGAAGCGGTAAAGAGTAGCCAATATTTTCCATGCTATATGTGTTATTCTCACGATGAGTGTTTATTCACTTGTCATCACTACAAAAAAAATACACTTCCATGATGATACGTGTTTGTCATAGTAGGTCGCGTTTTTTGTCATGCATGTACATCCATGACGATTTTATGATAGAATCAAGATAGTCATACTGTCTTTGTCAGAGAAGTGTTCCATGACATTACCAAAATTATCATCACGGAAGTGTCCACTTCCATGATGATAAATCACGCGTCACAGAAGTGCTTTCGTCAAGGGTGACCGACACGTGGCATCCACCGTAACGGAACACCGTTAAGCTATCGGGTCGGGTTTTGGATCCGATAACCCGTTAACAGCCACGACCAATGGGGATTTTCCACGTATAAAATCATCATTGGCTGGAGGAAACACGTGTCGGCTCATCGTTGGGACAGATGTCATCCACTCATTGTACAGAAGGCACCTATGATACGTCGGCACGTGGCACGGCCCAACAGAGGCCCATTCCTGTGAAAAGGCCGGCCCGTTTGACTTGGTCAAAAGGTGGCGGGCCGGGCCATGGAAATCCTGTTAACGGCCTGTTCGCATATATCCCATTTACAACCCGCTAACCCAAGGCCCGTTACGCCCTATCCGAATTAGGCCCAGTAGCGTCATTTGGGGCATCCAATATGATTCCAGCCCGTTTTCACTTCTGTTCCATGTATGGCCCATGACATCTTTCAGCCCATATGAGGCCCTTTGTAACTCTTGGCCCATTAACGGCCCGCGGTGAAACTGGCCCGTAATGAACAGTGTATCACTTTACACCCATTAACGGCCCGTGGTGAAACTGGCCCGTAATGGACAATGTATCACTTTATACCCATTAATGGCCCGTTATTCCGTTGGGCCGTTTCCAGCCCATGTTATCTTTCGGCCTTCTAAAATCCCATTTATTCTTGGGCTCATTTCCAGCATTCGTTTACTTACGACCCGTTACTGTCATTTTCTACTTGTGGGCCAAATTCAAGCCGTGGTTACAGTCGGCATGTTTGTGGTTCGTTAATATGTTGGGCCGTTTTCATAGCGTCATCAAATACGGCCTATTAACGATGGCCCATTATGGTCGGCCCATGAATGGACGATTCCAACTCTAGCCCGTTTACGGCCATAATGCGACCTGTTATTGGCCCATGTTTGGCCAATCGATCATACGGCCCGTATAAGGCCCATTGATGATACGGCCCGTAGAAGGCCCATTGTTTCTACAGCCCATAGAAGGCCCACTATTTCTACGGCTCGTAGAAGGCCCACTGTTTCTACGGCCCGTAGAAGGCCCACTGTTTCTACGGCCCGTAGAAGGCCCACTATTTCTACGGCCCATAGGAGGCCCAGTGTCACTACAGTAAATATTAGCCCATGGTTATTGTGGGCTAGTTTTAAAAAATAGGTTATTGCAGCCATTAGCAAACCGCGGAAAAAAACCCTGCAATGACTACAAGCAAACAAATAACCAAGACAACAAGGAAATAAATAAGCAAGCAACTTACGCTAGGCTATCACGACTATCACACATATTACATCCACTGGGCATCAAAGTTCCCCACCAGTGCAAATAAACGCGCCGACAAAAGAATATAAAAAACTAAGAGCACTTCAGAAGGCACTAGGCCTGGCCAGGTCGGGCCCCCAAACAAAGAAGAAGTTGAGTAGACCTCGGTTGTGTCAACGATAGATGCATCAACACTAGATTTATGGCATGATGGTGCGACGACGGTCCTCCGACATCTTCATTGCATCTTTGACTTCAAGTCGGAGCTGAGCTGAAGCAAGCCTTTCCGCTTTAAGTTGAGACCGAAGAAGTCGAATCGATTGAGGCAAATGATCGCACAGAGGTTGTCTCACACCTGCTGGTGAGTAGCTTCAACTCACTATCTTCATCAAGACAAGACCTTGGGGTCATCTCACTGTCCTCAAGATGGTTTGGCTCACTAGCTTCCCTAAAGTTCTACCTGGCGTAAGAGATACGACTCTGAAAGAGAAACAAGGAGACACGTAACAGGTTTCACAATTATATAAGCAAATAAATGGATATGTTCTGCATAAGGAACATGTTTTTACAACTACAATTTGAAATTGGTAGTTGTTGCAAACATCCAATCAGATGTAAACAGCAAAGCAAACAACAGTGGAGGAAATGATGCCTATCCAAATCTATACTAGAACAAAATTTGAAGGCTTGAGAAGGATGAACTTACATTACATGTTAACACGGGCTGGACAAAGCCCTTCTCCATGTTGATGGAGGATAATTCAATAAATTCCCCAAAAAAATTCTTTATAAGCGTTGCCATTATTCTACATTTTGCAAAGAGTAAATATAGATCAAATAATATTGGAAGAAACAGAGGATAATGAAGCTCAGGTGCAGACTGATGATACATAATCAAATATCAATTAATTATGTACAGCTTTACAAGGCAAAAGGGAGAGAGGTACTGACAAGAGCAATGCAGAGCCCAATATTGTTTTGAGATCGTATGATCCTTTGAGCACGGAGATTCATCTGAAATTAGTTTTCATACAAGAGAGAAGGTAAGGCACAAGCAGAAATTTAGGAGTTCAAATTTTGAACTGATATCATAGACAGTACCTAACGCTGGGCTCCCAGCAGTTCTAATAGGGGTTTGGCCACTGGAGTAGGGGTAAAGTGTGGTACAGTTGGGCCTGTGTTTTCTGTGGCTGCTGATCTATTTGATTTAACAGGTATCACTACCTTTTCCAAATACCTAGTTTGTACTCCTTGAGGATCTGCACTCATCCTCTTCCTTTTGGACATCTATTACGAAAGAACAACATTTGACTGGGAAAACATAGTGTGACGACAGATGGAATAGTGCTACGTCTTGAGCTTGCGTTGGTTTTCCCCAAAGAGGATAGGATGATGCAGCACAGTAGCGTAAGTATTTCCCTCAGTTTTTGAGAACCAAGGTATCAATCCAGTAGGAGGCCACGCGCAAGTCCCTCGTACCTGCACAAAACAATAGCTACTCACAACCAACGCGATTAGGGGTTGTCAATCCCTTCACGGTCACTTACGAGAGTGAGATCTGATAGAGATAATATTTTTGGTATTTTGGTATAAACATGCAAAGTGAAAAGTAAAAGCAAAGCAAGTAAATAAAGTGATGGAGATTGATATGATGAGAATAGACCCGGGGGCCATAGGTTTCACTAGTGGCTTCTCTCAAGAGCATAGATATTCTACGGTGGGTGAACAAATTACTGTTGAGCAATTGACAGAATTGAGCATAGTTATGAGTATATCTAGGCAATGATCATGTATATAGGCATCACGTCCGAGACAAGTAGACCAAACGATTCTTGCATCTACTACTATTACTCCACTCATCGACCGCTATCCAAAGCATGCATCTAGAGTATTAAGTTAAAACAGAGTAACGCCTTAAGCAAGATGACATGATGTAGAGGAATAAATTCATGCAATATGATAAATACCCCATCTTGTTATCCTCGATGGCAACAATACAATACGTGCCTTGCAACCCCTTACATCACTAGGTAAGGACACCGCAAGATTGAACCCAAAGCTAAGCACTTCTCCCATTGCAAGAACTACCAATCTAGTTGGCCAAACCAAACGGATAATTCGAAGAGACTTGCAAAGATAACTCAATCATACATAAAAGAATACAGAGAAGAATCAAATATTTTCCATAGATAAGTTGGATCATAAACCCACAATTCATCGGTCTCAACAAACACACCGCAAAAAGAAGATTACATCAAATAGATCTCTATGAGAGAGGGGGAGAACATTGTATTGAGATCGAAAAAGAGAGAAGAAGCCATCTAGCTACTAGCTATGGACCCGAAGGTCTGAAGTAAACTACTGCCATCTAGCTACTAGCTATGGACCCGAAGGTCTGAAGTAAACTACTCACACTTCATCGGAGGGGCTATGGTGTTGATGTAGAAGCCCTCCGTGGTGGATGCCCCCTCCGGCGGAGCTCCGGAACAGGCCCCAAGATGGTATCTCATGGATACAGGAAGGTACGGCGGTGGAATTAGGTTTTTGGCTCCTTTTCTGATCTGTTGGGGGTACGTAGGTATATATAGGATGAAGGAGTACGTCGGTGGAGCGTCAGGGGGACCATGAGGCAGGGGGGCGCGCCCAGGGGGGAGGGCGCGCCCCCCACCCTCGTGACCGCCTATGGCACTTCTTGGAGTAGGGTCCAAGTCTCCTGGATCACGTTCGGTGAGAAAATCACGTTCCCGAAGGTTTCATTCCGTTTGGACTCCGTTTGATATTCTGTTTCTTCGAAACACTGAAAAAGGCAAAAAACAGCAATTCTAGGTTGGGCCTCCGGTTAATAGGTTAGTCCCAAAAATAATATAAAAGTGGAAAATAAAGCCCATTATAGTCCAAAACAATAGATAAAGTAGCATGGAGCAATCAAAAATTATAGATACGTTGGAGACGTATCAGGCATCCCCAAGCTTAATTCCTGCTCGTCCTCGAGTAGGTAAATGATAAAAAGAGAATTTTTGATGCGGAGTGATACTTGGCATAATTTCAACGTAAATCTTCTTAATCATGGTATGAATATTCAGATCTGAAAGATTCAAGACAAAAGTTCATATTGACATAGAAATAATAATACTTCAAGCATACTAATCAAAGCAATCATGTCTTCTCAAAATAGCATGGCAAAAGAAAGTTCATCCCTACAAAATCATATAGTTAGGCTATGCTTCATTTTCGTCACACAAAGATGTTCCAACTTCTATACCCCGGATGACAAGCCAAGCAATTGTTTCATACTTAAATAATCTCAAACTTTTTCAACATTCACGCAATACATGAGCGTGAGCCATGGATATAGCACTATGGGTGGAATAGAGTATGATGATGGGGATTGTGTGGAGAAGACAAAAAGGAGAAAGTCCCACATTGACGAGGATAATCAACGGGCTATGGAGATGCCCATCAATTGATGTCAACATGAGGAGTAGGGATTGCCATGCAACGGATGCACTAGAGCTATGAATGCTCAACAAAAGAAAACTAGTGGGTGTGCATCCAACTTGCTTGCTCATGAAGACCTAGGGCATTTGAGGAAGCCCATCGTAGGAATATACAAGCCAAGTTCTATAACAAAAAATTCCCACTAGTATAGAAAGACAACTTATGAGACTCACTATATGAAAAACATGGTGCTACTTTGAAGCACAATATATGAGACTCACTACATGAAGAACAAGGTGCTACTTTGAAGCACAAAATATGAGACTCACTACATGAAGAACAAGGTGCTACTTTGAAGCACAAGTGTGGAAAAAGAGATAGTAGCATTGCCCTTTTCTTTTCTTTTTTTTGGGCCTTTCTTTTTTTATTTTGGCCTTTCTCTTTTTTTTGTTTGGGCAATGCTATAATAATGATGATCATCACACTTCTATTGATTACAACATAAGGATTGCAACTCGAAACTAGAACAAGATATGACTCTATATGAATGCCTCCGGCGGTGTACCGGGATGGTGCAATGAATCAAGAGTGACATGTATGAAAAATAATGCATGGTGGATTTGCCACAAATATGATGTCAACTACATGATCATGCAATGGCAATTTGACAAAAGTAAAGTATGTCATGATGATGATGGTGGAAGTTGCATGGCAATATATCTCGGAGTGGCTATGGAAATGCCATAATAGGTAGGTATGGTGGCTGTTTTGAGGAAGATATAAGGAGGTTTATGTGTGATAGAGCGTATTGTATCACGGGGTTTGGATGCACCGTGAAGTTTGCACCAACTCTCAATGTGAGAAAGGGCAATGCACGGCATCAAGAGGCTAGCAATGGCGGAAAGGTAAAAGTGCGTATAATCCATGGACTCAACATTAGTCAAAAGAACTCATATACTTATAGCAAAAATTTAGAAGTCATCAAAAATCAAGTACTATGCGCATGCTCCTAGGGGATAGATTGGTAGGAAAAGACCATCGTCAGTCCCGACCGCCACTCATAAGGATGCACAAGCCAGGTACACTTCATGTTTCAAATTTGTTACATAACTTTAACCATACGTGCATGCTACGGGACTTACAAACTTCAACACAAGCATTTCTCAAATTCACAATCACCCAACTATCATGACTTTGATATTATCACCTCCATATCTCAAAATAATTATCAAGCATCAAACTTATCTTAGTATCAACGCACTCAAAAGAAAGTTTCACATATCTTGAATACCAAGTATATTAACATTAAGCAAATTACCATGCTATTAACGACTCTCAAAATAATGTAAGTGAAACATGAGAGATCAAGTTTCTTTAAAACAAATCCACCACCGTGCTCTAAAAGATCTAAGTGAAGCACTAGAGCAAAAATTATCACGCTCAAAAAGATATAAGTGAAGCACTATGAGAAAAACTGTCAAATTTCAATTCATGTATGGCTCTCTCAAAAGGTGTGTACAGCAAGTATGATTGTGGTAAACTAACAAGCAAAGACTTAAATAATACAAGACGCTCCAAGCAAAACACATATCATGTTGGTGAATAAAAATATAGCTCCAAGTAAATTACCGATGGAAATGGACGAAAGAGGGGATGCCTTTCGGGGCACCCCCAAGCTTTGACTTTTTGGTGTCCTTGGATTATCTTGGGGGTGCCATGGGAATCCCCAATCTTAGGCTCTTTCCACTCCTTGTTCCATAATCCATCAAAAGAATTCACCCAAAACTTGAAAACTTCACAACACAAAACTCAATAGAAATCTCGTGAGCTCCGTTAGAGAAAGAAAACAAAAGACTACTTTAAGGTACTGTAATGAACTCATTATTTATTTATATTGGTGTTAAACCTACTGTATTCCAACTTCTCTATGGATTATAAACTATTTTACTAACCATAGATTCATCAAAGTAAGCAAACAACACACGCAAAACAGAATCTGTCAAAAACAGAACAGTCTGTAGTAATCTGTAACTAACGCAAACTTCTGGAACCCAAAAAATTCTACCAAAATTATACGACCTGGAAAATTTGCTTATTGATCAGCAGAAATTGGAATCAGTATTTTATCATGTTCTGGTGATTTTTAATAATTCGGGCACTGAGCACAAAGATTCTGGAAATTACAGCAAGATCAAATAACTATCATCCAAGAAGATCCAAATAGGTCCAACTTGGCACAAACACTAATTAAAAGATAAAACCACATCTAAACAGAGGCTAGATGGATTATTTATTCCTAAACAGAAGCAAAAACTAAAAACTAAAAATAAAATTGGGTTGCCTCCCAACAAGCGCTATCGTTTAACGCCCCTAGCTAGGCATTGATATTTCAATGATGCTCACAAGAAAGACAAGAATTGAGGCACAAAGAGAGCATCAAAAAACATGTGACAAACACACTTTAAGTATAACATACTTCCTATGCATAGGCATATTATAGGAAAAAAAATTATCGTAGCAAGCAAAAACTAGCATATGCAAAGAAGCGGAAAGGGACAATAGCAATCTCAACATAACGATAGGTAATTTAGTAACATGAAAATTTCTATAACCATATTTTCCTCTCTCATAATAATTACATGTGGGATCATAAGCAAATTCAAAAAAATAGCTATCACATAAAATATTTTCAACATGATCCACATGCATAGAAAGTTGACACTCTTCCGAAATAGTGGGATTAACATTAACTAAAGTCATGACCTCTCCAAACCCACTTTTATCAAAAACTTCATAAGATTGAACATTATCCAAATATGTGGGATCTAAAGTTGACACTCTTCCAAACCCACTTTCAATATTATTGCAAACACTATTATCAATCTCATATTCATCATGGGGATTAAATAAATTTTCAAGATCGTAAGAAGAATCACCCCAATCATGATCATTGCAACAAATAGAGGACATAGAAAAACTAGCATCCCCAAGCTTAGGGTTTTGCATATTTTTAGAAAAATTGACATCAATAGAATTTATAGTAAAATCATTGCAATCATGCTTTTTATTCAAAGATCTATCATGAATTGCTTCCTAAAGTACTTCATCACAATTTTTAGATTCACGAATTTCAGGCAAAACCTCATAAAGATAATCTAGTGCACTCAATTCACTAGCAATATGTTCATCATAATTGGATCTCCTAAAGAGATTAGCAAGTGGATGAGGGTCCATAAACTTTTAGCAAGCGAAGATGCAAGCAAAAAGAAGGCACATGGTAACACAAGATTGAACGGAGGAAGGGCGAATAAAACGGCAAGGGTGAAGTGGGGGAGAGGAAAACGAGAGGCAAATGGCAAATAATGTAATGCGAGAGATAGGGATTGCGATGGGTACTTGGTATGGTTGGCTTGCTTGCGCGAGCCTCCCCGGCAACAGCGCCAGAAATCCTTCTTGCTACGTCTTGAGCTTGCGTTGGTTTTCCCCGAAGAGGAGAGGATGATGCAGCACAGTAGCGTAAGTATTTCCCTCAGTTTTTGAGAACCAAGGTATCAATTCAGTAGGAGGCCACGCGCAAGTCCCTCGTACCTGCACAAAACGATAGCTAGTCGCAACCAACGCGATTAGGGGTTGTCAATCCCTTCACGGCCACTTACAAGAGTGAGATCTGATAGAGATAATATTTTTGGTATTTTGGTATAAAGATGCAAAGTGAAAAGTAAAAGCAAAGCAAGTAAATAAAGTGATGGAGATTGATATGATGAGAATAGACCCGGGGCCATAGGTTTCACTAGTGGCTTATCTCAAGAGCATAGATATTCTACGGTGGGTGAACAAATTACTGTTGAGCAATTGACAGAATTGAGCATAGTTATGAGTATATCTAGGCAATGATCATGTATATAGGCATCACGTCCGAGACAAGTAGAACGTAAACGATTACGCATCTACTACTATTACTCCACTCATCGACCGCTATCCAAAGATGCATCTAGAGTATTAAGTTAAAACAGAGTAACGCCTTAAGCAAGATGACATGATGTAGAGGAATAAATTCATGCAATATGATAAATACCCCATCTTGTTATCCTCGATGGCAACAATACAATACGTGCCTTGCAACCCCTTACATCACTAGGTAAGGACACCGCAAGATCGAACCCAAAGCTAAGCACTTCTCCCATTGCAAGAACTACCAATCTAGTTGGCCAAACCAAACGGATAATTCAAGAGACTTGCAAAGATAACTCAATCATACATAAAAGAATTCAGAGAAGAATCAAATATTTTCCATAGATAAGTTGGATCATAAACCCACAATTCATCGGTCTCAACAAACACACCGCAAAAAGAAGATTACATCAAATAGATCTCCACGAGAGAGGGGGATAACATTGTATTGAGATCCAAAAAGAGAGAAGAAGCCATCTAGCTACTAGCTATGGACCCGAAGGTCGGAAGTAAACTACTCACACTTCATCGGAGGGGCTATGGTGTTGATGTAGAAGCCCTCCATGGTGGATGCCCCCTCCGGCGGAGCTCCGGAACAGGCCCCAAGATGGGATCTCGTGGATACAGGAAGGTACGGCGGTGGAATTAGGTTTTTGGCTCCTTTTCTGATCTGTTGGGGGTACGTAGGTATATATAGGAGGAAGGAGTACGTCGGTGGAGCGTCAGGGGGCCCACGAGGCAGGGGGGCACGCCCAGGGGGGAGGGCGCGCCCCCCACCCTCGTGACCGCCTGTGGCACTTCTTGGAGTAGGGTCCAAGTCTCCTGGATCATGTTCGGTGAGAAAATCACGTTCCCGAAGGTTTCATTCCGTTTGGACTCCGTTTGATCTTCCGTTTCTTTAAAACAGCAATTCTGGGCCGGGCCTCAGGTTAATAGGTTAGTCCCAAAAATAATATAAAAGTGGAAAATAAAGCCATTATAGTCCAAAACAATAGATAAAGTAGCATGGAGCAATAAAAAATTATAGATATGTTGGAGACGTATCAAATAGGTACAGAAAATGGATAGGTATGGCATATACTCATATATGATGCTTAAACTAAGAAGATGGTGTAACAAAGTAGAAGTAATGCAAGAGGTCAGATGCAAAATATGTGCGACCAATACAACTTTGCAAAGTTAGAGCAAGCACCTTGATGGGTGAATAAGATAGGCCATCCTCCACGATGCCAAGTTTGTTAGCCAGTGGATTGTTCTGCAATATTCCTCTCGTGCGCCCATTCTCATCTTCATTTTGATAATGTTCAATATCTGACATGCATGAAAACATAAAAACAAGTGAGATTTTCTTTGTAATGCAGAAGTGATTCTAATCCAATACTCCTCCCTGTAAACCCCTTTGTGCTATCTCTGCAATTCTTTTAAGAGATGCCATGCATGCTGTAATTTGTTGTGTGCATTAAGATAATGTGGCCTACTACTCAAAATACGAGAGCTCCAGAAGTGATGACAGCTTCAACATATAGTAAAGAAGAACAAGTCGACCTGACCTGACAGATTCAAAATATACTAAGGGAGAACAACTCGAATTCGACCAAATAATCGCAAGAGAAGAGTATCATCTTAAAGAAGAGCAGAAGAGCAAGCAGATTGAAGATATTACAAATCTTATAATACAATGTCGGTTTGCCACCCATGATGAACCAGAGCACACATAGAAATACTATTCTTTACGGTCTCTCCATATGTGGCTCACATGCATTTCGAAACGAAAGTAGGAACATTTAGCTAACCAATTAAACATCTCTCAGTTTTACTAATATCAGCAATAATATCAGATATGAATTTGTACAACTAAGCTTGTTTAGCTCGATGGCTGGAGCAGTGCTATTACGACACGAACCACGTAGGCTGATTGTGGTCATCATAAAATGGGGAAACCATAAGCATGATGAGTACAGTATTGACCGTGGCAGTGGGATGGCAGATCTGAAGCTGCAAAGCACGCAAAGGGTAGATAGCAACCGATGTTTGCTTTGAAATAACAACTAAGATTTGGTATGGACAAGAAAGTACGGTCAACAAGTGACAAAGAAATGCAATCATGCTATCTCTCTATATGTCTCGACATGTATTTGGAAACTCAAGTGGGACCTTTAGCTAACCAATTAAATGTTTTGGGTTACTAATATCAGTATCATATTACAATCATATTTGAACAACTAAGCTTTCAAATTCTGAGTGTTGTGTTGTTTAGCTTGAAGGGTGGAGTAATGCTAGTACGACAGAAAGCACCTACGCAGATCATAGTAGAGTAGATAAAAGGGGAAAACCCTAAGCATCAAGAGAAAATCAGGAAATTGGAACTAGCTGGACCAGTGGGTGGCGCACATGCTTTTCGAAATGAATATAGGAACATTAGGTGACCAATTAAACGTTCTCTGTTTTAGTGATATGAGCATCATATCAGATTCGTATTTCAACACGTAATCTTTGGGTTGAGGTCTTGACGAGCAGTGCTAGCACGACACGAAGCACCTACGATGATGGTAGTGAATATAAAGGGGGGAAACCACAAGCTTTACGAGTATAGTGCATGTGCCATGGCGGATCTGAAGGTGCAAACCGGGCAAAGCTACTTCGCAACCAATGTTTAATTTCAACTAGCCACTACGATTTGGTACGGACAAGAAAAGTACAGTAAACAAATTACGATCTATTTTCCGGGTGAGATCAATAACTTAAGCACATATGGAAGAGTACCACCTCTCTTGCGACACCGTGTAGGCCTATGCTGATACGTTGAGGGTGCTGCGGGTGCGATGGCTGTCGGCGGCGGGGAAGAAGACTTTAGACGGCAGACGGCCGGGTCGGGGGATATATCCTGTTGCCTTGGATGAGGCAGTCGTAGGAGCGGCAACAACAAGGTGGACGATGGCACCGATGAAGCGAGAGGATGCGATGAAAGGATCCTGGTCCAGCGTCGTGGGTGAGAGACGTCCATCTCTTGCAATGGACGACGGGGTAGGGGTAGCGGCTCCGGCAAGGTGGAGGATGGGGTGGCGGACGGAGGAGGCTGGCCGCAGTGCGGAGGTTGTCGTGCCGCCGCCGGTGTATGAATGGGGAAATGGAGGGGAGGGGGGGATCTCAAACTTTGGGACGCGCTTCTTTGAAATGTGGGAAAGTTACAAACTTATCCCCCGTTCAAAATTTCGGACATCGCGTCGGTTGTGGATAGGACGGTAATCTCGCATCTCCCAAATATTTGCCGGTAACTATTTCGGGCGAGGAGAGGGTGTTTTGCCGCCCACGGTTGGCACCCATGGTGTATGAACAGGGCTGACAGGTAGGGCGGTTGTGTCACGTCTGAGGGAAGTTACACATCTGCCCCTATTTAAAATATTAGCCTACATCGATTTCGGACGAGGATAGTTTGTTTTGCCGCCCACCGTGTATGAATGGGGAAATGGAGGAAGAGACACATGTCTTTCAGACGAGCTTGAATCAAATGTGTTTTGCCGCCCATGTTTGGCGCCCACCGTGTTTGAATGGGCTCAGAGGCCGTCGTGTCACGTCTGATTGAAGTTATTAGTCTACCCCTATCGACAGCAGTGTAAATCCGGTCGATAAGGACGTCAAGTGTCAGGGGTAGATAGTAATTTCCATCTCGCAAACACTTGCTTCGGGCAGCCCACAAATTATAGTGGGTGTTTAGCCGCTTCGTTCAAAACTTGGGAGAATTAGCATTCACGTTTGCCCTGGGCCCTGGCAAACTAAATTCAAATCCAATTTGTATTCAATTACGAATATCCATAGATAATTCTACGTTTTGTTATTTATTTCATCAAAACCACAACAAAGATTTATTCCACCTTTATATATGATTATGATTTAGAAATGCCATGATCTTTGAATTCAGTAGGTTGGATACACTCTGAGTCAAATAGTTATTTCATCCAATACAATATGCTCACATGAAAAATAGTTCACCTTATGTCAATCATACAAGTACTGAGGATTACCTCGCCTAAAAAATTCGGATCATTACAACACATGGACAACATAGGGGGTCTTGCAACATAATCCATTCAGAGACATGACACAACATGCAAGTACAATAATCTAATGACAGTTTCAACTGGTATCTAAAGAAGAACCGAGATTACCTTATGTCGTGGTTCTGAGTCTGACAGTAGAATAGGGGGGGTAGGAATGTAGAGGCAAGATCTTAGCTATGGAAGAGTTGTACACGCTAGTTTTACGAGTTCAGGCCCTTCTTGGAGGAAGTAATAGCCCTACATCTCGGAGCCCGTAGGCGGTCGACTGGATTATAAGCGTGTGAGTTACAGGGGGTGCGAACCCTTGTCCCAGAGGAGGGGGTGGCTTATATAGAGTGCGCCAGGACCCCAGCTCCCCTCCGTTACATAGGATTCAATATACATAAAGAGGTGGCGTTACAGGTAACGCCTGTATTGAAGTGCTACAAATGATCATCAAATATCTGAGTAAATGCCCGACCGTTGCTGCGCGGAGCGACTTTAGGTCTTCTTCTTGCCGAGTGGTTTGATGGTCGAGTGACCTGGATAAAGTGGGATCTCCGAGTGGATGGTAGGTCGAGTGGACTTCACTCGACGCCTTTGCTGGATCCCTTCTTCTGATTCTTGAACTTCTTTGTTCTTAGGACAAGGACCTTAGGCAGGATGTATAGGTCAGGCCTATTACCCTACCCTAGGTTTGTGTCCACATCATTAGCCCCCGAATGGATCGAGGTTTGAGTGAAAAAGAAGGATGGAGTTGACCTTGCTTTTACTCTTGATTGTCTTGTCTTTATCTCCAAGTGGAGGCCAGTTGTTAGAACTTCAGCTTTGTTTCAGTCGCCTTGATCGATTCAGAAATTGCCGACTGGTTTATATCACCACATCCGTCGAATGATATCTCTGACATGAAATCTTTGGCGTGATCGGTTGTGAAGGATACCGGATTTCCTGGGATTCAAAATTTTGGTGGAAGCGCCAGCGGAGGCGCTCATGATAAGTGGAGTAGATAAATAGGACTTTTCGATTTCCACGCCACCTTTTTCGCCATGTATCCCGTGCGCAACTGTTGGGGGATTTGACAGGATCGCTCGGGCCCACGCGTCAGCCACTCGGAAGTAGGCCTTTAAAAGCGGCGAGGCCGAAGCGTTTGCACTGTGCGTGCCCATTCCCCTTCTTCTTCCTCTCGCAACTCCGCTTTGCCCAGACCAACCACTCTCGACGCCGTCGCTCCGCCGCCATGGGGAAGGACAAAACGGTGGCGCTAGAGCGTGCGAAGAAGGCGACAGGGGCGGCGAAGAGCAAGAAGATGAATCGGGGGTCTTCCTCGCGCTCGGGGTTGCCGTCGGGTTGGATCCAGGGAGACGGGATCCGAGCTTCGCTTCGGCAAGAGGACTTGGACGATATGGCTGAGCTGGGACTGATCGTTCATAAGTCTGTGCGCCTGCCGAGGGGAGAGACGGAGCCACAGCCGCGGCCGGGTGAGTGTGTCCTGCTCGCCACCCACGTCGACCGTGGCTTTTCGCTTCCCTTGCATCCTTTCTTTCACGGTTTCATGAATTTCTTTGGTGCCCAACTCCACCATTTCACTCCCAACACTATCACATATCTTGCTGCGTTCGTCTCCATGTGTGAGAATTTCTTGGGGTGCCGACCGCACTAGGGTCTTCTCAAGCACATCTTTACCATCCGATCCCAAACTGTGAAAAAAGCAAACTCGAAGGACGAGAAAACCCATGTCATTCAGATGTGTGGGGGTCTGGGCATTCAGAAGAGGAAGAGGAGCTCTTTTCCTCCGATGACTCTTCCTGAGTCGGTCAGGGGCTGACAGTCAACCTGGTTCTACTGCCAGGACCTCGCGACCCCATGTCGATCGACCGGCTTCCTCCTTTCTCTTTCGACCGTGTTCAAACTCCATCTTCCTTGAAAGTGACTGCTGCGGAGAAGGCGGAGACAGGCATCCTAGTTGAGAGAGTAGTTCAGCTGATCAACCAAGGTGTCATTGGTATGGACCTGCTCGAGGTGTTCCTCAGGCGGATCCAACCTCTCCAAGCTCGTGACCATTCCATGTGGATGTACTCTGGGGCCGGTGACACTGCTCGGGTTCATCCGGAGGAGGTGGAGGCCAAAACCATAGCCAAGTGGTTGATGTGTATCACCGGGAACAAGGACACCCCCAGGGCGCTTAGGAGAGTCGACCTTTCAAAGAATAACAAAGAACCCGCCAGAGAAGGTCTGGTCATCATGACTGAATTTTTGAATGTATTTTCCGACTGATTGTTGTTCCGACTGACTTATGATCGGTCTCTTGTTTTGGAGATCTACACAGAGATGTATTCGATGCGCAATGGTGAACAAGCTTTGGAGCAAGACCAAGAGGGCGAGGACAGCGCTGAGGAGAGCGGCGAGTGGGAATCCCCAGCTGACGATGATGAAGATGAGAGCGACGAGTCGGACGATGAGGAGGTAGCCGACTCACCGCCTCACTCCGAACGTCGATCCAAGCAGCGGCATGATCCCGCGAACAGGCGCGACAAAGCTGTGGCGTCGAGTGCTCCATCCCACAAGCGCGCTCGGTCCCCAACTCCAGATTTGACTAAGAAGGTCACCAAGAAGCCCAAAGCTAATCCATCGAAGGCTCACAAGACCTTGCCTAGGATTAAGATGGACGTCCCCGTTGCCTCTGGGTAAACACTCTTCTCATATCTTCTTGTTCCGATCAATTTTCTTATTCTGACCGAGTGGACGATGAATTTGCGTAGCCCGACCACAGCTGCGACCGACATGGATATCGACAAGACTCCAGCCGATGAGGAAGCTGACGACGCTGTCACCTCCAAAGCTAGTAAGTCTGGTCGATTCGAATTCGCCTGGTCGACTGAATGATTTGTCAATTATCCTTATGGCTTTCTCTGTTCCTTGCAGATCCACGAGATGTCGTTGTGCTTCCGGACGATGACGAAGAGGTGCCGCTGAGAGGGAGGAGGAAGAAGGACAAGGAACTGGGCGGGAAGGCACCTGAAGTCCAAGTTCCTCGGTCGACTGTGACACCTGGGACGGTGGTCGAGCGCTCGACAGATCCGGCTCGAACCAACGTCACCTTAGTTGTTCCGCTGTTGATTAATTGCCCCTCAGGATCAGCTGCTCAGACTTCTGTTGTGCCGATACAACTCTCTGCTTCAGATCCGGCGGTTGCTTCAATTGCTCTGCCTCCATCACTTTTCACTGCATATCAAACTCCAGACGATCCGCCAGCTGCTTCCAAGGAAGCTCTTCTTCAGTTGAATCTTGTGATGGGACAGATGAAAATGGTGCATGAGGCTAGTCAGGTAGCCTTCAACGCCGGAGCTGCTCTGCAAGCCAATGTCCAAGTTAGTTGACTTTCCGATCGACCATATTTCTTGTCTGATCACCCACTAGGGTGTGGCTATTTTGATGCTGTATGTCTCTTTGTGTCGATTCGAACTGATTCTTTGCATTAGTGGGGGCACGCTGAGTGCACCCACTGGGTGTAGTCCCCGAGACCATAGGTGACTGCAGGCAGTCGACTGTGGTCTGAGAGTGGGAACCTCTCTTTTTTGCCACTCATTTGGGCAGACCACGCCGAGTGGAATCGAAACCAGTGGGGCATCGCTGAGTGCACCTGGCTGGGTGTAGTCCCCGAGACCATAGGTGACTGCAGGCAGTCGACTGTGGTCTGAGAACCTTCTTTTTCTTTTTTTGCAAAATCAGTGGGGGCACGCTAAGTGCACCCACTGGGTGTAGTCCCCGAGACTGCCATTGAATGTTTGATTCGGTGGTAGTCTTAGAGTAGCTAGCATTGTGATGTCTTTTTATATCTGTCGACTGACATGGCTTGTGACTGTAGAAATCTTGTGATCTTGGGGCTCAGCTCTCTGCAATGAACAAGCAGCAAATCAGCCTCAACCTTGATCTGGAATTGGCCAAGAAGAATCTCCAGAGCGCTCGTGACGAAGTGGCTGCCATGGGAGGTAATCAATCGCCGACTGTTTTCCCACTGCTGGCACTTTTCCTTTCCATTTTTTGAACCGAGTGACTCCACTCGAGCAGATGTATGTAGTGAAAACCGCCAACTCCAAGCCCGTCTGAAGAATGTTATTTCTTTAGAGAAAATGAAGCAGGCTTTGGAGCAGAAGGATCTGGATCTAGCTGCAGCTCAGAAGGAGGCGCACGAGAAGACAACGCTTGCTGACAAGAAGCTTGCTTCAGTCAGCAAGTTAGGAGAAGAAAACTCAAAGCGAAGACTTCGCTTCGACGCCAATCAAGAGGTCGAGCGACTGAAGAAGGACAAGGAGAAACTGACCGATGAACTTGGAAGTCTCAAGGTCAAGAATGCAAGCTAGAGTCTTATCTGAACCAACTTGCTGCGAAGGTGGTCTTGAAACTTGAAGGTACTGATTAATCTGTCTTATTTCTGTCGACTGACAATTCTAATTGCGCTGTCGACTCATCATTCACTCGACTGTGCAGAATTTTGCCAAGACTTTGAAGCAGAAACTGGGCGGGTCGAGACGGGTCTTGATCCCATCAACTGTCCAGTCAAGGATGAAGTTGCGATGAACGTGATGCGATTGGAGTCTCGCATGGACAGCGTGGTTGCTTATCTGGCCCGTCTAAAAGCTGCAATGACCCGAGTTGATGCGGAACTTTGGCCTCAGGCGGAACCGTCTCAAGATCTAGAGTCCCTGATGGCTCGACTAAATCAAATCCCTGAGCGCGTGCAAGAATGGAAGAAGTCATCTGCTCATTGCCGTCAGGCCGACGCCGCTCGCCTCTCGGTTCGAAAAGTGCCTTTGCAAGGATGCCAAAGAAGACAAACTGGCGGAGCTCAAGGTTGTTAACACGAAGAGGCACACTTTCCAGTCTTTCATGGACACCTTTCTTGCCGCCGCCACTCGCACTGCAGAAAGCATTGACCTTGACAGTTTCGGCGACCCAGCCAGTCCTTCTCCTGATGCGTGACCGAAAAAACATTAAGCTTCACTTTTATTTGCCTCGGAATGCCGAGTGATTGTGTAACCGTTAAACTTCTTCGGGCTTGATGCTCGAATACTTTTGATCCGTCGTCCGGAACTTTAGGATTTATCCGAACTTGGTTTATTTCCGAATATGCTTGCGTTTGCCTTCGAGTGGATTTTGTCTTTCACTCGGAATAATCTTTGTGTTTGAGATGCAGCTCTGAGGTAGTGATTTCAACCGTCCTGCGCTTCATCGTCCTTGCAGGTAGGGATGGGGCGCGCATTGCAGTCGACCTGCACCTCGTCGTCCTTGCGGACAGGGATGGAGCGAACGTTGTACTTGTGGTGTAGCTCCGAAGGAGAAGGTTGCACTCGACCTGCACCTCGTCGTCCCGCGGATAGGGATGGAGCGAACGTTGTACTTGTGGCGTAGCTCCGAAGGAGAAGGTTGCAGTCGACCTGCACCTCGTCGTCCTTGCGGATAGGGATGGAGCGCACGTCTCCGAAGGAGAAGGTTGCAGTCGACCTGCACCTCATCGTCCTTGCGTATAGGGATGGGTTCCATACTTAGGCGAGTTCTGGACTGCAGCTAAGCCTCCGAGTGGGAGGGTTGCTCTCCACTCGGTAGGATTTTTCAAACATAGGCGAGTACTGGACTGCAGCTAAGCCCCCGAGTGGGAGGGTTGCTCTCCACTCGGTAGGATTTTTCAAACTTAGGCGTAGTCTTGGATCTGCATCTAAGCCCCTGAGTGGGAGGGTTGCTCTCCACTCGGTAGGATTTTTCAAACTTAGGCGAGTACTTGGACTGCAGCTAAGCCCACGAGTGGGAGGTTTGCTCTCCACTCGGTAGGATTTTTCGAACTTTGGCGAGTACTTGACTGCAGCTAAGCCTCTGAGTGGGAGGGTTGCTCTCCACTCAATAGGATTTTTCAAACTTAGGCGAGTACTTGGACTGCAGCTAAGCCCCCGAGTGGGAGGGTTGCTCTCCCCTCGGTACGAATTTTCAAACTTAGGCGTTTTATTGTCTTGACTGCAGCTAAGCCCCCGAGTGGGAGGGTTGCTCTCCACTCGGTAGGATTTTTCAAACTTAGGCGAGTACTTGACTGCAGCTAAGCCCCCGAGTGGGAGGGTTGCTCTCCACTCGGTAGGATTTTTCAAACTTAGGCGAGTACTTGGACTGCAGCTAAGTCCCCGAGTGGGAGGGTCGCTCTCCACTCGGTAGGATTTTTCAAACTTAGGTGAATCTTGGACTGCAGCTAAGCCCCGAGTGGGAGGTTGCTCTCCACTCGGTGGGATTTTTCAAACTTAGGCGAGTACTTGGACTGCAGCTAAGCCCCCAAGTGGGAGGGTCGCTCTCCACTCGGTGGGATTTTTCAAACTTAGGCTAGTCTTGGATCTAGCTAAGCCCCGAGTGGGAGGTTGCTCTCCACTCGTTAGGATTTTTCAAACTTAGGCGAGTACTTGACTGCAGCTAAGCCCCGAGTGAGAAGCTTGCTCACCACTCGGTAGGATTTTCGAACTTAGGCTAGTACTTGATCATAGCTAAGCCTCCGAGTGGGAGGGTTGCTCTCCACTCGGTAGGATTTTTCAAACTTATGCGAGTACTTGGACTGCAGCTAAGCCCCCGAGTGGGAGGGTTGCTCACCACTCGGTAGGATTTTTCGAACTTAGGCGAGTACTTGACTGCAGCTAAGCCTCCGAGTAGGAGGGTTGCTCTCCACTCGGTAGGATTTTTCAAACTTAGGCGAGTACTTGGACTGCAGCTAAGCCCCCGAGTGAGAGTATTGCTCACCACTCGGTAGGATTTTTCGAACTTAGGCGAGTACTTGACTGCAGCTAAGCCTCTGAGTGGGAGGGTTGCTCTTCACTCGGTAGGATTTTTCAAACTTAGGCAAGTACTTGGACTGCAGCTAAGCCCCCGAGTGAGAGGCTTGCTCACCACTCGGTAGGATTTTTTGAACTTAGGCGAAACGGATTCGCAGCTAAGCCCCCGAGTGAGAGGCTATCTCACCACTCGGCAGGATTTTTCGAACTTAGGCGAAATAGATTCGCAGCTAAGCCTCCGAGTGAGAGGCTTGCTCACCACTCGGTAGGATTTTTCAGACTTGGGCGAAACGGATTCACAGCGAAGTCACCCACTGGGGGATTTCAAACAGAAACAAAAGCAACAACAATCATTTAGGAAGATTATAAAGCTCTTGTCTTTGATAAATAAACTACAAAGGTATTTCTTATTACATCTCATCCGAGTGAGTACTTAAGTATAAAATGGGCGGAGCAGCTCCGCATTCCAAGCTCGTGGCTCGTCTTTCTGATGCTCGACATTGTAAAGATGGTATGCTCCATTGTGGAGAACTCTGGTGATAATGAAGGGGCCTTCCCAAGCAGGGGCAAGCTTGTGTGGCTTCTGTTGAGCCACTCGAAGAACCAAGTCTCCCTCTTGAACGGCTCGACCCTTCACGTTTTTGGCGTGGAATCGACGCAAATCTTGCTGATAGATGGTCGACCGGATCAATGCCATCTCTCTTTCCTCTTATAAGAGATCGATTGAATCCTGTCGGGCCTGTTCCGCTTCCTCTTCAGAGAAGAGCTTGACTCGGGGTGTGTTGTGGAGTAGGTCACTTGGCAGAACAGCTTCGGCTCCATAGACCAAAAAGAAAGGAGTTCGTCCGGTCGACCGATTGGGAGTTGTCCTCAAACCCCAAAGAACTGATGGAAGTTCATCGACCCAGGCACCTGCTGCATGTTTGAGATCACACATCAGTCGGGGTTTAAGTCCTTTGAGGATTAGACCATTTGCCCTTTCTGCTTGTCCATTCGACTGCGGGTGAGCGACTGAAGCATAGTCGACTCGTGTGCCTTGAGAAGCGCAAAAGCTCTAAACTCATCAGAATCGAAGTTCGACCCGTTGTTAGTGATGATGCTATGTGGAACTCCATATCTGAATGTCAATTCTCTGATGAAGCTGACAATGTGCCGGGCTTCAAGATTCTTGATAGGTTTAGCTTCGATCCATTTGGTAAACTTGTCGACTGATACAAGCACATGAGTAAATCCGCTCCTACCAGTTCTGAGTGGCCCAACCATATCCAATCCCCAAATAGCAAAGGGACAAACAAGGGGAATGGTCTTCAGGGCTGATGCAGGCTTGTGAGACATATCAGAGTAAAACTGGCAACCTTCACATCTGTCGGCTATATCTTTCGCCATTTCATTTGCTCGTGGACAATAAAATCCGGCTCGGTATGCTTTAGCCACAATGGCCCGAGAGGACGCATGGTGACCACAGGTCCCCAAGTGGATATCGTTGAGGATCATTCGACCTTCTTCTGGTGTTATGCATTTCTGACTGACCCCAGTCACACTTTCCTTGAAGAATTGTCCCCTTATCACCGTAAAGTCCTTGGATCGACGGACGATCTGTCGAGCCTCCTCTTCATCCTCTGGGAGTTCCTTCCTAAGGATGTACACGATGTAAGGCACTGTCCAGTCGAGAGTGATGACCAGAACCTCTATGATTAGGTCGACCACGACTGGGACCTCAACTTTAGTCAGATCTGTGGCGCTCTTAGGTTGCGGGGGCTCTTCTGTAAAAGGATCTTCTTGAACTGACGGTGTGTGAATGTGTTCCAGAAACACATTGCTGGGAATGGCTTCTTTCTTGGGACCTATCTTCGCCAAATCATCGGTGCTTGATTTTTGAGTCGGGGTATATGATGGAGCTCTAACCCCTCAAACTTCTTTTCCAACTTTCTCACCGCATTGCAAGAGCTACCATGGCTGGGCTTCGACGTCCCACTCTTTCATCACTTGATTGACTACCAAATCTGAGTCGCCATAGACCATGAGGCGACGGACGCCGAGTGAAATGGCCATGTGCAACCCATATAAGAGTGCTTCATATTCTGCTTCATTATTGGATGAATCAAAGTGAATCCGGAGTACATATCTGAGCTTGTCTCCTCGGGGGGATACTAGTACCATCCCGGCACCAGAACCATTCAACATCTTGGAACTGTCAAAGAACATGGTCCAGTGCTCCGAGTGAACTTGAGTCGGCAGTTGCTGTTCGATCCACTCGGCGAGGAAATCAGCTATTGCTTGGGACTTGATAGCTTTCTTTGCCTCAAACTGAATATCTAAGGGAAGTAGTTCAGTCGCCCATTTTGCCACTCGACCAGTTGCATCTCTGTTGTGCAGAATCTCTGATAATAGAGCGTCACCGATTTAATCGTAATGAGTGGTCAGAGAAATAGTGTGCAACCTTCTTCGTGGTCATGTAAATCCCATAAACAAGCTTCTGATAGTGCGGGTATCTCTGTTTCGACGGAGTCGTAACTTCGTAAACATAATAAACCGGCGCTGAACTTTATATGCTTTTCCCTCTTCTTCTCGCCGACCGTAAGTACTATCGACGACTTGTCCAAAGGCTGCTATATAAAGCGTAGAGGTTCTTTCTTGATTGGGGCAGCAAGCACCGGCTGGGTGGAAAGCAGGGCTTTTAGCTCGCAAACGCTGCATCGCCTTCGGAGTCCACTCGAACTTATCCGACTTCTTCATCGACCGGTAGAGAGGCAGCGCCTTCTCACCAAGTCTGGAAACGAATCGACTTAGTGCGGCCAAACAACCAGTAAGCTTCTGGACATCATGCACACGCACAGGGCGTTTCATTCGGAGTATGGCACCAACTTTTTCGGGGTTAGCATCGATCCCTCATTCGAAAACGAGAAAACCGAGTAACTTTCCTCCCGGAACTCCGAACGTGCACTTTGATGGATTAAGCTTGATATTGTACCTTCTGAGGTTGGCAAAGGTTTCAGCAAGGTCAGCCAGTAGGTCTGAACCTTTACGTGACTTGACCACAATGTCATCCATGTATGCTTCCACATTCCGACTGATTTGAGTGAGTAAACACTTCTGAATCATCCGCATGAATGTGGCTCCAGCGTTCTTCAGACCGAATGGCATAGTGACATAACAGAAGCACCCGAATGGGGTGATGAAAGCTGTTTTAATTTCATTGGGTCCATACAGACGGATCTGATGATACCCGGAATAGGCGTTAAAAAGGACAAACGCTCACACCCCGCAGTCAAATCGACTATCTGATCGATGCGAGGGAGAGGAAAGTGATCCTTCGGGCAGGCCCGATTGATATGCTTGAAGTCGATGCACATGCGAAGTGAATCGTCCTTCTTAGGGACCATGACAACATTAGCTAACCACTCGGAGTGGTAAATCTCTCGAATAAACTCAGCTGCCATGAGCCGAGCCACTTCTTCACCGATTGCTTTTCTCTTACAGACGACGGACCGTCAAGATGTTCCTTGACCGATTTTACCTTTGGGTCGACTAAGAAGCGATGCTCAGCCGGTTCCACAGGAACACCGGCATGTCAGAAGGTTTCCATGCAAAGATGTCCCAGTTCTCACGGAGGAACTGGATGAGCGCTTCTTACTATTTGGAGTCGAGAGTTGTTGAAATGTGGGTCAGAGCAGCATTGGGGTCAGTCAGGTGGATATGAATCGGTTTCATTTCACCGGACGACTGAAATGCTGAATCCATTGCAGTCTTCTTAGCTCGCAGCAAATCACTCGGATCTGCATTTTTATGATACTCCTGCAATTCCACTACTGCCATCTACGCATCGGCGATCTTCGAGCCCTTCTGGAAGCACTCTTCTGCCTTCTTTCGATTGTCAGTGATAGTGATCACACCTTTGGGACCAGGCATCTTCAATTTGAGGTACACATAGCATGGTCGAGCCATAAAACGTGCATAAGCCGGCCTGCCCAGAATGGCGTGATAAGCACTCTGGAAGTCCACAACTTCAAATGTCAACTTTTCTTTGCGGTAATTCTTGTAATCACCGAAAACCACGTCAAGAGCAATCTGGCCGAGTGATTCAGCCTTCTTGCCTGGAATGACTCCATGGAAACTCATATTGCTTTCACTGAGTCTGGACATCGGAATGCCCAT
This sequence comes from Aegilops bicornis, assembly GCA_021605145.1. Taxonomy (NCBI): domain Eukaryota; kingdom Viridiplantae; phylum Streptophyta; class Magnoliopsida; order Poales; family Poaceae; genus Aegilops; species Aegilops bicornis. The sequence goes on from CM038669.1 coordinate 142,442,411, forward strand.
CCCTTTCAATGTTTCTGCATACAGAATGTTCAGGCCACTGCCACCATCCATCAGAACTTTAGTCAGTCGAGTGCCTTCGACAACTGGATCGACCACCAAAGCTTGCCTCCTGTGGGTGGCTATGTGCGTCGGGTGATCGACCGGTCGAATGTGATGGCGATCGAGACCATTTCAAATAATCGGGTGTCGCGAGCGACCATATTCACTTCTCTGTTGATCACTTTCATCGACTCTTACTCTCAACATCAAGAAAAATCATCGAGTGGAATTGACGTGAGGGTAACCATCATCACTCTCCTCCTTGTCCTCAACCTTGTCTGACTCTTTTTCCTTGCCTTTGGGCTGTTTCTCTCGGAACTGTTGGATTAGGAGCCGACACTGCCGAGTGGTATGCTTCGGATAAATGATTTTACCCTCTTCATCTTTCTTTGTGTGGATGTGGCATGGCAAATCTAGCACATCATTTCCATCTTGATCTTTTATCTTCTTAGGGTTCCATGGCCCCTTGGCCTTCCCTTTGGATTTTCCTAGAGTCACGGCTAAGGTTTCTCCAGGAGCAGCTGGCTCGGCTTTGCGCTTCTGTTTCCGAATGGAGTTTCCTCCTCCGGTTTCATGGGCGACTGATTTGTGCTTGCCACTCCGGAGCCGATCCTCTTCTTCACCATTAGCACACTTGGTGGCAATCTCCATCATTCGACTCAGAGACATGTCTCCGGTCCCACCGAACTTCAAGTTCAATTCTCGATATTTGACGCCTTCCTTGAAGGCACAAACTTCTTGGTGATCAGGCACATTCTCCACTGTGTGGTGCAGTGTGATCCATCTCTGGATATAATCCCTCAAAGTTTCATTTGTCTTCTGCACACAAGATTGCACCTCTGTTAACCCTGCTGGTCGTTTGCATGTCCCTTCAAACGTTCTGACAAACACTCGGGCAAGATCTTCCCAAGTGTAAATGTTGCTGGGTGCTAATTGATTCAACCATGCTCTGGCCGAACCCTCTAACATTAGAGGCAGGTGTTTCATGGCCACTTCATCATTTCCGCCGCCAATCTGAACATCCACTCGGTAATCTTCGAGCCAAGTATCAGGCTTGGACTCACTGGTGAACTTACTAACTCCAGTCGCCAACCTGAAGTTGGGAGGAATCACCGCGCCCTGATAGATCTGCTGAAGCACTCTGGACCTGAGACACGCACTCTGCTACTAGTGGGTACATCTCTGTCATGACCTTCTCGGTGAGCTCCGTTCCTGTCGACCAAACCCTGAACGAGAATAGATCTCGCATCAAAGCCTGGCTCCCTGGGGTCGACTGGAATCCTTCGCCCAGCACTATGAGGGCGCTCGAGATCTCATTGTCGAGGCACGTATGATCCACTCCTTGGGGTGGTGTGGGCACTCGACGGCGATCATCACGATCGAGTCGGTGATCATACTGCTCATGGTTTCTGTACTGATCACGTCGGTCACCCTGTCCCTCACGCCTCGGGGGCGATCTTGGGCTGTGAGCCGACTGGACTGTATCTGCAACAACGGACCTGCTATGGATCCTATTCCGTGACTGTGACACAGCCGTATTCTGCTCTCCTGCTGCCCGGAGTAAAGCTCTGATCTGCATTAAACCTCTGCCAGCTTCTGACTGGGAGGGCTGAATTGACTCTGCTATTCGAGCTGCAGCTGTAAGATTTTGGATCGGAGTTCGATATACCTGAGTCGGAGGTGGAAAAAGCTGGCGTTGCCTGGATTCTAGAACCCTTTACCGCGCACGCTCGTCGAGTACTCGCTGGAGATTTTCCAGTCGAGTGCGCTCAGCCAGATTGGCCAGGCGCGCGTCCTCCAAGGCCGGGGCCTCGGGGGTTTCTCCAACAATAGGAGTATGAACATCATCCATGTTCCGGCGACGAAGTTCTTCCCTCTGCTCCGAAGAGAGGGGCTCGTGGAGATACTCCTCATGGGCATGCGACGGATCGCCTCTGTCGTCGCCACCGTCGGCGCGAGGGAAGCCGGGAGGACTGCGAGGTCCATCGACCATCAGGACCTCCGCTTGTTGGATCATCTTGTCGCTTTTCGGATGCGGTCTCTGCGGAGCCAGTCGAACAAGCCGTAGAGAGAATCGTCGGGCTCGATCGCCGCGCCTTGGGAGTGGCCGTCTGACGAGCCACCGCGTGCCTCACCCACCGCTGAAGCCTTGACCGACCGGAGCGCTTGCGCCGGCGGGCGACGGGGTGGGAGGACGCACAGTGCCGAGCCGATCTTTGGGTCGACGGCTGCCTCGAGGAGGGCCTTGTGGACGCCTGCAGCGAAAGTCGTCGGCCGTGAGACGGGGAGTGCATCGACGTCGAGTGGAGCCTCCTGAAGCCAAGCGGAGTCGTCGGCGATGAATACAAGCGCGTCGAGACGGATCTCGCGGCCCTCAGCCAAACCTCCGCCCGAAACCATGATGAAGGGGATCGGAAAGATTGCAACTTCTCCAACAAGTCACTAAGACACCAGCCCCACGGTGGGCGCCAACTGTCGTAGTTCTGAGTCTGACAGTAGGATAGGGGGGTAGGAATGTAGAGGCAAGATCTTAGCTATGGAGGAGTTGTACACGCTAGTTTTACGAGTTCAGGCCCTTCTCGGAGGAAGTAATAGCCCTACGTCTCGGAGCCCGGAGGCGGTCGACTAGATTATAAGCGTGTGAGTTACAGGGGGTGCGAACCCTTGTCCCAGAGGAGGGGGGTGGCTTATATAGAGTGCGCCAGGACCCCAGCTCCCCTCCGTTACATAGGATTCAATGTACATAAAGAGGTGGCATTACAGGTAACACCTATATTGAAGTGCTACAAATGATCATTAAATATCTGAGTAAATGCCCGACCGTTGCTGCGCGGAGCGACTTTAGGTCTTCTTGTTGTCGAGTGGTTTGATGGCCGAGTGACCTGGATAAAGTGGGATCTCCGAGTGGATGGTAGGTCGAGTGGACTTCACTCGACGCCTTTGTTGGATCCCTTCTTCTGATTCTTGAACTTCTTTGTTCTTAGGACAAGGACCTTAGGCAGGATGTATAGGTCAGGCCTATTACCCTACCCTAGGTTTGTGTCCACAACACCTTGGGCTTCAGATAGCAGAAACAGCAGGACCTCCTCCGTCTTCAAACGCAACATTCCTACTTCCTCCAATTCTTGGGTTGCTTGCATAATGCGTGCCGCTAATTCCGTAATTTCCAGCCTCAAGATAAAGATTACCTCATTCATGGCAGCCACACCATCTCTTTCTGCCTCTAGTAGAGCGTCAAGCACTATAATATATGTGCTCAGACTGCTCTCCGGCTGTGTTGCCTCTGAACTGCTACCATCTGGTAACATGGATGGCGCACTGCTTCCACAAATAGACTCTGGGGTTCTACATTGTGTCCTAGTGTGAACGGCATCCTCAAAGGTTTCCGCTGGACATAAGTAAGAGGTAGTTATCGTATGATCCAGGCAGTAAGCTTACATGGTAAACGACGGACGAATTATTGCCGAGCATGGCAAACTATATTTAAATGGTTCGAAGCAGCATCAGTCGAAAAGAAATTAAAATGGTAAGATGAAACTAGGGATGTAAGTGGCAAATAAACGACATCCGCCAGTCCCATCTAGTTAGTTTTTGCTACCTCCCTAGTTCATTTTCCTCAAAAAACAAAAACTCTTGTGAACTATCATACCACTAGTGGACTTTAATCGGGATTAAACGGGACCCAGTTGACATCCCTAGTTGGAAGGGAGTGTACCACCACTATATTTAAGTTGCCAAGGCATCTAAGCAGTTGAAATAATCTGAGAAAGCACTTAACAGTGTGGCCTCATATAAACTACAAAGACAGTCTTGTGATGAAGTTGAGAGGAAAAGTTAACGAATCAAATGAAATAGGCATGCATTTCTTTATGATAGTACAGCAGGCACTGCTGACATATTGGCCAACTCAGGTATAGCGTAACAACAAACAAGCATTCGAATCAAGCAATACAGCAAAGCAGACAACTGAACTATTTGTAATTCGGTAGGATTACAGGTTGAGGGCACAAGCCAAGAAAGCAGCCCACTCACATTACATTTCACATGTACTAAAACACACTGGCTTACCATATGTTGCTGTGAAGCCTCGCAGCTGTTGCAATGTTCTTCGAAGATATCGTCAGCATCCCGTGGTTGCAATCTAGTTGTTGTAGTTTATTCTGCACTCCCTATTTAGGTAAAATCAATTTAAATCACATGCACTGGTCGGAATTGATCATCAATGGTTCATCTAAACTAATGAAAGAAGGGTGTGTGCATACACGACAATATATCTGCTTCCCTCTATTTTTATGCTTGTTCGAGGTGCCAGCCCCAAAAGAACAAATATTTTGCTTGATGGGGTTGGCAGCTCCATAATTGATAGAAGCATCAAATTAGTCATGCAACTTGGGAAGATCAAGAACACACAAACAAGTAATGAACAGAGGCTCGGAGCAGTGATGTAATAGCTAGCATCAGAAAATGTAGGGTAAAACGAACAAAAAGCAGTGGAACCACATGCTAGTTTGCTGATGTGTAATTAAGCATAGAGAACATTAAGCAGTCTGATGGAACCAACAGGTGGCATTAGAACAACACCATCATCATCATAAATATAGCATTCAAGAAGTAACATATAGGCAGTGATATCTGGGAAGTACAATAATACTCCCTCCGTTCCAAAATAGATGACTCAACTTTGTACTAACTTCAGTACAAAGTTAGTACAAAGTTGGGTCATCTATTTTGGAACGGAGGGAGTACTTAGGACAAAACTAAAGCATATTAACTATATGTGCACGGGTATGTAATTTAGCACATGTAACATGTTCCTTGCAAGAAGTATGTCCCTGCTGTGTGCAAGCGAATAACGCTTCTCATGAAAAACTGAATGATGCCCTCAAGAAATTCAAAGGTGCGGTGCTTATGCTAGGAAAGTGAACGTAGGCGCCGGCCGTTGGATAATAGTACCTGATTCTCGGCGGCGTATGGGTATCGTTGTCATACTTGATAGCTAAGGATCGTCGATGGTGCTCGTGTTGTGGTTGAGTTTGGGCCGGCTGTCGCCGTCGCTGAAGCGGCTCCGGTGCTACGATTGCGGCGCCTGTCGACATACAAGAAAGCTCATCTGTGGTAAGTGACAGTTGCATGATAAAGAGAAAAATGGAAGGAGTACAAATCGAAATAACCTGATGAGGCTGCGGCGTCGATGGCGAGGGCGGTGGAGTTGAATATGGCGTCCGTGGCGCGGTCCGTCTGATGGATGAAGGCTTCGGCGGTAGCGTTTCTGATGCTTTTGGTGAGGCGGATCTGTTGCGGCGGACGAGGGCTTGTATGAAGGGCCAGCGAAGGGGCGGATGAGGGAGTGAGGAAGGGCCTACACTGTGGTGGACGAGGGCACCGGTTAAGCAGATCCGGTGCGGTGGACCATGATGGTGGTCAAGGAGATCTGGAGCGCTGGACAAGCCAGTCGCTGAAGCGGCTCTGGTGAAGTGGTGAGTTGGCGGTTGGGGGTTCCAAGGTGCGGAAGGTAGATCCGGCGGGTGTGAGGTCCACCGTTGTGGCGGAGGACTAGATTCGGCGGCTTGTCATGGTTGGGGGGGGGGGGTCGGGGAGGGGAAGGGGAAGGGGAGGGGCTCTGGGGAAGAATGTTGGGGGCAAAGAGGGGAAAACAATGGAGTTACCAAAGCAGCCCTTTTCCGTTCATGTGGCAGGGGTAAAACAGGAATATCGCATGGCTAAACTTTCGGGCGCGTGATATGTCGATGTGAGCGGGAAGTTTGAAAGCTTTTGGTGCCTAAAATTATAAGTATTCTGCTCTCGTATGGTCGACTATGATATCATGGCTGACAATTTGTTTGTTTTGCACGCAAAAAAAAGTGCAAGTTTTGAAAATCAATCTCTCCAACTCGAAACTTAGATTGTCCATTCAATTCAAATATGGACCATTGAGCTACTACAAGCAAATACCATCAAACGGTCCAATTCAAATGAAATTCCAAATGTGTTTATCCTAAATATGATGACAAAAGCAAAAATGTGTATGTGTATGAATAAAGTGGATGATTATAAAGTCTCAACATGCCCGTATGTGTATATCTCTAGGTTTGATATATGAATTTGAAATCACAAATCCCGGCTTAAAAAAGTACCTCCGTTTAAATGAATTACAAAAGCTAATGATGGAGTCGAATTCCAAAATTCCAATCTTAGGTTTGTAATTCTGGTACATCAAGGTATATCATGCATGTTCAAAAGTATCGTTATCTAATAGTACAAACTGTCAAACAAATTGATCAACCATGAGTGCACAATATCTCAATTACGCTAAAGTCCCTCAAATATAGACACCTCATTCTTTATCTGAAGCCACCCCCTCTCCCCCACCACACACACACACACACACACACACAGCGGCCCAAAGGCAGGAGGTGGTGGTCGTGGCCGCCACCCCATCATCGGCCGCCGTGGCCGCTAGCCCACCGTCGACCACCGGGGTCATCACCCGCTCCGCCACCGCTGCCCAAACGCGGGAGGCGGAGGTGGATGCCCGCACGTGTGTTAGTGACCTTGCGCGCTACACCGAGTTCCTACGGGAGGAGGAGGAGGAGCGCCTCGTTGAGCACGCAAAGAGCCTTACCACCGCCGTGGCCGCGGCATACGCCTCCTCAAAGGCGAGGAATCAAGAGATCTACGAGGAGAACCACCACTTCGAGAGGGGTCGTCTAGAGCGGTAGAGGGCGTTCGAGGTGAGCGTCACTGAAGCTGCAGCAGCGGCAGGCACCGTATTGCAGTTGTCCAGATTGTCGGTAGGCTCCTCCTCCTCCGCCTCTTACTAAGCACGCTCGACAGAGGAGAGGCAGCCGGAAGTAGTACAAAGCCCCTCCGAAGTAGTAGTATGTAGGGGCTATTTTGTTCAGTTCATCCGACTATAGATGTGGTGGAACTATACAACGTACTTAAAATTAGCTAGTATATAAAGTAGAACTAGCTATTTCAGTACATGGTTGGCAACAATTGGTGAAAAGTTTGGTCGGTTCAGGTGTCGAGTTGAACTGTTTGTATAAAGAACGAATGCTTAATCTATGAATGAAATCTATGCTTAATTACTGAATTTTAGTTGCAAAAATTAGATACTGCTAGTGATTTTTAGCTTCATATTTTGACAAATCAAAGTGTTACAAGGTTGACAAATGGCAATGTTACTAGATCAACAAATGTCAATCTTTCCAGTTTGACAAATGGCAACATACCCAATATGATAGATGCAAATCTAACCAAATTGTTTGTAAGTGGTTGCACACGGGTCATCCAAAAGAACCGTTTGCGTTGAAGAGATGCACAAATCCTGCTCCCACTTTGCATACGGGTGTTCTATCTAAAACATTTGCGATCAAGAGCTGCACAAATCCTGCTCAGCACATTTTCCCTTCGCTTCTTGGGGAAGCTGTCGGTTTGCATACGGGTGTTCTAACTAAAACGTTTGCGATGAGTGTTTTATATTTAAACACCATTGACATTAAAAAAACCATTTGATAAGTCTCTACATTAAGAGAGAAAAATGCATGTTCGATCAAACCATATCTTTCATTCAGTCATACTGTGAATTATATTCATATGATCGAGATATAGTATTAAACCCAAGAAAAAAAACTATTTCCGGCGGCGGCGGAGGCGGCGTGCCGCGCCGTCGTTGACGTTGTCGTCCTCCGGGATGCCGTTGTTGAAGTCTTTAATGCAGCACAGAATGTTCTTCACTTGTAAATCAAACATCATGTCATCGCGCGATCGACGGGCGGGGCACGGGTGGACGGCAGCTGGCGGCGCTGAGAGGTAGCGGTCGACGGCAGCGTCCCATGCCGCTGAGGGGGGTGCGCACACGGGCACGGTAGCGGCGGGTGCAGCCAAACACACGGGGATCGGCGCCGCGGTGGGTGGAGGGGCGTGCACGGGCACGAGCGCTGGCACATACACGAGCTCGCGCGGGTCTGCGGAGACCTTGCTGACGCCCGCGACTTCCAGCTCTGTGATAGTGCTCGGTGACTAGGCCATCAATGCTACATGGATGGTCGCTGGAACGGGCGCGGGGATGGGAGCTGGGACGGGAGTGGGGGCATCAACCATCATGGCCAGCTCGTTCTGGGCCATGTCCATGAGGCCCCATTCCTCCTTATTTTCTATCTCCTCCGGCTCGGAGTCGACTTCACCAAACTTGAAGACTAGTGGCAGATGATCCTTCTGAGCCATGGAGTTGGTGGAGGTCTGCGAGAGGGAGGGGAATGGGAGGCGAACAGTAAGGCCGCCCGTATTAAGTAGCAGCTCAGGCACCATTAATGTTGAGGAAGGTGGGCAGCCATGGAAGTCAAAGGGCTCGCTTCGGTGAGCTCGCGACAAGATACTTTCAGACGCTTCCCGGTGAGCTGCGCGATTGGAGGACAGCTTACGCCTCTCGGTCGGTCACAAGACCGGACTGCACTCGCACGCCTCCTGTTTAGTTAAGCAGCTGTCCGCACGACACCTCTTATAGCCATTAAAACGAAGACACGTGCCGTCACGTGAATGGTTAACATAACGCACATGATTTGAATTATACGAACGTTTGCGATGTTAGAGTGGCAGCTATTTGTTTCAAAATGCCTTTATTGGCTGTTATTCGAGTGCGCCTTCTCTCATTATGGACACGAAAAATACCATAGCATGTCGAGTTCCATTCCATGATAGCATGCCAAGTTTCATGAATTTAAGGCGAGTTTTGGATTTGCTAGAATTTAAAAACAAAGTATCTCAACAATTTGCCAGCAATCAACGGTGCCCTAGTGTTTGAAACTCATTCCCATTTCTTGCATGGGACCTAAGCATGCACCCAAGGACAAAGATTTGATTTTTCAACCAATTTATATGCACTGGAGCATGTGAATGTAGTTCAAATTTGAATTATGCATATAAATGCATTGAAAACCTCAATTAATGCATAGAAATGTCCAAACGAACCCCGAAAAATCCCAAAAATTGACACAACACTCATGTTGTTCTATGCTGACACGAGAATTTTTTTGAAAGCAATAAGAGGCAATGGATATCGTTTTGTCCCCAAAGGTGGGACGTTCCCTACCGAAACCATCTTGCTTGTTGTGAGAAGCTCTGGTTTGTGAGAATATACCCAAACCTGCCCCAAATGGGACAAAAAAATTACCACGGTATGTTGATGCCGCTCCATGATAGCATGCCAAGTTTCATGAATTTCAGACGAGTTTTGGATTTACTAGAATTTAAAAACCAGGTATCTCAATGTTTGTGGCCGAGTGATGGTGGTATGGTGTTTGACATTCATTCCCATTTCTTGCATGGGACCTAAGCATGCAACCAAGGACACATATTTGAATTTGCAACCAATTTATATGCACTGGAGCATGTGCATGTAGTTCAAATTTGAATTATGCACATAAATGCATTGAAAACTCAATTAATGCATAAAAATGTCCAAACAAACCCCGAAAATCCCAAAAATTGACACAACACTCATGTTGTTCTATGTTGACACGAGAATTTTTTTGAAAGCAATAAGATGCAATGGATATCGTTTCGTCCCCAAAGGTGGGACGTTCCCTACCGAAACCATCATCCTTGTCGTGAGAAGCTCTAGTTTGTGAGAAGCATATACCCAAACCTGCCCCAAATGGGACAAAAAATTTACCACAACATGTTGATGATGCTCCATGATAGCATGCCAAGTTTCATGAATTTCAGACGTGCTTTGGATTTACTAGAATTTAAAAATCAGGTATCTCAATGTTTGCGGCTAAGTGACGGTGACAGGGTGTTTGACGTTCATTCCCATTTATTGCATGTGACCTAAGCATGCAACCAAGGACACATATTTGAATTTTCAACCAATTTATCTGCGTTAGAGCATGTGCCCGTAGTTCAAATTTGTATTGTGCACATGAATGCACAGAAAGCTCTGTTAATGTATAAAAATGTCCAAGCGAACCCAGAAAAATCCCAAAAATTGACACAACACTCCTGTTGTTCTATGTTGACACTAGGAAAAAAATTTTAATCGAGAAGAGGCAACATATATCGTTTCATCTAGAAAGGTGAAATGATCCCTACTGAAACCATCACACTTGTTGTGAGAAGCTCAGGTTTGTGAGAAGCTTAGACCCAAACCTGCCCCAAATGGGACAAAAATTATACCACGGCATGTTGATGCCACTCCATGATAGCATGCCGAGTTTCATGAGTTTCGGACGAATTTTGGATTTAATAGAATTACAAAAGCAAGTACGTCGACGTTTGCCAGAGAGCCACAGTGCCGTGGTGTTCAAAATTCATCCCCATTTCTTGCATGGGACATAAGCATAAACCCATGGACACATATATGATTTTACAACCCATGTTGGTGCACCAGAGTATGTGCATGTAGTTTAATTTTGAATTGTGCACCTGAAATGGCTAGAAAACCAATTTAATGTATAAAATGTCCAAACGGGCCCTGATTAATTCCAATTCTTTTACGACACACATATAGTTGCATGTTCACTGCAGATAAGAGGTCTAGCAATTCAAACACCGTCCATTGTCGTTGTGACCCCATTATGTAATTCAAATCAAGATGAAAAATCAAGTAGATCCCACACAATTTATTATCACCAACCGTGTGAGATGCAGTACAAATATCGTGGAGCACCGTTGGTGTATAGTACGCCTATGGTTTATGCGAGAAGGTGCGTCGGCTACAGTCCACGGCCGGCGTGTCAAGCACACTAGCTCGCTCCCCAAATATCATTTCACTGTTCAATCATCGCCGGTGAAAGATGGGGACGTGGACCCGTGTCGTGAGGGCAACTTCGGCGGCCCACTCCGGCGACAGCGCGGCCGCAGCCGCCATGCGCATGCTAACAAGGTGCATTAGCGCGGCCGCAATCTGCGACCGGGCGTCCAAGGTAGCCCAAACGGCCGCTGTTGCTTCTCAGGTGGCGGCAGCAACATCTGCCTCAGGGATAGCAACTGGCGAGAGCAAGACATCACCGTCTGCTCGGCAGCGGCCTTAGCCCTGATGGAGGCCGCCCACGACCATGTCGAGGCTGCCCACTCCCAGCTCGTGGCGGTCACCGCACAAATCAAACGTAGCTTCTCCGACAACGGTCGACAACCCACGGCCAAAGAGTTGGCAATCGCCGAGAGCGTTCGAGCAGCCGTCCGTTCCTCCGCCGCATACCTTGCAACGATGGAACCCGTCCAAGCCCAGGTCGTGGCCACCCACGCCCAGCACGTGGCAGCCTTTTCCAAAGAGATGGTGGACGTGGATGGCAAGATGCTTGCCGAGTATGGTGTGAGGGATGCCATGGAGCCCCTTCCCCTGGAGACCGTCGGGCGCGAGCTGGACATGGAGGAGGCGGCGGAGATCGACGCGCACTAGTCGTAGTAGTACTCTTTGTTTTGTTTAATTAAAAGCGTCGGTCTTTAATTTGTTAGAGTAATGTTTAGATCAGCTAGCTCTGTTTAATTGCTGAACTTGCTCGATTAAGAAGGGTGGGTGTGCTGTAGTCTCCTTTGTGTACCCAAATTATGCAATGACGTGGATGACCACTGTAACCAGGGAAATTTGAACCAAAATTTTTGACGTTCAGACTCATCACGCACGGATTAAGCTATCTGAATCGTTTGTGATGTTCACATATTGTACACAGTTCTGAATAAGGGACCGTGTCTGATGACACTTCTTGGCCAGATTTTTTCATTTGAAGCGATTCCAAATTTTTCTGCTTTCGCGGAAATATCTACCTCCCTGCCCCCTCCCCCTTACCAAAAGCCACTTTCCCCTGTTTCTCCCTTCCTTTCCAAGTAGAAACCTTCACTCCTTGCTTGCAGCGCCGCCTCCTCGCCGGCGACCCTCCTTCACGCTGCTCGGCCTCGTCTATCCAGGCAGGTAATCCACACCCGACCCCCATCCTCCTCCTCCTTCCACATCCCACATGCCCCGACCGCCGGCGCAACACCTTCCACCCAAATCACCGACCCCTCCACCAAATAAGCGCCACCCTAAGCCATGGTGCACGCAGTATAGCTAGGAGCTCAAGGAGCATTTGGACGCGGAGAAGCAAATCGCGGCCGCACGCGCGGATGAGGTCGCGATGGATGCCATTCGTGCCGACCCCTAGATCTTGGAGGAGCACCTTGCCATTTGCTAGCTACGCGGGTTAAGCATGCTCGGTTTACCCGTTGCGTGTGCTGCTCCTCCCTTTCCTTAACAAATTCTAGTGAATTGTGCTATCTAATTTTACCACGCAATATATTGCTCTAGTGTATATGTTCTATATGTCGTGCAGTGTGGTGCTCACTTATTAACTATTTGGTTAATTAGGTGTCGTATTCAGTTAACTGTTTGGTTCAATTCTGCAAATGTGATGTTCAATTCTTCAGGCTGCAATTTTGTATTATCTTCCATGTGAGAAACAAATCAATTTATCTTTACGAAATACATGAGAAACGAATACAATTGTTATATTTCCAAGTTGTCAAGCATGCTTGGTTTTCTTATACATTGTGCAATGTGGTGCTCAGTTAACGTTTGGTTCATTTGTGTTGTGATGTTTAGTTAACTGTTTGGTTCAATTCTGCAATGCGATGTTCAATAGTTGTGGGTGCATTCTGTTATTGTATACCATGTGAGGAATAAATTGAATTTGGTTGTAGTAAATACATGAGAAACAAATACAATTGCTATATTTCCAAGTTGTTAAGCATGCTTGGTTTGGTTAACAGTTTGATCTTCTATTAGGAGTATGTTATATTGTGCAATGTGGTACTCAGTTAATGTTTGGTTCATTTGTTGTGGTGTTTAGTTAACTGCTTCGTTCAATTCTGCAATGCGATGTCCAATTGTCATGGGTAGAATTTTGTATTGTTCTGCATGTGAGGAATAAATCGAATTTGGCTGCACTTAATACATGAGAAACATATACAAGTGCTATATTTCCTAGTTCTTAATCATGCTTGGTTTGGATAAATGGGTTTTCCATGTGGCTTGAATTAATCTGATGAATCTGTAATGTGCTTATTTTTGTGACGCCCCCGATTTAATCGTACACTAATCATGCACGCAAATGTGTATGATCAAGATCAGGGACTCACGGGAAGATATCACAACACAACTCTACAAATAAAATAAGTCATACAAGCATCATAATACAAGCCAGGGCCTCGAGGGCTCGAATACAAGTGCTCGATCATAGACGAGTCAGCGAAAGCAACAATATCTGAGTACAGACATAAGTTAAACAAGTTGCCATAAGATGGCTAGCACAAACTGGGATACAGATCTAAAGAGGAGCAGGCCTCCTGCCTGGGTTCCTCCTAGCTACTCCTGGTCGTCGTCAGCGGGCTGCACGTAATAGTAGGCACCTCCAGTGTAGTAGTTGTCATCGACGGTGGCGTCTGGCTCCTGGGCTCCATCCTCTGGTTGCAGCAATCGAGTATAGATAGGGGGGGGGGGGGAGGGGGGAAACAATGCAACCGTGAGTACTCATCCAAAGTACTCGCAAGCAAGGAGCTACACTACATATGCATGGATATATGTGTAAAGGGCCATATTAGTGGGTGAGCTGCAGAATGCCGAATAAGAGGGGATAGCTAGTCTTAACGAAGACTACGCTTCGGTCACCTGCCTTGCAATGGTAGGAGAGGGTAGGTTGAAGTCCTCCAAGTAACATCACATAGCAATAATCCTACCCGGCGATCCCTCCTCATATCCACGAGAGAGCGACCACCGGTTGTATCTCGCACTTGGAAGGGTGTGTTTTATCAAGTATCCGGTTCTAGTTGTCATAAGCTCAAGGTACAACTCCAAGTCGTCCTGCTATCAAGATCACGGCTATTCGAATAGATTAACTTCCCTGCAGGGTGCACCAACTTACCCAAAGACGCTTGATCCCATTTGGCGGACACACTTTCTGGGTCATGCCCGGCCGCGGAAGATCAACACGTCGCAGCCCTACCTAGGCACAACAGAGAGGCCAGCACGCCGGTCTAAACCTAAGCGCACAGGGGTCTGGGCCCATCGCCCATAGCACACCTGCACGTTGCGAGGGCGGCCGGAAGCAGAACTAGCCTAGCAGGCGTTCCAGTCCAATCCGGTAGCAAGGCTCCGTCACGACGTCCAAGTGCCGGCCGATACCACGACGACGGGATACCCCTAACTACTCCAGCGTAGATGGTTCGGGCGGGTACGCTCGTTGCCACCTCAGATCAAATACCAATAGCTCGTTAAGCGTGTTAAGTATCCATGACGCCCGAGCAGGCTGCACCCACCTCTCTCCTAGGCGGTCTCAACCTGCCTGTCGCCTCCGCCTCAAGATCCACTTGCGGGTGCTCCACCAGCCGACCCGACTTTAGTCTCACATGTATCATGTATAAGTATATAGTATATACCCGTGATCACGTCCCGAGTGATCACGGCCCGATAGTATAGCACGGCAGACGGACAAGAATGTAGGGCCACAGATGAATGTACTAGCATCCTATACTAAGCATATAGGATTGCAGGTAAGGTAACAACAAGTAACAAGGACAAAGCTATGCAAAGGTATAGGAGTATCTCGAAAGCAGAACATGCCACACTACTCTAATGCAAGCAAGTATAGAGAAGAGTAGGCGATATCTGGTGATCAAGGGGGGGGCTTGCCTGTTTGCTCGTGACAAGGAGGGGTCACAAGGACGTAGTCGACCACTGTGGGCATCAAAGATCGGTCTCGTAGTCTACCGGAAAGGAGTAACGGAGGGGGAACACAATAAATAACAGAGCAATCAAATGTAACACAAAGCAAGACGCGGCAATACGTTGTGCTAGGGGTGACCTAACGTAGGGATAGGCGATACCGGTGAAGGGGGAAACATCCGGGAAAATATCCCCGGTGTTTCGTGTTTTCGGGCAGAGGAGCCGGAGGGGGAAAGTTGCGAGTTTGATATGTTAGGGGTGCGTGGCGGACGAACGGACTGCGTATCCGGATTCGTCTCGTCGTTCTGAGCAACTTTCATGTTGAAAATATTTTAATCCGAGTTACGGATTAAAAGATATGATTTTCTAAAGATTTTATTAATTTACGAATTTAATTAATTAATTAATTAATTCGAAAAAAAGGAATTATGTCGGCATGATGTCATCTTGACGTCGGCAATCAACAGGTTGACTTGGTCAACTGGCGTGTGGGTCCGTTGTCATTGGAACAGTTTAATTAAACAGGCTTAATTAGACTAAACTGTTCATTAGGTTAACTAAACAAAGTTAATTAAGTTAATTAATTAATTAACCAATTAATTAATCATTTTTAATACATATATTTATTTATTTATTTATTTTTTTAACACAGGGGGGTGGGGCCCTTGGCAAAGGGTACAGGAGAGCGGTCTTGGCCCCTAGTGGTTGCAAGATGGGCGCCGGGCGTGGCGCCTGCTTGGTGCACGAGGCCTCAGGGGGCCAGCCACGCAGAGGCCGGTGGCCACGGCTGGGCTCACACAAGGCGCACAAGGCGCCAAGACGGCACGGCCGACCGGACTAGCGGTAGGGCTAGTCGAGGGCGGCGAGGGCGAGGCCATGGCCATCGGGCCGGGAGTAGGAGGGCGGTGCGCTGCCTCCCAAGACGGACGCTGCCACTGCCTGCAGCTGAGGGGGGCTGTGGTGGCCGGCGGCAGTGGCACGAGAGGAGAATCAGGGGGCGAGCGGGGCAAGGCGGGCGACGACGTAGGGGGCCGGATGGCGTGCGGAACAGAGGGGAGAGGATCGGCCGGAGCCTCACCGTGCGGCGTAGGGCACGAGGCAGTGGGCGCGATGGAGGCTTGGGGTGGTCCGCGACTACGGGCGAGGACGAGGCGACGACCGGCGATGGAGAGGCAGGGCGGGGCGGTCCGGCGAGGGTAGCTCCAGGTGGTGCGGGCCTCGTGCGGCGGCGGTGGCCTCCGGGGTCGGGGAGGTGACGAGGCGGGGAGGTCGTCGCCCGAGGCGATGGAGACGGGCGTGGCGGCGGCAAAGCGGCGCTGGGCAAGACCGAGTGGCGGGGCTCGATCGACGGGCGGCGGGTCGGGTCAAGGCGACGGCGACGCTGTCGTCAGAAGCGCCCGATCCGAATCGGGGTGGGGAGGGGGGCGAGAGGAACGAGGGGGTGTGGGGTTCGTCCCGATCCAATCTGGATCGGGAGGGGTGGGATCGATGTGGGGGGTGTGCGGTCGGAGCTAGGATTTCCCCTGGTGGGGATAAGGAGGAGGGGTGGGGTGCGGTCGGCCTGGGCGGCCCGATGGCTCTTGGGCCGTGGCCTGTGGGGGTCTCTCTTAACCTTCTTCTTCTTGTTTTCCTTTTCCTTTCGCTTTTAATATTGTTTCCTATTATTTTAGTTTTAGTAAAATATACACGTAGTATATAAATTAGTATTTCAACTTAGTCCATAGTCACAATAAGTCTAGTCCTCAATTAAATTAGTTTGACCTTTTATTTATTAAAAAAGGTATTTAATTAATTGTTTTTGCTGTTGTTTTATTCATCTTATAGTATTTAAACATTTTATAAAGGTGTGGCTTCTCCACCATAATTACCTATATAATATTTGGTTCACTCCGAACATTTTAGTTTTAATTATTTGAAAACTTTTATTTTGTTTGATTGATTTTGAATTTGATTTGAATCGGTTTCGATCTAACACGAGGTTAGCAACAAGAATCGAGGTGACGTGGGCATCATTAACGCGGGATTCTGTATCCTAATTATCCCAAGGCCACAATTCTCCTCCACTACAAGAAATCTCGTCCCGAGATTTAGGAGCGGGAGTAAGGGGGAGGGGATCTGGTTACGAAATTCTAACGGACCTCCTCATCCTGGCTTGCTCTTCCCGAAGAGGTCAACCCAATATCTTGATGTCTTCATTTTTCTGTTTCAAGTCATCATGGTGAAGTCGTCCTTTCCTTCAGGATCTCCAACGTACTTACGAATAGGTAAGGAGCAGCTCGGCTACGACAGAATGCTTATGAGGTAAACAATCTGGGGTTAACCCATGAATGAGCATTAGAGTATCTCTCGAGTTGAACATATAAAATATATCGAGAGTAATGTATGAAGGTACAATAAGAGGTTCCAAACGGATAGATAGTTTCTCGAGGTCTGAACCGGAGTGAGAAAGGGGTTCAGAGTAGCGAGAGTAAGTATAGCGCCTGATACCAGAATAGAGCACGCGGAAGGTGTTCCGTGAATTAAATACAAGGCCAAGTATGGGCAATAACCATTAGAAACAGGGTCGTACAGGTGAGTCAGGTTTCGATCCTGTGGAACTGTGGGTTATGGGCCCACCATGTGGTTAAAAGTAGGAAGGGCGGTGACATCTTGCACGGTCATGATAGCAAGACATGTCAGAGGTTAGCCTATCAGTTATGTGGGCAACAATGTCGATACCAAGGGCGAGGGACGAAGAGAACTGCTTTTCTGCTTTCGTCGAACGAGGCGGGCCATTAGGCAAAGTTCTCGTCCATCGGTGGTTACCGAAATGTCATCAACAAAAGTAACAGGGTCTCACTGGCAGAGTTGTACACCGAGGTGTTTACATAAGAAGTAAATTATTACTGCTTAGGTTATATAGACTACAAGAAAGGTCAAACAGACCAATGGAAAGGAAAATGTGATCATTAGGTTAAATGTAACAATGGAAAGGAAAAATGTGTTTAAACACATATTTCAGGGGTATAACCTTCCCAAGGACAAGCAGAGCATGATAACCACGATAGTATATAACGTAGAAAATCCTCTAGGTGAGGGGAGAGAATTTCATGACGTTACCCATACAACGGTGTTTGGATAATTGAGCAAGAAACATTTAGCATTGGGCTTCGAATGTTCTTGTTGAAAATCGAGTATCACAGACATGCTTCGAGATAGCATTGACAAGGTCTTCGGTGAAGATCAGACTTTGGAATCACGAAGGATCCATCAGAATAACTTGTAGAACCAAGATTACAATTCCCTCATGGATGAGTGGATAACCTCTTTGAAAAGGAATCTATAATGATAGGTCCTCCACCGGGGGTGCTAGGCATGACATCATGCTACCGGTCATCAAAGGATCAACATCATAACTCTTGAAAGTTCTCCCAACCATCATATCTGACCGAGATTCAGATCCGATTGGTGTCAGGATACCTCAGACTTAGGATACCTGAGAAGAAAAGGTGCAACGCAAATTGGCGAGAAGACATTGTAAGATTCTCGGGGGAATGAACTATGAAGTGATTTCCGTTAACAAGAGTCCATCATTAACCCAAGGAGAGGAAAAGGAGGTGTCTGGTGAACTCAACGGCAATTCACCGAGATTCCCAAAAGATGGATTTCCACAATTAAGTGAACAAGGAGATAACATTTGTCAGATCAAATGATATAAGGAAGTATGCTCGAGGAAAAACATACACAATTAAACATTGGTTGAAAGGTGCGCCCAAATATGGGTTGGGTTGCACGACCAATGTCGTAATGGTGATTCAATAATCAATAGCCTAAGAATGAACTTTCGATCGTTAACTTCAAAGCAATAGGGTTGCTAGAAGTCCGTAACTCAAACAACACCGCTCACTTGTTGGAATTAACACGGGACCAAGAAAGAATGGTGATGGTGAGAAGTATTTCTATGTCAAGAATTCTCAAGAGGTGGAACAAATCTCAGAACAGTCTTGACATAAAGGATGGTAATACTCCAAGGTAAAGAAGAACAATTGCTGGATAGCAAGGAACTCAAGGTATAACACCAAACATGAACAAGCTTGTGTTGGTGGGAAGGCAATAAAGTGGTCAATGATAATACTATTCATCGAGGGCAAGGATGGTATTTCTCATCATGAATTCAATTGATATCCTGGATGAGCTCAGAATGTTGATGATCACGACACCTTTGTCGCGAGAGTTCATGAAGAGGTAATCGATCGGTGACGACATCAAGTCAAGTAATGATGAAGTGAAAGGTTATTGGAACCAAGGGTACGACACAAACTCGAAACCAAGCTTGTTGTTTAAGGCGAAATGATATGACGAGGAAGATCAACGTAAGCTTAGCTCATCGTCAATTAATTGTGCTACGGGAAGAAGGACTCGGTAGCACAGTTAAAATTTAGCATGATAATGATATAGCCGATCAGGCTAGGAATGATGTGATCGGGTACAAACTCGAACTGATAGAAGCTTACGAAGAGTTGTTGAACCGTAGTGCGGACTCGGTTCAGTTATTGGTGTCTTTGAGTGCTTAATAATTCAGAGCCCATGAAAATTGTAATCAGTGAGTATGTAGTACTTGATGAAGAACTCATAGGAAGTTATGCAGTTCCAAGATAATCTCGAGATACCAGGGGGGTAATACTCGATGGCAGATCAAGTAGAGGTTGGACCGGGGTATTGCTCTACATAAGACAAGTGCTAAAACTTGCACGAGAAATGGTATTCAAAAGAGAACATGGTCGGAACCACGATTGCAAAAGGCCAGATCCCTGATATAAGATGAACTTATACCAAAGGAATAACTAATTTAAGAGAATCTTTAACGACAAGATCTACATCGTGTCCATGGGCATGAACACAAGTTCAAGGTCGACTCCCACTTCTCCAATGCATAACCTTTCATTTACTCCTCACTTTTGATGAAGTTGCAGTGTTGAAATTTTATCTGGCGAAGCACCAGAAGAGTATGATTCGTGAAAACTTTCGGGTTCACACGGTTTAGAGAAGGCATATGTTCAAACCATAGGGGCTTCTTAGAGACATATACCACAAGTTTCAAGAGTAAATAACACAAGCCCGAAAGCAGAGCATGGTTGGCCAAACAGAGGATACAACTTAACAAAGGCATTATGTATCAGGGGAAGAACTCACAAAGTGATCAAATGTGAAGGACACTGTCGGATAACAATCCAACAAAGGACTTGATGGTCCAGAAAGGATCTGATACAAGTATCGGTACTCAACTAGAGGAAGAAGAATGCAAGGAGATCAGATTATAGAAACAACTGACTAACTCAATTGTCAAATGCAAAGGAATTATGATCTCCAAATCAAGGGATCAGAAGCAATGCTCTGATTAGGGATGGATAAGTTGAATAGCCTTAGGGTAAAATCAACGACAATTGGATTGGTCGAGAACCAATTCCAGTTAAAAGAATGGAAGCTCAGCCGGAAAGGTAATTTATAAGGATCAATGATGATTGCGTGTATTCGCAACATATTGAGTCAACAGACTCAAAATGATAATGACAAGGAATGTCAATAAGATTTCTATACTTATGGGATTAATCATAATGAAAGCAAACAAGAAATTCCAGAGCAATAGGTTGCTGAGGATTTTCGGAATATCGGGTGGTATTTCGAAGACTTTTGTGTAACACATGAACAACTGGGGGATGAGCGGATACTCGATAAGTGCGAGAATTAACCGTAGGGGTATTCAAGTGACAAAGAACAGCAAGGCAGTAAGCTCAAGGGATTATCGAAACAACGACAAGTTTTTCAGGGTATCTTATAATAACAAGACCACTGGGGATGAAGGTAAGAATAACAAATGCAAGTAGTTATCCATAAGGGTTTGCGGTGGAAGGTGAATTGCAAACGCGATGAACACAAGTTCTCGGGTTAACAGCGGAGAGTATCTTCAGGGTCTTCTGGTGCAGCAGACGATCATTAGTAATAAGGGGCTCTCCGGGTGAAAGTGATAACGAGATCCTAATGTTAGATTTAGTAAACTTCATTTAACCCGAATAGAGGAGAGATCAGAGTCCCAGAGTATAGGTCGAGGAATAAAAGATCCTACTACCACCCAATGGCGACGTGTGCCCGTAAGACACACAGCCATGTTAGTAAAAGTTTTGTAAAGTCTAGACTCGACTTCGGCCAAGGAGTTGGGAAGGGGGATTCCTACAGGCAGTCGGCTCTGATACCAACTTCAGGACGCTTCGATTTAATCGTACACTAATCATGCACGCAAATGTGTACGATCAAGATCGTGGACTCACGGAAGATATCACAACACAACTCTACAAATAAAATAAGTCATACAAGCATCATAATACAAGCCAGGGGCCTCGAGGGCTCGAATACAAGTGCTCGATCATAGACGAAGTCGTGAAGCAACAATATCTGAGTACGAGACATAAGTTAAACAAGTTGCCATAAGATGGCTAGCACAAACCGGGATACAGATCGAAGAGGAGCAGGCCTCCTGCTGGTTCCTCCTAGCTACTCCTGGTCGCCGCCGCCGGCTGCACGTAGTAGTAGGCACCTCTAGTGTAGTAGTCGCCATCGACGGTGGCGTCGCTCCGGCTCCATCGTCTGCTGCAGCAATCGAGTATAGATAGGGGGAAGGGGAAACAATGCAACCGTGAGTACTCATCCAAAGTACTGCAAGCAAGGAGCTACACTACATATGCATGGATATATGTGTAAAGGGCCATATTAGTGGACTGAACTGCAGAATGCCAGAATAAGAGGGGGATAGCTAGTCTTAACGAAGACTACGCTTCTGGTCACCTGCCTTGCAACAGGTAGGAGAGGGTAGGTTGAAGTCCTCCAAGTAACATCACATAGCAATAATCCTACCCGGCGATCCCCTCCTCATATCCCTGAGAGAGAGCGACCACCGGTTGTATCTGGCACTTGGAAGGGTGTGTTTTATCAAGTATCCAGTTCTAGTTGTCATAAGCTCAAGGTACAACTCCAAGTCGCCCTGTTATCAAGATCACGGCTATTCGAATAGATTAACTTCCTGCAGGTGCACCAACTTACCCAAAGACGCTTGATCCTAGTTGGCGGACACACTTTCTCGGTCATGCCCGGCGCGGAAGATCAACACGTCGCAGCCCTACCTAGGCAAAACAGAGGCCAACACGCGGTCTAAACCTAAGCGCCACAGTGGGTCCGGGCCCATCGCCCATAGCACACACTGCAAGACGTTGCAGGGCGGCCGAAGGCAGACCTAGCCTAGCGTGCGTTCGATCCAATCCGCGCGCCGTCGCTGACGTCTGAAGTGCTTCGGCTGATACCACGACGCCGGGATACCCATAACTACTCCCGCGTAGATGGTTAGTGTGTATAAGCTCGTAGCCAACTCAGATCAAATACCAAGACCTCGTTAAGCGTGTTAAGTATCCGCGAACGCCGAACAGGGCCAGGCCCACCTCTCTCCTAGGCGGTCTCAACCTGCCCTGTCGCTCCGCCTCAAGATCCACTCGCGGGTGCTCCACCAGCCGACCCGACTTTAGTCTCACATGTATCATGTATAAGTATATAGTATATACCCGTGATCACGTCCCGAGTGATCACGGCCCGATAGTATAGCACGACAGACGGACAAGAATGTAGGGCCACAGATGAATGTACTAGCATCCTATACTAAGCATATAGGATTGCAGGTAAGGTAACAATAGAAGTAACAAGGACAGGCTATGCAGCAGTATAGGAGTATCTGAAAGCAGTAACATGCTACACTACTCTAATGCAAGCAGTATAGAGAAGAGTAGGCGATATCCTGTGATCAAGGGGGGGGGGGGGGCTTGCCTGTTTGCTCAGACAAGGAGGGGTCGTCGGTGACGTAGTCGACCACAGGGGCATCAGCATCGGTCTCGGAGTCTACCGGAAAGGAGTAACGGAGGGGGAACACAATAAATAACAGAGCAATCAAATGTAACACAAAGCAAGACGCGGCAATACGTTGTGCTAGGGTGACCTAACGTAGGGATAGGCGATACCGGTGAAGGGGGAGACATCTGGGAAAATATCCCCGGTGTTTCGTGTTTTCGGGCAGAGGAGCCGGAGGGGGAAAGTTGCGAGTTTGATATGTTAGGGGTGCGTGGCGGATGAGCAACTTGCATATCCGGATTCGCCTCTGCCGCTCGAGTAACTTTCATGTTGAAAATATTTTAATCCGAGTTACGGATTAAAAGATATGATTTTCTAAAGATTTTATTAATTTCTGGAATTTAATTAATTAATTAATTAATTCGAAAAAAAGGAATTATGACGTCAGCATGATGTCATGCTGACGTCAGCAGTCAACAGGGTTGACTTGGTCAACCTGGCAGGTGGGTCCCGTTGTCATTGGAACAGTTTAATTAAACAGGCTTAATTAGACTAAATTGTTCATTAGGTTAACTAAACAAAGTTAATTAATTTAATTAATTAATTAACCAATTAATTAATCATTTTTAATACATATATTTATTTATTTTTTTTATTTATTTTTTTTAACACAGGGGGGTGGGGCCCCTTTGGCAGTGGCCCTGGGAGAGCGGTGCTGGCCCCCAGTGGTTGCAGTAGCGGGCGCCGGGCGTGGGCGCCCGTTTGGTGTACGAGGCCCCCAGGGGGCGCCGGCCACGGCAGAGGCCGGTGGCTGGCCACTGGCTCAAGGGCCCACACACGGCAGCCACGCATCGGCCGGCCGGGACTAGCGGTAGGGCTAGTCGAGGGCGGCGAGGGCGAGGCCATGGCCATCGCCACCGTGGCCGAGTAGGAGGGCGGGTGCGGCCTCCAAAGACGGACGCTGCCACTCGGCAGCCGGAGGGGGCTGTGGTGGCCGGCGGCAGTGGCACGGGAGGAGAAGCAGGGGGCGAGCGGGGCAAGGCGGGCGACGACGCAGGGGGCCGGACGGCGTGCGGAACAGAGGGGAGAGGATCGGCCGGAGCCTCACCGTGCGGCGTAGGGCACGAGGCAGTGGGCGCGATGGAGGCTTGGGGTGGTCCGGCGACGGCGGGGCGAGGACGAGGCGACGACCGACGATGGAGAGGCAGGGCGGGGCGGTCCGGCGAGGGTAGCTCCAGGTGGTGCGGGCCTCGTGCGGCGGCGGTGGCCTCCGGGGTCGGGGAGGTGACGAGGCGGGAGGTCGCCGCCTCGAGGCGATGGAGACGGGCGTGGCGGCGACGGCAGCGGCGCTGGGCAGCACCGAGTGGCGGGGCTCGGCCGTCCGGGCGGCGGGTCAGCGGGCGACGGCGACGCTGTCGCCGGGTAAGCGCCCCGATCCGAATCGAGGTGGGGAGGCGAGAGGAACGAGGGGTGTGGGGTTTCGTCCCCGATCCAATCTGGATCGGGAGGGGGGGTGGGATCGATGTGGGGGGGGGGGTGTGCGGTCGGGAGCTAGGGTTTCCCCTGGTGGGGATAAGGAGGAGGGGGTGGGGTGCGGCTGGGCCGGCCTGGCGGCCCGATGGCCTGCTGGGCCGTGGCCCAGGGGGGGGGTCTCTCTCTTAACCTTCTTCTTCTTGTTTTCCTTTTCCCTTTCTGTTTTAATATTGTTTCCTATTATTTTAGTTTTAGTAAAATATACACGTAGTATATAAATTAGTATTTCAACTTAGTCCATAGTCACAAGAAGTCTAGTCCTCAATTAAATTAGTTTGACCTTTTATTTATTAAAAAAGTATTTAATTAATTGTTTTTGCTGTTGTTTTATTCATCTTATAGTATTTAAACATTTTATAAAGGTGTGGCTTCTCCACCATAATTACCTATATAATATTTAGTTCACTCCGAACATTTTAGTTTTAATTATTTGAAAACTTTTATTTTGTTTGATTGATTTTGAATTTGATTTCGAATCGGTTTCGATCTAACGCGAGGTTAGCAACAGTAACCGAGGTGACGTGGCATCGTTAACGCGGGATTACTGTAGCCTAATTATCCGGGCGTCACAATTTTTCATCAACATATTTTACTTATAGCATGCGAACCTTTACTTAACCTGATGACTAACTACCTTATATGTGTTGCAGGGAAACAATGGGGAGCACTGAGGTTTACAATCGAGGTTAGCACGTGCATGGTCCGTTGTCTAATAGCACATTATTGTGCAATTGCATGAACCATTCTAACATTTAGGTTTTTAACAATTTGGTCTTGCACATGTAGGTCCTGCCATCAGAGGTTTTGACCCACTGTTCGACCCTTTTTGCATATGGGGAAATGAGTTGTCCATGAATATCAATCAAGTCAAGAAACTCAGAAAGATTGTTAGGATAAAGAAATCATCGACAAAAAACAACAAGATCTTTGTCTGCACAATGAAGAAGACATTAGTTCACTACAAGATGGTACTAACTATTATACCTTGCCTTTTTTATATTCCTTTGCCCCATTTCCAATATAGAGAAGATATTTATGCACATCCTTGTTTTCAGGCCTTTCCAAAGTAGTTCACTGATGATTACCTCTCAACCCGCCTCTATGGTCGGGAGGCGAGGAAGGTTTTCATACAACACCCACGGTTCAATATTGAAGTGTTCCTGAAGAGGACGAAGGACGGACGGTCAATCATCCACAGGCACTGGACTAAAGTTGCAAAGACCTTCAGCATGAATGAAAGCTCAATATTCGCCTTCCGCTTCAGCAGTTTTCCAAATGAGATGCATCTGTCTATGTACTGTCTATGATGCTAATTTCGAAAGGTTCTACATGTTGCATGTGAAACTTGGTGCTCGTGCAGTTGTGTAATAGGTTAGCTGAGTGCTGAAGCTATATCATGTTGTACTCTGATGTATTTCAATTATGAAATTTTGCTTCCTTAATATGGAAATGAAATATACTATGTGCTTAATATGAATGTCAATTATATTAATAAATGGATTACTAATAATAGGGCAATTAGTCTGCTAATGGCGAATTAGGCTGCTAATTGGGTTTTGCTATTGCAAATGGTTATTGAGAAAATACCATGGGCGATGACCTCACGCAACGCACATAGTTTCTAGGAATAAACCATGTTGGATCAATGAACAATCACACATGACCTTCTCTTGAAAATTGTTTGCGTTAGGCCACCTTGCGCAAACGTTTACCATATAAAAATTGTGTGTGATGGACAGCCTTTGCCACACGGTTTCTTCTATGCACCGTGTGTTATGCATTCAATAATGCAAATGATAAAATTTTTAATATCGTGTGCAATGGCAACGCTATCACAAACGACTTAACGGGGAAAATTGTCTGTGATGTACCCGTGAATGGAAACGTTTTCCTTGGAGCGACTGTGTGGGATGTACATACGAACGGAAACGTTTAGCGGGGACTGACTGTGTGGGATGTACTTGCGACCGAAAACAATTTCGCCTGTATAATTGTATTTTTTAGATCTACTGTATGTATTACGGTATTTGAGCGCTCGCCGGTCGCACACGACCTCATTTTGCCGAGCTTGTGTGCCAGGAGGGCATATTCCTGACGTTTTCTGGGTCGTGTGGGAAGGAACCCCCTATCGCCCACACTCACTTGGCGACGGTTCCAAATTCCGTCGCGAAAAGGGGTTAAAAAACGTTTGTATAGCACCTTGATGTACCAATATAAAACTCTAGACAGTGCTCAATGAAATTATGCAACTACTGGGAAAGAATCCTAGCAGTGTTGTTTGTTTGTGATAAATTTAGATCTTACATTGTTGATTCAAAAGTAATTGTTCACACCGATCATGATGCTATAAAATATCTCATGGAAAAGAAAGATGCTAAACCTAGACTTATTCGATGGGTTCTCCTGCTACAAGAATTTGATTTACATATCACTGATAGAAAAGGAGCTGAGAATCCCATAGCTGATAACTTGTGTAGGCTTAAAAATGTGCTTGATGACCCACTACCTATTGATGATAGTTTTCCTGATGAGCAGTTAGCTGCAATAAATGTTTCTCATAATACTCCTTGGTATCTTGGTATGCTAATTACATTGTTGCTAAATATTTACCACCTAGCTTTACATACCAACAAAATAAAAAATTCTTCTATGATTAAGACATTACTTTTGGGATGACCCACATCTTTATAAAGAAGGAGTAGATGGTATTATTAGATGTTGTGTACCTGAGCATGAACAGGGACAAATCCTACGAAAATGTCACTCCGAAGCTTATGGAGGGCATCATGCTGGAGATAGAACTGCTCACAAGGTATTGCAATCCGGATTTTATTGGCCTACTCTCTTCAAGGATGCCTGTAAGTTCGTATTATCTTGTGATGAATGTCAAAGAATAGGTAATATCGGTAAACATCAAGAAATGCCTATGAATTATTCACTTGTTTTTTGAACCATTTGATGTTTGGGGATTTGATTACACGAGACCTTGTCCTTCCTCTAATGGGTATACACATATTTTGGTTACTGTTGATTATGTTACTAAGTGGGTAGAAGCTATTCCAACCAGTAGTGCTGATCACAACACCTCTATTAAAATGCTTAAGGAAATGATTTTCCCAAGGTTTGGAGTCCCTAGATATTTAATGACTGATGGTGGTTCACACTTTGTTCATGGTGCTTTCCGTAAAAAGCTTGCCAAGTATGATGTTAACCATAGAATATAGATGTCGCTTAAAGCTATGTCGGTATTTCCCCAAAGAGTAAGGGATGATGCAACACAGCGGCGGTAGGTATTTCCCTCATGTAAGAAACCAAGGTTATCGAACCAGTAGGAGAATCAAGCAACACAACGTAAATAGCCCCTGCACACAAATAACAAATCCTCGCAACCCGACGTGTTAAAGGGGTTGTCAATCCCTTCCGGGGTACGACGCCTCAAGTAGGCAAACGGACGTGCGATAAATTTGTAGTAAATTGATAGATCGAACGCCAAATAAAATAAATAATAATAAATTTCAGCAAGGTATGTTTGTATTTTTGGTTTAATAGATCTGAAAATAAATGCAAGGAAAAAGTAGATCGCAAAGGCAAATATATGAGAAAGAGACCCGGGGCCGTAGGTTTCACTAGTGGCTTCTCTCAAGAAAAATAGCAAACGGTCGGTGAACAAATTACTGTTGGGCAATTGATAGAACTTCAAATACTCATGACGATATCCAGGCAATGATCATTATATAGGCATCATGTCCAAGATTAGTAGACCGACTCCAGCCTGCATCTACTACTATTACTCCACACATCAACCGCTATCCATCATGCATCTAGTGTATTAAGTTCATGGGAAAATGGAGTAATGCAATAAGAACGATGACATGATGTAGACAAGATCTATCTATGTAGAGATAGACCCCATCGTTTGATCCTTACTAGCAATGATACATACGTGTCGGTTCCCTTTCTGTCACTGGATCAATCACCGTAAGATCGAACCCACTACAAAGCACCTCTTCCCATTGCAAGATAAATAGATCAAGTTGGCCAAACAATACCCAAATATCGGAGAAGAAATACTAGGCTATAAGATATCATGCATAAAAGAGACCAAAGAAACTCAAGTACTTTCATGGATATAAAAAGATAGATTTGATCATAAACCCAAAGTTCATCGATCCCAACAAACACATCGCAAAAGAGTTACATCATATGGATCTCCAAGAGACCATTGTATTGAGAATTCAGATAGAGATGAAGCCATCTAGGTACTAACTACGGACCTGAAGGTCTACAAATAACTACTCACGCATCATCGGAGAGGCACCAATGGAGGTGGTGAACCCCATCCGAGATGGTGTCTAGATTGGATCTGGCGGTTCTGGACTCTACGACGGCTGGATGAATATTTTGTCGATGCCTTTAGGGTTCTGGAAATATTGGGGTATTTATAGAGCAAAGAGGCGGTCCGGGGGGCACCGGAGGTGGGCACAACCCACCGGGGCGCGCCTGGGCCTCCTGGTGCACCCTGGTGGGTTGTGCCTCCCTCGGGGCACCCCCAAGGCGCAGCCAGGGCCCATTACGTTCCTTCTGGTCGAAAAAATCTCCGTAAAGTTTCATTGCGTTTGGACTCCGTCTGATATTGATTTCCTGCGACGTAAAAGACATGCAGAAAACAACAACTGGCACTTGGCACTATGTCAATAGGTTAGTACCAAAAAATGATATAAAATGACTATAAAATGATTATAAAACATCCAAGATTGATAATATAACAACATGGAACAAGCAAAAATTATAGATAAGTTGGAGACGTATCAGCATCCCCAAGCTTAACTCCTTCTCGTCCTCGAGTAGGGAAGTGATAAAAACAGAATTTTTGATGTGGAATGCTACCTATCATGTCATATCATATTCTTTTCTTTATAGCATGGACATTTGCACTTTTATATTGTTCAAAGCAATAATCTAGTTTTGACATGTTAATTTATCTCAAGCATATCAACAAGCAACCATGTCTTTCAAAATATCAACGCTAAAATAAGTTATCCCTAGCCCATCATGCTCAACCATTGATCCATTCATGAAACACACTCGCATATTAGTTACACCCAATACTTAAGTACGATCATAATGCCTCCTAATTGGTGTTTTTGTAAGAGAAGATGGAGACTCAAATTCAGAAATAAAAATTGCATAAAGTAAAAGAAAGGCCCTTCGCAGAGGGAAGTAGGGATTTGTATAGGTGTCAGAGCTCAAAGCGAAAAACTTAGAGATAAAAACATTTTGGGAGGTGTATCCATCCCACCAATGAAAACGACTTAGAGTTCCCAACACTTTCCATGCTAGATATATCATAGGCGGTTCCCAAACAGAAAACAAAGTTTATTCCTTTTTCTACCATACTTTCACTTCCCATGGCTAGTCGTATCCACGATTGCCCTCCATACCAACACTTTCCAAGGAATTTATTATTCGACAACATAAAGTAAATTCATTTCTCATTTCGGGACTGGGCATCCCTAATACCTTTGTCTTACTCTCATGCAATGACAAGTGAATAAACACTCATCTTGAGAATAACACATCTAGCATGGAAAATATTAGCCACCCCTCACCGCTCCATGAGTGAAACAAACACACAAAAGAGAAGTTTATTTTGAAAATTAGAGGTGGCACATAGAAATTTGCTTAGAACGACAAAAGAATACCGCATATAGGTAGATATAGTGGACACATGTGGCAAAACTGGTTTAAAGGTTTTTGGATGCACAAGTAGATATCACACTTAGTGCAAAATGAAGGCTAGCAAAAGATTGAGAAGTGACCAACCAAGAAATGAATAATCTCATAAGCAAGCATTAAGCATAAATAACACCTAATAATGCACCAAAAGTAGGATATAATTTCATTGCATGACTATGACTTTCGTACTTGCATAGGGAATCACAAACCTTAACACCAATATTCTTACTAAAGCATAATTACTGATCAACATAACTCACATATCACATCATCATATCTCAAAACTATTATTAAGAATCAAGTTTATTTTGTCCAATGATCTTCATGAAAGTTTTTATTCTTCTTGGATATCTATCACTTTGGGACTAATTTTCATGTGTTGCTTTCCATAAGCTCAAACAAATATAAGTGAAGATCATGAGCATAATTTTTCTTTCTTTCTCTCAAATTCATTTAAGTGATGCAAGAGAGAATTTCTTGAAATTTTTACTAACTCTCAAATAAATCTAAGTGAAGCAAGAGATCATTTCTTCAAAAATACTAAGCACACCATGCTCAAAAAGATATAAGTGAAGCACTAGAGCAAGTCCATTGCTCATAAAAATTTAAGTGAAGCATAGAGAGCAATTCTAACAAGTCATGACATAATTTTGGCTCTCCCAAATAGGTGTGTCCAGCAAGGGATCAAGACTTAAAACACAATATAAAACAAGCAAAGACTCATATCATACAAGACGCTCCAAGCAAAACACATATTATGTGACAAATAAAAATATAGCTTCGAGTAAAAATACCGATGGTCGTTAGAAGAAAGAGGGGATGCCACTCGGGGGTATCCCCAAGCTTAGTTGGTTGGTCATTTTTGGATAATAGCTTGGGGTGCCGGGGCATACCCAAGCTTAGGCTCTTCTACTCCTTATTCCCTCATCTATCGTAAGATAACCCAAAACTTGAAAAGTTCAATCACACAAAACTCAACAAAACCTTCGTGAGATCCGTTAGTGTAAGAAAGCAAATCACTACTATAACTAATGTACCAAACCAATTCATATTTTATTTTTTCATTGTATCTACTGTATTCCAACTTTTCTATGGCAAAAACTCATCAAAGAAAACCAAAGAGTCATCAAAATAAGCACACAACACAAAGAAAACAGAATCTGTCAAAACAGAACAACCTGTAGCAATCTGACTATTTTGAAAACTTCTGGAACTCCAAAAATTCTGAAAAATTAGGATGACCTGAGCAATTTGTATATTAATCTTTCTGAAAAAATAATTGGAATTTTATCACGCTCTGGTAAAAAATTAGAATTGTTTTTGTGAGCGCAAAAGTTTCCATTTCTTCGGCAAGATCAAACAACTATCACCCAAGAAGATCCTAAAGGCTTTACTTGGCACAAACACTAATTAAAACACAAAAAACACAATCATAACAGTAGCATAATTGTGCTAACACTCTAGAACATAAAGCAAAAAGCAAAAATAAATTTTATTCATTGGGTTCCCTCCCAACAAGCGCTATAGTTTTACGCCCTTAGCTAGGCATAAGATTTCAATGATGCTCACATGAAAGATAATAACTGAAACACAAAGAGAGCATCATGAAACATGTGACAAACACATTTAAGTCTAACATACTTCTGATGCATAGGGATTTTATAAGCAAACAAATTATCAAGACAAGAAATATATAGCATATGCAAGGAAGAAGAAAGAAATAATAACAATCTCAACATAGCGAGCGGTAAATTAGTAACATGAAAATTTCTCCAACCATATTTTCCTCTCTCATAATAATTACATGTAGGATCATAATCAAATTCAACAATATAGCTATCATATACAATTTTCTCTTCATGATCCACATGCATAAAAGTTTTATCATCTTCCAAAATAGTGGGATGAACATCAACTAAAGTCATGACCTCTCTAGACCCACTTTCATCAAAAATTTCATAAGATTGAATACTCTCAAAATATGTGGGATTATGTTTACCTAAAGTTGACGCTCTTCAAAACCCACTTTCAATATTACTGCGAACATTATTATCACTAACACATTCATCATGAGGCTTAAATAAACTTTCAAGATCATAAGAAGAATCACCCCAATCATGATCATTGCAATAAGTAGTGGACATATCAAAATTAGCATCCCCAAGCTTGGGGTTTTGCATATTATTAGCACAATTGACATTAATAGTATTTATAGTAAAATCATTGCAATCATGTTTTTCATTCAAGGAGCTATCATGAATCACTTCATAAATTTCTTCATCACAATTTTCAGATTCACGAATATCAAGCAAAACTTCATAAACATAATCTAGTGCACTCAACTCACTAGCAATTGGTTCATCGTGATTGGATCATTTAAAAAGATTAACAAGTGGATGAGGATCCATATCAATAGATTTTTAGCAAGTGAAGATGCAAGCAAATAGAAGACACCACTACAAAAAAAAGACACATCCGTGACATTTTGGGCTGAACAATTTTTTTTTCTGTCATACATATGACACTTCTATGACGATAATTGTGACAAAACCCGGTATCATCATAGATGTGGTGGGCTACTTCTATGACAAAAAATCATGGCAGAAAATGGGCTTTTCGTCCTGGGCGGGCCGGAGACGCAGCTGCATGACATTCTTTGGGCCGTCCATGACGGAAAAAACCGTGGTAGAAGCAAGGGGGAGGAAAACTTCGGGGAGTTCCCGGTTACGGTGGGAGGTCGGGGGCCGAGCGATGCGCTGCTTTCTCGTACACGCACGCTGCTGTGCGGTAGGCGTTGGCTCTAATCGAACCCGATCGAGGCGTTGGGCTCTAATCGAACCCGGCGATTGCACCGCAGTTACGCGTATCGAACCCGAGCGATCGATCGATGGTCGTTAATCAAGCCGATCGAGCGATTCTTCGCCATCGCCGCTAATCAAGCCGATCGATGCTGCCTGGGATGAACAGTGAGTGTTATGGGGGGGTTTGGATGAACAAAGGAGCGGTGGCGTTGCCTCCGGATGAACAGGACCCGTGGTGTCTTTGGAGGGCTGGATGAACGATGACGATGGAGGGGTGCCCGTGGAGGGGTGGTTGAACAGACCCCGTGGTGTGGAGGGCTGGATGAACGATGAAGCGGTGGAGGGTGGTTGAGCGATGGCGGTGGAGTAGCGCGTGGTGGAGGCTGGATGAACAGGAGCTCGTGGAGGCTGGAGGAGTTCGACGGTAGCCCGTGAAGGCTGGAGGAGGTCGACGGTGGAGATGAACAGTATCCCGTGGAGTCCCGTTTTGCAGGACGCCACACCCCTCCCGACGAACAGGACCCCCGGTTCGACCGTAGGAGGTCCGTTTCGTCCGTTTTGCGGTACGCCACACCCTTCTCGATCAACAGGACCCCTGTTTCGATCGTAGGAGGTCGTTTCGTCCGTTTTGCAGTATGCCATACCCCTCCCGATCAACAGGACCCCCGTTTCGACCATAGGAGGTCCGTTTCCTCTGCTTTGGCAGACGCCACACCCTCACCAATAGGACCCCGTTCCGAATGTAGGAGGTCCGTTTCCTCCGTTGTGCGGTACGCCAGGCCTCGTTTCCATCGCTTGTTCCGTCCAAGCCCTCCCGATGAACACGACCGCGCATTCCAATCCGACCCAGCCGGTTGGCTCCCCATGAACACGACGATGACGCTGTTTCTCCGTTCCGACCCAGCAATGTACGTATGCGCGAGTAGGCGTTCGAGACCCTGCCCGTATGTACGACGCGGGTCAGATTTTCTTTCTTGCACCCTCGCCGCTGTACGTACGTGTACATGCTACGTGCACGCCTCTACTACGACACGTGCACGCCTCTACAACGACCAGTATGAACGTACATGTTTGCGACCAGAATGGCAACGCTATGTACGCTTCGACCAGGTGGGTCCCGACTGTCAGGCACTTCCTTGCGTGCGAAGATGTAGCTGGTGGGTCCCAGCAGTCAGGGGGGCGAATCATTTTTTTCCTGGACGCACTTCCTTGCGTGCGAAGATGTAGCCGATGGGTCCCAGCAGTCAGGGGGCGAATCGTTTTTTTTGCCCGGACGCACTTCCTTGCGTGCGAAGATGTAGCTGGTGGGTCCCAGCAGTCAGGGGGGCGAATCATTTTTTGCCCGGACGCACTTCCTTGCGTGCGAAGATGTAGCTGGTGGGTCCCAGCAGTCAGGGGGCGAATCATTTTTTTTGCCCGGACGCACTTCCTTGTGTGCGAAGATGTAGCTGGTGGGTCCCAGCAGTCAGGGGGCGAATCGGTTTTTTCGCGAAATACGGTGGCCCGTCCGGTGGGTCCACGTTGTCAGGTGGAGGAATAATTATTTTGCACGTAATAAGGAGGCACTTCCTTGCTGCGGCCGTGAACCAAGCTGTCAGCCTCTCCACGTATAGTCCACGTCCGATGGAAGTCGTTCCTTGACCACGTTGACCACGCCGCGCCGAGAGCACCAGGGCGGTGGACGACAGAGAGGCCTAGGAAGGGGATGACGCGGAGCCGGGGAACACGCGGCAGTGGATGCCCACGCGTAGAGGAGTATGAGGGTTCACTGGTTCGCTGCGGTGTGAGGCTACCGTCGCCGCAGAACAACAGGGGGTGTGGGTGAGTAGAGGGATGGCCGGGCCAGCGGTGGGAGTATTAGGGGCGGTGAGGCCTCCGCCGCATCGCAGCCGGCCACGGGAGGCAGGAGCACGAGGCACGACCGGCGCTGGTTTGGGTGGCTGGAGCAAGAAGACCAGAGGTTGAAGAAGCACTACGGCCGTTGGATGGACATCGTACGGTCACTGGAGCTAGAATCATGCATATTGACTAAGTTGACAAAGCCCTCCGTCCCCGTCAACTTAGTAGGCCCACAAGTCAGCCTGCCACTATACTGGGTCCCAGCTAACAGGGGGAGTATTCATTTTTTGTGCGTAATAAGGAGGCACTTCCTTGCGTGCGAAGATATAGCTGGTGGGTCCGAGCTGTCAGCGGCGGTAACGTTTTTTCGCGAAATACAGAGGCCCTTTTGGTGGGTCCCTGATGTCAGGTGGAGGAATCATTATTTTGCGCGTAATAAGGAGGCATTTCCTTGCGTGCGGCCGTGGACCCAGCTGTCGGCCTCTCCATGTACAGTCCACTTCAGATGCATGTCGGTCGTTGACCACGTTGACCAGGCTGCGCCGAGAGCACCAGGGCGGTGGACGATGGCGAGGCCTAGGAAGGGAACGACACGGAGGCAGGGAAGACTCGACAGTTGTTTCCCACGCGGAGGGGAGTACGACTGTATGAGGGTTTACTGGTTCGTCTGCCGTCGCCGGAGAATAACAACAGGTGTGGGTGAGTAGAGGGATGGCTAGGCCAGCGATGGGAGTACGGTGGGGCGGTGAGGCCTGCGTGGCAGCAGAGCCGGCCGCGAGGAGGAGGGAGCAGGCAGTCCCGCCGGCGCTTGTTTGAGCGGCTGGAGCAGGAAGAGCAGAGATTGAAGAAGCACGACGGCTGTTGGATGGCCATCCAATAGTCACTGCTTGTGCGTCAACCTTTTTTTCAGGAAAGCCTCAAATCTGTGGAAACCAGCATACAGCCCATCTGCCATTATTTCTAATAATTTACAGCCCATTTGCTAATTCTTAAGGTTTTTTTTGGAGCCCATATTCTTTTTGGTAGCATTACAGCCCATATTGTGGCCACGGTTAAAAAATTATACTGAAATTTTGCATATTTCAAAAGCGGTCCGAACTGTTTTTAATCCTGAAATTTTGACTCACATTCAAACTGATTTTAAAAATAAATGTATATCAATATAAAATCCAACAAATTCTCCATGCATAAAAATTAATGTAATTTAAAATGTTGAAATGAAAAAAAAGATATTTGAAACTAATTTCCGGTTTGATGTGTTTTAAAAATGTACAACCCATTTCTCATTACTGATGGGCCATTTTCTCGGCCAGCCGAATGAAAGCTCTCCTCGTCTTGAAAGATTTGCAGCCCAACAGGCTTGACAAAGCGACTTACTTGGCAAATCATAAAAAAACTGGGCTGTGGCCATGGACCCAGCTGTCAGCCTCTCCACGTATAGTACTCTTGCGATGGAAGTCGTTCCTTGACCACGTTGACCACGCCGCGCGGAGAGCACCACGGCGATGGACGACAGCGAGGCCTAGGAAGGGGACAACGCAGAGCCGGGGAAGACGTGGCAGTGGAAGCCCGCGCGGAGAGGAGTACGAGGGTTCACTGGTTCGGCTGCGGTGTGAGGCTGCCGTCGCCGCAGGGCCTGGCCAGCGGTGGGAATAGTAGGGGGCGGTGAGGCCTCCGCGGCAGCACAGCCGACCACGGGAGGCAGGAGCATGAGGCACGACCGGCGCTGGTTTGGGCGGCTGGAGCAAGAAGACCAGAGGTTGAAGAAGCACTACGGCCGTTGGATGGACATCGTACGGTCACTGGAGCTAGAATCGTTCATATTGACTAAGTTGACAAAGCCCTTCGTCCCCATCAACTTAGTAGGCCCACAAGTCAGCCTCCCACCAAGGTGGGTCCCAGCTAGCAGGGGGAGTATTCATTTTTTGTGCGTAATAAGGAGGCACTTCCCGTGGGTCCAAGCTGACAGCAGGGGGAACATATTTTTCACGAAATACGGTGGCCCGTCAGGTGGGTCCCAACAGTCAGGGGGCAAACGTTTTTTCGCAAAATACGGCGGACCGTCCAGTGGGTCCCTGATGTCAGTTGGAGGAATCATTATTTTCCGCATAATAAGGAGGCACTTACTTGCTGCGGCCGTGGACCCAGCTGAGACTCTCCACGACAAAGATACTTCCGATGGAAGTCGTTCCTTGACCACGTTGACCTCGCCGCGTTCTGTTGCATGCATGTGTCCATGGGCGTGGTGCGTCCCCACTGTCAACCTCTCACGTACAGTCATAGTCATCTTCCGATGACTCTCGGTTGTTGACCACGTTGACCACACCGTGCCGAGCGCTGCATCGGAATGACCACGAGATGGGGAAGACGGGCGGTGGAGTCGCAGATGGAGAGGAGGGAAACTTCATCGTTCGCGCTTGGCAAGAAGACAGCCATGGTGCCGCCCATGGGAGATAGGAGCAAGAATGGAGGTTGAAGAAGGATCACGGTTGTTGGATTAACATCCAACGGTCCAGCTGCTAGAATCATTTGTTGATTAAGTTGACAAAGCCCTGCATACACGCCCGCTTAGTAGGCCCACAAGTCGATCCACCAACCGACGGGTCCCAGCTATCAACGGGATGTATAATTTTTTTCGCATAAAACAAGGAGGCACTTCCTTCCGCAGCAAGATACAGCCGGGTCCCAAATTGCCGTGTGGAGGAAACATTTTTTAGCTTAATAAGGAGGAACTTTCCTTGCGTGCGACCATGGACCTCGTGGGTCCCAGCCGTCGAGCTCTCTGCATCTGATCCTCTTCCGATGACTCTCGTTTGTTGACCACGCCAAGACGAACACAGCGAGGCGGCGGACGACGGCGAGCCCCGGACAGGAACGACTCGGAGAAGGGAAAACGCGGCAGTGGAGTCGCAGATTGAGAGGAGGAGAAGGGTTATAACTGGTTCTGTTGCGGCGTGGGGCTGTAGTCTGTGGAGAATAACAGGAGGTATCGAGGGGTGGAGGGATAGCCTGGCCGGCGATGGGGTAGCGCCAGCAATGATGCATGCCAGCAGAGCCGCTTAGTCACGGAGGACGGACCAGCGGTCCCGGACACGCTGGAGGAAGAAGACGAGAGATTGAAGGTGCATGCGGCCGTTGGATATAAATCCAATGGCCGTGGATGACACAATCATTTGTTGACCAAGTTCACAACCTGCGAGGGCTTCGACCTATTGGCCCACATGTCGACTGCAAAAATGTGGCATATATTTAACCCATGTTTTCTAGAATGTACGATCCATTTGCTTTGGGCTGGGTGAACAAATAATTTTGCGTCAATTAGGCCCATTTATATTTTCTAAGAAATCCCAGCCCATTTGCACTTCCTTGAAATACATGTATTAGGTGGGCTCGTTATATATATAATGTTATGTTAGAAGGAGCAATTAATATCAAAGAATAAACCGGAGAGGCACAATTTATATATATATATAATTAAGAAATTAGCGAGTTATTGCTCAAAATAAAAATGAGTGCGTTATTATTAAATTGGTCCTTAAAATCTTACAAGCTTTTATGCATAATCACTAGGATTTTCCTTGCCTGTGAGTCAAAAACAACCAGGATTTTCCGTTAAACATTTACTTTTATAAGTTAATAACACATGGGATGTTTTTATAATGTATATATAAGTCTCTATAAAATATACGATAATAGTAATAATATAAATATATATAATGTGGTTATAAGGGAAAACATAAATTGGACACATCATTACTTTTATAAGAGACCTGCGTTTTATACCCCACAGTAGGCATACTAATAAGTTCACACACAAATACAACAGAAAAGGTAAACATTCATATCAAACTCAGGTTCATAGGACACGTTCATATTCATAGCCAACATTCACTATCAACAACTCAAAAGATTCATATATACACAAGCTCATCATATCTATGCATCCAAATGATTGATAGATCACACGACAATATTCATACATAATTCACAAAAAGATTCAGATATACACATGTTCAGTATGTTTATGCATCCAAATGATTGAGATCATAGCCAATATGATCCATGGATGAACTTTAATTACCTAGGGCAATTTGGTAAATGGTGTTCAATCGGAGGTACTTCTTGCTAAAATTAGTTCTTATGCGAGTAAACTTTCGAGTACATAAGAGGCAAAGAGACAATCTGAACTTTGCTTGTAGGTTTATCCTCAAATAGTGGCCTCGTGTCGAGGGAGGTTTGAGCAACTTGGCCACTGCTTTCATCCAACTAGTTTACTGGCTCATCTTGGTCTTGTATCTTGCCAAAATTCTACATTGCAGACGAGAAAGGAGGCGGTTGAGAAAATGAACCACCCAAATTTTTTGTGCAATTCAACTGAAATGGAGCATCCTTGGCGTGTAGGCGATTAAGTGCCGGATGAATATCTGCGTCAACCAACTTGTCTGGAATCTTTAGACTCCATGCCATATAGTTCGCTACCATATGTGCCGATAACCAAAAGGCACAAGTTGGGACCAAAGACTAGACTGCGTTTTTCTGGGCTATGCACCAAGCAATATTTTTGGCGTTCACTCTCCTAATACTTGGAGTTTGACAATTGGTTGACGCTAGTTGATACTCGAATGAATATAGGCACTTCTTGTCAACATCGATGCTTGTCTGAGTGAACTTTGGAGTACATAGCAGCAGCATAAGTACCTGTCTATCTGATCATTTTGTGCAGTTCTACTGAAATCACCCAATGTAATGATTTGCCTGCGAGTTCAGGCTCCAAATTACTCCTTTATGAAATCGGCAAACAGTAGCACAATACCAAATTACCAATACATATGACAGGCACAATAATCAGGATAAAGACCAAGTACCAACTTTGTGTGAGGTAGCATATCAATTACTATTCCTTTGATTTGGAAGCCGAGATAAGCCAAACGATCGACAAAGAAAGGAAGAAAGCAAGCGGAGATTAGCGATCGACAGGGAAAGGACGGAAGCTGTCGAGGCAATGAAGCACCCAAAGTTTTTGTGCAGTTCCACCAAAATCGAGCATCCCGTTGGCACATATATTGAGAGAGTGAGATTACTGTAATAGTGGGACTAGTTGATGAAACATACACTAACAAATAGAAGCACCCTCATTATGTTAATTGGTATAGTTAGCATCATATTAGTCTTTCTTAAAGTGTGGTATTAGTTAATTTAATAAGTGCCAATTAGCTAAACTCAACACTTAAAGCATTGCCATTTATCATAGGTTGCAAAACTTAAAAGTGCAAAGATAAAGGAGTTTCTCATACATGATGTACGATACAAATAGAGATGACAACAAACTAATATGGATGAAGGCCTTAGGCCCGTACCAACCTCGAGAAAAAAGCTTATTCATGTAGTCCCATAAGAGATGATAAAGCACTCAATGGAATCATACAATAGTATATATTTTGTGCACTTCAAATGTATGGTTGAAATCACTCTTGTTTACCGATTGCTAATATTATATCGAAAGATTATCAAGAACTTCCAGCAGAGTTAAAGCCGGCTGGGATACAATTCATTGTATTGTCTTGTGTAGTTCCACTAAAATGTATGATTGGCACAACATGATCCCTGTTTGCACAAGTAGGAACAAGGTGAAACCTTCATTAGCTTAGTGAGAAAGGATAGGAAGATATTAGCATATTACTCAAACAGTAGCATCAAATTCATGATGGACAATACGCAAAACATTGCCTCATTGAACCAACGGCAATAAATTGACATGCAAAACAATAGCACTATTATGTCATGACACTAATAATATTCCCTCTCTGCTCCACCACATGATTCACCTCCATAGACAAACATTCACACGTACATCATTCAGCATAGGGTCCTACTAAAGATTTGTTTAACTCCAACAGGAAAATTAGGCGGTAATAAATTAGTGGTACTTAAGTACCCCTAATTAATTAAGTGAGACAGCAGAAGTGGAAGGGCTTCCTGGAGGATCGTCTCATATGTAAGGTAGTCGTTCTTTGGAGCCCTTGAATGGCCTCGACCGAGGCCTCGGGCTTCAAAGAAGATCGCCTTTGGCACTGCTTTATTCTTCTTCTTCTTCCTCTTCATGCTCTGTTTCTCTTTCTCCTCACTAGTTGGTGAAACCAAGTACATGATTGGCCTTCTAATTCAGAATTGGTTTTATCAGTGGGGGAGTACAAGTGTACTAGTAAAAAACAGCATTATTTTCTCATGGCAGTCGGAAAATAGAGATGAACACATGCATTAAATATCATTCTTACCTAAAGGAAAGTTATGGTGCCAATATGGATGATGAGGATTGGAACACAGATCTCCCTTTGTGCAGTTCCACCAAAATGAACCAACTGTTCCATTCTGACATTCCAGTTAAACCGCACAAAAGTCACTTCTTTTAAGAAGTATTTTGTGCAGTGCACCAAAAGTTTACAACAGCAACCAGGTGAATTGGATATCCCTGTCTGCACAAAAAGACACAGAGGAAACAGTCAGAGTCTCAAACAATTACAGGCAAAAACATTTGGCTAAACTTGTCAGAGTCTCAAACAATTACAGGCAAAAACAGTGGCATGGCTTCATTTTTACCAGGGACATTAAATTAAGAACAACTAAGGCTGTGTTCGGTTCACAGGTTTGGTGCAAGATTTTCGTAGGAACACAATTCCTATGGTATTCTTTCCCTTCCAACCATTCGGAACATGGGAAAGGTGAATAGTGTTTCATAGGAAAGCTGGTCTGGTAGTACCGATTCCATAGGATTAGAAACATCCACGCGTTGCTCATTTTTTGGGGCGGAAGCCGAAAGCGGCCTTCGGCGCCATGCGTTAGACAGGTTCTTTGTCTTTGTGTTTGCCGGAATAAAAAATCAACCTATGTGTGGTACGTGAGGTGAGGACAAGAGGAGTCACTGCAGCTGAATAAACAAATAGCATCTCATCTCGCCAAGCATGCTACTCTAAAAAACAAATCTGTACATTTCAGTAGTCCATCCGAACACATTCTCTTGAGAGTTTCCTCAGGTTCGATGTTCCGTAGTTTTATAACTGCATTCCTTTCCTATTCCTCAATTTTCATCAAGATCTATGTTTTACGCCTTTATTCCGACGGAGCCTAAATATTTGGTATAAGGGCATGGGATAGTGGGTGCACTAAAGAAAGACAAAGACCATGTACGTAAACATGGGCATAAAGTGGTGATTCATAGTTTTTGCCCCGAGAAATAAACATCCAAGAAACATATCCGGGTTGGTCCCATTTTTGTTCACTCTAGCCACCTACTCCTATGTGTGGATAGAAAATCTAGTCTGGTCACACCACTGTGTACAGCGTTACCCCTATATTTCCCTTTTCGACCAAGAGACCGGTTGGATGACCAGTATGTACTACTTTCACCCCCTTTCCTTCCTGTTTGTACCAAGTCCGATGTACATACTAAATTCCCCCACC
Source organism: Aegilops bicornis (assembly GCA_021605145.1). Taxonomy (NCBI): domain Eukaryota; kingdom Viridiplantae; phylum Streptophyta; class Magnoliopsida; order Poales; family Poaceae; genus Aegilops; species Aegilops bicornis. The sequence continues at coordinate 142,484,384 of CM038669.1, forward strand.
CCCACTTTATTTCTTGTTTGAACCAAGTACTCCCTCGTCCGGAATTACTTGTCATTAAAATGGATGTGTCTAGAACTAAAATACATATAGATACATCCATTTCAATGACAAGTATTTCGGACGGAGGGAGTACAAGATTCGATTCCATGAAGTAGCTTTACCTCTAACAATAGAAGAAAAAAATAGGTGACGTTGGACCATCCGATCGAGAGGGGCTGAGAGATAGAAAATGATGCACACGTAGCGACGTAGCGAGCTGGGGAAGTAGAGCTAAGGCGGTTTCAAACGAAGATATACCTGAAGGTCGTCGGGATGTGGATAGGTGGGCGGCGGGAGGCCGGAACCGCCCACAGGCAACGACAAAGGGATCGGAGGACCTCCCGCGCCGACGCTCGGCCAGAGATAATGGTGCAGCCGGCAGTGGGTCTCCTCCCTCACTGTCGACGACGGCCTAAACGCTGCCCCTCCTCCCCTTCACCGGTGGAGGGGGATACGTCCAGATCTGTAACCAGCGGTGAGGATAGAAAGCCAGTGATTTTTGAAGGGAGAAAGACAGTGTTACTGCCCCTATCTTGTTTAGATCTGGAGAGGATGAGAGTATGTGAATAGAGCAACCCTAGCAAGCAAGCGCGGAGGCTCCGGCCTATATATAAGTAGTGGGGTAGTTTTCCTTTTTCACTCCATCAAAACAATCGTTTAAAATTGTGTACTACTACATGCCAGGTCACGGTTTTTTTAGTTGCTGATTGTTTTTTGAGATAGCTACCCGCTTGTTCCAAGTGGTGTTGCTGCGTGCCAGGTCGCACTTTGTATCGTTCAAGTATGGTACTACAAGTCCCTCCATTAAATGAACAACCACCCCCTCGTAAAAATTGTGAACAAGCCCACGGCTAAAATTAGCGGAAACGTGGGTTGCCACAACATGCATTATTATTTATATTTTCTACTCCCTCCGTTCCTAAATATAAGTCTTTTTTATTAGCCACACCTAAGACAAGAATTTTTTTTATTAGCAGTGAACCCCACATGTCATAGACACAAAAATTGTGGCATGATTCCCTTAGGCAAGCCAAAGTGTGTCTAACAATTTGAGCAACTCGGGTTAGGCAAGTGTGTCAAGTGTGGGAAAAATAATGTGGCAACATAAGACAAACATAGTCACAATCCAAACAGCCCCGTAATTTTTGTGACATGCATGAAAATTTGGTTAGTTAAATTTATAGTCAAAATTTGGCAAGGTGCATCAAATCAACACATGCAAGTATCAAAAGGAAAGTCACGACATGCATGCATGCGTTGTACTCCCTCCGTTTCCAAATATAAGTCTTTTTAGAGATTGCAACAAGTGACTACATACGAAGCAGAATATGTCTACTCCTACATATGAAGTAGCCCATTTGAAATGTGTAAAAAGACTTTTATCGAGTGCAGTGCTTTGATGTGTCGCGTCAACTTGTACAAGACCGAGAAATTTGGTTACTACGACTCCCTCTCCCTCACGGACTGAGCTCCGGTGCCTTAACTGCACCTGCCTTTGGCTGAATGATAGGAGGGCCAACCACCTGTTGGGCCCACCTGTCATAGACGCAAAGGCAGGAGCAGTAAGTAGAAGCTTTCGCTACACGCTACCCCTCCCGCACGAGGTGGACAGACATGCAGCAGTGGATTCGATACTATAGAAGTAGGAGTAGCATCATTGTTCGTCTTCTCGAAGAGGCGAAGAGCCAAGCGCAACCCGAATGTGGCAGTTGCGAACGCTCGCGTGGTGCGGTTCCTTGGAGCACGCATATACTAGCCAGGCTCTTGCATGAGACAAAATTGCTACTCCCTCTTTTCCGGTTTATAGTGCTGAATTCAAAAATCTCATCAATCAATGTAGATGGTGAGTGGTGGAATACAGTTTGTAGTTTTGCAAAAGCACCTAATTAATGCTCTTGTTTTCCTAAAAAAATTATGTTTATCAATGCATTAATTGCAATGCATGCATGCATAAAGTACATGCATTGGTCAATTTTCTCTTAATACTTGCATGCAATGATTTAATGCACCTTGGAATCTGAAAATGTGATGGAAAACAACCAAATTGAGCCTTATAAAATGGAAAACATAAAATTTTGAGATAAGCCCTATAAACCTGAAAGGAGGGAGTATTTTTTAACAATTAAACTCCATTTTACATTGGTTGATACTCATTACGCATAGGTCCACAGCTTAGCACCGCTTTCCTCCACAGGGTCACCAATGTTTATTTGCTAATTAATAGCATTGCATGCAATGAACTAGCCATTGCAAGTCATTAAAAGCATGCACACTCATCTCTTATTAGTTGATATGTCAAGAAACAAGAAACAAGGTAGAAGTTAATGCACCGCGCCTAAGTGTTTTGGGACTATTTGGTTTTCGTAAGATGACTTACACACCTAGACGGAGGGAGTAGTATAGACCTGTAAACTGGAAAGGAGCATTTGCCTTTCTAGAGATTTCAACAAGTGACTAGACTACACCGTGTGCATTACCCCCTCCCTTCCGGTTTATAGGGCTCAAATCTCAAATCTCATGAACCAAGGCATTTTGCGATTGGAGGAATGTATCTCGTACTTTACAAAACTACCCTAATTAAACTCATGCATTAATTACGTAGTTCTCTCGTTTTCCTCTTCGCCTTGGTCGCGGTGCACAATATTGAGCACTCCTATATGACTAGCCGCTCTATCTACATGCGGGACATTTCAAAGCATCCGGGCCCGCGTGCCATCCACCAAATCACAGCGAGGTGCTACGGTAGAGACTCACCTGTCACCCGGTGTGGCCGTCATGACCGTCATATCACAAAACCCACATCTTTACCGGCGGTGGTAAGGTGGCCTCCAAGTTGGACTGGACGAAGCAACCATCATTTCATTGGGCAGCTCGTTCAAGCCCTTTCTTCCCTTTCTTGAAGAAAACCTCACTCTAGGCTACTCACTTACATCATTTTTCTTACATGCATCGAAGGAAAGGTGGGCGAATCAATTATGCTGCTATATTTTCATTCCAATAATCTTCTTTTTGCGAAGCACCGACCGATTCTCACATCCTATTCTTTTCCCGTTTTCATTGCGATTGTGGTTTCCTTTCGATTGCTTTTTGTTTGTCAGTTCATTGATGGATCCTGGAGCACTAGGCAAAGAGTTGCCAGCGGACAACCCACTGGAGACATCGATCTCCAGGAAGCAAGCACCGACCAACGAGTTGACCATGTTGGCGGGCCAACCCATGGAGACGAAGAACTCCAAGAAACAAGCACCGGCCAAAAAGTTGAGGACGTTGGCGGACGAACTCCTCAAAGAAAGTTGGAAGAACAGCAAGGGCCCCACCATGCTTACCCCAGGAACTCTGATTGCCACCTATGTGAGGCTCAAGACCGAGTTTGAGGAGATAGTCGCCGTTGAAGCGGTATTCCCGGCAAGGTGATGGCCCCATCGAGGGCGAGGAGATGGCCCCGGAGGGATGAGATCCTCCGGTGAGCTGCACAAGGTAAAAATAATGGCTTATTACCATAGTTGTGGTTTTGATTATTTGCAATGTGCTTGCTAATATGTTAGGGTTGTGCAGTGCGGTGGTTGTCCTTGATGATTCCGATGTCGTGGCCCGTCCTGTTGGCATCGCCCCGGAGATCGATTCCGATGCCGTTGTCCATCCTATGGACATCGCCCCAGAGATCGATTCCGATGTCGCGGTCAGTCCTGTGGACATCGCCCCAGAAATCGATTCCCATGCCGCTGTCCGTGCTGTGGTCATTGCCCGAGAGATCGATGACAAGAAATAGTTGGTCGTGCTAATCCTTCAGGGTAGTTTGCATTGCCCTGTGTTTAATTACCAGAACGATGCGTGTTATCAAACCATCTTAGGGCTATTGCACTGTCTTGTGTGGGCGGATCTTGCTACTTTTGTTTGATAGTGAATCACGCGATGAATCATGCGAACCCTCTCCGAGTTATGGAAACAGATGTATCCTCACCAACTTTTGATGTAATATATGGCATGCTTAGATGTAAGTTTGAACTGTTTATCATATCAGCAGGGCTTGTTTGATGATTCTTGGTGTTAGCAGGCTAGCTCATGCGAGCTATAGTACTTGCAAAACACTCACCGAAGAGAAAGCGTTGGGGCTGATGAGCTCGTGGTACGCTTATACTTATCCCTCGTCGATCGACCAATAGCCCTAGCTCCTAAAATTGTAGGCTTAGCGATCGATCAGACAATAGTCGACATACATTCAGGCCTGATTTGGTTCATAGGGTAGGGAAATCATAGTAAAAGTACAGAGAACGTGCAACACAAAATCATAGCAAAGGCAGAGGACGTACTCCTCCGTTCCAAAATAGATGACCTAGGCGGGCTAGTTTGGCCTAGTGGGTTTCGGTGATATGGCGTGATGCAGTGTCGTCCGGTCTTGGCGTGTGGTAGCGATATTATGAGTACAGTAAGTTTTCTTGAAGAAGCGGAATTCAACGAAGTCATGATGGTTCCTTCGTCCGAACAACTTACAATGGGAAAGGTTGGGCCTGCGATACGACCGGGTAGACCAGGATAATTTTGTGCATGGCGGTGGACCGGGATGGTCGACGTCCCACATGTCGGCGAATGAAAGTATTCTTTCCGATATAGAGGACGAGCAGCAGTATTCATTGTTTATTTTTGATGAAAGCTATTGTCTCCACTCGTTACTCCTTGACTTTGTCAATGCCTCTCTCTCCTCCACATAAGCGGGGACTACTTGCTAAGCATGCAGTGGGCAGTGGCGTCTTGAGGGGCCAGACGGTGAGAGCGGGCTCGAAGCGGTCCGGACTCAAAGATGGCCCACCTCACATTATCACCATATATTTCTTGGAGTCCGTCTTGGCGCGGTGGGCGATCTCTTCTCCCTCCCCCGTTTCTCCCTTCTCAGCCGACGCCCGCCGAGCGATTAGATTTCGGCTATCGACGATTTATTCAATTACGGTCCCACATGTCAGTGAAATTGCAAGACAACGTGTGTCTCCTATGGTGAGCGGCGTGCGAGCCGGACTGTCGGGGTTGCGACGCGTACGAGTCGTAAGTGTGCCGCCTTTTCCTTTAGAACTTGCGAAGCGTAACATTTTCGCGTGATCGATCGATAGAAATCCAGAACAAAATGACGAGGGTGGTGCTTTCCCGCTCGTTAGGCGGGCTAGTTCGAGTGATATGACGTGCTACAGTGCCGTCCACTTGCTCCATTTTTATGTAAGCAAGAGTTTACACTCTTACGCAGGAGGAGTGCGAAACACCGCGGATCTGATTTTGATCGAGGCATAACTGTTCCCTGCCAAATAATGGAGGATTGTTAGCGATTATAGCATGATAGTTAGGGCATCTCCAGCGCTGGCCCACAAATTTACACCGGCATCTGTCCGAGGACACTGATGGATGCCATCCGATGCTGCCCGCATACCTTCCGACAACTATATGAACTAACTGGACGAAATTCGTGCAAACAAAGCAAATTTCATCAAATTAACCGGATGAAATTCATTACATTTCAAAAACTTTTCCAACAAACTGGACGAAATTCATTACATATTTCGCACAAACCATACTAAAACCTACTGTAAACCTAATCTAAACGATCGCCGGCACCCGGCCACCATGTCCGGCCATGAACCCGAGAAAGCCGGCCATTGCCTTTGCCTCCTCCTCATCCGCCTCGATAACCTCCTCCTCCGGAGCACAAGGTTCTGAAGATTTCCGCCTAAACATCACCATCAAGCGGCTAATCGGCCGCTGATGTTTACCCCACCAAGCTTGGCGTCGACTGAGTGGAGTAGCGGTGGCCTTCCCGGGACCAGAGCGGCGGAGACCTACCGTGTACTACTCTTCCTCGCTGCCGGCTGCGCCCGCGCACGCACGCCGGCTTCGTGGTACATCGAAGAGAGCTTTGGAGCGCGCCCGGAGCGGAGCCGCCGATGTCCCTCGTCTGCTCCTGCGACAGTACGTCCAAGAGAGCTTGGGCGCCAGAGGCCATGGTTGAAGTGGTGCCGATGAAGGAAGGACCGGAGGAGAATAAGTGTGGGTCTTTGGCTATGGCTGGGAGCTGGGGCTCAAGTTAATATAGTGGGCGAATGGCAATGAGCCGCGGCAGACGGATGGACAACTGGCGCCGGAGTAGGTTCGTCGGGCGTGAATGCGGACGCTGCTTCAGTGACTTAACTGCAGATGCGTTTGGGTTACTGACATGTGGGCCCAACGGGCGTCTGGCCCGCATGTCAGTGACACACCAATTGCACCTGCAGTTAAGTCCGGTGAATGCGGCATTGACATTCTGGAGAGACGGTGACCATTTCAGACGGGAAGCGCGCTAGCGATGGAAGGGGTTTCGGTGTGCAGTGGCACTAAGATCGGTCGCTCACGATAGTACATACTCCGTACCATACTACCATAGTACCCTCTCTAGCTTAGGTTGTTTTATAGATTGTCGTTGTGATGGACGATATACATGAGCAAGGCGGTCCGAGTATGACCGTTGGTGTTGAGCCAGGTGAATACATGCTCGGCGTTCGCGTAGGCCGCCATCAAACGCGTCTAAATGATTGTCGGGAACCGGGCGCCGCAGTGATGGGCTTGCCGTTCGCGTTGCACCATGAGCAGGACTTTGATTTAGAGGCGGCGTGCATGCATTAGCATGCTTTGACAGCTTGAGCGTGAGTGTCGACGCGAAGTATTTCATTTTCATTTGGCTGACGAGGGTGCGTTGCAGCGACGAGTCCGTGGTTTGATTCCCCACATACGCATAATTTTGGTTTTTATAGTATTTCTTTCTCCATTCACAGGTAGGCCCGCGTAGATAGATGAAGAACACAAGCTGATGAGGTGCATGCGGACTGTTTGACTGGTCAACCATACAAATACGGAGCTATACGCTGAGCCGGTGACCGTATAATCACCATATCTCGTATACAATGATCAAAGTGAGCTATCAAACAAGTTCGATGACTGCCAATGCATTTTACTCGGTAATAAATGACTAGGATTGAAGGGGAATCCAAATTTGCTTCGTCTTCTGTCCTTGAGCTCTTGACAAACCAATGCACTATACGGTTGTCCGGCCACTCCACCCCAGAGCTCTCACCAAGCGTCGTTCATGCCACCGCGCCGCACACTAACCGGTAAGGCAAAGATGGCATCCCGCCGCGCCGAGTTCCTCGCCGCCCACGACCGCACACAAAATGGTAGGGAAGCGATGGCATCCCGCCATGCCGAGTTCATCGCCGCTCGCGACCTCACAACTATGTGAGAGGAATTTGAAGATGCCAAGGCCGAATGGGCGGTAGAGCAAGAGGCGGCCAAAGCCACACAGAGGGAGCGGAAAAGTCAGAAAGCACTCAAGAAAAGAGAGGCCCGCCGCCGCAAGAAAGAAAAGGATGCACGCGCTGCTGCGGAGAGGTCGGCGGAGATCCAAGCACGGTGGGGTGTCGCCGACAAAGCCGGGAAGGAGAACGACGGCGTCGGCCAGCATGTGAGAAGTAGTAGTACTAGTAGTTAGTGTGTGTGTGCGTAATGCGAGTGCGAGCATGTACCAGTACTACTAGTTACTCTTTGTAGTTTTTAGAGCAAATTACGATTACATTAGCCTAGACTAAATGGAAAAATTCCTCTCCTAAGCATCAAATGGCATCTCTTTCTCTATAGGAATTGAGATGCATGTCATCTCACTTCCTATGATTTTCATATTCCTATCCTATGAACGAAAGGAGGCCTCTGTTGGAGTAAATCGTAGCTAGCGATCTTCTTTGGTACAATAGTTTTCTTCAAGAAGCGGAATTCAACGAAGTCATGATGGTTCCTTCGTCCGAGCAACTTCAAAGTGGGAAGTGGGCCTGTGATTTGTGGCTCATTAGTCATTGTTCTGCGGCGTGACGACCTGGGTGACTCTCCCTTGGAGTTCTGCGTGCATGGCAAGTGGACCAGGATGGTCGACGTCCCACATGTTGGCGAACAGAAGTATTCTTTCCGATATCGAGGAGCCAGGAAACTGCGTGGTATAGTATCACTGCTGATTGGTTCGCAAAAAAAATAGTATCACTGCCGATTTATAATTATTTTTTATTTCCGATGAATGCTAGCGTTTCAACTCTTACGACAAAGGGTGCCAAACACGGCACGTGCTGGATGTCCCACACGTCAGCGAAAGGAGTGGGACATGAACAGCGTGGTAGAGTCCAGCGTAAAAAAAACAACGTGGTAGAGCGTCTCCACTTCTTCCACTTCTGGGTCGGAGACCACGCGTAGTAGTACTTAGTGGTATGAACGATACAAATTGCGACCTGGAGAGAAAGACACGTCTAGTTGGAAGGTCTCGGGGCATACACGTAAACAAATATAAAAGTTAATATGTGCCTCCAACTAATATAGTAGTAGTAGAGTACTTAGGCACGTACTCCATAACATCACCGTGCATTGCACGTACAACATTTAGTGGTAGTACGTAGTAAGAGACAAATGCCGCCTAAGAGTTCCCTTCTCGACCTACTTTTGGGTGTTTGGTAGAGTGTATGGAGGGTGCATGAGTCCGCACTAGTTTAGCACAAATACACTAGAAGCATGCATGAAGAGGGGTGTTGAGTTGAGCATGCATGAAGAGGGAACAATTATGCTGAGACGAGAACGCAACCAAACACACCCTATATGCCATGCATGTTCATACCATTTGTGCCTTTCTACTTCACTTACTGCGCTACATTACTCAGGTTCGTACGTCCACTCCTGGGTACATGTCCATCTCGTAGTTCCAGTCCCACGTGTTCTTCATATATATGTAACGATCCTTGCATAACACGTGCACCTTGATGCTAGATGTCTCGCGTGTTGGCAAAAGGATGAACAAAGCTGACATAAAAAAATAGAGTGGAAGAACATAGATTACGGACGACCGAGAAGGAGCAAGGAACCTCGTGGTGGAGCGTCTGCACTCATAATATTTAATATTATTCAGCGATATAAAATTAACCAATCATCTCCACACTGGACTGGAAGAGTACGAAACACGGCAGCCCAGTGTAGTTACATCATACTAGTACATGGCTAACCCACGCTTATCATCATATTTCTTGGCTTCCGTATGCGACACCTATCTCTAGTAATCCAAAGACTGAATCGCTTCTCCCTCCTCGTCTCTATCAAAGTGCGGCGGGCTGGCATTTCTGCCGTCTATTGAGGTCGATTAACTATCACATGTTAGTGAAATGCCAAGAGCATTCTAAAAAATTTCTTTCACGTTCTGTTTTCAAAAAGAAAAAAATCCTTTCACGTACGAATTTGCCTGTATGCCTTGAGCAACTTTCATGTCCTATACTGTTCCTGTTTGATACTCTAACTTAGCTAGAGGTTAGACTAACTCATGACTAACCTTGAACTAACTGTAGCCAAAGAGGTGTTTGGGTGACAGGGTTAGATTGACAATAAATGCACTTCATGGAGAGAGAAAAGTGATTTTTCAGTGGTCCCAATGAGAACTATCTCCAGTTAGCACCTCTTGGGTGGGATAGGTTTTTTTTTGTGGGTTCGGTGCAACTTGCTCCAATTTAAACCGTCATGCTTGGATACTTTAGGGCTATTTGATCCCCAACTAGCTCAAACTCACTCTAACCCATGGATCCAAACAGGGCCTATGGCCAGTCTCGACGCGGAGCAGTCGCGTGCACCGGGAAGCGGCGCTCTCTCGGTCGTCGCGCCACTTCAAAGCCGGCGCTAGTGAGAGGTCGCCTCCGCTCTGGCCGGGCATTAATACGGCACTGACGCTCCAGGGCGACGCTGACCGTTTCACGCGGGAAGCGCGCGCTGGCAAGGGAGTATAGGTTTTGAACCGTTTCAGGTGTAGTACTGGTAGTTTGCAAAACTACTCAATTATTGCACTCAGTTTCCTAAGAAATTGTGGTAAAACGTTACTCCACAGCCCGCTTCCCTTCTCCTTCCTCTTCCACCGCCCGCGCACGTCCGCGGGAAGCAACCGATCAACCCTTATATAGGAGTGCTAGCACAAAAAGATGCATGCATGACCACTAAAATTTCCATATTAAAGTGCCGCTCCGGCGGGAGTATGACGTATGTTGTTACCTTCGGCCGGCCCATGGCTACCGGGCGATGGGGACCAGAGAAGAGGTGGCGGGAGGGGAATGAATGCAGCTACTGTTTGGGTTTGCCTTCCGGCTTAAGTAAATGCGCACCATCACGTGTACCCGCGGGTGCACAAATTGTAACATACTCGTGTCTGCTTAAGTGGGCGTCCACGAATCGTGTGTGTGTGAGAGAGAGATTCTGAGAGACAGAGTGCGTGTGTGTGACTCTGCTCTTCGGACATGTACTCAACCTTTTGCATCGGGATATAAGTATAATGGTATTTACTTTAGCTAGTGATTTACGTGGCCATGTTAACGTGGTTGTGTCAAAAAAATGTCACTTCCTGCCCGTGATTTGCGTTATATAATTACAAGCAAGATTCTCGTGCATTGAACGGAACATCAATATGCATTTTTTTACAAAACACCTGTTGTGATTGACCCATGCAGGAGTAATCCCATGTGTAAAAACTAATGATATCTTGAGAATTTTATCAAAAAACTGGTATCTCGAGAATGTCATCGAAAAAATGAAAGATGAGAGATAAGGCGAGGAGGAGTGGAGTGTGGTGGTGACTGGTGGTCGGAATGGGCGGAGGCATGGGGATGGACGGCGCCGGCAGGCGGCAGCGGCCACCATGCATGCTAGATTGTTCCAGAGACTTATTCCTTTTTTAATTGCTGAGCAATGAGGTTGCGGGAGATAATGATGTGGAGAGAGGTGCGGGTATCTTTTGTAAAATTATCATAGTTGTCAGGACCCCGATCCTAAGTCACACCGATCTAGCATGTAACCCATCATATCACTTTGCGGCCTCACGCACGGTATTCCCACGGGTGTCGCCTTACCATGGCCCGGGACCGTTTGCGTCTTTGGCTCACGTATATGATAGTGTCGCTAGCATCCATATGACAAAGAACCCGGGCCGACATGGCTAGTCGTGAACCCAAAGCGGCGCTAACCCATGGGGACAGGCATACATGAATCACATCGAGCATGTCGGTCATCAACGTATGTATTCGGGTAGCACTGGGCTAACAGGACTCCGGTATCCCGGCTGCTGTAGCAGGCTAGGCAGGACTCGAATAACACCGTGACATTTCCCGAAGGGACAGACATAGGAGAAGTGAAACACATGCCGCCAGTCAAGTGTCCAAGCAGTAGTCTTTGGGCTAGCAGGACTCCGGTGAACCGGGACTGTAGCGGACTACTATCGCTCGGAGGCACGAGACTACATTTCCCCATATGAGAGGCTGCCAAGGATAAACAACTAGTTTGTCGGATCCCACACATACCAAGCATTTCAAACATACACACAATATGCTCAATATGTGCAAATACGACGTGGCATCACAACATAACTCTACGACTCAAAATATTATTCATTAGGCTCCGAAGAGCGAGATATTACAAACATGGGTCTCATGACCCAACACTCAGAGCATACAAGTCAAAGCACAAGCGGAAGCTAATCATGTCTGAGTACAGACAACTATAAATGAAAAGGCTGAGAAGCCTGACTATCTACCGAGATCCGCCGAGGCACAAGATCGTAATGAGGTAACAAGCTAAACGTCAAGTCCACGTGGAACTACTAGCGAGACCGACGTCTCTCGCAAAACATAAAATAAGCAAACGTGAGTACAATTGTACTCAGCAAGACTTACATCGAACTAACTACATATGCATCATTATCAAAAGGGGTGGTGGAGTTTGACCGCAAGCCAGCTTTGACTCGGTGGCTATCCTGAACTACATCGCAAGTAACTCTTTGAGGTGGCGCACGAGTCCACATATTCACCATATCAATACTCCACTATGGACCCGCTCCCGTCTCCCTACGAGAACGCCATCCATAGCACTCACGCTTATCTTGCGCATTTTAGAGTATCCACTTTCACTTGTCTATGAACTATGCAAGGGGTCCAAGTTTCCATATCCGAGGAATCCGGCTATTCGAATAGATAATGATAACCTGCAGGGTGTACTTCTTCACACACGCTCTCGCCACTTATCGCACCATACATCGTCATGTACCTCGGCAACCTTCAAGCGGAAGCCGGGCGAGGAGTCGGCCACGACCGACTAACCACACAAGTCTCTCGTCAGGTTTATCGCCTATTCGGGTTCCATCCGCAAGGAGATCCGGCCGGGTGTCGCTCACGGCCCCAAACGATGTGAGCAGGGTTCCCAAGCCCACCAACCGGGTGCCACTTGGTACACCGTACATCAGGTTGCCTAGTCATCCCAAGCCCACTGCATCGGGTGCCACTTGGTAGACTACTAACACTACCTACAAACACCAGAAACTAGTTGCAACTCCCGGATGAGATCAAGTTGATTAATAAGTCGAGAGGGTCGAGTTACGGAACCCAATGTGTGGTAGTAACTGTTCATGGATCACAAACACAGAACTCAGTTCTCGAGGACGGCTGCAATGAGACAACCCACCATGTACTCCTACATGGCCTCTCACCGCTACCTTTACCAAATCGTGTTCACACACTTAGCTCACACACAATAGGACATGTTCATAACAATTCCAATTCGTTCCCGATGAATCAGACCCGACTTAACTCTAAGCAGTAGCAGGCATGACAAACAAGCAAAAATGAGTAGGCACAACATGGCTCAAACAATTCCTACTCATGCTAGTGGGTTTCATCTAATTACTGTGGAATGACAGGTCATGCAAAGGATCAAGGGGTTCAGCTACCGCAGCAAGTAACACATGAGACGTTGTTGTCCTAATGCAGTAAAATAGAGCAGGAGCGAGAGAGTGGGATTATATCGGAATGAACAAGGGGTTTTTGCTTGCCTGGCACTTCTGAAGATAATATAGTTCTTCATCGGTGTCATCGAACTCATCGTCGGTACATCGTCTACCGGGAGGGGACAATTACCGGCAAACAAGAGAGAACACAATTAATGCAATGCACATTCACATGAATGACATGTCATATTAAGGTACTGAATTCACCTAATGCAATAATAACCCAAGTTAGTTGAAGTGGAATTCAAACAAGGTTGAATTCCAACTCCAAATTCATAAATTACCCTAATCATGATTCATCCTATTCAGTGAGGTTAACTTGTTCAAACATGCATGATCATGGCATAAACAGATTCTTCATATTTTTCTGATCATTTTTCATATATAAATTATTTCAATCCGAGTTACGGTTGAATTTCTATGAATTTTAGAAGTTTAGAGTATTTTCTGGAATTTACTGAATTAAATTAAATCTTGAAACCTAGTTATTGCGTCAGCCTGACGTCAATGTGACGTCAGCGGGTCAACTGGGTCGCTGTCCAGGTCAACTCTGACGCTGGGACCCGCACGTCAGTGTAACAGGGCAGGGACAGAGGCTGACTAGTGGGTCCGGGTCAACGATGACGTGGCAAAGTCAAAGCTGAGAGGCGGGCCCCCTGAGATTAGTATTAATCTAACAGAGAATTTAAATTAATTAATCCGAACCGGGGCCCACATGTCAAAGAGAGGGGGTTAATTAGTGCTAATAATATGGCCACGTCGGCACTTGCCGGAATTTGGCCGGGCGGGCGACCAACCGAAGCGGCGTGGCCCGCCGGAGTGCGCTTAGGGCGGGCCGGGCGCCTGAGGGTACCAGAAGGGAGCCCGTGATCCCGCCGCATCTAGGGGGACCAACGGGAGGTGCGGGCGGCCGGAATCCCGCCGGCGAGCTTTGGCGGCGGCCGAGTTCGGGAATCCAAGCTTTAGGCGTTACGGGCACGACGGGCGGGCCGATGGGCTCTACTGGTTGCCGGGATCACCATGAACACGCTTGAAGGCAACAAGCGCAGTGGAGGAGCTTGGGAGCACGAAGCTCACCGTCCATGGCGTGGCCGAGCTCGGGTTCGGTGGGGCAGCTAGCTAGGGGACGTAAATCAAATGCACGGAGTGAGGGAAGAGAAGAGGAGCTCACGAGGAGTGCGGAGGTGGCCTCGGCGTGCTCGGGAGGGGCTGGTGACGACGGGAGGTCGCCGCGATCTCGGTGGCCCGAGGAGGAAGAAGGCGTCGAGGACGGCGCTCGGGGCTCTTCTGGTCGCGTGAGACGACGAGGAGGACGAGGGCGGCAGCGGAGCTCGAGGACGTGTCGGAGGCGTGGGGATGGCTGTGGTCATGGGTATGGCGAACGGCGACGAGTTCGTTCGGGTTCGGCAGAGAGCGAGACAGAGAAGGGGAGGAGTTCGGGAGAGAGTGAGAGGGGCCAGGGGTCGGGGAGGCACGTGGCGTCGTCGTGGCGTTCGGGGACCTGGCCCACAAGGCGTCGGTGGAGTGAGGCGGCAGGTGGTGGAGGTGGCTGGCGCTGGCAAAGGCTGGCCGGCTGCACGCGCCTGCCCTCCCCGGGCAGAGGAGGAAGGCGACAGGAAGGAGGCGGTGGTGGGCTGGGCCACCAACCGGCTGAGCGAGGGAGGGGAAAGAAGGTTGGGCGGGTGGGCTGCCAGGTGAGGCAGTGCAGTTCCTCTCTCTCTTTTATTATTTATGGTTTTTCCTATTTGTTCTGTTTTGTTTTAGCTTAGTAAAATACTAAACCATTTTATAAAATCCTGAAAATAATTGTGGGCATTAACTAAATTATTACAGAGGCCCTTAACTATTTTCAGAATTGTTGGAGCATTTAAAAATAATATTAATAGTATTTAAATGCCCCAATTCAAATACAATATGGTTTATTCAAAATCCAAAAATGCCTTGGAAAAATATCCATCACCTCTGGATATGGTTTTCACCTTTTCCATTAATCATGAACATTTTGCAAACCACTTTGGGTTTTAGAAAATATTTTGAATTTAAACCTATTTGAATTGCTTTAGTGCTAGGGCTTGATCATCCCCATTTCAAATTTCATGGAAATTAAACATGATGCATGGATGCAATGCTACTAGTTACAAGCAAACTCTAGGGCTGATCTGGGGCTGTGACAGCTCACCCCCACTAAACAAGAATCTCGCCCCGAGATTCAAGACCGAGGTAAGAGGAAAAGGAAGTCACAAACTATCACAATCTTCATGATCCATTTGCCCTTCTCAAGATGTTGATTTACTCCATCATCTTGGTCTTGACGTCTTTGCTTTCAAGATCTTCACTCGACACGACAATAGAAAGAAGGGGGAAACCCTACATGATTCGATCTTCATGAAGATCAGGTAACATGATCAACTCACGGACTGAGACGGTGACACATCTCGAGTTGAGACACAAAACACATCGAGAGGAATGGAAGAACAAAGGACGGGGTTTGATTGGTGGCAACCATTCCACGCTTAGAAAGATGGTGGATGGTGTCAAGGTGGCGAGAAGATATTTACCATGATTCAATAACGGGCCACCTCGAGAAAGGGTGACGCGAGGAACTATTCCCTTAAGTGGCAAAAAGAATTACTTTTGATACAGAGATCATTGAAACTCTTTATACCAGCCTAGGGCAATCACAAGCGATCATTTGGTGGAATGCAAAGAAATGGTACACCCGGACTAGAATGGATGATGTGGACTACCTTGTTGAAGACAACGCAATGGATGATTTTTGCTTATCATCGGAGGTGGAGGGACCCATGGTAAGTCCACTTTTGAGGATGATCTTGAACAGAAATTACTACGAAGGCAGCCCATAGTGAAATGGCATAAGGACGGTGCAAGCTGGGAAACGAAATGCAAGCTGTTCGAATGTTCCAACCATCATATCTGCCGAGATTCAGATCTGGTTGGTGTTAGGATATTCAGGACTCAAAGACGTCTGAAAAAGGAAAGGTTGCAACACAATTTGACGAGATGGCGTTGCGAGATTCTCGGGACATGAACTATGATAGCAAGCCCCAAAACATGAGCTGGTTACGCTACAAACCTGTGAACACACCGTCCTAGACAAGCATGACCACATGGTAGTCTTATAATAAAACACTATCGAAGTTCGGTGGGGAACCATAATCGAGGATATTGAAGTTTAACATAAGTCATATGATTAGCTCTTATGAAGAAACTTCTTCTCCTTGTACAAATCAGTTAGTGGCTTGGTGTGCTAGGAATACATACGGAATGAAGATGATCAGATCTATCAAACCATAGAATACTTCACACATGCATGGTGACTTGGAATGATTCGGAGGAAGCAAAACAAACCTTTCTCAAATTCATGGCGGCAACTTACACCAGATGCACATGAACTAGAGGAAGTCACTACTTTCATCCAAACATATGCTTCATGAATGAAACACGAAGAAATGCTTACACAAGTTTCCAATACTAGGTTGATGCTCAACATGACTCATGGGGAGACAAATGCTACTGATGGGCTCAACAGCAACTTATCGAAATTTCCATATCACGGGACTTCCACCATCATGTGAACACGGTGATAGCATTGGTCAGACCAAAAGATATAATGGTGTATGCTCGAGGGATCAACCACGAGTAAGACAACATTACGAATATCATTGGTTCTGATTTGACTTGACAATGGCCCATACTCAAATCAAAGAATTGGTAGGACAATAGATCCAACAACTGATCACGAGGAACGATCGATGAAGATATCATCTTTCTTCAACACACACTACACAAGAATATCCCTTTGGATCGAACTAGGTTAGGCAAGCTTTATCTTCCAACTCTCCAAGTTATTGTCTAGCTTAACCAACTAGCTCAGGGTATCCAACACAGATTCTTGGAGAAGGGTGGTTCACAAGAAACCAACTTGATCACGAGCCCAACATAACAGTCTGGAAACAACCCGATAACACTTCCAAGAAGATATTTGGAAAGTCACGAACCACCGGTATGTTACTAAGCTCGAGAACAATCTTGCTTTTGAGGGCAAGACGAATTTATCAAATGAGTGAGGACTTGGCACAATCCTAACTCATCAATCGAGGGGTGCACCAGAAGTAAGGACTAGGTAGCACGATCAATCTTAGAATGATGGTTTAATAACCAACACGCCAAGAATGAGAGTATTGTCCATTTACTACCAAGCAACGAGTGGCTCAGAGTATTGATTTCGTACCTCACAATTCACTTGCCGGCATTCCGGTTACAACAACACGGAACCGAGGAATGAATAATGATAGCGAGAGTATCACTGCGTCAAGAATTCCTAAGAGGTTATGCAATTCCCATGACATTCTTGACATAAAGATGGTAACACTCCAAGGTAGAACAGAACAAAAGCTGGATTGGCATTTGATCTGCGGGATACAACTACTTTGATCCAATCCTGGATATGGATGAGGTACTGGAGTTTGTTTCTCCTAGTCATTCTAGAATAGAATGGCTTGACGGGCCACAAGGACAAAATGCATCGATGAACACAAATGCACACATACCCTTGGCTATCAATTGATAGATGAAGGTCAGAATGCAACTGAAGAGAGCAACTCAGAGGAACATATAATTTTCTGAGTTGTGGATGCACGGATTAGTATGTCGAACGAAGCTCAACATTTCTTCCGGATAATCCATGCAGAAGAGGTAGAACTGGCAGAGTCACAATTATGAACGGAGAACTCCTCAAGAGCACTCTAGTTGTGATCTTTTGGTTCAACAAACTTCTGCCATAAGTGGTTCATGGTATTTGGAAGAAGGATATACCACGGACCTCGAGGACTATCGCAAAGATTACTAATATCCTAAAGGCACTAGCAATACTAACAACATGAAGTAGGATGAATCTCGGGTTCAGAAACCCAGGAGTAGAATGCCTACTACTAAATGGCATCACGGGATGCTTTCGAAGGTGATGGCCAGAATCATCACACTGGGGATACAAAAGCGTTGCTAAGTTGCTAGGTGACTTCCTAAACACCTAAGGTCATAATAATAACTCCACATATATGTCGAGGCAATGGGGTACCTCATTCGGGTTGGTGTGCTTAATCTGGCCCAAAAAGGACATTGGAAACGGAAGGGAAGGACTTGCAAATGCATCAGACTATTTAGAGACCTGGGATGATTCGGACAGCATAACAGCGGTAAATGCTCAAAATGATTTGGGACATCCTGCAAGAATGGTGGCATAACCACTCAACAACATCATAACAAGATTCTGAGATCAACAGTTATCATACAGAAATAGTAGGAACTGAACTGGGGATTAGAACCAACAATCTTAAAGGTCTATGGGTTAGTAACACGTCATCCTGATAGATAGATGAGAAGCCTAGTTCTTAAACCCCGTAGAAGAGAAGAGGATGACTCAGATCAGAAGGTCATGAGGTATAAGGAATAAAAAGAGCCTTACGTTCCCTTCCACAAACAATTCCCTTATATAACTAAAGCATTTCTAGACACAACTTCGACCAGTTTGGCTTGGTAATCCTACAGCAACAAAGCTCGATACCAACGCCGTCAGACCCCGATCCTAAGTCACACCGATCTAGCATGTAACCCATCATATCACTTTGCGGCCTCACGCACGGTATTCCCAATGGTGTCGCCCTA
Organism: Aegilops bicornis; assembly: GCA_021605145.1. Taxonomy (NCBI): domain Eukaryota; kingdom Viridiplantae; phylum Streptophyta; class Magnoliopsida; order Poales; family Poaceae; genus Aegilops; species Aegilops bicornis. The sequence continues at coordinate 142,502,955 of CM038669.1, forward strand.
CCATGGCCCGGGACCGTTTGCGTCTTTTGGCTCACGATATGATAGTGTCGCTAGCATCCATATGACAAAGAACCCGGGCCGACATGGCTAGTCGTGAACCCAAAGCGGCGCTTAACCTATGGGGACAGGCATACATGAATCACATCGAGCATGTCGGTCATCAACGTATGTATTCGGCTGTAGCGGCTAACAGGACTCGGTATCCCGGGCTGTAGCAGGCTAAGCGGGGACTCCGAATAACACCGCGTGACATTTCCCGAAGGGACAGGACATAGGAACAAAGTGAAACACATGCCGGCCAGATCAAGTGTCCAAGCGGTAGTCTTTGGGCTAGCGGGACTCCGGTGAACCGGGCGGACTACTATCGCCGGAGGCACGAGACTACATTTCCCCATATGAGAGGCTGCCAAGGATAAACAACTAGTTTGTCGGATCCCACACATACCAAGCATTTCAAACATACACACAATATGCTCAATATGTGCAAATACGACGTGGCATCACAACATAACTCTACGACTCAAAATATTATTCATTAGGCTCGAAGAGCGAGATATTACAAACATGGGTCTCATGACCCAACACTCGTGAGCATACAAGTCAAAGCACAAGCGGAAGCTAATCATGTCCGAGTACGCATAACTATAAATGAAAAGGCTGAGAAGCCCGACTATCTACCAGATCTGCCGAGGCACAAGATCGTAGCTGAGGTAACAAGCTAAACGTCAAGTCCACGTGGAACTACTAAGCGAGACCAGCGTCTCTCGCAAAACATAAAATAAGCAAACGTGAGTACAATTGTACTCAGCAAGACTTACATCGTAACTAACTACATATGCATCATTATCAAAAGGGGTGGTGGAGTTTGACCGCAGCAAGCCAGCTTTGACTCGGTGGCTATCTTGAACTACATTTGCAAGTAACTCTTTGAGGTGGCGCACGAGTCCACATATTCACCATATCAATACTCCACTATGGACCCGCTCCCGTCTCCCTCACGAGAACGCCATCCATAGCACTCACGCTTATCTTGCGCATTTTAGAGTATCCACTTTCACTTGTCTATGAACTATGCAAGGGTCCAAGTTTCCATATCCGAGGAATCCGGCTATTCGAATAGATAATGATAACCCTGCAGGGTGTACTTCTTCACACACGCTCTCGCCACTTATCGCCTACAGACATCGTCATGTACCTCGGCAACCTTCAAGCGGAAGCCGGGCGAGGGAGTCGCCACGACGACTAACCACACAAGTCTCTCGTCCAGGTTTATCGCCTATTCGGGTTCCATCCGCAAGGAGATCCGGCCGGGTGTCGCCACGGCCCCAAACGATGTGAGCAGGTTCCCAAGCCCACCAACCGGTGCCACTTGGTACACCGTACATCAGGCCTAGTCTGTCCCAAGCCCACATGCACTGGGTGCCACTTGGTAGACTACTAACACTACCTACAAACACCGTAAACTAGTTGCAACTCCCCGGACAGAGATCAAGTTGATTAATAAGTCGAGAGGGGTCGAGTTACCGAACCCAATGTGTGGTAGTAACTGTTCATGGATCACAAACACGTAACTCAGTTCCTCGAGGACGGCTGCAATGAGACAACCCACCATGTACTCCTACATGGCCTCTCACCGCTACCTTTACCAAATCGTGTTCACACACTTAGCTCACACACAATAGGACATGTTCATAACAATTCCAATTCATTCCCGATGAATCAGACCCGACTTAACTCTAAGCAAAGAGCAGGCATGACAAACAAGCAAAATGAGTAGGCACAACATGGCTCAAACAATTCCTACTCATGCTAGTGGGTTTCATCTAATTCTTGTGGAATGACAGGTCATGCAAAGGATCAAGGGGTTCAGCTACCGCAGCAAGTAACACATGAGACGTTGTTGTCCTAATGCAGTAAAATAGAGCAGGAGCAAGAGAGTGGGATTATATCGGAATGAACAAGGGGTTTTGCTTGCGGCACTTCGAAGATAATATAGTTCTTCATCGGTGTCATCGAACTCATCGTCGGTACATCGCTCTAGGGAGGGACAATTACCGCAAACAAGAGAGAACACAATTAATGCAATGCACATTCACATGAATGACATGTCATATTAAGGTACTGAATTCACCTAATGCAATAATAACCTGTTAGTTGAAGTGGAATTCAAACAAGGTTGAATTCCAACTCCAAATGCTATTTCATAAATTACCCTAATCATGATTCATCCTATTCAGTGAGGTTAACTTGTTCAAACATGCATGATCATGGCATAAACAGATTCTTCATATTTTTCTGATCATTTTTCATATATAAATTATTTCAATCCGAAGTTACGGTTGAATTTCTATGAATTTTAGAAGTTTAGAGTATTTTCTCGAATTTCTTGAATTAAATTAAATCTTGAAACCTAGTTATTGCGCCACCGACGTCAATGTGACGTCATTGGTCAACTGGTCGCTGTCCAGGTCAACTCGACGCTGGGACCCGCACGCCGATGTAACAGGCGAGGACAGAGGTCGACTAGTGGGTCCGGGTCAACGATGACGTGGCAAAGTCAAAGTTGAGGCGGGCCCCGAGATTAGTATTAATCTAACCGAGAATTTAAATTAATTAATCCAGCACTTTGGGGCCCACATGTCAAAGAGAGGGGGTTAATTAGTGCTAATAATATGGCCACGCCGGCACTTGCCGGAATTTGGCCGGGCGACCAACCGAGCGGGCGGTGGCCCGCCGGAGTTGCGCTTAGGGCAGCGGGCCGGGCGCTACCGAGGGTACCAGAAGGGAGCCCGTGATCCCGCGCATCTAGGGGGACCAACGGGAGGTGCGGGGGCGGCCGGAATCCCGCCGGCGTCGAGCTTTGGCGGCGGCCGGAGTTCGGGAATCCAAGCTTTAGGCGTTACGGGGCACGGCGGGCGCGACTGATGGGCTCTACTGGTTGCTGGGATCACCATGAACATGCGAAGGCAACAAGCGCAGGTGGAGGAGCTTGGGAGCACGAAGCTCACCGTCCATGGCGGCCGGAGCTCGGGTTCGGTGGGGCAGCTAGCTAGGGGACGAAATCAAATGCACGGAGTGAGGGGAAGAGAAGAGGAGCTCACGAGGAGTGCGGAGGTGGCCTCGGCGTGCTCGGGGAGGGGCTGGTGACGACGGGAGGTCGCCGGCGATCTCGGTGGCCCGAGGAGGAAGAAGACGCCGAGGACGGGCGCCTGGCTCTTCTGGTCGCGTGAGACGCACGAGGAGGACGAGGCGTAACAGGCGGAGCTCGAGGACTTGTCGGAGAGGCGTGGGGATGGCTGTGGTCATGGTATGGCGTAACGGCGGCGACGAGTTCGTGCTCGGGTTCGGCAGAGAGCGAGACAGAGAAGGGAGGAGTTCGGGAGAGAGTGAGAGGGCGGGGGTCGGGAGGCACGTAAGCGTCGTCGTGGCGTTCGGGGACTTCGGCCCAACAAGGCGTCGGTGGAGTGAGGCAGGCAGGGTGGAGGTGGCGCGGCGCGGCGGTGCGCGCGCCGGGCACGCGCCCGTCCTCCTGGCAGAGGAGGAAGGCGACAGGAAGGAGGCGGTGGTGGGCTGGGCCACCAACCGGGCCAGCGAGGGGAGGGGAAAGAAGGTTGGGCCGGGTGGGCTGCCAGGTGAGGCCAGGTACAGTTCCTCTCTCTCTTTTATTATTTATGGTTTTTCCTATTTGTTCTGTTTTGTTTTAGCTTAGTAAAATACTAAACCATTTTATAAAATCCTGAAAATAATTGTGGGCATTAACTAAATTATTACAGAGGCCCTTAACTATTTTCGTAATTGTTGGAGCATTTAAAAATAATATTAATAGTATTTAAATGCCCCAATTCAAATACAATATGGTTTATTCAAAATCCAAAAATGCCTTGGAAAAATATCCATCACCTCTGGATATGGTTTTCACCTTTTTCCATTAATCATGAACATTTTTGCAAACCACTTTGGGTTTTAGAAAATATTTTTGAATTTAAACCTATTTGAATTGCTTTAGTGCTAGGGCTTGATCATCCCCATTTCAAATTTCATGGAAATTAAACATGATGCATGGATGCAATGCTACTAGTTACAAGCAAACTCTAGGGCTGATCTGGGGCTGTGACAATAGTTTGCTTTCTATCCGTCAGATATAGATCATACGGTCTGTATTACAAGATGGCAGGCACACCATCATCGCCAACTCGTTTTTTATAAGGGTACAGATGATAAGTTTGCTGACTACTAAAGTAAAGTGGAATTTGTCCATGTTATGCAAGTAAATAAAGGTGATTGTTTATCATACGGGTAAGGTTGGATGAAGGGTGGTAGGAACAAATGTTCCGCCTAGAGCATGTGGGTGTGAGAAGGAGTCTTAGTGTGTGTGTGGGGTGTGTGTGTGAGAGAGAGAGAGAGAGAGAGAGAGGGAGAGGGAGAGAGAGAGAGATGGAGTCTTAGTTTGTGTGTGTGTGAGAGAGAGAGATATGGAGTCTAAGTGTATGTGTGGGGGTGTGTGTGTGTGTGTGTGTGTGTTTGTGTGTGTGTGTGAGATAGAGAGAGAGAGAGAGAGAGAGTCTTAGTGTGTGTGTGGGGGGGGTGTGCGTGCGTGCGTGCGTGTGTGTGTGTGTGTCGCGGGGTCCTCTATGGCGGATGTAATTTAAGTGTACATGGCTTCATCATAGAGAGGTGATGTGTATGGCAGAGGCCACCAACGATGGGGTGCGAGAGAGAAAATGCCCGTAGAGAGGGAAGAGAAGGTGCGTCTTGGCGTGAGAGGAGTCGACATCGAGAGAACGTGTTTGTTCAAGAGACACCGAGGAAGACTACTATATATCGATGGTGCATGTAGGCGGAATTAAACAAAGGGATGGTCTTATTGGTTTCGGGGATATAGGGAAGAGTGAGAGGCGGCGGGGGAGGGGTAGCTAGAAGGAGATTGTTAAGTGTGAGTGTGTGTTTTACCCATCCAAAGCGGAAGTTATGTGCACAAAAGAGGAGAACGATTCGATGTGGCGTTAGGATTGAGGGTAATTAACTACGTATGGAGACATAGAGACCTTGAACGTGCATGTGTGAGAGGTATACATGTATCGTGGGATGTGTGTGTGCGCGTCTTGCATGATCGAGATAAAAGAAAGAAGACATAAGTCATAAGATCAACGACATGGGAGAGACGGATCGGTATGACAATATGCATGCATGTGAGAATGCAGGAAGAAGGCCCGACAATTGAGCATGTGTTTTTGTCTTTAAGAGATAGTGGCGTGGGCTGGAGCATGCATCTATGGCGAGCAGCAGAGGGGTGAGGCGCAACGATTGTGCAAAAGAGATCAACCTATAAATGCAAATGTATGGAGAGACATATATAGTGTGGGTGATAGGAAGCAAGACTCCGTGCGAGAAAGAAATGTTGACGGAGAAACTACAGAGATAGATACAGAGATGGAGATGCTAGCTAGAGGGACACCCGCTAGTTTGGGTGTTGGAGATGATCGTCGGGTGGTTCAAAGGGTGAAGTTATATGTGTGTGAGAGGGCACTTGACTGCATGTAGAGAGAAACATATGTAGTGTGCATGATAGGAATCAGGAGTGAGGGCGAGAAAGAAGGTTGATGGAGAAACAGATAAATAGAAAGATAAAGATGCTAGCTAGTGTGCGTTAGAGATAAGAGTCGAGTGGATCAGAAGGTTGAGTTATGTGTGTAGGTGTGAGAGAGATAGAGAGAGGGTGCACGTGAGTCACATACAAACAGATATCAGAGAGAAATGAGATCCAGAGAGACGGAGTTTTGTGTCTCATGAGAGAGAAAGATATTTCACAACGAGAGTGATAGCTAGAGAGACATATGAGGGAACGCAAGATATCTCTAGGGAGAGCGGGTGTGTGTGAGCGACATACAAGAGAACAATGGAGAAATATGAGACCACAGGAGATGAGTTTGTGTTTGTGTGTGAGAAAGAGATATTGACGAGGAAGAGTCGAGGGTTCTCATATCTAAGGAGCGAAAGACATCTCTGTATCAGGGGTGTGCGAGTGGCACACATGGGAATAGTAGAGAGAAATGAGACCCCGGGAGACAAAGTTTCGTGTTTGTGTGAGAGAAAGAGATTCCACATGGAGAATCATAGTTAGAGACACATAGCAGGGAGCGAGATATACTTAGAGAGAGATAGAGTGATGAAGGTCGAGGGAGAGTGTACCGTCAGTGTGTTACGAAGATAAAAGATCATTGTTTACATACAGTGTAGCACGAGAGATACACGAGAGACGATGAACGCGTATAGGTCCGTAGAGATAGTCCTATATAAGCATGAGTGATAGCTATATGAGACGAATATCCGGATTAAAGGGATTCAAATATTTAAACCGGAGATCACGACATCGATAATATCATAGCATAAATTGGTGTATCAAACATGCATACTCATTTGAATTTGGGCACACGTGTAATGTTATATAATTTATCAATATTGGTGATCCATAGATTCTTCAATTACAAACAATGCATGGTTTATATGCAATTAATGTCTAAATGGGATTACACTATATGTTGCGTGTGTGAAACACATTATACATGTTTGAGAAGTTAAAAACCCCGCGTGAAACACACATTAATTGGAGACAGTTAGCGAGGAATGCATACATTGGATTTCAACATAAAGTGGTTTCAAATATTTGAAAATCCAAATTGATGGATACAACCTTATGAATCTGAGATCATGCCATTTGTAAACCATATTTATGTATAAATGGTGTCGTGCTTTTGAAACTACATATAAAAAAATGATGTATATAGAATGTAATTCCAATTGAAAATGGATCCCTTGAAAAAATAGAATACAAACGGGATTCGAATTGAGTTGGCACGGTAAACGTGCACTCGCAAAATTTAAACGAAGCGGGGAAAAGTCGCAGAATCACCGAAACCAAAATCTGCGAGATGGAAATCACTACTTCCTATCCTTGCCACGCATAAAGCCTATCTGCTGGATTTCTATAGGTTTCGATAGGGGTAGGTTTGTAATTTCACCCAAATGTGACGAAAACACCTCTCACCCGCATTAAAACACTGAGGGCGCCAAAACACAGTGTGTCCTCGGCCGAAATCGACTCCCTCCCCGATTCATATTCATACACGGTGGGCGCCAAAAACAAACTCTCGTCGGCAAATATTTGGTGTATGCGAGATTACCATCCTATCCCCAACCGACTAATGTTGCTGTGATGTAGTAGAAATTTGAAACGGGAGCTAAGTTTGTAAATTTCCTCGCATTTGAGACAAGCGCGCCCTGAATACATGGTTCCCCCTTCCTCTCTACCTCCCTTTTCCCCATTCGTACTCGTGGGCGCCAAAACACCCTCTCCACCCCACCTGCTCCGTCCATGCCGTCCGCCACCCCATCCACCGCCGTCCTCCTCCACCATGCCGAGCTGATACCGACGCCGCCGTCCATTACAAGAGATCGACCTCTCTCATCCACGCCGGACCGGATCCTTGCATCCCGCCCTCTCGCTTCATCCCCGCCGCCGTCCACCTTGCCGAGATCGCTCCTATGATCGTCTCGCCCACCGCACTTCGCCGCCACCGCCTACCCTCCTAGATCTGCTTCCACGCCACGACAGCCATCGCTACCGCAGCACCGTCAAATTCTCAGCAGATAAGACATCGCGCCGCACTGCAGGCGGTACTCTTTCAGATTCTGCTCAACTTATTTATCGCAGCAAGAAAATAGATCGCCACTGCTTCACTCTGATTTCTTGTCTTGGTTGCGAAGTTGCCTTTATCCGGTTTGCACCTTCAGATCTGCCATGGCACGCTCAACACTATACACCCAATGCTTATAGTTTTCCCCTTTTATATTCCACACTAGTTAAATCACATTAGACTAAGTTTCAAAATTGGGTCGGTCGATTTTTGAGCTTCACGGAGTTCGCGGTGCGATCGAAGGGCTCGGGTGGTTGTGGGGCCTCACGAACGAAGAAAACTCGACGCTGGTGGGGGTTGGGGCACGGTGGGGGGTGGGGGTGGCGGAGGAACACAGGTGGTGGGCGGTGTGGTCCGGCCCGGTGCCCGTGCGGTGTTCGTATGGGAAGAATCGAGACGAGGAAGAAGAAGGGTTAGGAGACGAGGGATCTTCATCCAACCGCTGAAATGGTCGAGAGAGTGGGAGTTGCATTCTTAATGCGCTTTGGTTCATAATGTGTGGGAACTGCGCAACCAACATAGTATTATCCCAAATATGCTTGCTCTTCTTTACAATGTTCGATAGAGCTGGCCAGTACGTGATCTATAGGATTTCAATAACTAGAGGCAAAACAACAACGTATTTTCAAGCCGCCCACTTTCCCGATTTATATATCGTGGTTATGGTGTACCCTCGTTATGTACACTATGATCTGCCTAGTTGCCGTGTGCTCTTGTTATCATGGTTTGGCAATAAACTCTCTATACAATATATTATGAACCTATCATCTGCCAGCTATCCTTACTTCTGGAGCCTATTTTTTGTGTACTTGTGCCAGATTATATAAATGCACGCACCATATTATAGTACACATGAGCTCTCTCACCAGAATCCAAAGGATAGCACATAAGTGTTCTGAGGTGCCCCTATATTAGAATATCATCTGCATTACAAAGATAATCTCACAACTATTTATGTTTTCATGGTTCTCAGATATTATACGCAATTACAGTGAATATCAGAATCCTCGCATCATAAGAATATTGTGGAACACTGCAATGACTTACAAAATTGGCACCAAGGCATTGAGTGCCATTCTGGAAGCAATGAAACTCGTACGCTCCCCACATGTTGGTTCTTGTTCAGAATATCATCCTAATGACTATTCTAACCTCGAGGAGTCAAAGGCAGATGGCCTGTCCTGTTCACCCATCAAGGTGCCTGTTCTAATTTGGCAAGGTTTTATTGATTGCGCGTATCTTGCATATGTTGTCTTGCATTTCTTTTACTTTGTTGCACCGCCATCTACTTAGTTTACTCATCATATAACTCGAGATGCCATGCCCATCCATTAGCAATACATATTCCATCTGTCATCATACCATGTTTTTCCACTCAAATGCTATTCTTGTGCATCAGACATCAAAAAGAAAGAGGGTGATTGCTGAACCTGAAGGAGCACCAGCAGAGTCCTTGAAAAACATGGTGGTGTCGGAGAAATCAGACAACGCCCACTTATATTTGATGTACAACCAGTGACACAAAACATAGGACCGACTCCAGCAGAGTGTACCCATACTTCACTGGCCACACCACTAGCCCCACCACACAGGACCTGCACTCCAGAAAAAGGTATACCGATTTCATTTGCCATAGCACCAGCCGTACCACAGAAAAATCCCACTCCAAAGAAAAAGTACGCAAGTCCACCGACCGAAGACCTATTCCAACTGCATAGACGGCCAATTCCTGCAGATTGGAACCCCATTCCATTTATTCCCAGTTTAAAAGACAATGCTTTCAATGTTGTTAGGGACTACGTGCATATATTCCCATCATGGGAAGATTATAGTGAAGACAAACACCATTTTCACATCTTCTGTCCAACTTACGTGTAAGTGCTATTATTCATGGTTATTATTTTCCTGTTTTACCGATCGAACACATCAATGTTTTACATTACATTGTTGTAACTAGGCGAGGGTCAATCTGGATAGTCATGACGAGCAAAGCTTGCTTGTGCTTTTCAAGGAAGCATTGCAGCAGATCGGTGTTACCCGAGGAAATCACACTTTGATGGCAAGTCTATAAACGAATTTACGGTGAAGTCTCACTGCTATAAATTTAGAAGACATTGAATGAAAAACCTTGTTATGCAATCGGTCTCGTTCCTGTGGATGAGGTACCGTCTATGAAATCACATGACAATTTGAACTTCTACTTTTTCGCATGTGCCTTACGGATCTTTTTGCAGGAAATCTGCTCAAAGAAGAATTCGGTTTGAAAAGAACGACAGGATATCGCAAATATGCTGCCCGCTGCTTTGCTCTTGTTAGTACTGTTGTCCTGTATCACCGTACTTGCATACATACAGGTTCATTATGTGACAGCAGATGCATGATAGCTTGCTTATCAATTTTTCGCCCAAATTATCTCGATCTGTATGAATGGTTACATTAGTGTAGAATATATCCAATGCCAATGAATTTTTTACCTCTGCATTGTTCTTGTAAGTACATGCGGTCCTTTATCGATGTACTTATATTGACAGTAGTTGTTCATGTACCATCACTCTGTAGCTTATTTTCCTTTGCCCTCCATTTTCTACACATCAGATCTATATTTACTCTTACCATAAGGTTGGTACTGAAGAAGTTTAGCTGTGCATTGCTCTTGGCTGTGCCTTTTGCCTGTATCGCTGCACATACATTTATAGCTACTTGGTGATGTAGCATCACTCTTCATCTTATCTTAAATATTCTCCATTTTTCGTATATTATCACATCTATATTTACTCTTAACAAAATGTAGAATAAAGGCAATGCTTATGAATAAGATTCTGTGCTAAACTTCTTGAATTGCCCCCCATCAAGATGGACAAGGGCTCTATAGAGCCTGTCTTCACCAGTAATGTAAGTTTGTCCTTCTCAAGCCTTCAAACTTTGTTGTGTATATTTGGTTAGGCATGACTACAACAGATGTTTATTTTTGGTGTTTGCATCAAATTGCCTGTTTAAAGTTTATTATGTACTCCCTCCGTCCCATAATGTCAGACGTTTTTTGACACTAGTATAGTGTTAAAAAATGTCTTACATTATGGGACGGAGGGAGTAGTTCATAAACAAAAGTTTGTCCTTCTCAATTTAAGTTTTCAGTTGTACAACCAAGTTCCTTCTTCATACCATGTAAATTAAACTATACAGAGCAAGTGATCTTCTTTGCACCGCATGTATGCTTCGTTCTTCATCCATAATCCATTGGTGTGGTGAACCTACCCACTACAAAGACAATGTCATATTCTCGCAATGTCTTAACTATGAACAATGTCATATCATTCTACTATTATTTAAACCGTCTCTTTATTTGCCAATCTGAAATGGGATAAATTGACAAAGACACTAACCATTGATACTTATGAGTTCTTGATCTGTAATCCAAAGGTGTCGTGAAGCTGCCAACTCCTTCACAATGTCATTTCCTGCCATGTCTTGACCTCGAACAATACCATATTGTGTTAATGCAAATTTAAACTGTGTCACTTTATTCACAAGAAGAAATGTGATGAATTGTCAAGATTGATACTTTTATGTGCAAAACTTGTCATCTATCCGCTTGTTTATCTTTCGTGAGTGAGGAAGATATAAGTGTTGAACAAGCGTTGATCTCATCATCTTGCTCATTTGCTTATACTGCAACTCCCAATGAGGCTAACTTTTCTTGAACTCTATTGAAGTGTCGGTTTTGTATATTATTTTGTCGGCGTGTTTATTTGCAATCGGTGGCGATCTTTGATGCCCAAAGGTATGTAATCTGTTGTCCGCTTGTGCTTTATTATCATAGTGGCGAACTTTGATGCCCAAAGTGGATTTAATATGCCGTAATTTCTTTATTGTATAGTCTAGGTTTTTTCTTATTCACGATGCTGCAGTTATTTTATCAGATATATATATATATCATGTCTTCATGTAAACCGCCAAACCGTAAAATTACGGTACATAATCGGGCCGTCATGCAATCACGATGTATGATCCGCATCATGGGCCCCTGGCCAAACTGGCCCACTAGTAGATTCGGGCCTTTAATAGGCCGAGTAACCCCCGGCCCTCTTTTCGCAAGAAAATTCAATGGGCTTTTAGGAGGCTGAGAATTAGGTTGGGCCTGAAACATGCCGAATAGCTCACGGGCCGGCAGCAACCCGAAATGGACCCGACCCATGATTATGCGAATCACTTCATGGGCTTTTAACTGGCCAAAGTTGTCTCGGTCCTTGTTTGGCCCAATCAGATATCGGCTGCGAGCAGGCCGGATGGAAACCGGGCCGTAGTTAGGCCCAACTATATGACGGGCTTTTAACAGTCAAATTAATATAGGGCGAAATGTTAAACGGGTACTTAACAGGCGAAACTAATATCAGTTGAATTACTAAATGTGCCTTTAGCAAGTGGGCCCAAAAGCATAGCGCCCGCTTAACGGGCGAATCTGATATGGGCCATAATTGAGCCCAAAGCCTCTTAAAGGGCCGGACCTGATCTGGGCCGTGATTTGGCCCAGAAAGTGGGAGGCTTTTAATGGGCCGGATCTTATATGGGCCATTATTAGGCACGGAACATGCCAGGCCATTAATGGACCGGATCAAATATGGGCCGGCATTTGGCCCAAAACATGGCAGCCAGTTAATGGGCCGGCCTACTAGGGTCCTCAAAATCTTGTGTGCCTACAGCTAGGCCGGTCCATTAATGTCGGCAAAATCTTGTGGGCCTTTAGCTGGGCCGGCCCATTATGATCCGCAAGAATTTGTGGGCCTTTACCTGGGCCGGCCCATTATGGCACACAAAAATCTTGTGGGCCTTTACCTGGGCTGGCCTATTATGGCCCGCGAAATCTTGTGGGCCTTTAGCTGGGCCAGCCCATTATGGTCCGCAAAATCTCTTGGGCCTTTAAATTTGGGCCGCCCATTATGGTCCATAAAATCTTGTGGGCCTTTAGTTGGCTGGCCCATTTAAACTTGATGGGTCGTGCCACGCGTGTCGACGTATCATAGGCACCTTTGTCCAATGAGTGGATGACATCCGTCCCAACGATGAGCCGACACGTGTTTCCTCCACCAATGATGATTTTACACGTGGAAAATCCCCATTGGTGGGGCTGTTAACGGGTTATCGAATCCAAAACCCGACCCGATAGCTTAACAAAGGTTCCGTTACGGTGGATGCCATGTGTCGGTCACCCTTCACGAAAAGCACTTCGTGGACGCGCGATTTATCGTCATGGAAGTGGACACTTCCGTGATGATAATTTTGGTAATGTCATGGAACACTTCTACGACAAAGACAGGTATGACTATCTTGATTCTGTCATAAAATCGTCATGGATGTACATGCATGACAAAAAACGCGACCTACTGTGACAAACACGTATCATCACGGAAGTGTATTTTTTTGTAGTGCACATGGCAACACAAGCAAAGATACCAAACAAGATTGCAAACAAAAACAGATCTGACGAGAAAACGGCAAACGAAAAAGAGGGCGAACAAAAACGGCAAATTTTTGTGAAGTGGGGGACATGAAAACGAGAGGAAAATGGCAAATGACGTAAATTGCGAGGAGATGAGATTTGTGATTAGTAACCTGGTATATGTTGAAATCCTCCCCGGCAACGGCGCCAGAAATTCCTTTTGATGTCGCCTAAAGCTACGTTGGTATTTCCCCAAAGAGGAAGGGATGATGCAGCACAGCGGCGGTAGGTATTTCCCTCAGATATGAAACCAAGGTTATCGAACCAAGCAACACAACATAAACAGCCCCTGCACACAGATAACAAATCCTTGCAACCCGACGTGTTAAAGGGGTTGTCAATCCCTTCCGGGGTATGGCGCCTCAAGTAGACAAACTGACATGAGATAAATTTGTAGTAAAATGATAGATCAAACGCCACATAAAATAAAAAAGAATAAATTGCAGCAAGGTATTTTTGTATTTTTGGTTTAATAGATCTGAAAATAAATGCAAGGAAAAAGTAGATCGCAAAGGCAAATCTATGAGAAAGAGACCCGGGGGCCGTAGGTTTCACTAGTGGCTTCTCTCGAGAAAAATAGCAAACGGTGGGTGGACAAATTACTGTTGGGCAACTGATAGAACTTCAAATACTCATGACGATATCCAGGCAATGATCATTATATAGGAATCACGTCAAAGATTAGTAGACCGACTCCTGCCTGCATCTACTACTATTACTCCACACATCGACCGCTATCCAGCATGCATCTAGTGTATTAAGTTCATGGAAAACGGAGTAATGCAATAAGAATGATGAAATGATGTAGACAAGATCTATCTATGTAGAGATAGACCCCATCGTTTTATCTTTAGTAGCAACGATACATACGTGTCGGTTCCCTTTCTGTCACTGGGATCAAGTACCGTAAGATCGACTCCACTACAAAGCACCTCTTCCCATTGCAAGATAAATAGATCAAGTTGGCCAAACAAAACCCAAATATCAGAGAAGAAATACTAGGCTAGAAGAGATCATGCATAAAAGAGATCAAAGAAACTCAAATACTTTCATGCATATAAAAAGATAGATATGATCATAAACTCAAAATTCATCGATCCCAACAAACACACTGCAAAAGAGTTACATCATATGGATCTCCAAGAGACCATTATATTGACAATTCAGAGAGAGATGAAGCCATCTAGCTACTAACTACGGACCCGAAGGTCTACAAAGAAATACTCACGCATCAACGGAGAGGCACCAATGGAGGTGGTGAACCCCATCCGAGATGGTGTCTGGATTGGATCTGGTGGTTCTGGACTCTGCGGCGGCTGGATGAATATTTCATCGATGACTTTAGGGTTCTGGAAATATTGGGGTATTTAAAGAGCAAAGAGGCGGTCCAGGGAGCACCCGAGGTGGGCACAACCCACCAGGGCGTGATTGGGCCTCCTGGCGCACCCTGGTGGGTTGTGCCTCCCTCGGAGCACCCCCAAGGCGCAGCCAGGGCCCATTACGTTCCTTCTGGTCCAAAACAAATCTCCGTAAAGTTTTGTTGCATTTGGACTCCGTCTGATATTGATTTCCTGCGATGTAAAAAACATGCAGAAAACAGCAACTCGCACTTGGCACTATGTCAATAGGTTAGTACCAAAGAATGATATAAAATGACTATAAAATGATTATAAAACATCCAAGATTGATAATATAACAGCATGGAACAAGCAAAAATTATAGATACGGTGGAGACGTATCAAATATCATCACCTTATCATCCTCAGTCTAGTGGTCAAGTTGAACTCAGCAATAGAGAAATAAAATTAATTTTGCAAAAGACTGTCAATAGGTCCCGGAAGAATTGGTCTAAGAAATTAGATGATGCACTTTGGTCTTATAGAACAACATATAAAAATCCTATGGGTATGTCTCCTTATAAAATGGTTTATGGAGAAGCTTGTCATTTGTCTCTTGAGTTAGAACATAAAGCATATTGGGCAATCAAAGAACTCAACTATGATTTCAAACTTGCCGGTGAAAAGAGGTTATTTGATATTAGCTCATTAGATGAATGGAGAACCCAAGCTTATGAAAATGCCAAGTTGTTTAAACAAAAAGTTAAAATATGGAATGATAAAAGAATCCAAAAGCGTGAGTTTAAAGTTGGAGAATATGTTCTTTTGTACAACTCTCGTTTTAGATTATTCGCAGGAAAACTCCTCTCCAAATGGGAAGGACCCTATGTTATCGAGGAGGTTTACCGGTCTGGAGCTATCAAAATAAATAATGCCGAAGGTACTAACCCGAAGGTTGTTAATGGGCAACGAATAAAACATTATATCTCAGGTACGCCCATTAATGTTGAAAGTAATATTATCCAAACTTTGACACCGGAAGAACACATAAAAGAGTCCTTCCAAAACACTCGAGAATCATGAAAATAAGGAGGTATGTGATACGGTAAGTAAACGGACTCCGAAAAATCCACAAAAATATTTTCTGTCAGTTTTGGAATATAACAAAAATTAGGAAAATAAGAAACAACCAGGAAGCGTCCCCTGGTGGGCACAAGACACCAGGGTGCGCCTGGCTTGCCAGGCGCGCCCAGGTGGGTTGTGCCCACCTCGGGTACCTTCCGGACTTCGTTTTTCTATAGTTTGCTTGTCTCCCAAGATAAAAAAAATCTTTATATACGCCCCGAACCTATGGACCACCGTATCACCGAGAAATCTTCTATGTTCTTTTCTTGCTGTTTTCGGTTAGATCTATTGAGCCAGGCATCATGTCCTCCTTTTCCTTCAACAACGCGAAAGATGATGCTTGGTTGATGAAGATCGAGCTGAAGAGAGAAGAGCATGTAGAGGTTGTCAAGGGAGACATGAGCAAGGACGTTACCGTAGACCAAGCCTCGGTGGTTGACCAAGCACTGCCGGCCGAGGAGGAAGAAGAAGATATCCTTAAACCTTACTATGCTCATCTTACCCCTACTGAGATCGAAGCCTTTCGGATCATTGAAACGATTGGAGAATCTCTTAATCTTGAAGGACATGATTTCCTCTACTACACCACCACCTTATTCATCACCAAAGGAAAATTGAGTATCGGGTATGGGCACTCCCCTTGGCTTCCGCCAAGCTTGGGGAGGTGCCCCGGTATCATATCATCCCCACTATATTTTGCCTTTACTTATTTTAGTTCGATCTTTTGCTTTAGATGAATAATAGTTTAGTTCGATCCTTTCTTTTCAAGAGTTTGCTTAGTGATCTATCCTTGTAATCGTGTGCGAGATGTATAATAAATTTTAGTTTGAGTTTTTGCTTTCTTTACTGTCATGTTGCAATAAAAAGAAAGTTTATAAATAAAAAGAAAGGAAATAAATGAAAAAGATCATATGCTAATCTTATGGTAGGTGATGACACCACATAAGGAAAAGTATAAGTAGGAAATTTTATTAGAGATATTGGCAAACATAGCATTGGTCAATGATGCAACTCATGAGAGAATTAATAAGGGAAGAGAAGATTCACATATAAATACACTATCCTAGAAATCTTTTGTGATTGTGAGCCCCCATCAAAATATTATATGCAAAAATTGTTGACGTTGGACAAGGAAGACAACGTAATGGTTTATGTTTGTTCATATTCACACAGAAGTTATATTGTCATAGATCCTTTAACATGTGGTGCTTCCCCCTATCTTTGCTAGCCAAAAATTCTGCACTAAGTAGAGATACTAGTTGTGCATCCAAAAACCCTTAAACCCAAATCTTATCTTCAAGTGTCCACCATACCTACCTAGGGGTTGAGCAAGATCCCTCAAGTAAGTTGTCATCGGTGAAAAAAGGCAATAAAAATTGCTTCTATAAGTGTGAGATCATTTAGTGTAAGCGAAAATTGAGCGTTGTACGAACTTGTGATGGTGAAGAATAAAAGCGACATGCTGCATAATAAAGGTTGCCATCACAAGGGGCAATATAACATGACGTTCTTTTGTACTATGGGGTTGAGCATACAAACAAATAAGCGCATGGCAACCTCTGCTTCCCTCTGCGAAGGGCCTATCTTTTACCTTAATGTATTTACATTTATGCAAAGAGTCAAAGTTTTTCTCTCTATTCCTTTTTATTTTCTCCTTTGGCAAGCATCATGTGGTGAGGAAAGATCTAGGCACATATGTCCAGTTGATAATGGGTAGCATGAGTTATTATTGTTGACATCACCCTTGAGGTGAATACGTTGGGAGGTGAAACTATAAGCCCCTATCTTTCAATGTGTCTGGTTGAAACGTTTTGCTCATGTGTATGCGGTGAGTGTTAGCAATCATAGAAGACTATATGATGGTTGAGTATGTGGACTTGCCTAAAGGCTCGAATCGTGACCCTTCCTGAAAATATGATGAATTGTAGTTGCAAAGTTGACTAAGAACATAGTTTGTTGGTTTCTAATAGAGTTTATGCTTTATACTTCAATAGTGTGATGAATTATTACTTATTCATGAGAAGTCTATGATAAAAGTCCTATGGTAAAAGTTCTATGTTTAAATTTTTTGTTGTTATAATAATAAACATGATGCTTCTATGTCCGTATTTTGTTTTTATCGACACCTCTCTCTCTAAGCATGTGGACATGTTTTTGGATTTCGGTTTTCGCTTGAGGACAAGCGAGGTCTAAGCTTGGGGGAGTTGATACGTCCATTTTGCATCATGTTTTCCTACTGTTATTTATGATGTTTTTATGCATAATAATGCTTTTTGGAGTAATTGTAATGCCTTTTCTCTCATAATATGCAAGGTACACACAAAGAGGGAGAATTCCGGCAGCTGGAAATATGGACCTGGAAAAGCTACAACACGCTACATATTCTGCACAACTCCAAACAAGCTGAAACTTTATGGAGAATTTTTAAGGAATATATGAAGAATATTAGAGCCAATAAGTACCAGAGGGAGCCACCCTGGTGAGCACAAGACACCAGGGCGCGCCTGGGCCCCCAGGCGCGCCCTGGTGGTGGGTTGTGCTCACGTAGGCCCACCTCCGGTGCCCATCTTCTGGTATATAAGTCATTTTGACCTAGAAAAAAGTAAGAAGAGGACTTTCAAGATGGAGTGCTGCCGTCTCGAGGCGGAACTTGGGCAGGAGCACTTTTGCCCTCCGACGGAGCGATTCCACCGGGGGAACTTCCTTCCTAGAGGGGGAAATCATTGTCATCATCATCACCAACAACTCTCCCATCTTAGGGTGGGCAATCTCCATCAACATCTTCAATAGCACCATCTCATCTCAAACCCTAGTTCATCTCTTGTGTTCAATCTTGTTACCGGAACTATAGATTGGTTCTTGTGGGTGACTAGTAGTGTTGATTACATCTTGTAGTTGATTACTATATGGTTTATTTGGTGGAAGAAGATATGTTCAGATCCAATATGCTATTTAATACCCCTCTGATCTTGAGCATGATTATCATTTGTGAGTAGTTACTTTGTTCTTGAGGTCACGGGAGAAATCATGTTGCAAGTAATCATGTGAACTTGATGTGTGTTTGATATTTTGATAGTATGTATGTCGTGATTCCCTTGTTGTGTCATGTGAACGTCGACTACATGACACTTCACCATATTTGGGCCTAAGGGAATGCATTGTAGAGTAGTTATTAGATGATGGGTTGCGAGAGTGACAGAAGCTTAAACCCAAGTTTATGCGCTATTCCGTAAGGGACCAATTGGATACAAAAGTTTAATGCTATGGTTAGAATTTATTCTTAATACTTTTCTCGTAGTTGCGGATGCTTGCGAGAGGGTTAATCATAAGTAGGAGCTTCGTTCAAGTAAGAACAACACCTAAGCACCGGTCCACCCACATATCAAATTATCAAAGTAGCGAACACAAATCGAATCAACATGATGAAAGTGACTAGATGAAATTCCCGTGTACCCTCAAGAACGCTTTGCTTATTATAAGAGACCGTTTTGGCCTGTCCTTTGCCTCAAAAGGATTGGGCTTCCTTGCTGCACTTTTGTTACTAGTATCGTTACTTGCTCGTTACAAATTATCTTGCTATCAAACTACTCTGCTACTTAGAATTTCAGCACTTGCAGACATTACCTTGCTGAAAACCACTTGTCATTTCCTTCTGCTCCTTGTTGGGTTCGACACTCAAACTTATTGAAAAGAGCTACAATTGATCCCATATACTTGTGGGTCATCACCTACCTCCGCTACGAGGCATCGAACACCGCATCAAACTCATACCTGGAGCACCCCTTCCTAACAAGGCTTCCTACCACATCAACCTCGAGGTAACCAAGGAGATCCAATGATAAGTACAACAACTCATCGACAACGGCCATGTATGAGAAAGCTTGAGCCCATGTGCCGTACCGGTAATCCTTGTTCCCAAGAAAGATGGTACATATCGCATGTGTTCCGATTGTCGTCCTATCAATGCTATCACCATGCGTTATTGTTACCCCATTCCACGCCTAGATGATATGGTAGATGAGCTTAGCGAAGCCAACATTTTCTCTAAGATTGATCTTAAAAGTGGCTACTATCAAATACACCTACAAGAAGGTGATGAATGGAAAACCGCATTTAAGACCAAATTGGCTTATATGAATGGCTTGTTATGCCAATGGGTTTATCCGAAGCACCCGGTACATTCATGCGCATCATGCATTTTGTTCTTCGCCCTTACATTGGCATATTTGTTGTGGTCTATTTTGACGATATTCTTGTCTTTAGCAAATCTCTTGAAGATCATGTCACCCATCTTAGAACCGTGTTGCAAACCCTCAGGAAAGAGCGCCTTTATGCTAATATGGACAAATGCCTTTTTGGTGTTGATAAGCTTGTTTTCTTGGGTTTCGTTGTGTCTTCTAAGGGTGTTCATGTAGATGAATCTAAGATCAATGCTATTAAAACTTGGCCCCAACCAACAAACTTGCAACAAGTGTGTAGTTTTCTTGGCTTAACCGGATTTTATCGTCTCTTTGTTAAGGATTTTAGCACCATTGCATCCCCTTTACATGCCTTGGGTAAGAAAAATGCACCCTTTGTTTGGGGACTATCCCAAGACACCGCGTGTAATGAGCTTAAGAATTTGCTTTCACATGCTCCCGTGCTTGCTTTGCCCAATTTTGAAAAAACTTTTGAAGTTCATTGTGATGCTAGCGATAATGGCATAGGAGGTGTGTTAATGCAAGAGAAGCGCCCAATTGCTTACTTTAGTGAGAAACTTTCCGGAGTGCAACTCAATTATCCCATCTACGACAAAGAGCTATATGCTTTAGTGCGAGTTTTGCGTGAGTGGGAACATGATCTTCACCGTCATGAATTTGTCATTCATACCGACCATGAAACGCTTAAATACCTTAAGGTTAAGGGTCAAACTAAGTTGAACAAGCGTCATGCTAAGTGGAGTGAATTCATTGAGTCATTTCCTTATATCATCAAATACATCAAAGGTAAGGAAAATGTTGTGGCGGATGCTCTTTTCCGCAAATGCATGCTTGTCACTAAACTTGAATTGAATGTCATCGGCTTTGAGCACATAAAAGACTTGTATGCGCATGATCCTACTTTTGCTATTGCATATGCCCAATATTTGACACAGACATCTTGGAACGATATTAAATCAAGGATGGTTATCTTATGAGAGCTAACAAACTTTGCATCCCCGAGTCTTCTCTTCGTTTGTTACTTTTGCAAGAATCTGATGGAGGAGGACTAATGGGACACTTTGGACGTGACAAGACATTTGCTACGCTCTCCAAGAACTATTTTTGGCCCAAGATGTTCCGCGACATTTCACGCTTTACCAAACGATGCTCGACATGTCGCAAAGCTAAGTCCAAAGCTCAATCTCATGGTGTTTATATGCCCCTTCCAATTCCATATCACCCATGGGAGGATATTAGCATGGATTTTGTGCTTGGTTTGCCTCGAACTAGAAATGGAAAGGATTCCGTGTTTGTTTTAGTGGACCGATTCTCCAAGATGGCTCATTTCATTCCTTGCAACAAGATAGACGATGCTTCACATGTTGCAAACCTTTTTTGTAGGGAAATCTTGCACCTACATGGAGTACCAAAGACGATTATCTCGGACCGCGACGTCAAGTTCTTGAGCTACTTTTGGAAGACCTTATGCGCCAAGCTTGGAATCAAGCTTTTCTTCTCTTCGGCATACCATCCTCAAACCGACGGCCAAACGGAAGTGACGATGTCGGCGTTCTGGGAACGGGGGTACCCAGACTTGCCTGCCTGCGGCCTGCGGCGTGGCTCAAGGGGTGGCCCAGTACGGCCCATCTTCATCAGCACAAGCTCAAGACCCTCGCGAGGGGCCAAGCCTCGCGGGGCGGATGACAGGAAGCCTCCTCAGGCACGGCCTCGTCAGGCTGGCTCGTGAGGAGGCGGAGAGATCAAGGCGGGGTACCTCACGAGGTGCCCATGACGCAAGCCATGACGACCAAGGGCGCCAGGAGGGCGCCAGCCCGCGCAGTGTCCTCATTTCCTCTTTGGTGCAAAGGAGGCAAACGCAGGCGAGAGCATCAAGCAAAGGCAGCCATTTTGGTGCAACAAGACAAAGACCAACACAATGGCAGGAAGGAGGTCATCTTGGAGCCCAAGCCGGCGTCATCGTCAGAGCCTTTCGCAGGCGAGGACCAACTTTAGTCAGGATAAGTGTACTAGATGTTCCCCTTCAAAATGGCCAATTGTTGGCGCCCTTCCCACTCAATATTTGGGAAGAGGCCCAGGACCTTTGCCTATAAATAGGACTAGCCTCCCACAGGGTAGGGGGGATCCAAAACCGGGAAGAGAGCTAGAGATCCACCTTGGATCCAGGGAGAGAGAGAGAGAGCGATCGAACTCCCCATAGCAGTTCATCGCACCGGCCAAGAACAGACCCTCATGAGGCTGTTCTTCCTTGTATTGTTCATCATCAGCCCCTGAGGAAATCCACCACACCACACACTGGAGTAGGGTATTACACCACAATGGTAGCCCGAACCAGTATAAACATTGTGTCCCTTGTGTTTCTCTTTGCGTAGTTTAGATCCTTGCGAGGCGATGAGGTGCAGGTAGGTAGGGGGTGAGATCTCCGCGTGCACCCCAGAGTTCGAACCTAGAGAGTCTGCCGGAACCCGGAATCCGACATTTGGCGCGCCAGGTGGGGGTGCGCCGGAGCTTTCCCTTTCGCCGACTCGCTCTCCGCCAACATCGCGATACGCCCAACGATGAGCAGCGCGCCGCCCACTCCGGTCGCCAGCGCCGACGCAGGGGCCAGGGGGCTCCGAGCCTTGGCCCCAGCCTTGCGACACGTGCTGTGGCCGAACAAGTTCAAGCCGGAGATGCCACAACGCTACAACGACACGACTGATCCACTGGCCTTCCTGCTGGCGTACGAGGAGGCCGTACTCGAAGCAGGAGGTGATGACAGGGTCATGGCTAACTGGCTTCCCATGGCCCTCACCGGCGCCCTGTGCATGTGGCTGCTCCTCTTGCCAGCGGCTTCCGTGGCCTCTTGGGAGGAGTTGCGCAACCTCTTCCTCGTCCAGCACGTTGCGCCGGTGCCCCCGGTCGTCGCAGCTCTCCTGGGCGGCTCGCAGGCGCCACCTTCAGGCCGCCACGTCAAGCCATTTGCCCGCCAGATCGGCGCTGCCTCCCATGGCGAGGCTCCTCCGGGTCGGACGGGCGCCCAAGGCCGACCTGGCCTTGGCTCGGAGGACCACCCTCCAACTCAGCTGCTCGGCGCGCTCCCAATGCTATGCACCCCACCATCTGCTAGGTGGCGTCACCAAGACTCTCATCGACGGTGGCGCGGGCCTCGGCGTGCTCTCGGTTGAAGCCTTCAGCCTCCTCCACATACCGCGAGCCAGCTTGACCTAGCAGGCCCTTCTTGGGCGTCGGAGGCGGTTCAGCCGGCTCCCTGGGGCAGATCCGTCTTCTGGTGACTTTCGGCAGCTACGACAACTTCCGCACGGAGCTGACCGACTTCGACATCGCCCCCATCGGCCTCCCATACAACGCCATCCTCGGCTACCCAGCACTAGCCCGATTCATGGCCGCGACTCACCCGGCGTACAACCTCATGAAGATGCCCGGGAGCAACGGCGTCCTCACCGTGTCCGGAGACGCCGGGGACGCGTTGCAAGTGCTCAAGCTCGTCTTCAAGACTGCAGCAGCGGCACAGCCCGCTGACTCATACGCCCCTGAGCCCAAGGGGGCTGCGCCGGCCAAAAAGAAGCAGTTGTTCACCCAAGACAAGGCAGAAACCAAGCAGATACTGGTCGACGAGGACGGATCCACTAACGCCACCTTCACCATAGGCGCCAACCTCGAGCCCGGCAGGAGGAGGCCTGGTCAAGTTCTGGCGTGAATAAGAAGGTATTCGCATGGGAACCAGATCGGTTGGCGAGGGATCCCGAGGCGTGTCGAGCACCACCTCAACGTGTGCCCCAACGTCGCCCGTGAAGCAGAAAGCGAGACGGCAGTCCACTGAAAAGCAGGCTTTCATTGTCCAAGAGACCCGCAAGCTAGAAGCAGCAGGGGTCATTCGCGAGGTCCGATACCCAGATTGGTTGGCTAACCCGGTTGTCGTGCCAAAGAAAGGGGGGAAGGAACGCATGTGTGTCGACTTCACCAACCTCAACAAAGCTTGCCCGCATGATCCATTCCTGCTCCCTCGTATCGATTAGATCGTCGATTCCACCGCCGAGTGCGACCTGTTATGTTTTCTGGATGCCTTCTCTGGCTATCACCAGATCAAGATGGCAGTAGAAGATGTGGAAAAAACGGCTTTCCTGACCCCGTGTGGGGTGTACTGCTACACATGCATGCTGTTCGGGTTGCGCAACACAGGAGCGACCTTTCAGCGGCTGATGCACATCACCTTGGGTCCGCAGCTCGGGAGGAATGTTGAGGCTTACGTCGATGACATTGTGGTGAAGTCTCGGGAGGCCAAAACCCTAATACAAGACCTGGAGGAAACCTTCGCGAGCCTCAACGCAGTGGACCTGCGGCTCAACCCGGAGAAGTGTGTGTTTGGGGTCCCCTCGGGCAAGCTCTTGGGCTTCCTCGTGTCCCATCGAGGCATCGAGGCTAACCCGAGAAAGGTCAAGGCGGTCGAGGACATGAGCCCGCCAAGACCCTCGAGAAATGCAGAAGCTCACTGGGCGCGTGACCGCACTAGGACGCTTCATCTCCAAGTTGGGGGAACGAGCGCTACCCTTCTTCAAGCTGATGAAGAAAAAAGGCCCCTTTGAATGGACTAAAGAGGCCGACAAGGCGTTCCAAGATCTCAAGAGGTACTTAACCAGCCCTCCGGTAATGGTGGCTCCGCGCCCCCAAGAGCCCCTGGTGCTCTACCTTGCAGCCACCCCCTACTCTGCCTACACAGCCCTGGTGGCGGTTAGGGAGGAGCGTCAGACCAAAGCCGCGACAGCTACCCAGGTCAAGGTGAAGCAGGATCAAGGGGGCCTCACGGACACCACTACCACAGCCGAGAAGGATCAGCCGCCGCAGGGAAGCGCACTCGGAACAGAAGAGACCCCTCCCCCTGACGACCAGCCACTTGGGGCTCCACTGTCTCAGGAGGCGCCACGGCCTCCGGAGGACGCCAACAACGCCAACACTCCCAACCTCGTCGAACACCCTGTGTACTTCGTCAGCATAGTGTTGCGGGACGCGAGCGCGCGGTACCCCATGCCCCAGAAACTCCTCCTCGCACTCTTGGTGGCTTCGCGCAAGCTGCGGCACTATTTTCAGGGCCATCCCATCAAGGTTGTCTCGGCGTACCCCTTGGAAAGGGTGCTCAGGAGCCCCAACTCGGCCGAAAGAGTCGCTGAGTGGAACATCGAGTTGCAAGCGTTTCAGCTAGAATTCAACACCACGAGTCATCAAGGAGCCGCTAGCGAACCGTGTGGCGGAATGGACGGAGGCGCCGGACCTCAAGGCTGATGAGGATCGATCCCTCTCCCCGGGAAGCGAGGCACCGGACGGTTGGATCATGTACTTCGACGGGGCATTCTCCAGACACGGCGCGGGAGCTGGCGCAGTGCTTATATATCCTACTCAAGACAAGATCTACTACGCCGTGCAGCTCTGTTTCCAGCACGGAGAAAAGGTCTCCAACAACATAGCGGAATATGAGGGTCTGATAGCAGGCCTGAGGGCCGCGGTTACCATCAAGGGTGATTCACAACTCCTCGTCAACTTCTCCAACAAAGTGTACGAGCCGAGGGATCAGCACATGGAAGCCTACCTCGCAGAGGTCCGCAGGATGGAGAAGCGATTACGGGACTGGAGTTGCAGCATGTGCCTCGTGGCACCAATCAAGAGGCTGACGACATCGCCAAACGGGCATCCAGGCGGCTACCTCAGGAGCTCGGCGTCTTCGAGGAGCGGCTCTTCAAGCCCTCGGCAACGCCATCACTATCAAGCACGGTGCAGCCTCGGGAAGAGCTACCCCAGCCACCTGCCTCGGGAGCCCCGGTCTGTGGCCCGGCCTCGGGAGCGCGTCTGCTCCTAACGCTGAAGCCTCAGGAGGGATGCTGGATCACAGAGCTCCGGAGCTACCTGACGCAAGGGACCTTGCCGAAAAAGGAGGAGGAAGCGGAGTGTGTGGCGCGGCAAGCCATGGCGTACTGCATCAGGGATGCAGAGCTCTACCGGAAGCGACCAAATGATGTGTCCCTGCGTTGCATCTCCAGGGAGCAAGGGAAGGAGCTGCTGGCAGACATACACGGTGGAGACTGTGGGCATCATTCGTCATCACGGACCCTCGTTGGCAAGGCGTACCGCAGCCGGGTTTTATTATTGGCCTGCGGCTCAATGATGCCGTGGAACTGGTGAAGGCTTGCGAGGCTCGCCAATTCCATGCCAAGCAGATCCATCACCGGCGGGAGGTACGCAAACTATACCCTCTCGTGGCCATTCGCGATCTGGGGCTGGATATCCTGGGCCCGTTTCCTCAGGCGCCAGGAGGCTATCGTTACCTCTACGTCGCCGTTGACAAGTTCACCAAGTGGGCTGAAGTGGAAGCCGTCCGCACCATCCCCGCAGGTTCTGCGGTCAAGTTCATCAAGGGCATCGTGAGCCGGTTCGGGGTGCCAAACCGCATCATCATCGACAAAGGTTCGCAGTTCACCAATAACCTCTTCAAAACCTATTGTGCTGACCTTGGGACGCAGTTATGCTACGCTTTGGTAGCACACCCGCGGAGCAACGGTCAGGCCGAGCGGGCCAACGCAGAGGTCCTGAGGGGCCTCAAGACCAGAACATTCAAGAAGAAGCTGGAGGCCTGCGGCAGGGGCTGGTACAACGAGCTTCCGTCCGTGTTGTGGTCCATCCGCACAACCGCGACCAAGCCGACCGGCGAGACCCCGTTCTTCCTGGTCTATGGAGCTGAAGCAGTCCTACCTCACGAGGTCAGACTTCGTTCCGCACGGGTCCTGGCGTTCGACGAGGCGCAGCAGGACGCCATGCGGGGGATGAACCTCGTGCTGGGGGAGGAGCATCGTCGCGAAGCCGCGCTACGAGCGGCGAGGTACCAACAAGCACTGCAGAGATATCACTGCCGCAACATTCGCCCCAGAACTCTTGAGGTAGGGGACCTCGTGCTCAGACGGGTTCTCTCCAGGGAAGGACTGCATAAGCTTTCTCCCATGTGGGAGGGCCCGTTCAAGGTTGTTCATGTTTTCAGGCCCGGATACGCGCGCTTGGAGACTCAGGAGGGGGTGCCCGTCCAGAACGCGTGGAACATCCAGCACCTCCGGAGGTTTTACCCCTAAAAAGGCCCGGTGCCTGTGAAGAAGGCAAACACCTGTGAAGCTCATCTTTCTGAGAAAGGCCCGGTGCCTGTGAAGAAGGCAAACGCCTGTGAAGTAGTTGCGTTTTGGAAAAGGCCCGGTGCCTGTGAAGAAGGCAAACACCTGTGAAGCTCATCTTTTTGAGAAAGGCCCGGTGCCTGTGAAGAAGGAAAACGCCTGTGAAGTAGTTGCATTTTGGAAAAGGCCCGGTGCCTATGAAGAAGGCCAGCGCCTGTGAAGCTCGCCGCCCGTGACACTCTCACGTAATAATGAGTTGGGGCTGTACATGCCACGAGTCTCAGGCGCCCGGCCTCGGGCCACAGGGCTCCCTCCCAAGCCCAGTGGCAGCACTTAGCTCCGCGCTGGTGAGAAAACGTCGAAGACTAGATTAGGTGTCGGACGCGGCCTTTTTCATTTGCTTTCTGCAGTTGGCTTGTTCGTTCCCATTTGAAGTCTTATTAAAAGTGTTGCCATCTTTGGCTTGCGACTCTTTGCCTTCTTCGCTCTCCTACCTTGATTTCTCTCGCGCGAGTCTCGCGAGGGAGCAATGCGGGCACCCTCGCGAGTGTTTTCTGCTCCCACTGTTTGAGGCTTCCCTAACCGGGTTCGCTACGGGAGCACCCCTCCAGTCCGTGCCCCACGCGCACCGCGACGCGAACACAGGACCTGGGTCGGTCGCCTCCACGGAAGAGGCTGGAAACTACCTCTCCTAGCTAATCTTTGAAGGGCATGAAGCGTTCGACGAGGCCTCGGCCTCAGGAGGCGAAGACTGCGACAGGTCGCCCCCAAGCTAAGTAGTTCCTACACGCAGGCATGTGACACAGGAGCCTAATACGAAAGTAGCGGAAACAGTACGATAATTAAACAACAACAGTCCAAGCACGCCCCCGCGGGGCCCTACACTACTGTCTCTTTGCGCAGGAAAAGGGAAATAACAAGACAAGCCCGGCTCGCTTGACGCCAACTCGCGGCGGAGGCTCGAACCGCCTCCGGAGCTCAAGCGGACTCCCTCTCGCGCTTCACCGAGGCACAACGGCAGGCGGACCCGCTACCTCCCTCCAGGCGGGCGCGGCGGCTGGTCACGGCCACCGCTGGAGGAGCCGCCGTTCGAAGAAGAGTCGCTGAAGCTTGACGAACCCCGAGCGCCGCCAACCACGCGCGTGCCGCCAACTTCGTCCCAATCGCCGCCGGGAGTAGGCCCACGGCCACGGTCGTCGTCCACGGGGTAGCACCCAGCGCGGCGACCATCTTCCCCGAACACCCTCACGTAGAGGGTGGCGTCGCCGTCGAACTTGAAGTGCAGGGTGCACCGCCGGCTCAGACCTCGCTGGCAAGCGTTTACCCGGCTGGTCGTGGCCACGCTCGGCGGCGGAGACCTCCGAAGCCAGGAGGCCCGGCTGCAGAAACCGTCCGCCTGGAGCCAGAGGCCGCCCGGGGCGCCGGCCGGAAGTTCACCTAAAAGGAAGCGGGGAAGCTGGAGCCAGGTGCTGGTCGGTTCCGCCGACCACACGACAAACTCCGGCAGCACCTCTGCCGAATGGAAGCGCGGCCTAGGGGGTCGTGCAGCCGTAGCATGCCCCCCATCGACGGCCTGACGCCCGTCGCCGCGCGGGAGATCGCCTCCACGGCTGCGAGGAGCCGCTGCGGGAGCCACAAGGTGCTTGCGAGGACGACCTCGACCGCGCTTGGCTGGGGGAGAGTCAGGCTCCACCTGGCGGGCCTTTCCCTTCTCCGCGGCCGAGAACCTCTTCGGTGGAGCCGTGGAGAAGAAGGAGAAGCAAGAAGAGATGGACCGGAAGGGCACGCACCGTTCCTTACTTATAGCCGGGGGAGGCCAACCGCCGACCCCCACGATCACAGGTAATCATGACCCGCTTTGCATGCAGGGACTTGTCAATTCGTGCAGTCGCCGAGGCGTCGTGGGAAGCAGGGGCACCCACGTCCAATCAACCGCCACGCGGCGCCCAAGGCCGCAGGCTGTTAGGGCCCGCGGCACTTCGCACTTGCCCCTTCGCTTCTCCGCTAAGCCAAGTCCAGGCGCGCCTTGGGCCCGGGGGCTACTGTCGGCGTTCTGGGAACAGGGGTGAGGGAGTCCCGGATTAGGGGGTGTCCGGATAGCCGAACTATCACCGTTGGCCGGACTCCTGGACTATGAAGATACAAGATTGAGGACTTCGTCCCGTGTCCGGATGGGACTTTCCTTGGCGTGGAAGGCAAGCTTGGCGTCTGGATATGTAGATCTCCTACCATTGTAACCGACTACTGTAACCCTAACCTATCCGGTGTCTATATAAACCGGAGGGTTTTAGTCCGTGGGGCGAACAACAATCATACCATAGGCTAGCTTCTAGGGTTTAGCCTCTCACGATCTCGTGGTAGATCTACTCTTGTACTACCCATATCATCAATATTAATCAAGCGGGAGTAGGGTATTACCTCCATCAAGAGGGCCCGAACACAGGTAAAAACATCGTGTCCCTTGTCTCCTGTTACCATCCGCCTAGACGCATAGTTCGGGACCCCCTACCCGAGATCCGCCGGTTTTGACACCGACATTGGTGCTTTCATTGAGAGTTCCTCCGTGCCGTTGCCGTCAGGAAGGATGCCTCATCCCGTCTTTAAAGACGATACTATCGCCAAAGGAGCCTTGGCCACTCGCCAGATTCTCCGGCTGGGTGGTTTTCTTATGACCGCCAGTTCGGCCGCCGCGCCGACGATGACTTCTCGAGTCATCGAAACCAATCTCCACGTTAATTCGGAACTTGCCGAACAGTTAGATCCGATCGAGCTCTCCTCCGTAAACGAGCTCTTGGATCGCATCGCCGCCCTGGGAGTCGCCACAGACTACGACCAGATCGGGCCTAAAACTGATCTGAGAGAGATCAACTCTCCCCAAGCTACCCATCATGTTGCTGTGATAGAGGAGCAATGCGGCGATTCTTCTTCTATTTTAAGGACTAGCTACGTCCGGATTCCCGATCCCTCCATGACGGATTCCCGCAGAAGGACGGATGTCGATCAAGCCATGAACTTAAAGTCAGGCGGCGGGTTGGACTCATTGGATAGCATTCAAAAATCCAAACTTCCGAGTTCGGAAACTTCTC
Organism: Aegilops bicornis; assembly: GCA_021605145.1. Lineage (NCBI taxonomy): Eukaryota > Viridiplantae > Streptophyta > Magnoliopsida > Poales > Poaceae > Aegilops > Aegilops bicornis. Next base: position 142,533,041 of record CM038669.1, read on the forward strand.
GGCCCCTGAGTCTTAAATTGGAGGGGGTTCCGGATCTAGTTCCACCCGCCCACCCAAACATTAGTGATCTATCCTGAATTCGGCAAGAGCCAACTGAAACATTACATCATTACTGGGCCAGATTCCTCCTAGTTATGGACAGGATAAAGGACTGCCGAGAGGAGGACGCAATCTCACTTTTTGCAATAATTGCACGGATAAAGGAATCCTAAACGCCATAAGTCGTCACGAAATTACACGCTTTGATGACTTGGTGACCATAGTACAAAAGTACTGTGCGATGGAGAGTGCTTGGAAAACTGAAAGTCAATTTTGGGATAATCCGGCCCCGAATACATCCCTAGTCCGGAATAAAAGGGTGCATCATCACCAAGCACCTGGATTAAACATCAAAAATCAAAAACCCCTAAAGGGTACGGAACCGTACTGGAGGGTTGGCTAAACGGACCCTGCAAAATTCATAGCACAGAGGGCGCCACTCCAACTCATAGCCTTCGAGCATGTTGGATACTACGGCAGGTGGCCAAAAGTGGCGAAGAGCTTCTAGCTTCATAATCCCAGCCTAGCAATACCAAAGACGGTGTTAACAGTCTTGAGACTTTCGCATCAAATAACATGCGGAAACGAACACTCCGCAACCTTGCCGGAGTCTACCAAGTAGCAACAATACATCCATGGAGTGACACGGCTATTACCTTTAATGCCAGTGACGAACCCAAATTCCGAACAGCCAGAGCACTAGCCGCATTGGTTCTCAGTCCAATAGTGGACGGCTTTCGCCTTACAAAGGTCTCATGGATGGCGGCAGCGGATTGAACCTCATCTATGAGGAAACCCTTCGAAAAATGGAAATAGACTGGAACCGCATTGAGCGAAGCAGCACAACCTTTAGAGAAATAATCCCTAGCCGGGAAGCATGGTGCACAGGAAAAATCACACTAGATGTAGTGTTCGGCTCGCCGGACAATTACAGGTCCGAGGAGGTCACATTTCAAGTGGCCCCGTTCAGCAGCGGATATCATGCTTTATTGGGGCGAGAGGCATTCACAATTTTTCAAGCTATACCCCATTACGGGTACATGAAGCTTAAAATGCAGGACCTAACGGAATCATCACTCTCGCTAGTGATCCGAACATAGCACTCCGTGCTGAAAACAAGACAGTCGCACTAGCCCTCGAGGCACTATCCGAAGCCCTAGCGGCCGAGGAACTCACTGCGATGCGCTCCACGGTGAGCAGGGACGATGTGATACTTGATAAAAGATCCAAGTCCACCTCTTTTAAACCAGCGAATGAAATAGTCAAATTCCAAGTCCACCCAACGGACTCGCAAAGACGGCCTCCATTGGGGCACAATTAAACCCTGATGTAGAGGCCGCACTACGAGAATTTCTATGAGAAAACTGGGACATTTTTGCCTGGCACCCTTCAGACATGCCAGGAATCCCACGTCGGCTGGCCGAGCACAGCCTAAATATCCTAAGAGGATTCAAGCTAGTCAAACAGGCTCTTCGGCCCTTTTCCGAACCCAAGAGACAGGCCATGGGAGAGGAGCTAGCCAAACTTCTGGAAGCCGGATTCATCAGAGATATAAAACATCCGGACTGGTTAGCAAATCTGGTGATGGTACCAAAGAAGGACAAATCCTGGCGCCTATGTGTTGATTTCAAATACCTTAATAAGGCTTGCCCAAAGGATCCCTTCCCCCTCCCTCGAATTGATCGAATTATCGACGCTACAGCAGGACACGACTCATTGTGCTTCCTCGACGCGTACTCCAGCTACCACCAAATCATGATGGCGGAGCCAGACCAAGCTGCAACAGCATTTATCACTCCATACGGCCCATTCTGCTTCAACACAATGCCCTTCGGGCTCAAAAACGCCGGCGCAACATATCAGCGCATGATTCGACAATCCAAGCATGTCAAGACTATAGTAGACGATTTGAGGCTCACATTCGACAATCTTCGAAAATATGACATCAAGCTCAATCCGGAAAAATGCGTCTTGGCGTTCGGTAGGAAAGCTCCTGGGCTTCATTGTGTCCGTAGAGGAATTGAAGCAAACCCAGCCAAGATCCGAGCTCTGTCACAATTGGATATTCAAAAGACCTCAAACAAATACAAAATTGATTTGGATGCGTGGCGGCTCTAAGCCGCTTTATTTCCCGTTGGGAGAAAAGGCGTTACCCTTTACCGCCTCCTCCGCCACAATCGAACACTTCGAGTGGGCGGATGCCGCCACGGCCGGACTAGAAGAGATAAAAGCCATATTGGCAACAAATCCGGTCCTGTCAGCCAACGTGGGCGAACCAATGCTATTATATATCGCCACAACACATCAAGTTGTCGGTAGCGGTGCTCGTTGTCGAACGAGAAACGGACGGACACCGGTTCCCTCTTCAAAAACCGGTTTATTATGTGACCACTGTCCTCACTCCATGCAAGTCCTGGTACCCACATTATAAAAGATAGCATACGCGGTGTTCATGGCATCCGGAAGCTGCGACACTACTTTCAAGAGTGTTCGAAAACGGTAGCCTCCAAAGTACCTCTTAACGACATTATAAACAACCGCGACGCGACGGGCCGGATTGCCAAATGGGCCATAGAGCTCCTTCCATTCGACATAACCTATAAGCCACGACGATCTATTAAGTCGCAGGTTTTGGCCGACTTCGTGGCCGAATGGACCGAAGCTGAACTCCCTAAAGAGTACGGTGCATACTCCAATTGGATCATGCACTTTGACGGCTCCAAAATGTTGGCCGGCTTGGGGGCTGGCATAGTCCTGACGTCCCCAACCGGGGACACAGTCCAATACGTCCTTCAGATAATGTATACGGACTCCAACAACGCAGCCGAATATGAGGCCCTTCTGCACAGCCTCCGGATGGCAGTCTCCATGGGCATTAAACGCCTAGAGGTGCGCGGGGATTCGAACCTCGCGATCTCTCAAATAAATGGAGACTTTGATGCCAAAGATCCAAAAATGGCAGCATACCGCAATGCGGTCCTACAAATGTCAGCACGGTTCGAAGGGCTCGAATTTCATCATATAGCCCGGGATAACAACCAGGCGGCAGACATATTGGCACGCATCGGTGCAAAACGCGATGCCGTCCCGCCCAACATCTTCCTGGAACGGCTTTTCAAGCCATCCGTACTATGGGAAGGGGAGTCCGGAAATAACAATCCGGACCCAACCGCCCGCTCGACGCGAACACTCGACACAATCGGAGGCTCTGCAACCGAGATAACACCCTCAGCTCATGAAATAATGGCGGTTATCGCCCGTGGGCGGAACCATTCCTAGCCTACCTAACTAGGCAGGAACTCCCGAAGACCAAAATGAGGCTCGCTGCATAGTACGGCGATCTAAAGCCTATAAAGTCCATGAGGGAGAGCTTTATAAGAAAAGCACTACTGGAGTCCTTCAAAGGTGTATCTCCGAAGAGGAAGGGCGAAACCTCCTGGCTGAAATTCATGCCGGACTGGGTGGGCACCACGCCGCAGCCCGGGCCCTTGTAGGCAAGGCCTTCCGTACATGATTTTATTGGCCGACGGCCCGGGCAGATGTGCAGGATTTAGTCCAACGATGCGTTGGTTGCCAGCTTTTTGCTAACCAAAGCCACATGCCACCCACCGCCCTCAAAACTATACCCATCACCTGGCCGTTCATGGTGCAGGGGCTTGACATGGTTGGACCCCTTAAGGGAGGAACCCACAAGCAAAAATACCTATTGGTCATGGTGGACAAATTCACCAAATGGATAGAGGCCAAGCTCGTTAAAACGGCGAATCCGGACCGGTGATAGACTTCATATCGGGTAGTGCACCGTTACGGTGTCCCCACGATATCATCATCGATAAAGGCACCAACTTCACGGCCGGTGAGGTCAAATTATGGTGCAAAAACATGGGCATCAAGCTCGACACGCCTCGCCTATCACCCTCAAACCAACGGTCAAGTCGAACGAGCAAACGGTCTAATCATGAGCGGCATTAAACCCAGACTAGTGCGGTCCCTCAAGGAATCTAACACGCCTTTGGGTTGAGGAGCTTCGACTCCGTACTACGGGGGCTGCGGACCACGCCCAATCGTACTACGGATTCACACCATTTTTATGGTGTACGGCGCAGAGGCGATCTTGCCTGCGACATAATTCATGACTCACCTCCCGTGCGCATGTATGAAGAAAGAGAAGCCGAGCTCGATCGGCAGGACAGTTTGGACGCATTGGAGGAGGAGCACGACGTGGCAAAGGCTCGTTCCGCATTTTATAAACAGCAGGCTCGAAGATATCAAAGCAGGGAAGTACGGGCCAAAGCTTACAATGTTGGCGAACTAGTTCTACGCCTGCAGGACAAGAAAAAGGACAAACTCAAGCCCAAATGGGAAGGTCCCTTCATCATCGACCAGGTCCTGACCGGCGGAGCATACCGTCTGTGAAACGCATCGGATAACCGACTCGAGCCGAACCTATGGAACACAGCCCGTCTACGAAGATTCTACGCCTAAGCGACGGACTCCAAGTTCGTCTCCTTCCTCCGTCCACATTTTCTATTTTTGCTGTCTTTTATTTCTTTCCTTCCTCCCCTTTCTTTTTAAAGCCTTTAGAGGCCCGTTCGCGCTTTGTTCGCACATACTTGATGCGCTGTCCGCGCTCATTATACCTGGGGGCTTCTTTAACAAAAGCTTATTTATACGGGCATCATGCCCAACACATGTGTCAAACTTCCGCATGTACCTTTTATTCACCATTATATGCATCGATATGACTTAAGTTTTGGCCAAGCTGGGTTGCCTGGCTCCTGTGCTTACCCCTACGTTCCCGATTGTTCGGCTAGGTGGTAAAGGGAGCACCTCTGCGATTGTTCTTGCCGGGTCACCGGATGTGTACCTCGATCGGGTGAAGCCGAAAGCTAGCGTTCTTAAGGGAATATTCGGTCGGTGAACTGAAAGATGATTTTTAACTATTTATCCATCTGCCCCCAGATGATTTTCTGCTTTCTTAGAAGTTTTGACATGCACCTTAGGGCATGCATCCCAGCGAAAGGAACCCTTAACGGAACTATTCTCCCTAGAAGATGTTTCTTACTATCCATGTAATATAACATAACTAGTTGGGCACTTGTCTGATACAACAACAATGACCCCTACGCCTTGTCTCCATGCATACCCCGGTTCTTATATAACCACGAAGGTATTCGGACACACTCCGGACTATTGGGTCCTGAGATCAAAGCGAAAAGGTCCGCTATGACAATCGATCTACAATCCGGCTAGAAGACATTTTTCATGTCATATTTAATTACATAGTCAACTCGACTCATTGTATTCCTCCTCAATGCCATCTAACAGGCTATCTAATTTACAATCTTGCTGGGAATACTTGGCGGCCAATTCTACTTGGCCGTACACTAAGCTTCTGAGGATCTCCTTCCCATCAGGCCCCACAGGTCCGACCTCGGCCATGTGGTTTGGGTCAGCCTTCGTGTACCGCGTCTTCACCATGGCCCAGGCCTCCCTGGCGCCCTGACGGCAGGCCGATAACTTCCATAGTCGGAAGCGCCGCCACGCTCCTTGAAGCAACTCTGCCAGCTCTCCGATGCCTTCGGGCAGGGAGATAGATGGCCACAAGGCCTGGCTGACGCCTTTCATCACCTGCCGAACTTCGTCAGGTAGCCGACGATTCGGGAAGAAGATCACCAAGAACCGGGCATCTCCTCTCCAGGACGACCTGTGAGCAAACCTACATAAATGTTTATGTTAGTCGCCTTCCTCGCCGAACTCTTTCAATGTTCGCTCAAGCACTTACTGAAAATGCCGCGACGAAGCCGTCGATTCTCCTTTACCGAGTCAGACAACTGGGCACGAACATCCTTTAGTTCGTCACCCAGTTGGGTGTTGGCATCTTGGAGGTTATTTTTCTCCTGCCGCACCCTCGTAAGCACGCTCTCGCCGGCCTTTAGCTGGCGCAGGAGCTGTTGCTTGTCCCGATCTAGTCCGGCGCCATCTGCAATATTATTGTCAGATTTACACACACGCCGCACTTCCTAATCTATTTATCTTTTGAAGCATATATTACCAGAGGGGGTCTCTGTGGCTCCCCCTCAGATGCTAGTGCGGCCTCAAGTTGGGCCTTGCATTCTTCAAGCTCTGGGACAGTCGGGTATTCTTTTTTGTAAGATCCTGCATAACAAATGATCCTTAAATCAGTTAGTCTAACTATTTTAAGTCTCGGGGGCTACTGGCATATATAACTGTCGAATTTCCTTACCCGTATGTCCTTTACATACTGCTCCGTGGCTCTGGCTAGACCATCTTGAGCGGCACGGAGGTGCGCATCTCCCGAATTGAAGGCATTCAAGGCCTCTTGGGAGAAACATGCATCACGAAGAACTGTCCGGCGGCACTGTGATTCATGGCGCTCTCCACCTCGGAGTTGGTGGCGGACAATTTGTCGGCATCCTCTGTCGGAGGAGCATCCGACGCACGCCTCGCGCTCGCCTCCGCTTTCGGACCCGGCTTTGGAGCCTGGCCGGCGGAGGTTCGATTGGCAACCTCTCCGGACTCAGTCCGGCGAGCGCTCTTTTTCCTTAAAGGAGCACCAGCGTTAGTACACCTCTCCGGAATCAATCCTGGGAATATGGTGACATGCCATACCGTTGCGGCGGAGTTTCGATCCCGACCGCACTTCTTTTTAGCCTGCGGGGCCGTACTGCCCCTTGTTGGCCAGCCGCCGCGGGCTCGACTTCCTGCCTCGAAGGTACCCCCTGCGAAACACCATTAGTATACGGTGATCAAAAAATAAGCACAGACGGGTCATTATCAGAGTATTGGGACCTCGATCTCAGTTACCTGTGAGGCTGGAAGTATTCCGGGGTAATCGGCCGTAATGGCAACCAAAGCATTGTCGATGCTAAGTTGGTGGAATACCCCGTCGATCAACTCCACCTTTATATCCGGATCCTCTTCGGAGGCCGGATCGAGGGACCGTTCCGGATCCTCGGGTTGTGGAGGTGGGCTGTGTATCTTCTCCACGGCCGGGCGCAGTTCCTGCGCAGAAACCATGAAATGAGATATTTAACCACGGGAACATGGATCGGACAGGCCACAAAGATGTTTGCTTACCCAACTTCGAGGATTATTCGAAGAAAACTCGCTCAGTGGGTTGACGTGGAGAAAATCCTCCTCCTCCCCTTTGTACATGGCGGACAAGGTCTTCACCAGTTCGGTGACCGATCCCGGCCCTTTGCGGCCATGGCGGGTGGCATCGTCCTCCCCGTTGAAGTCCCACATGGGGTGGCCCCTGTATTGGAGCGGTTGCACTCCCCTCATAATGCAGATTGCCATGACTCCAATCATGGTCAATCCGGCATGAGCCAGTAATCTTATTCGGCTCATCAAGTAAAGGACATCCCGGTCATTTTCCCTCTGGGGGCTCCGCGGGCGCCAGCCCAGGCGCTTCTTCAGAGGAGCATTGCTAAACTCCGGAAGGCCGATCCGAATAGGGTTCGGCAGCGGGACGTCCTCCATGTAAAACCATTTCGAAGGTCAGTCTTCGGACGCCTTCTTCGGGGTTCCGGATAGATATCCGGTCCCAGCGATGCGCCATAGTTCGGCTCCGCCCACTGGATATATTGACCCCTCATGAGAACGGGGTACCAGGCAGAATAATCTCTTCCACAACGCAAAATGAGCCTCGATGCCCAAGAACAGTTCGCACAGGGCCACGAAGCCCGCGATGTGCAGAATGGAGGCAGGCGTAAGGTGGTGCAACTAGAGGCCGTAGAACTCCAAGAGCCCCCGGAGAAACGGATGGATTGGAAATCCGAGTCCTCTTACTAGATAAGAGACAAAGCACACCCGCTCTCCTTTAGAGGGATCGGGGACACTCTCCGCTTGCTTTCCGCCCTTGTAGGTGGCGAGTCTGGCTCGAACCGGAACCATGAAGGCCGGGGGAAGAAATCCCTTGGTTTGGAGTATAACTAGCTCACTATGCGGATCGAGCATTTCCCAATTTCCAGGCTGAGGGCTGGGAGCGTGAGAGGAGGAGCCGCGTCGACTGTCCATGATGGAATGGGTTTTTGTCAGAGGCGCTCCGATGAAAGCTCGCAGAGGGGGGATGGTGTGACTCAGATCTAGATCCTCGTCCCTTTTATAGGCGGCTCATTTGCGCAGCTAGGGGGGTAAGTGTAAAAATACCCTGGCTTTTCGCATTCATTCAAACACGTGGAAGATGGACATTATTGGGCGTAGAAGCCAAGGAGCGCAGCATTTATCAGAGGCCGGACACTATTCAACAAGTATATGGAATTTGGAGAAGAACCCGCCTTGCAATGTCAAGAAGACAATCCCACGCCGGACTCATCGTCATTTGAAGCCTGGTTCGGGGCTCTTGAGGGAGTCCCGGATTAGGGGTGTCCGGATAGCGAACTATCACCGTTGGCGGACTCTGGACTATGAAGATACAAGATTGAAGACTTCGTCCCGTGTCCGGATGGGACTTTCCTTGGCGTGGAAGGCAAGCTTGGCGATACGGATATGTAGATCTCCTACCATTGTAACCGACTCTGTGTAACCCTAACGTATCCGGTGTCTATATAAACCGGAGGGTTTTAGTCCGTAGAACGAACAACAATCATATCATAGGCTAGCTTCTAGGGTTTAGCCTCTCTGATCTCGTGGTAGATCTACTCTTGTACTACCCATATCATCAATATTAATCAAGGTGAGTAGGGTATTACCTCCATCGAGAGGGCCCGAACCTGGGTAAAAACATCGTGTCCCTTGTCTCGTGTTACCATCCGCCTAGACACACAGTTCGGGACCCCCTACCCGAGATCCCCCGGTTTTGACACCGACAAGGGGTACCCAGACTTGCCTGCCTGCAGCCTGCGGCGTGGCTCAAGGGGTGGCCCAGTACGGCCCATCTTCATTAGCACAAGCTCAAGACCCTCGCGAGGGGCCAAGCCTCACGGGGCGGACGACAGGAAGCCTCTTCAGGCACGGCCTCGTCAGGCTGGCTCGCCATGACGAGGTACCTCACGAGGAGCCCATGACGCAAGCCATCACGACCAAGGGCGCCAGGCGGGCGCCAGCCCGCGTAGTGTCCTCATTTCCTCTTTGGTGCAAAGGAGGCAAACGCAGGCGAGAGCATCAAGCAAAGGCAGCCATTTCGGTGCAACAAGACCAAGACCAATGCAACGGCAGGAAGGAGGTCATCGTGGAGCCCAAGCCGGCGTCATCGTCAGAGCCTTTCGCAGGCGAGGAGCAACTTTAGTCAGGATAAGTGTACTAGATGTTCCCCTTCAAAATGGCCAATTGTTGGCACCCTTCCCGCTCAATATTTGGGAAGAGGCCCAGGGCCTTTGCCTATAAATAGGACTAGCCTCCCACAGGGTAGGGGGGATCCAAAACCGGGAAGAGAGCTAGAGATCCACCTTGGATCCAGGGAGAGAGAGAGAGAGAGAGCGATTGAACTCCCCATAGCAGTTCATCGCACCGGCCAAGAACAGACCCTCGCGAGGCTGTTCTTCCTTGTATTGTTCATCATCAGCCCCTGAGGCAATCCACCACACCACACACTGGAGTAGGGTATTACACCACAATGGTAGCCCGAACCAGTATAAACATTGTGTCCCTTGTGTTGCTCTTTGCGTAGTTTAGATCCTTGCGAGGCGATGAGGTGCAGGTAGGTAGGGGGTGAGATCTCCGCGTGCACCCCAGAGTTCGAACCTAGAGGGTCTGCCGGAACCCGAAATCTGACAGACAAACCGAACGCTCTCCACTCTACTACGCGTGTTGATCAATAGGAACATCAAGGAGTGGGAGGAGTGCCTACCCATCGCCAAGTACGCCTACAACTGTGCAAGACATTTGACTACCGACAAGTCCCCTTTCAAGATCGTCTATGGTTTCAACCTGTTGTCCCCATTGGACATTCTTCCTCTACCACTACAAGAGCGCACCAACATGGACGCGAGTGCCCGAGCGAACTACCTCAATAAGATGCATGAAGATACAAGGCACACAATCGAGCGCCAAGTACAACTACTTGCGACCAACCTCAACATCAACAAGCAACCCATGATATTCAACATTGGAGATCTTGTGTGGTCACACCTTCGCAAGGACCGCTTTCCCAACGAACGCAAATCCAAGCTTCTACCTCGAGCCGACGGACCCTTCAAGGTGCTAGCACGCTACAACAACAATGCTTACAAGATCAACCTCCCGCGCGACAAGTACAACGTGAGCGTCGTCTTCAATGTCAAAGACCTCTCGCTTTACCATGGTGATGAAGCTTTCGATCCGAGGTCGGATCTTTCCCAAGGGGGGGGGGGGATGATGCAGAGCATCCCAAGGTCATCCCGATGGACCTACCTACACCTCCCATGACGCCACTTGGACCAATGACAAGGGCTCGAACAAAGGCTATCAAAGATAAGGTGAACCCGCCCCTCTCTGAACTACCACTTCCTACATATGAGACATGGCTACTACCTCAAGCGGAGACCCTATGTGTGATCAGGTGCTTAGAGGAAGGCCACGGGTCAGCGACACCCAACAGACAAGACGGCGAGGACACCAAGTACGAGGAACAAGAAGAAGAGCTGCCAGAAGTCTACAGCCATCGGACGACCGGTCAGGACCGGACGTCCGACTCCTGGAAGCGCTAGGCAGCCAGCCAAGTCATAGCCTATGCACGCTACAGCAGCCGGATGACCGATGCGGACCGGACGTCCGACACACCCCAGCGACCGGATGACCAAGCCCCTCCGGACAACCGGTGCCGCCCAACAGAAGGGAAATTCTCAGAAGTCCAAAGCCTCCGGACGACCAACGACCGACCATCTCCGGAAATCCGACGCCGCCTGACCCGAGCCAAATTATTGGACGTCCGACCGCTTCCGGATGTCCGGACCCTCGCGAGCCACCGGACGTCCGACAGCGTCCGGACGACCGACGCCTGTCTGTGCACAGCACATTGGTCCGAGGCCCATGTACCCTTTCGCCCCCTTAGACTATATATACTCCTCCTCCTCCCTATTTCTAGGGTTAGAAAAGGATTAGCTCATTTGAGAGATAGAGCTTTGCTCACCCACTTGGTTACTTCTCCATTGGAGTCCACAACCTCTTTGGAGAAGACCCCCCAAGCGGATTCAAGACCCCTCACGGGAACACCCCCTCATGGCCTCCTCACGGAGATGAACTAGTTACCTCTTGTATCGTCCTTTGCTATTCATGGATCCCTTCGTATTTTGAGGACCTAGCACACGTGTAATCAAATCTTGTTGGTTTGAGTGTTTTCTCTCATTTCCCCCTCATGTTTCCCCTCGTGTTCTTCATAGGATCCGCTCCAATCGTGAAAGATCGAGCCCTAGGGTTCTACCCTACATCAAATGTGCTCTCCCTCCGGCTTGTGCTCAATATGCAAGCAAGGGTTTCGATTAATCAAAGCGCATTCATATCCGGGCATTGCATCCACGAAAATTTTCTACTTGTGCAGCAGACCGCACCCCTTCTGCACAACTCGAAGATGCCTAGGCTCCTTCTCAAGCTTGACATTGCACGCGCCTTTGATTCTGTATCTTGGGCATCCCTTCTGACACCCTATACCATCTCGGATTGGCTGCTACTCGCGCGAATGGATCTCAATTCTGCTCTCCACGGCTTCCACTCTTGTGTTCATCAATGGAACTCCATGAGCTACTATTGGCCATGTCGGTGGCTTTGCTAGGGAGACTCCTTGTCGCCCATGCTCTTCACCCTTGGTGTGGATGTTCTCAACTCCCTGATCGTCCAGGCAGTAGTGCGTGGCGGTCTACAACGCCTAACGACTCGCCACGCTGCTTTCGTCTCGCTCTACATCGACGATGTGGTGGTGTTCTGCCACCTTGACCGCAACAATCTTTTGAACATATACAATTATAGAATTCATGTCCGTTTCCAAAAAACATGAAAAATTATAGAACTCATGCATATTTTTAGAATTCATAAAAACCTTTTCATATTCGTGAAGAATTTATAATTTTACAAGCATTCTCTAAATCAACAAAAAAAATTTAGTGAATAGGAAATTCACAAAGAATTACAATTCCTGAATGTTTTCATTAGTTTTGAAAAGTGTTTTAGTAGAATGTCCTTTTCTATAGTGTCATGCGGGACCCATGATTAGATCAGACCTTTACAAACGAGTCCACTTTAAAAAAACTTGAAGCTCTCCTAGGCCTCTATTCCAAGAGCTTAGTAATTGTAAGGATTATTGGGTGATGATTTTTTTAAAGAGGAATATATTAATATCACGAAGATAACAATTACATTCAGGCTCTACATCTACAATATGTCACAAAGACATCCAGGATGTACACATCCAGAGGAGAAAATAAAAAGAAAGGTCCCGCCACAGCGACCGACTCCTCTCAACAGCCGCACACCTACCACCACCGAATGCAACACCCAGAAAATATAAAAGATCTCCAAAAGCAATGCCTCTAAGAAGGTAACAATACACAAGCTTGTGTTGCCCAGCCCAAGATCTTAGCTTTTCACCCTGATAATGCCCGCGCTCTCAAAATAATTCCTTCAACAAGGCAATCGTCAGGAACAACCAATGGTGGTCATACCTTAGGTTTTCACCCTGAAAGTCGCGACTTGGCACCTCAGAACCTCGTAGGTTGATATGGGAGTCCATGACCAGAATCTAACCGATCCAGATATCATGAGCAAGATCTCCCGCGGCCGTCCCGGAATGCGTCGATGTCCAGATCGAGGAGGAACGATCATGCATGTCATTGCCATGATGCGAGAAGAGCACGAGGACAGCCACCTTAATCATCACGGCAGGTCGGCAGCAGCCCCCCACATCGCCCGATCCAGCCTACCACCGCCAGCAGCCCCCACGCCACCCCGATCTAGCCTACCACCGCCAGCCCGGGCGCCGCACCAGCATAGTGTCTAACAGCCAACTCCGTCAGGCACCACCGCGCTTGCTTACAGCCAGCCACGAGACATGGTCGGCCCGCGCTACCACAACATGCGTCGCGCCCAAGGCACATCGGTTGGAGTAGGCAAGAATGGATCTGGCAGAGCCCCGCCACTACCCTGGGCGCACCCGCCCCGTCCCATGCATCCACCACACGGCCTCGAGACCATAGCTCGCCGCTGCAGCGCCTCACGCGCGCCACCGTGGTCGAGCCCCGCATCGCGCTGCCACGCCCCACGTGAGCCCGGCACTCCATCTTGGACGAACTATAGTGATTGTCCTCGTTTGATGGGTCCACATTCATCCCTAAATGTCATCAAGCACTCTCCCCCCCCCCCCTCCTATGCACATAGTGTTGTAAGAAAATTTACATTTGGGACCAGCTCCCTGTCAATTCTTTTTCCTGCATGACGACAAATCTCAATTGGTGAAATTTTTGCGCAAGAAACCATCACCTATGCAACACAAAAAAAAACATTTTCGAAAAGAGCAGCATTTTGCAAGTCTTCCAGAGAACACTTGAACTCAAAAGATGCCAATCTACAGTCTCAAACTAGCCTCGAGCAAAAGAAACAAAACTTTAGAAGATGGGTCCATGCATCTGGCATGCGTGCCTCAGAGTATTGCGCAGTGGATATCACCAGAGCCGCACACCTCGTCGTGGTAAGCGCATTCATCCAAAATTCACCGATGCTTTTGCATCATCATTGGCATGCCGAAATCAATGAAACCACGAGAAAAAACACATCAACCAAAGCCAAAAAAAGAATATGCCCGACAAATCAAGAACGAACACATCAACAAACTCACGAAGCGGGGATGACATAGTTAGAGACGAATCTGGAGCTCGGCCATCCAGAGGAATAAAACCACGACCTTCTCAAAGCAGAATATGAACTCGGGGAGTTCAAACTGTAACAACTTAGAAATCAACAAGCAGGCTGCCAGATGGGAGAGAGAGAGAGAGAGAGAGAGAGAGAGAGATCCCTTGATCCTGATGTGAAACGCAGGTTGGAGCGAGAGATGAGATGTGGAGAAAGGAGGCAGATGGAAGCGACGGATGTGGATGGTCCTTAAATACACTTGGATTGCGAAGCGGCCATTGAAGCGATGGATGGCCAGGATTACTAGGATAACATTGTCACTTGTGTCAGGATAACGTTCGTTTCGTCGCTGCGGAGGCAACGCACGCGGGGAGCTCCTATTGTCGTCAAGCACTCCCCCCCCCTATGCACACAGTGTTGTAAGAAAATTTACATTTGGGACCAGCTCCCTGCCAATTCTTTTTCCTGCATGACGACCAATCTCAGTTGGTGAAATCTTTGCGCAAGAAATCATCGCCTATGCAACACAGAAAAACATTTTGAAAAAGACCAACATTTTGCAAGTCTGCCAGAAACCACTTAAACCCCAAAGATGCCAATCTACAATCTCAAACCAGCCTCGAGCAAAAGAAACAAAAATTTAGAAGATGGGTCCATGCATCCGGCATGCGTGCCTCAGAGTATTGCGCAATGGATATCACCAGAGTTGCACACCTCGTTGTGGTAAGCGTATTCATCCAGAATTCACCAATGCTTTTGCATCATCATCGGCATGCCAGAATCAATGAAACCACGAGAAAAATAACATCAACCGAAGCCAAAAAAAGAATATGCCCCACAAATCAAGAACAAACACAACAACAAACTCACGAAGCGGGGATGACATAGTTAGAGACGAATCTGGAGCTCGGCCAGCCAAAGGAATAAAACCACGACCTTCTCAAAGCAGAATATGAACTCGGGGAGTTCAAACTGTAATAACTTAGAAATCAACAAGCAGGCTGCCAGGCGAGGACAGAGAGAGAGAGAGAGAGAGAGAGAGAGAGAGAGAAGAGAGATCCCTTGATCCTGATGCAAAACAGAGGTTGGAGCTGGAGGTGAGATGTGGAGAAAGCAGGCAGATGGAAATGATACGTCTCCAACGTATCTATAATTTTTGATTGTTCCATGCTATTATATTATCTATCTTGGATGTTTTATATGCATTTATATGATTTCTGGGACTAACCTATTAACCTAGATTCGAGTGCCAGTTTCTGTTTTTTCCTTGTTTTTGAGTTTCGCAGAAAAGGAATATCAAACAGAGTCCAAATGAGCTGAAAATTTACGGTGATTTTTTATGGACCAGAAGAAGCCCCCGAAGCAAAAGAGTTGGGCTAGAAGAGCCACGAGGACTCCGCCCTTGTCTTGTCGTCGCCTCATGGACCCTCCTAACTTGTTCCCGACGCCAAAAATTCCTATAAATATAGAAACCCCCAAAAATAAACCTAGATCGGGAGTTCCACCACCACAAGCCTCTGTAGCCACAAAAAAAACAATTGGAAAACCATTCCGGCACCCTGCCAGAGGGGGAAACCATCACCTGGGGCCGTCTTCATCATCCCGACGCTCTCCATGACGAGGAGGGAGTAGTTCAACCTCGGGGCTGAGGGTATGTTCCAGGAGCTATGTGTTTGATCTCTCTCTCTCTCTCTCTCTCTCTCTGTCTCTCTCTCTCCCTCTCTCGTGTTCTTGATTTGGCACAATCTTGATGTACCGTGAGCTTTGCTATTATAGTTGAATCATATGGTGTTTCTCCCCCTCTACCTTCTTGTGATGAATTGAATCTTGCTCTTTGAGGTTCCGTTATGTTGGATTGAGTATTGGATTTGAGAACACTTGATGTATGTCTTGCTATGGGATATCTGTGATGACAATGGGATGTTCTATTGATTCACTTGATGTATGTTTTGACACTCAACTCATGAATTCCCGAGGTGACATTGGGGTAATCTATGCATAGGAGTTGATGCACGTTTTCGTCCTACGTTCTCCGATAGAAACTTTGGAGTGAATCTTTGTTGCACGTTGAGGGATTGCCATATGATATAATTATGTTAACATTGTTGAGAGAATTTGCACTAGTGAAAGTATGAAACCTAGGCCTTGTTTCCAAGCATTGCAATACCGTTTTCGCTCACTTTTGTTACTTGCTACCTTGCTATTTTTATATTTTCATATTACAAAAACCTATATCTACCATCCATATTACACTTGTATCACCATATCTTCGCCAAACTAGTGCACCTATACAATTTACCATTGTATTGGGTGTGTTGGGGACACAAGAGACTCTTTGTTATTTGGTTGCAGGGCTGTTTGAAAGAGACCATCTTCATCCTATGCCTCCCACGGATTTATAAACCTTAGGTCATCCACTTGAGGGAAATTTGCTACTATCCTGCAAAACTCTGCACTTGGAGGCCCAACACGAGTCTACAAGAAGAAGGTTGCGTAGTAGACATCAAGCTCTTTTCTGGCGTAATTGCCGGGGAGGTTAGTGCTTGAAGGTATATCTTTAGATCTTGCAATAGAATCTTTTAGTTTCTTGTTTTATCACTAGTTTAGTATATAAAAGAAAACTACAAAAAAATGGAATTTAGATTGCCTCATTTGCTTCATCTTTTTAATGTCTTTCGTGAAAATAAGGATTCCGATCATTGTGCTCAATTGCTAGAGGAAGAATACAATAAAATGTTTGGCATAAAATCTTTGAATGATGAGCATGATTGCAATGTTGTTAGTATGAATTCTTTGAATATCCATGATGCTAATGATATGCAAAGCTACAAGCTTGGGGATGCTATATTTGATGAAGATGATACTTTTTGTCCCCCAAGTTTTGAGGAGCAAATTTATTATGATGATAGCATGCCTCCTATTTATGATGATTATATTGATGACAGTGGATTTGGAAGAGTGTCAACTCTAGGTAATGATCCCACTATTTTGGAGGGTGTTGAATCTTTTCATAATATTGATAAAAGTGGATTTGGAGAGGTCATGACTTTATTTAGTAATGAATCCACTATTTCGGAAGAGGTTCCAATTGATTATGAGAACAAAGTTGCTATCTATGATGATTATTGTGATGACATGTATGCTATAAAGAATAATGATAACCATGAAACTTGTCATCATGATTTTAATTTTCAATTGGATTATGCCTCACATGACAGTTATTTTGTTGAATTTGCTCCCACTACTATTCATGAGAATAAATTTGCTTATGTGGTGAGTAGTAAAATTTCTATGCGTGTAGATCATGAAAAGAATGCTTTATGTGATGGTTATATTGTTGAATTCATTCATGATGCTACTGAAAATTATTATGAGAGAGGAACATATGCTTCTACATGTTGCAATAATATCAAGTTCTCTCTCGATGTGTTGAAAGTTTTGAAGTCATGCTTGTTTTGCCTTCCTATGCTAGTTGATTCTTGTTCCCATCAATTGTTTGCTCACAAAATCCCTAGGCATAAGAAGTGGGTTAGACTTAAATGTGCTAGTCATATGCTTCATGATACTCTCTTTGTGTTTCAATTCTTTACTTTCATGTGAGCATCATTGAAATCATCATGCCTAGCTAGAAAGGCATTAAAGAAAACCGCTTGTTGGGAGACAACCCAATATTTATACCTACTGTTTTTGTGTGTTCACATGATTATGCTACTCTAGTAATCATGTTTTATAGCTTTTGTTTCAATAAAGTGCCAAGTAATGGTCTATGGTGATAGTTGACTTGATCTTGCTGAAAACCACAAACTTTTACGCCCAGTAAAATAATTTTCGAAAATCACAGAAGTGTGCTTTTGATCTGATTTTTTTTACACAATATTGATATACAAATTGCCTAGGTTGTCCTAATTTTTCAGAATTTTTGGAATTACAGAAGTACGGGAAGTTTCCAGATTACTACAAATTGTTCTGTTTTTTATAGATTCTCTTTCCATTGTGTTGTTTGCTTATTTTGATGAATCTATGAGTAGTATCGGAGGGTATGAACCATGGAGAAGTTGGAATACAATAGATGTAACACTAATATAAATTTAGAATGAGTTCACTACAGTACCTAAGTGGTGATTTATTTTCTTATACTAACGGAGCTTACGAGTTTTCTGTTCAGTTTTGTGTTGTGAAGTTTTCAATTTTTGGGTAAAATTTTGATGGACTACGGAATAAGGAGTGGCAAGAGCCTAAGCTTGGGAATGCCCAAGGCACCCCAAGGTAATATTCAAGGACAACCAAGAGCCTAAGCTTGGGGATGCCCCGGATGGCATCCCCTCTTTCGTCTTCGTTCATCGGTAACCTTACTTGAGGCTATATTTTTATTCACCACATGATATGTGTTTTGCTTGGAGCGTCATTTTATTTTATTAGGATTTGCATGTTGTTTGAATAATATCCCAACATTTAAAATTCTTAAATGTTAGAGAGTCTTCACATAGTTACATAATTATTTGACTACTCATTGATCTTCACTTATATTTTTTGGAGTAGTTTGTCATTTGCTCTAGTGCTTCACTTATATCTTTTTAGAGCACGGCGGTAGTTTTATTTTGAAGAAATTGATGAACTCTCATGCTTCACTTATATTATTTTTTTGAGTCTATAAACAACGTGGTAATTTGCTTTGGTTATGAATTTAGTCCTAATATGATGGGCATCCAAGAGGAATATAATAAAAACTTTCATATAAAGTGCATTGAATACTATGTGAAGTTGGTTTCCTTATGATTGTTTTGAGATATAAAGATGGTGATATTAGAGTCATGCTAGTGAGTAATTGTGGATTGTAGAAATACTTGTGTTAAAGTTTGTGATTCCCGTAGCATGCACGTATGGTGAACCGTTATGTAACGAAGTTGGAGCATGGTTTATTTAATGATTGTCTTCCTTATGAGTGGCGGTCGGGGACGAGCGATGGTCTTTACCTACCAATCTATCCCCCTAGGAGCATGTGTGTAGTACTTTGTTTTGATGACTAATAGATTTTTGCAATAAGTATGTGAGTTCTTTATGACTAATGTTGAGTCCATGGATTATACGCACTCTCACCCTTCCACCATTGCTAGCCTCTCTAGTACCGCGCAAATTTCGCCGGTACCATACACCCATGATATACCTTCTTCAAAACAGCCACCGTACCTACCTATTATGGCATTTCCATAGCCATTCCAAGATATATTGCCATGCAACTTTCCATCGTTCCGTTTATTATGACACGCTTCATCATTGTCATATTGTTTTGCATGCTCATGTAGTTGACATCATATTTGTGGCAAAGCCACCGTTCATAATTTTTATACATGTCACTCTTGAGTCATTGCACATCCCGGTACACCGCCGGAGGTATTCATATAGAGTCATATGTTTGTTCTAGTATCGAGTTGTAAGTAAATAAAAGTGTGATGATTATCATTATTAGAGCATTGTCCCAGTGAGAAAACAATGATGGAGACTATGATTCCCCCACAAGTCGGGATGAGACTCCAGACAAAAAATAAAAAATAAAAAAATATAGAAAAAGAGGCAAAAAAGGGAGAGCCCAAAAAAGAGAGAAAAAGAGAGAAGGTCAATGCTACTATCCTTTTTCCACACTTGTGCTTCAAAGTAGCACCATGATCTTCATGATAGAGAGTCTCTTATATATTTTGTCACTTTCATATACTAGTGGGAAATTTTCGTTATAGAACTTGGCTTGTATATTCCAATGACGGGCTTCCTCAAATTTCCCTAGGTCTTCGTGAGCAAGCGAGTTGGATGCACACCCACTTAGTTTCTTTTTGAGCTTTCATAAATTTATAGCTCTAGTGCATCCGTTGCATGGCAATCCCTACTCACTCACATTGATATCTATTGATTGGCATCTCCATAGCCTGTTGATATGCCTAGTTGATGTGAGACTGTCTCCTTCTTTTTGTCTTCTCCACAACCACCATATTCTATTCCACCTATAGTGTTATGTCCACGGCTCACGCTCATGTATTGCGTGAAAGTTGAAAAGGTTTGAGGACATCAAAAGTATGAAACAATTGCTTGGCTTGTCATCGGGTTTGTGCTTGATTTAAATATTTTGTGTGATGAAGATGGAGCATTGCCAGACTATATGATTTTGTAGGGATAACTTTCTTTGGCCATGTTATTTTGAGAAGACATGATTGCTTTATTAGTATGCTTGAAGTATTATTGTTTTTATGTCAATATTAAACTTTTTTTTGAATCTTATGGATCTGAATATTCATGCCACACTAAAGAAAATTACATTGATAAATATGTTGGGTAGCATTCCACATCAAAAATTCTGTTTTTATCATTTACCTACTCGAGGACGAGCAGCAATTAAGCTTGGGGATGCTTGATACGTCTTCAACGTATCTATAATTTTTGATTGTTCCATGCTATTATATTATCTATTTTGGATGTTTTATATGCATTTATATGCTATTTTATATGATTTTTGTGACTAACCTATTAAACTAGAGCCCAATGCCAGTTTCTGTTTTTTTCCTTATTTTTGAGTTTCGCACAAAAGGAATATCAAACAAAGTCCAAATGAGCTAAAAATTTACGGTGATTTTTTATGGACTAGAAGAATCCCCCAAAGCAAAAGAGTTGGGCCAGAAGAGCCACGAGGCCTCCACAAGGGTGGAGGGCGCGCCCCCTGTCTTGTCGTCGCCTTGTGGACCCCCCTGACTTGTTCCCGACGCCAAAAATTCCTATAAATATAGAAACCCCCAATAAATAAACCTAGATCGGGAGTTCCACCGCTGCAAGCCTCTGTAGCCACGAAAACCAATTGGGAGCATGTTCCGGCACGCTGCCGGAGGGGGAAACCATCACCGGTGGCAATCTTCATCATCCCGGCGCTCTCCATGACGAGGAGGGAGTAGTTCACCCTCGGGGCCGAGGGTATGTACCATTAGCTATGTGTTTGATCTCTCTCTCTCTCTCTCTCTCGTGTTCTTGATTTGGCACGATCTTGATGTACCGTGAGCTTTGCTATTATAGTTGAATCATATGGTGTTTCTCCCCCTCTACCTTCTTGTGATGAATTGAGTCTTTCTCTTTGAGTTTCCGTTATGTTGGATTGAGTATTGAATTTGAGAACACTTGATGTATGTCTTGCGATGGGATATCTGTGGTGAAAATGGGATGTTTATTGATTCACTTGATGTATGTTTTGGCACTCAACTCGCGGATTCCTGAGGTGACATTGGGGTTGATGCATGTTTTCGTCCTACATTCTCCGATAGAAACTTTGGAGTGACTATTTGTTGCGCATTGAGGGATTGCCATATGATCTAATTATGCTATCATTGTTGAGAGAATTTGCACTAGTGAAAGTATGAACCCTAGGCCTTGTTTCCAAGCATTGCAATACCGTTTTCGCTCACTTTTGTTACTTGCTACCTTGCTGTTTTTATATTTTCAGATTACAAAAACCTATATCTACCATCCATATTACACTTGTATCATCATCTCTTCGCTGAAGTAGTGCACCTATACAATTTACCATTGTATTGGGTGTGTTGGGGACACAAGAGACTCTTTGTTATTTGGTTGCAAGGTTGTTTGAGAGAGACCATGTTCATCCTACGCCCCCCACGGATTGATAATTCTTAGGTCATCCACTTGAGGGAAATTTTCTACTGTCCTACAAAACTCTGCACTTGGAGGCCCAACACGAGTCTACAAGAAGAAGGTTGCATCGTAGACATCAGGAAGCGACGGATGTGGATGGTCCATAAATACATATGGCTCCGGAGCGGCCACGGAAGCGATGGATGGCTAGGATTATCAGGATAACATTGTCACTTGTGTCAAGATAACGTTCGTTTCGTCGTTGCGGAGGCAACGCACGCGGGAGCTCCTATTGTCTTCAAGCACTCTTCTTCCCCCCTATGCACACAGTGTTCTAAGAAAATTTACATTTGGGACCAGCTCCCTGCCAATTCTTTTTCCTGCATGACGACAAATCTTAGTTGGTGAAATCTATGCGCAAGAAATCATCACCTATGCAACACAAAAAAAACATTTTCAAAAAGACCAGCATTTTGCAAGTCTGCAAGAGACCACTTAAACTCCAAAGATGCCAATCTACAGTCTCAAACCAGCCTCAAGCAAAAGAAACAAAACTTTAGAAGATGGGTCCATGCATCTGGCATGCATGCCTCAAAGTATTGCACAGTGGATATCACCTTGTCGTGCGCAAGCGCATTCATCCAGAATTCACTCATGCTTTTGCATCATCTCGGCATGCCGGAATCAATCAAACTACGAGAAAAACACATCAACCGAACCAAAAAAAGAAGATGTGCGACAAATCAAGAATGAACACGGCAACAAACTCACGGGGCTGGGATGACATAGTTAGAGACGAATCTGGAGCTCGGCCAGCCAAAGGAAATAAAACCATGACCTTCTCAAAGCAAAATATGAACTCGGGGAGTTCAAGCTATAACAACTTAGAAATCAACAAGGAGGCCGACAGACGGGAAATAGAGTTCCCTTCATCCTGATGCGAAATGGA
The DNA here is from genome assembly GCA_021605145.1 of Aegilops bicornis. Lineage (NCBI taxonomy): Eukaryota > Viridiplantae > Streptophyta > Magnoliopsida > Poales > Poaceae > Aegilops > Aegilops bicornis. The sequence continues at coordinate 142,555,434 of CM038669.1, forward strand.
GGTTGGAACTGGAGATGAGATATGGAGAAAGGTGGCAGATGGACCTACGCGATCACGTGGATGTGGATGGTCCATAAATACACTTGGCTTGTGGAGCGGCCATGGAAGTAACAGATGGCTAGGATTACCAGGATAACATTATCACTTGTGTCAGGAGGCAACGCACGCGGGGAGCTCCTATTGGTAATGGCCCTATAACGCGCACCTCCGGCCATTTAGCTCGGCCTTGATCGCTTAAACAAAAAACGTCACTCTATCCAAAATCATTAGTTACGGATACCCTTGGTTACTCATACTTCCTCTGGTGTGACAAGTGGCACGTTTATGTGTGACGCTCAGGGAATTTTGTGTTTTCTCATAGATTTGTTTTTCAACATGTTTTATAATTTAGACTGTGTGTTTAAATCACAAACTGTTTTTATCATTGTGTTTCTCGCGTTGAAATCTACAAACTAGTTAGATCCCATGATAATTGACTAGCAAATATCCCCGTGTGTTGCAACGGGAGAAAAATCACCCACACTACACACACTCGATGACATCAGCAAATGCGTTGAATTTTTTCATGATGTCACACAACAAACAACATGATAATTGGTGTTGCGCAAAAAATTAAAGGTTGGATGATTTTTTAGTGTACTCAAGGTGTTTCCAAAAATCTTTGTGAGCACAATTTCAAACAATGTGAAAATCAACATTAAGCCACTTGTTTACATAAATGGGGTGGGAAACATATATAATAGGCATTTTTTAAAATACCCCATATAAAGAAGGTATTGATTAAGGTTGCACCTTAAACATAATTTTAGAAATAATTAACATGCAAGATAATAGCATATCTAGAATCGACATATTTTTTCTGGAATCTACATATTTTTATGAGTGATTTTCATATATAACATGTTAGATTTAGAATTGAGGTTTGAAAGATAAGAAGCATTTGAATCTGCCTAAAAAAGAGAGAAATGTTAAACCTAGACTTACTGGGTTGAATGCAGCCCATCCTCTTAGTATTCGTAGAGAAAAGGAAGAAAACAAAAAAGGGGAGTAAGCTCGGATCAAACCCAACTCTGTAAAGGTGGGGATGCACGAGTCTGACCACTGAGGCGCATGGCCGCTTTTGATTTAACAGAGGACTGCTATGTATATGAACCGAAGACGACGTTTTTTTTTCACTTAGCAGTGGCATTGGGTTGTAATTTGTGTCAACTTTAAAGACAATTCTACAACGTACGGACAGAAGCACTAATGACTTTATTATTAGGTAAAGATTTGAACGAACTTTTTCCCCAAAGAAAAATCGGAAATATATAAACCCGAAAAAACAAAACAAAAGCACAACTCAGCATCACCGTGAAACACAACTATGCTCTGTGCTTCATCGCTTTTCACTTTTCGAGAAGCACATATGTGCTTCACCATGAAGCACAAATGTGATTTTCACCTTTTTAGGAAGCACAATTGTGTGTCAGCATGAAGCACAATTATGCTTTTCACTTTTTGAAAAGCGCAATTGTGCGTCACCGTGTAGTACAACTATATTTTTTCGCATGGTGTGCTTCACAAGAGTGTGTGTGTGTGTGTGTGTGTGTGTGTTGCAAAAACCTAGAAAAAAACCGAGGAAAATCTGAAAACTCACAAGTAGCCCAAAACCCCCAAAAACACATGTAGGAAAAAGTGCTATGTGGGTGCACTCAGCACGCGAGACGTGTTGATAGTTAGGCACACCAAACGGTGCAGCATAACTGACCCTTGTGGCTCACAGCAAGCGAGACATAAACTTGCCACCTAGCGAGCCCGAGAGCTATATCTTGCTTATAGCAGTGTAGGCGTGTAGCTTTTGTCTCGCATGAAGGGTTTTTTTCCTGTTTTTTTCATCTGCTGGTTCTTCTTCGCGTGTTCGTTTCAGTTCGATTGTGGCTTGTGATGATCCCTGTTTATCCGGCTTTTTCTGGTCTTTTTTCAAAAAAAACTATTTTTCTTTCAATTTTCCTTGTTTCTTTCATGGTTCTGTCATTTTATCGTTTTCTTTGCTATTCATCAGTAATCTTCGTTTATTTCATTATTTTTGTCTTTTCTTTGTTTTTCTATGATTTCCTTGGTTTCTTTGTATGTTTCAAAAGAAATCCATTTTTTCTTTGTTTTTCTCTCGTTTTTATTTCTTTTGTACATATTTTTTCCTTTGTTTCTTCATCATATTTTTGTGGTTTTCTTTCATTTTTTTTATTTTCCTACATTTCTTCGCCGGTATTCTTTGGTTTTCTTTGTTTCACTTTAGTCTTCTTGTTTTTCTTCTTTTTCTCACCAATTTTCATGGTCTTCGTTGTGCTCTCCATCTGTCTTTATTTAGATGTTTCTTTTATAAAGTTCTTCCGTTTCTTTGGTTTTTTCTTCAACACATGTCTACATTTTTCTTACATATATTTTTGTATATATCAAAAATATTTTTATACATGTTTAATTTTTCAAATATATGATTAATATTTTTCTAAAATTTATGTTTCATGCCTACATTTTCGTATACATTCTACATTTTTGGTATATATAAGGAACAAATACATGTTTAGCATTATAAGATTAACTTTTTCACACACAATCAACATTTTTTAATTTTTTTGCTTTTATGCTCATTTTTAATAAAGGTTCTACATTTTCATACACATTAGGAACATTTTTCATACAAATTTCATATTTAAAATATATTACAAACATTTTTTCTAATATTTGTGTTCTATGGCTACTTTTTTTGTATACCTTGTACTTTTTTGTATGTATTAGAAACTTTTTAAATGCATGTTTAATAGTTTAGAAATATATGATTAACATTTTTGATACACGATCAACATTTTCTAAAATTTATATTTTGATGTTGAATTTTTTTAAATACACGTTCTATATTTCTCATACAAATAGGAGCAATTTTATACACATTCAACATTTTGAAATAGATGATTAACATTTTCCAAAAAAATGTGTTCTTTGGTTGTGTTGACTGTGTTTTGAGGATGCTTGTATAGCTTCGCCGCAACGAATGTTCGGAAATTGAGCAACGACCTCGTGTCCTGAGCATACAAAAAGCAGAAATACAAAAACATCTTTAGAAACACAGGAGGGGGGGGGGATGTTGATAGGAGTCATATTCACAAAAGTAGTGTTTCGAAAACGAAAAATGTTATTTAGCTACTAGTGTTGCATAGCAAAAATGGTTATACCGTGTTGAATGGCTTCATCCCGCTTGCTGTTAGATTCTCCATGTATAGAATAACAAAGAACCCACAATCAAACCTGCCAAAAAAAGGTACACCTAAAAATGCTTCCTGAAACAAATGTAGAAAGTTGTGGATGGGCACATGAAAGAAAAGAAAAACGAAAAAGAGAATAATACGTTGTTGATTGCTGCGGGTACCCCTTTTGGTTGAAATGATCGAACTTGTAAAGATCAAGCTTCCATGGGTTTCGTTCTCGGACGAGAGTTTTGAAGTTTGTTATCTGCACACTTAATATCAGAAAAAATAAAGATATAAAAAGATGGCACGGTGACATCTTTTTTGATTGGTACCACAACATCAATTTGATACGAGAAAAAGAATGAAAATGATCAAACAAAGATGGAACAAAGGGGTGTAGTTCTCATACCAGATTGCAACATGGCTGCTCAAGGTTGCGGACGTAGTCAGGGTCATCGCTCCTGGAGACAAAAACATCGAATTGTTTTTGCATCAAATTCGCAACAACAATTGCCCAATGTCCATCCTGGACAATGGTGAAGAAGAGCTGCAATATTAATTTTTTTTACAAAACCAGATCATGATGCCCTAAAAGATAGCTTATAGCATTCATCAAAATTTCAATGTGCTACAATAGTTTTTATGCTACTATTTTGGGAAAAACTTCTGCTCCAATAGTTTTCCAAGAATAGTTGTAGCTCCAATAGTAGCAAAAATTCAATGGATTCAGTGTAAAAAATTCTGATCCAATAGTACCTGGAGCTACAACTATTCTAGGAAAAACTTGTTGTGCCTATGCTACAACTATTCCTGCAGCTACAACTATTCATGGTCCTCTCCAGGTGCCAAGGGGTAGTCAGGTAGGGACAAACTTCTGGCCGTTCATGCTCACAAACAGAAAACGGAAAAGTTCATGCTAAAACTGCCTCTCCTCTCAAGGTGGTCCTGGGCTGGGGCTTGCCGTCTCCATCGCAGGTCAGCTGATGAAACAACAAACCTGTGGCCACTCATGCTCACAAACAAAGGGCGCAAAATCCATTCCCCATCCCGAGCTCCTAGTCAATTCCCAACCCAAATTTGGGGGCGCAAATCAAAAAATAGGCGCCACCGCAACCCTAACCACCGCGTAGCCGCTCGCTGCAGAGCCGCTGGCGAAGCCACGAGAAGGCACGGAGCTGAGCTCGACCGGAGCAACAACATCGGCCAGAAATGGGGGGAAGGAAGGAGGAGAAATCACAGGGATCCAGAGGAGATCCATACCTGCTTGGGTTGTCGCCGGCCGCCCGAAGACGTCGTCGTCGTCACGCGGTGGTTTAGCCCCGGTCAGTCGTCGTCGCCATCCCAGCACTGCGAGCCCACGCTGCTGTGGGAATGACCACTTCCAGCTGTAGGGTCATTTTCCTGAAACAACGGGTATGTTTCAGAAAACGGACGCGCGTAACACGAAAGCGGGGAGGCTCTCGTCCATCCGATCAATAGACGATCTAACAGACGCGGAGCTGGCGGACGCGGCGCGCGTGATCGGTCGGATGAATGTAAGCTTTTCCCAAATAGAAAACATAAAGAAAAATAACATAAAAAGGAGGGTGTAGCCTCCCACATGGTTGGACCGGCCCATCTAGAGCTTTCCCCGGCGCGAGGCTTCCCTCTATCTTGCTTGCAACGAGAAAGGGAGCTCCTATACGACGCCTTCTGCACCATCGAACCAACTGGCACTCGCTGTAGTGCTTAGCTCGGGCCCGCCCACGAACGAGAGAGTAGCGATCATATAGCGCGAAAAAACAACACTAAAAGTCGCTCTTTTAAGGGCTAGAACTCGCGTCGTTGAGTTGTTGTACTATTTATTGTGCGGTACCACAGAGATTTTTGAATTACTCGAAGAAGAAAAAAATCGTGAATTTGAAAAGGTTCGTCGATTTTGGAGAAAAAGTACACAAACTTGAAAAAAATCATCAATTTGGGAAAAAAGTTCATGAAAAAAAATCATTGATTTAGATTTTTTTTATTAATTTTAAAAGAAAGTCCACAAAAATATAAAAAAAGTTCATTGATTTTGAAAAAAGTTTATCCATTTCAAAAAAAAGTTCATCAATCCTGGAAAAAACTTCATCAATTCTATAAAAAACCACAAAGTTGAAAAAAGTTCATACATTTCGATAAAAGTTCATCAATTCTGCAAAATGTTCACAACTTTTATAAAAGTTCATTGATTTCTAAAAAAATTTAATCAATTCTGAAAAAACTTCATCAATTTGGAAAAAAAATATGAATTATAAAATTGTAAAAAGAGAAAAGAAAAAATAACGAAAGAAAGAACAAAAAGAGGAAAATCGGAGAAAGTTAACGCAGCATGTGTGGTCTATCAGGTGGTTACCTTAGTTTACTGAGCATAAGGGGATGCTGGTTCGAATCATCTCAACGCTCTCTATTTTTTGCATTTTAACATAAAAGAACAATCTAAACGGGCCGGCCTAGGATGCAGGTGGGGTGTGCACCTGTTTGTGGGTAACCAGAAATGCGCCAACTATTGCGATCCTGGGTCTGCTTGGAGAGAGCTAGCGCTGCTATCCACTGCATGGAAGTTTCATGCGTGATAACTATGAGGCGAGTCCGGTAATTGAGGCAAATAAAGCCGGCTTTCCCATGTTTTTCAAAGTGTTTTTTTTCTTTCTGTTTTTCCTTTTTGTTTTTTCTTCATTTTTTTCTTTTTTCTCCTCCATTATTTGTTTGGTTTTCTTATTTCCGTTTCATTTGGTTTTTCTTATGTTTGTTTTCGTTTTCTCTCCACATTTTAATGTCAAAAACATTTTTGTAACAAGTATTCAACATTTTTGGTATACACATTCAACATTGTCCGAACACTTATTCAATATTTTTTAAATACTTGTTTAACATTTTAATTCAACATTTTTAAATACTTTTTTTTACATTTTGTATACTTATTCAACATTTTTAAATACTTGTTCAACATTTGTCATAGACTCGTTCAACATTTTTAATACCTATTCAACATTTTTCATACTTATTCAATATTTTCAAATACTTGTTCAACATTTTTTTAAATTCTTGTTCAACATTTTAAATACCTATACAACTTTTTTCAAATACTTGTTCAACATTTTTAATACTTATTTAAAAAATTTAAACACTCGTTCAACATTTTTCAAATTATTTTTCCATATTTTTTCAATACTTATTTAACTTTCTATCAAATGTGTTTTTAAGGAGTGATTTTTGTATTTATTTAGAATATTTTAAAGTATTAAAAAGTACAAAAATAAAGCAAAAATAAGAATGGAAAACAGTAAAAAAACAAAAAATAGGCTGTGGCTCTCGCGCGGCTGGGCGGGACACCCCCTGTCTCGCTTAAAGAAGAGTGACATAGGGCGCCCAACGAAAAACTGGGCATTTAAGGCTCCTTATAGGGGGGTGCCCATAACTTAGTGCCGAACGGAGTGGGGCCGCTGTCTTTAGATGGGCAGGCCTATTTGGTGTCCGTTTTGCATGGGTATACAAACTTCCATTTTCTTTTTTTACATTTTTTCTTTTACTTTTTAGATCATGATTTGTTTTTTTCAAACATGTGAAATTTTCTACGTATTCGCACATTGTTTTCAAATTCAATATATGAAAATAATATGAACCTTTTCGTATTCATGAACTTTTTCCTAGAATTGTGAAGTTTTTTGAATTTGCGTACAAAAATTCAATTGCACGAATTTTTTTATAAACCTGTGAACTTTTTTTGAATACCAAAACAATTTTAAAATCCAAGAACATATTTTCAAATCCATGGACTTCTTTCACATGTGAAGAAAAATCAAATTGATGTTTTTTTGAAATCCATGAACTTTCTTTCAATCCATGTTTTTAAAAGTAAATAGTCAATGGTCAACTGTCAACTGTCTACCCGAGCGAGTGAACAACTCACTTTGTTTTGCCGTGGCCCTATTGGTGCTGAAGGCTACATTATGCGTCAGCCGGAAAACATGCATTAAGACGCCATGCTCGTCTGGGCCATCCCACCAACGCAAGCTTCTGGCTCGCTCGGGACGCCCCCGCGCGCTCGTTCAGTTTAACGTGACCATTGACTTCTCTAAAAAAAGTTCACAAAACTAGAAAATGTCAGCGTATTTATAAAAGTGTCCACAAAACTAGAAAATGTTAGTGTATTTAAAAGAGTTCACCAATTTTAAAAAGTTAGTGGATTTGAAAAAAGTTCACAAAAATTTAAAAAAAAATCATGAATTTGAAAATCCATGCTAAAACAAAAAAGCAGGGAAAAAACAGTCCAGCTTTCAGAAGTTTCACAAAACCGGCCGGAAGCTTGTTGAAGCTTCACAAACCGGCCCATTTCCTAAGTACATGCCGAGAAAGGTGTGCACCATGTATAGACAAGCCAAGTGGCTAGCTGACACTTCGTTGACTATAGGCATAACTACAGTATTTTGCACTGTTTGCTACTATACATACGTTGTTTGCCTTGTGCATCACTTCAACCTGGCACCACAACTGGACAAGCCTATAAGTGGCACCTTAAGCGCCAAATATGAATTGGCATGTATGGCATAGAAAAAATGTCTGATTCCCAAAACCTTTAAAGTCTAGATGGCAAAATCCACCTACCCATTTTTAAAAAGTTTAGAGAAGTTTAAGAATTTAGAAAATCAAGAATTCAAATAACATTTTGTGAATTCCAAAAATATTCATGAATTTTAGAACTTATTCACAAAAAAGTGCAGTAATTTGAAAAATATTCTCGAGGTTCAAAATCTTGTTGAAGTAAAATATATTCAAGAATTTACATGATATTTGTCATTTAATTATTATTAATGAAATAAAATATTCACAAATTTCCAAAAGTGTTTGCGCATTTCAACAATGTTCTTGAATTGAAAAACATTGTTCACAAGCTTTGAAAATGGTCATGAATAAAAATAGAAAGAGAAAGAAGAAAACATGGGAAAGACAAAAAGAAGGGGGGAAATAAAAAATTTAAACAAAAAAGATAGGAATATCAACAAAGATGAACACAATAAAGGACAAAATATGAAACCTTCTAGAACCTTTGCAAAACTGGGTGAAAATTCCTAAAATTTTGCTCGAGTGCATGTTTTATACAGTTTACTTGCTAGTTTCGGCAACATGTGGAATATAGCTCGGGGGCATAGCACGACAATGCCTCCGGAAGTCTAGGCATGAAGAGAAATTGCAGTTTAGGCCCAATGCATAAAAGGCCAATTACAATGTTTTATATCAATAGTTATCATATGATTTTTTTTAAATAATCACATCATGTCAAAAGGAAAAAAAATCTATAAGCCCTCCGTAACGCAACATTATTGGGCTAGCCCGTTGTGCCTCGCTGTATGGGTTTGCTCTCAAGCTTAACACAAATGGCCACAAATAGAAAACCGGAGCTCCTATTTTGCACACAATGCACCGGGAGGCCGAGCGCGCGCATAACCGTGTGCCCACTAGGGGCAGCCCATGAACGGTGGCGGGCGCCCCCTATTTTCTTGTTTCATTTTTTTCTTCCGTTTTTGTTTTTCTCTTCTTGAAATAATTGGGGATCTCTAAAACGTTCCAAAATTAAGAAAAAGTGCGAATTTTGAAAAAGTTTGTGGAGCCAAAAAATGTCCCTAAATTTAAACAGTGTTCATGCATTTGGTATTGATGAAAATTATTTATCAGATGAACAAATTTTGAATTTGATGAACATTTTATGAACTTGATGAAAAAATTCTCAACTCAAGGATATTTTTTGAAAATCAAATGAACTTTTAGAAAAATGGCTGAACATTTTCAAAAATTATGGTTAATTTTTTAATACGATGAATATTTTTTGAATGAGATGAAAAAATTTTCTAACTTGATGAACAAATTCTCAATTCAAGAACACTTTTTTGAAATCCAATGAACCTTTTGAAAAATGGATGAATATTTCTAAAATTTGATGATTTTATAAAAAATAATGGTGAACAAATTTTGAATATGATGAACAAAATTTGAATTTCATGAAAATTTTTGTAATGCAGACATAAAAAAAGTTCATGGTTTAAAAAAAGTTCATGAAAAGGAAAAAAAACATAAACAAAGAATCAAACAAGGAAATGAAGTGGAAAATAAAAATCACAAAAGAAAAGAAACTAAAACAAAGAAACTAATTGAAAAATCAAAAAAGAAAATAAAACAAAATCGAAAAAGGATAAAAAAGAAAACCGATTTGGAAAGATTATAGAACCTTCCCAAAGCTGAACATGATCTACCTGGGCAGGCCCACTTATACGCATGGGGCGAGAAGTGCGTCTTAGAATAGGAGGTGCCTATAAAAAACCGTTCTTCCAATGTTTTTAGTTCTCCTCAGGCCCTCAGTCTGGGCCTACTCTCGACCCTTGCAGACTTTTTGAATATGAGATAGAAACCCTTACCTTCTTATATATATTTTTAATAATGTAAAATGCTCATTTGTCTCAAAAATAATAATATAAAATCTCTTATCCACTTTTTTTGAAATTCAATACCTCCTTTATTAATTTGCTACAATTGTAGCATCAAAAACAATCAAAGGGATAATAGACCCCGACCGGTATCCAACCAAACACTACGAGTATTGAATTTAACTACTCTAGCTAGTTCGTGGGCTACTCTGTTATTCTCCCTAAAGCAATGCTCGTAGATGATATTAATGAAGTCCAAAGACATGAAGTAATAGTCATGAAAAATGGCGCTCGCAATAGAGGATGAACTCCCTTCCTGAAGTGACGAAATGATCTCCTAACTGTCTAGTTTACTTCAATCTTGTTGCATCCAGCAGTGCGATCGAGGTTCAGTCCAAAGCGTACTGCAACTGCTTCAGTCGTAAACACATCATACTATATGTCATGTTTTTTATTTGCTGCAGCAACAAAGTTACCGTTGTGATCCCTGATAACAACTCCGACAGATCCTTCAAGTGAGTCCGGATAGAATCCCGCATATACAGTCAACTTGACATATCCATTCCTCGGCTTGGTCCAACCACCTACTCGTATCTTTGGTTTCATAAAACATGTAGTAATGAAATTTGCAGCTAATACTCCTATTGATATGTTAATCCGAGTTGTAGTTTGTTGTTCTCCTCCATGAGTTAACTTCCTCTCTCCCACCACAAGAACCAACAACAGATCGTAATGGTTTCTATAAACTTTGGGAGTCCAAGCACATGGATATGATTGTCAGGTAGGCTAAGAAGAAACTCTAGAATTACTTCCTCAGACCTATTCATCAACAAAGCCTTTTCCAATTCATCATATAGCCCAAGTAGATTCCAGACCTCTACAGCGATTGGGCATTCGAATAACCAATGACGGATATTATCCGGCCTAAGATTACAAGCTGGACAATGGGCCTTGATCTTGATGTGTCTATCCGCGCTAGTATCGCCCGACAAGGGATGGCACCATGGATCGCTCTCCAAATAAAATTCTTTACTTTTGCCGAACAACTCAGCCTCCACAGGGAGTCCCAAGTCAGTTTTGATGATGATGAGCTGCTCTTGGGTTGTAAGTGACCGAATTGACCCTCCAGACTGCGTGATATGCGGATCTCACCGTGAACCCTCCTGTTTTGTTAAAACTCCAAGTTAGAAATCTAGCATTTCATGTACCGACAGTGGCATTCCTAGTATCATTTGAACATCAACATGGCTAAAAGTTTTTTGAGAAGAGGTATATCCCACTCCCCAGACACCAGATCAATAAGTTCAGACACACGAGACAGGAGATGGTTACCTTTTTGGGAGATCACCTTTCTGGATGGTGATTGTGGGATCCAATAGTCATCCCATATCTTAATTTTTTTCTCCATCCCGCACCCTCCATATGTGGCCATGCTTCAAAGTATCCACCCCTGCCATTATACTTTGACAAGTATAAGATTCCTTCTTATTCAACCCCACATTCATGAGGTCAACATCGGGATAGTATTTTCCTTTGAGAATTGTTGCACAAAGGGATTCAAGAATATCAATGAGCCGCTAAGCTTGTTTTGCTAGAAGTGCCAAGTTAAAATAGTGAATATCTCGAAATCCCATGCCTCCTTTGCTCTTCAGAATACATATGTTCCACCAAGCAAACAAGTTCATTCTCTTGTGTGACGCATCATCACCCCACCAAAAATGTGATATCGCATCTCTAATTCCTTTGCAAATTTTCTTAGGGATTTTGAAGACCAACATCGCATAAGTTGGATGGCTTGTGCAATAGACTTATCAACACTTCCTTACCTCTAGAAGACATGCATTTCTCCTTCCACCTTGTAAGCCTCAGGATCAAACAATCAATCAAGTAATGGAAACTATAACTCTTGTCCAACTCCAATGTAGAGGGCAACCCAACATACTTATCATTGATGGCCTCTGTCATTATATTTAGTGTAGAACAAACCCAATCCTTCATATTTACATCTGTGCTAGGACTAAAATAAATGTTTGATTTGTCCAAACTTACTAGCTGGCCCGAAGCCCCATGATAGGAATCCAGAACAGATTTCAGGCAATTGGTATTTTACACATTAGCTTTCAGCGGAATTAAAGAGTCATCAGCAAACACAACATTTGTGACCGAGGGTTCATCCCGACAAACCTTGACTCCCACTAGATCTCCTGATTGCTCTGCATGGTCTAATAAAGCTGTAAGACCCTCTTTGCAAAGTAGGAATAAATTGGTGATAAAGGTCACCCTGTCGAAGTCCTCGAGATGGTTTGATCATATCAGTTTCAACTAAATTATATCTTACTATGTATTCCACATAAGACACACATAGCATTATCATCTTAACCCATTCAGGCCTGAATCCCAACTTTGGCAAGATTGCTTCCAAGAAAACCCACTCAATCCGCTCATAGGCTTTGTGCATGTCCAGTTTTACCGCACACCGGCCCTCCTTACCTGCTCTTCTATGTTTTAGTATGGATACCTTCATACGCTATTAGAACAGTATCTAGCCTCCCTATGACAAATGCACTTTGAGTGGGACTAATAATATCTTGGGGCAAAACTTTCAGTCCAGCAGCAAGCATCTGATATGTCTCCAACATATCTATAATTTATGAAGTATTCATGCCATGTTTACAATAGTTTTATATGTTTTGGTGCACTTTCATATTATTATTATGGACCAACTTATTAATCTAGTGCCCAGTGCCAGTTCCTGTTTTTTGCATGTTCTTTGTTTAGTAGAAAACCATACCAAACAAAGTCCAAGCGCGATAAAATTTTACAGAGATTTTTTTCTGGAATATATGTGATTTTTGGGACAAAGAATCAATGCAAGACGGTGCCCAAGGACTCCACAAGGCAACATGGCGTGCCCTACCCCTGGGCGCACCCCCTTGCCTTGTGGGCACCTTGTAGGTCGCTTTGAGCCCTTATTTCACCACAAAAAGATAATTTCCAGATAAAAATACCCTCAAAATTTCAGCCCAATCAGAGTTACGGATCTCCAAGAATATAAGAAATATTGAAGGGCTCTGAAAAACAGTAGCGAACAACAGAAGACAACAGAGATATCCAATCTAGGGGAGTGCATCCTTGATACGTCTCCAATATATCTATAATTATGAAGTATTCATGCCATATTTACCTAAGTTCTACATGGTTTGGGTGCACTTTTATATGATTTTTATGGAACTAACCTATTAACCTAGTGCCCAATGCCATTTGTTGTTTTCTGCATGTTTTGGTTTTCGATAAAATCCATACCAAACGAAATCCAAATGCCATGAAACTTTATGGTAAAATTTTTTGGACAAAAAGAGAACCTCGAAGTATTGGAGGAGGACGAGACGAAGTTCAGGGGAGGCACGAGCTCAGGGGGCACGCCCCTAGGGCATGTGGGCTGAGCTCGTGGGTCCCTCGGGACTCCCCCCGACGTGAGACCGACGCAAAAAATTCTTATAAATAGGGGAACCCCCCCAGAAAGAAATCTAGAACTTCCACGCCGCCACAAGCCTATGTACCAATGCGGTCGCATCTGGAGGCCTTTTTCGGCACCCTACGGAGGGGGAAATCATCATCGGAGGCCATCTTCATCATCCCGAGGGTCTCCATGATGAGGAGGGAGTAGTTCACCCTTGGGGCTGAGGGTATCTACCAGCTGCTATGTGTTTTCTCTCGCTCTTGCTCTCTCTCTCTCTCTCTCTCTCTTGTGTTCTTGATTTGGCACGATTTTGATGTACCGCGAGCTTTCTTAATATAGTTGGATCATATGGTGTTTCTTGCCTCTCTATCTTCTTGTGATGAATTGAGTCTTTCCCTTTGAGGTTTTGATATTTTCGGATTGAATACTTTGGATTTGAGAACACTTGATGTATGTCTTGCATGTGGATACACATCGTGACAATGGGTTATTCTATTGAGTCACTTGATGTATGTTTTGGTAATCAACTTGTGGATTCCGGAGGTGACAATAGGGTAATCTAGGCACATAGTTCTTTGTGTTGGAAACTTTGGGTTACTCTTTGAAATTATTTGTATTGGACTGAATATTATGAATCTGAAATTGTTTGATGCATGTCAGGGATACTTGTGGTGACATTGGAGTATCTAGGTGACATTAGATTTGATTGATGCGTATCATATGGTGTTATTTTAGTATGAACTCTAGGGCTATTTGTGACACTTATAGGGATGGCTCAATAGATTGATCGGAAATGATAACTTTGAGGTGGTTTACTACCTACTACAATTTCATCTTATGTTATCAGCTATTGATAAGAACTTTGCAGTGATTCTTTGTCACACGTTGTGGGATTGTTATATGATTCAATTATGTTAGCACTATTGAGAGATTGCACTAGTGAAAGTATGAACCCTTGGCCTTGTTTCCAAGCATTGGAATACCATTTGTGCTCACTTTTAGTACTTGCTACCTTTCTATTTTTATTATTTCAGATTACAAAAACCTATTTCTACCATCCGTATTGCACTTGTATCACCATCTATTCGCCGAACTAGTGCACCTATACAATTGACAACTATGTTGGGTGTGTTTGGGACGCAAGAGATTTCTTGTATTTGATTGCAGGGATGTTTGAGAGAGACCATTTTCATCCTACACCTCCTACGGATTGATAAACCTTAGGTCATCCACTTGAGGGAAATTTGTTACTGTTCTATAGAACTCTGCGCTTGGAGGCCCAACAGAGTCTACATGAATAAAGGTTGTGCAGCAAAAATCAAGCTATTTTTGGTGCCGTTGCCAGGGAGGTGAGTGCTTGAAGGTATATCTTTGGGTCTTTCAATTGAAATTTTAGTTTCTTGTTTTTCACTATTTTGGTTTATAAAATAAAAGAAAAATGGAAGTGAAGTTGTGCCAAATTGCTTATCTTTATAAAGTCTTTCTTGAAAATGTCGGATCGGAAAATTGTGCAAAGTGACAGAAGAAGAATTCAATAAAATGTATGGCATAAAATCTTTGAATGATAAGCATGATTGCATTGATATTAGTATGAATTCTATGAATATCCATGATGCCAATGATACGCAAAGCCATAAGCTTGGGGATGCTATATTTGATGAAGATGATCTTGTTAGTCCCCCTACTTTTGATGAGAAAAATTATTATGATGACATCATGCCTCCTGAGGGAGTCCTGGACTAAGGGGTCCTCGGGCGTCCGGCCTGTTGGACATGGGCCGGACTAATGGGCTGCGAAGATACAAGACCGAAGACTCTCTCCCGTGTCCGGATAGGACTCTCCTTGACGTGGAAGGCAAGCTTGGCGGCCGCATATGAAGATTCCTTTCTCTAACCGACTTTGTACAACCCTAGTCCCCTCCGGTGTCTATATAAACCGGAGGGCTTAGTCCGGAAACCAACAATAGTCATACAGGCTAGACTTCTAGGGTTTTAGCCATTACGATCTCATGGTAGATCAACTCTTGTAATACTCATATTCATCAAGTTCAATCAAGCAGGAAGTAGGGTATTACCTCCATAGAGAGGGCCCGAACCTAGGTAAACATTCTGTCCCCCGTATCCTGTTACCATCGACCTTAGACGCACAGTTCAGGACCCCCTACCCGAGATCCGCAGGTTTTGACACCGACATTGGTGCTTTCATTGAGAGTTCCACTGTGCCGTCCCCAAAAGGTTCGATGGCTCCTTCAATCGTTAACAACGATGTTGTCCAATGGGAAACCTTCCTCCCCGGACAGATCTTCGTGTTCAGCGGCTTCGCACTACGAGCCAACTCGCTTGGCCATCTGGAGCGGATCGATAGCTATGCCCCTGGCCATCGGGTCATATTTGGGAGCTTGAACTATGTCGCGGGTATCCGTGAAGACTTGATCTTCGATGGCTTTGAGACCACGGTAGCCGCTCCCTGTCCCTACGGTGAACATGACTTAAATCTATCACCGGTCCATACTCAGGAAATTGCACCTATAACTACTCCGGCCTTAGATCCGGAGCAGATCGCGACATCCGAGGACGGGAAGCTCAACCCCACCACAGAAGCCGTAGACTCCGCGGTGTTGGAGCCGCACACAAACCTAACCTCGGGTGATATCTGTGTCTCCGGAGCCTTGGACTTGTTTCCGGCCTTAAGTTCCGAACTATGTGTGACCGCGCACGTCGAGCTGGATCAGTCATCGATCGCCGAATTCAGCGCTGCGGACATATTCCGGCACTCGCCTTTAGGCTACGTGTTAAACTTATTTAAAAATCTGTCCCTGGCAGGGGACTCACAGCCGAACTGTATCCGGTTCGAACTGGAGGCTGATGACGGGGAATTTCGCTTCCCACCCGCCACCCACTACATAGCCACTATTGAGGACTTAACCGACATGCTCGATTACGCCTCCGAAGACATCGACGGCATGGACGACGATGCCAATGGGGAGCAGGGCCAAAATCCGCCGTTTACCTAAAGCTGGATGGCCACTTCTTCGTACGATGTATACATGGTGGATACACCTAAAGAAACTAACAACGACAAAGAGGATCTAGTTGAGGATAAACCTCCTGAGACATAACCCAGACGCCGGCACCAGTGGCGCAGCTCTAAGTCACGTCGTGCAAAAGACAGCAACACCGGCACCGGAGAAAACAATACTCCGTACGAGGCCGAAGACAACGAAGACCCTGTTGGGACAACCTCCGAATAGGATGAATGGGAAGACGGGCACGTTAGCCCTGTTGAACAGGCCATAAATGAAGACTCGGAGGACAGTAATTATCTTCCACTCTCTGAAGACAAAGAGAGCCTCGGCAACGAGGATTTCATCGTGCCTGAGGAGCCTCTGGAGCAGGAGCGCTTTAAGCGCCAGTTAATAGCCACTGCAAAGATCCTGAAAAAGAAGCAACAGCAGCTTCAAGCTGACCAAGATCTCCTAAATGATAGATGGACCGAAGTCCTAGCCGCCGAGGAACACGGCCTTAGTGGCCCAACCAAAAATTACCCGAAGCACAAATTGCTACCTCAGTACGGTGATGAGGCGTTGGAGCCCATACCATCATCGCACAATATGGCTAATTGACCACGACGCAGTCATGACAGAGCGGCAACTCAAGCCGAATACTAGCCCGCCCCACCTCACCATACAGGCAGAGATAAAACAGCTCAGGATCGTACACATGACCTCCGGCAGGGCCTGGACAGTAGAGCAAGACATACTAGATCGATCTACGGATCACAAGGACGCGCCCCGACGCGCAGCGATGACTATCTACTCGGACGCGACAAGCCTAATCACGCCCTGGCCGAAAACTGCAGACGGACTCCATTGGAGCTACGCCACAGTGTGGCCCAATACAGAGGCGCCGCACATCCTCTTTGCTTCACAGACGAAGTAATGGAGCATGAATTCCAAGATGGGTTTAAACCCATGAATATCGAATCATACGACGGAACAACTGATCCCGCGGTATGGATCGAGGATTTCCTCCTCCATATCCACATGGCCTGCGGAGACGACCTTCATGCCATCAAATACCTGCCATTAAAACTCAAAGGACCAGCTCGGTACTGGTTAAACAGTCTGCCGGAAAACTCTATTGGCAGCTGGGAGGACTTGGAAGACGCCTTTCGCGACAACTTTCCAAGGTACATATGTCCGGCCACCAGAGGTCGACGACTTAAGGCACATTGTCCAGCAGCCCAGAGAGTCAGCTAGGAAGATCTGGACTAGGTTCTTAGTCAAAAAGAACCAAATCATCGACTGTCCGGACGCGGAAGCCCTAGCGACCTTCAAACACAGCATCTAGGATGAGTGGCTTGCCCGCCACCTCGGTCAAGAAAAACCAAAATCCATGTCAGCCCTTACCGCTCTAATGACCCGCTTTTGAGTGAGAGAAGACAGCTGGCTCGCTCGTAGAAGCAACAGCGCCAGCGATCCTGGCACTTCCGAAGTCCGAGACGGCAACGGCAAGCCACGGTGTAGCAAGCACAAATGTCGCAATGATAACGAAAGAACACGCGACACTGCGGTCAACGCCGGATTCAGCGGTCCCAAACCCGGTCAAAGGAAAAAGCCCTTCAAGGCAAATAGAGACGGACCATCCAATTTAGACAAGATATTGGACCGGCCCTGCAGATTCATGGCCACCCCGATAAGCCAGCTAACCATACTAACAAAAGCTGTTGGGTCTTCAAGCAGGCCGGCAAGCTCAATGCCGAATACAAAGGGAGGAGGTCGCCCGGTGATAGCGACGACGAAGGGACTCACCAACCAAATACCGGGGGTCAGAAGCAATTTCCCCCCGAAGTAAAAACAGTGAACATGGTATATGTGACACACAACGCTACAAGGGAGCAGGAGAAGCACTCCCTCTGGACTGAAGATCATACTACGACGACCTCAGCCGAAGCACAAAGCGGTCTTATTAAACCGCATACCTTGTCGACCCTTAAGCCACCGGTCTCCATTCAACAGGATCGACCAATTCTGGAGCGGAACTAGTAGTTCGGCTTCGGCCGCCCACCTCATATACCTGCGAAGTCTGTACCACGCATACATAACTATGCACTTAAGATACCCTGGGCATCGGCGGAAGCACAACACGGACGAGCCTGCAAACACTCCCATAACCTTTGTTTCTTTTCTAATTACTCTTTCCCTTTCATTATCCTTTACTACAGGTGACGCAAAGGCTAAACATCTAATGGACTCTAGCGGAGTTCGGATCCGTACACTCACCTAGGGGCTATTTCCGTCAAGGAGTCCCGTCACCGAGGACAGGCGGCACAGACATGCGACGGGAGGTCCAAAACAACTTTTTGTAGACCGCACTCTTTATTTTGAGCCTATAATGTGCCTTTTTCCTCTGCCTTCGACCCCGGGCATGTCAAATAGCCGGGGTTGCGGCTTTGTTATCTATAAAATAAATATTGGCATATCACTCAGGTCCCATTAAACATAATCCGTGTTCAACATTCACTTTTTTCAAAAAAACCGAATTTGGCTCCTGTGGTTGTTTCATACACATACCTCGGCACAACTTGTCAGGGGCTCGGTATGGGAAAAACTGAGTTGCCGACAAGTCCAAACATCTTTATAACGTACTTCGGTGTCGCGAGTTTGGCCTTATATGCATCAGCTCCGAATCATGTCTTGGGTCAATAGTTGGGTTGCCCGGCTCATGTGCTTGCTACCTTATGTTCCGCTCTATCGGCTAGGGTAGTAAAGGGAGAACTACTACGATTGTGCTTCCGGTTCATCTAGTCAAGCACCTCAGTAGAGAAAGCCGAAAACTGACCGTCATGATGCGGCGAGAGCTGGTCAACCACTCGATGACTTATCAGAATATTTTGCGATTCCCTCCGTATTATACGTAGGACCTTTTTCTTCAGGTCATATATGTAACGCACCATATTGGAATAAGCCGTACACATACCAGGGGCTATATCGTAGTCCCCCCTATAAAACTCCTATGGCTAAGTGAAAGTGTTAACGCCCTATAGTCCGATTGCCTATTTCATCGCATTGACACCTCCTTAATGGACCAAGACGTTGGGTTAAGAGTGATCAAATGCTTTTCCGAACACCCCCGTACTTTATACGAGGGGGCTGAAGCCGACGACTGGAAAACTTTCAGATTAATACAAAAACGGCCGCACAGGAGGAACAAAAGTTTTAGGCGAAACTAAAATATATAGCCTTATCATAATATTGTCTTTTACAAATCCCCATACATTTCAATCGAATATCATGTTTTTTGAGCATTGACCCTCTATCAAGCGGGCACCCTCTAGGACGTCTTCGAAATAATGCTCTCGTGCGTGATGGTCCTTGCCCTTGGGTGGACCCTTCACTGCAACATTAGTGGCCTTCATCTTCACCCAGTATGCCTTGACACGAGCAAAAGCCATCCGTGCACCTTCAATGCACGCGGACAGCTTAACGACGTCAATACGCGACACCGTCTCAGCAAGTCGCCGCACCAAACCGAAATACCTATCCGGAATTGGCTCGTTCGGCCACAACTCGATGACGGCGCCCTTCATGGCAGACCCAGGTAGTCTATGGAGCTCAGCCCATTGGGTCATTTGTTCATTCAGCAATAGTGGGCATTTTGACGTACCGAACTGCGACCAGAAAAGCTTCTCCGTTGCATACCCTTCTTGCGCTTGGTAAAACTGCGCCGCATCGGAAGCACTCTTCGGCAAGTCCAACAATGCGTCTGGAGAACTCCACACTTTATTAAGTGGAGCATAATTCGGATCGCCGAACTTAGTTTGCAATAAAAAGGGCTTACCAGCCACGATCTCCCCAGCTTGTCGGATCTCCTCCCGGGCCGCTCTAGATTCGGACCGCGCTTCTTTCGCCTTTCGCAAGGCCTTGTCAAGATCAGCCATTTTTGCTTTATTATCCTTCTCGAGGATTTCACAGCGGCTAGCGGCATCCTTTAGCTCATGTGCCATAGTGGATATTCTCTCCTCGCATTGGCGCCGAGCAGCCTGTTCGGCCTTTAGCTCGGCAGATGCCTTCTCGGCAGCCGCATTTATTAATCTGGGCCTGCTCCTTGGCCCGGGCCAGCTCAGCCCGGAGGACCTCCACCGCGGCAGCACCATCTGTAGTCATGCATATTTCAGTATACAATTCTTAGCGTCATGATCAAATAGCAGGCACGTGCATGTAAAGATGGCCCCCGAGACATACCTTGCACCTCGTTGAGCCGCCTGTTGATAAGCATAATATCATCATCCGCTACATCAAGCTTCCGCTACAGCTCTGCAACCTCCTAGTCCGGGCAGTCTCCGTGGGGTAACAACATGTGTTCCAATTCATCAAATTATTTCCTAGGGATATCTTTTTGATCCTCTGACCGCCCCCTTGGGAGGCCAATCAGAGTCTCAGGGGCTACTACCTATACACAGGTGCAGTTCTAAAACACACTCAATGAAATTTTTAGTACAAACCTCGAAGCCTCTTAACAGGTTCGCGCAGGCTTTATTCAATTCACTTTTCGCGGACAGAACCTTCTCAACCACCATACCCATCAAGGCAGGCTGTTCCTCCGAGACGGACACCTGTCGCAGCATGTTCGTCAATATATCCGGCGCTTCTGGGCCTCCGGAAGCTGCTGTGGGAGTACGGCCTCCCTTCGAAGGGATCCGCTCATCTGTCCCCAGAGTCGTCTCCGGCTGTAAACTGGATAGTCCGGGGCCTTTATTGTTGGCCCTTGGATCCTGGGCTACCAAAGTATCACCTTCGGGCAGTATCCTCATCACCCCTCGCACCACTTGTTGATAAGGGGAGACCCTCCAGGACGACACCTCAAAGTCGTCCGCCTTATTGGGCGAGGAGACTAGAGGAGGTGTCTCGCTTTCCATCATCTCCGGAAAAAGATCCCCCGAGGAAGAGGATTGGTGAAGAAGACTGTCTACCGAGCTACAAAAACATATATTCTAGATGTTACCCTGGTAACAAGAAAGGAATGGGGTATGTTTAAAAAGCACCCTGGTTCACTTATGATTTGGCTAGAGGCTTGTCCTCATCATGGGACTGTGCAAAGACGTCATCCTTCAAGCCTGAGCCGCCCGACTGGGGCACTTTACCTCGCTTAGGAGCCTTTCCCTCCCAGTCTTCGGAAGCAGCCCTTTTCTTGCCATGGGACGGAGAGACGTCGATTCCTCCTTCTCTTTTGTCCTCGGACGATGGAATTCTGATTCCCCCAGACACAATGTTCGATATACCTCCGGGATGGGGGCCACCCTTGGCCTTCCCGCTTTCCGCCTTGTCCTCCTCCATAGGTATCTGGTATGGTGCCGGGGCCAGCATCCTTGTTAGTACGAGATCTGTTGGGTCTTCGGGGAGGGGGGCCGAGCACTGGATTCGCTCCGCTTTCTTTACCCAGCCCTGAAAAATGGTAGTTTGCTCAGTAACATATATCGGCATGCTTAACTACAAAGTGTCCGGGAGTTGAGCGCTTACCGGGGTATCCGGATGGTTGTAGTCGAGGCCGATGTCCTCGGTGGTGTCCGGCCATTGTTTTCGTTTCCCAAAAAACAACTTCCACATCCCTTTGTGCGTAGTGCCGAAGAAGTGTTGGAGGGTTCGTGGTCCTTCTGGATTGAACTCCCACATGCGAAGAGGCCTACGTTGGCATGGCAGGACTCGGCGGACTAGCATTACTTGAATCACGTTGACAAGATCGATGTCCCTCTCAAGGAGGGTTCGGATGCAGCTCTGCAGAGTCTGTACTTCGTCAATTGATCCCCAGTCTAGCCCCCTATTAATCCATGATGCAAGCTATAATGGAGGGCCCGAACGGAACACAGGTATAGTTGCCCACTTGGTACCGCGGGGTTCTGTGACGTAAAACCACTCCCGCTGCCATTGGTTGGAAGTTTCGGTGAAAGAACCTATTGGCCAAAGAGCGTTGGTAAGCTTGCTCACTAGAGCGCTGCCGCACTCCGCCTGCTTCCCGTCGACCGCCTTCGGCTTCACACTAAAGGTCTTGAGCCATAAGCCGAAGTGTGGGGGAATTCATAGGAAGGCTTCACACGTGATGATGAACGCCGAAACATGAACGAAAGAATCTGGGGCTAGATCGTGAAAATCTAGTCCGTAATAAAACATGAGCCCCCGGACGAAGGGGTTAAGAGCAAACCCTAACCCTCGTAGGAAGTGAGAGATGAATATGACCCTCTCGCCGGATTTGGTGGTCGGAATAACATGTCCTTGAGCAGGAAGCCTGTGGGGGATCTCCACGGTCAGGTATCTAGCTGCCTAAAGCTTCACAATATCCTCCTCTGTAATAGAGGAAGCCATCCATCGGCCCTGCGGGCTGGGTCCGAACATGACTGGGAGGATTGAAGCAATGGAGTTGAGCCTTGGGTGCTATAACTCGAGGTTGGGGAGGCTGAGGAGAAGTTTGGCGTAAATAAAGACGACCCTTTGAGCCTTTATAAAGGCAACGGGTATCGAGCACCTCCTCCTAAGCCTGAAAACCTGCCTATTCCCATGGAATCTTTCCAATGGAATGGTTGGGTTACCCATGCTCGTATTAATAAAAATCCTGTGATAGGGGGACACGATCTCTGCTTCGACAAGATGTGCCAATAAAAACCTCACCTCTAAACGTGGAACGGAGGGACAGGAAACGGTTCAAAATAATGACCGGGCGAGCGTGATGTCACGTTATGAAAGGTCGTCGGCGGATTGGACTCGTGAAATATTATATTCTCTTGTGGTACTTGTGTTGCAGATCCGGACACGTTCGTCCGAAGACTACCTTGGAGTATTTAGAAAGAGGAACCCGCCTTGCAATGCCGAAGACAATTCGCGCACCGGACATCTCGTCATTGAAGCCTGGTTCAGGGGCTACTGAGGGAGTCCTGGACTAAGGGGTCCTCGGGCGTCTGACCTGTTGGACATGGGACGGACTAATGGGCTGCGAAGATACAAGATCGAAGACTCTCCCGTGTCCGGATAGGACTCTCCTTGGCGTGGAAGGTGGCGACCGCATATGAAGATTCCTTTCTCTGTAACCGACTTTGTACAATCCTAGTCCCCTCCGGTGCCTATATAAACTGGAGGGCTTAGTCCGAAAACCAACAATAGTCATACAGGCTAGACTTCTAGGGTTTTAGCCATTACAATCTCGTGGTAGATCAACTCTTGTAATACTCATATTCATCAAGATCAATCAAGCAGGAAGTAGGCTATTACCTCCATAGAGAGGGCCCGAACCTGGGTAAACATTGTGTCCCCCGTCTCCTGTTACCATTGACCTTAGACGCACAGTTCGGGACCCCCTACCCGAGATCCGCCGGTTTTGACACCGACACCTCCTATTTATGATGATTACAATGATTAAAGTGGGTTTGGAAGAGTGTCAACTCTAGGTAGTAATGATCCCACTATTTTGGAGGGTGTGGAATCTTATTGGAATAATGATAAAAGTGGATTTGGAGAGGTCATGACTTTATTTAGTGATGAATCCACTACTTTGGAAGATGTTTCAATTGACTATGATAACAAAGTTGCTATCTGTGATGATTATTGTGATAACATGCATGCTATAAAGAATAATGATAACCCTGAAACTTATCTTCATGATTTTAAGTTTTAATTGGATTATGCCAATCAAGTATCACATGATAGTTATTTCACTGAATTTGCTCCCACCACTATAGATGAGAAGAAATTTGCTTATGTGAAGAGTAATAAAAATTCTATGCTTGTGGATCATGAAAAGAATGCTTTATGTGATAGTTATATTGTTGAATTCATTCCTGATGCTACTGATAATTATTACGAGAGGGGAAGATACGCTTATATACATTTCAACGACATCAAGTTTCCTCTCCCTATGTGTTGAAAATTTAGAAGTTATACTTGTTTTGCCTTCCTATGCTAGTTAATTCTTGCTACAATAAATCGTTTTCTTATAAAATTCCTATGCATAGGAAGTGGGTTAGGCTTAAATTTGTTTGATATATGTTTCAGGATGCTCCCTTTATGTTTCAATTCTTACTTTTATGTGAGCATTGTTAAAATTATCAATGCCTGGCTAAAAGGCTTTAAAGAAAAGCGCTTGTTGGGAGGCAACACAATATTTATACCTACTATTTTTGTGTGTCAACATGATTAACCTAATGCAGTAATCATGTTTTGTATCTTTTCTTTCAATAATGTTCCAAGTAAAGTCTTTGGGGTGATTTGGATGATAGTTGAATTGATTCTGTGCAAAAACAGAAACTTTTGTGCCCAGTGTAGGAATTTTTTTTACCGGAACATGATCTTGGTCTGAAATTTTTACACAGTATTGATATACAAATTTCTTATGGTGTCCTAATTGTTCAGAATTTTAAGAGTTACAGAAGTATGATTTTTGTTCAGATCATTACAGACTGTTCTATTTTTGATAGATTATGTTTTCAATGCATAGTTTGCTTGTTTTGTTGTTTCTGTGGCTTATATTAGCAAATATAAATTGTAGAAATGATAGAGTACAATAGGCATTAGGTGAGAACAATTATGAATCTTTTCTTGACAGTACAAAAGTAAATGATTTATTCTTTATCATACTAACGCATCTCACGAAGTTCTGTTAAGTTTTTTGTGATTGAAGCTTTCAAGTTCTGGGTAAGATATCGATATGAGGAGAATAAGGAGTGGCAGGACCCTAAGCTTGGGGATGCCCAAGGCACCCCAAGGTAAATATGCGAGGAAGAGTCAACTATCCAAGCTTGAAGATGCCCCGGATGGTATCCCCTCTTTCATCTTCAACATTATCCGTAACCTCACTCGAAACTATGTTTTTATTCGTCGCATGATATATGTTTTGCTTGGAGCATCATTTTATTTTGTTGAGATTTGCTTGCTGTTATTAATAATCATGTTTGTACATTTTATTTCAATAAAAGTTTCAAGTATAGCCTTTACCATGCCCGGTTTGCAAGTTTATGAGTTGCTGTTTGAAAACAGAAAGTTTTCTGTTATGTCTTGAATATTACCGAATAGCCAGAACATGATAAATCTTGAATTTTTTAAACATTAAGCATGCATTACTTCTCTATCATGTGCTAATTTTTCAGAATTTTTGGAGCTAAGTAAGTATGAATTTTTCTTCATCATTTAAAGACTATTCTATTTAGACAGATTACCGTTATATTTGCATTGTTTGCATATGTTTGCTTGTTTAATGTTTCTATTAGGTGATGGGAGTATTAAATATGCAGAGATATTTAGTATGCAATGCTTAATTATGATTTGAGTAATTTATTACAGTAGAGAATGCTAAGGTGTTGAACTTATCTCACGAGTTCTTGTTAAGTTTTGTGTGGATGAAGTTTTTAAGATTTAGGGAAACCGCGTATTTAATATTCCAAGAGCTAAAGCTTGGGGATGACCAAGGCTCCCAATTTAATATTCCAAGACTTCTCAAGCATCTAAGCTTGGGGATGCCTTGGTAGGCATCCCACCTCTCTTCATCAACAACTATCGGTTAGTCTCAGTTGAGCCTAAGTCTTTATTTGTTCACATGATATGTGTTATCCTTGGTGTGTCCTTTTATTTTTGTTTTCTTTGATGTTTAAATAAAATTATTAGATCTGAAAGTTTTAAACTAGAGAGAGACCTCACATAGCTACTTAATTGTTTAACTACTCATTAATCTTCACTTATATCGTAAGAGAAAATGTATGAATGAATTTAATAGCATACATATGAAATTGTCCATGACCCATATGCTTACTAATAGTTACACATTGGGTTTATAAAGTAAAATCTATTGAAATTTGACAATCACAATATTGGCCATTCAAGAAATTCATAAGGAAGAAAATTTTCACATAAAAATATATTATTTTGGACATCTTTAATGGTTGTGAATAACCATTAATTATTTTCAAACTTGATCAAATAAGTTGAAGTTGGACAAGGAAGACAACGTAATGAGTTATATTTGCATAGAAGTTATATTGTCATGGGCTCTCAAACATGCGGTGCTTATTTATAATATTTTCTAGCCAATTTTTTTTTTTGCACTAAGCGGGAATACTGCCTGTGCATCCAAAACCCCTGAGCCAAGTTTCTTCCATAAGTGTCCACCATACTGATGGGGCTTGAAGCTACGTCAGTATTTCCCCAAAGAGGAAGGGATTATGCAGCACAACGGCGCTAGGTATTTCCCTCAGTTATGAGATCAAGGTTATCGAACCAGTAGGAGAACCAAGCAACACAACGTAAACAACACCTGCACACACATAACAAATACTCGCAACCCGACGTGTAAAAGGGGTTGTCAATCGCTTTCGGGTAGCGGCGCCCCAAGATAGGCAAACAGGCGTGAATAAATTGTAGTACATTGATAGATCAAACGCCAAATAAAATAAATAAGAATAAATTGCAGCGAGGTATTTTGTATTTTTGGTTTAATAGATATGGAAATAAAAGCAAAGAAAAATAGATCACAATGGCAAATAATATGAGAAAGAGATCCGGGGGTCGTAGGTTTCACTAGTGGCTTCTCTCGAGAAAAAATAGCATACGGTAGGTGAACAAATAACTGTTGGGCAATTGATAGAACTTCAAATAATCATGATGATATCCAGGCGATGATCATTATATAGGCATCACGTCAAAGATTAGTAGACCGACTCCTGCCTGCATCTACTACTATTACTCCACACATTGACCGCTATCCAGCATGCATCTAGTGTATTAAGTTCATGGAGAAATGGAGTAATGCAATAAGAACAATGACATGATGTAGACAAGATATATTTATGTAGAAATAGACCCCATCGTTTTATCCTTAGTAGCAACGATACATACGTGTCGGTTCCCCTTCTGTCACTGGGATCAAGCACCGTAAGATCGAACCCACTACAAAGCACCTCTTCCCATTGCAAGATAAATAGATCAAGTTGGCCAAACAAAACCCAAATATCGGAGAAGAAATACGAGGCTATAAGCAATCATGCATATAAGAGATCAAAGAAACTCAAATAACTTTCATGGATATAAAAAGATAGATCTGATCGTAAAGTCAAAGTTCATCCGATCCCAACAAACACACCGCAAAAAGAGTTACATCATATGGATCTCCAAGAGACCATTGTATTGAGAATCAAACGAGAGAGAGGAAGCCATCTAGCTACTAACTACGGACCCGAAGGTCTACAAAGAACTACTCACGCATCACCGGAGAGGCACCAATGGAAGTGGTGAACCCCTCCGTGATGGTGTATAGATTGGATTTGGTGGTTCTGGACTCTGCGGCGGCTGGAATTGATTTTCGTCGACTCCCCTAGGGTTTCTGGAATATTAGGGTATTTATAGAGCAAATGGTTGGTTCAGGGGCACCTGAGGTGGGCACAACCCACCAGGG
Source organism: Aegilops bicornis (assembly GCA_021605145.1). Classification (NCBI taxonomy): domain Eukaryota; kingdom Viridiplantae; phylum Streptophyta; class Magnoliopsida; order Poales; family Poaceae; genus Aegilops; species Aegilops bicornis. The sequence continues at coordinate 142,582,987 of CM038669.1, forward strand.
CGCGCCTGGGCCTCCTGGCGCGCCCTGGTGGGTTGTGCTCCCCTCAGAGCACCCCCCCCAGGCGCTTCTTCGGCCCACTTGATGTCTTCTGGTCCAAAAAAATCTCCAAAAAGTTTCGCTGTGTTTGGACTCCGTTTGGTATTGATTTCCTGCGATGTAAAAAACATGCAGAAAACAACAACTGGCAGTTGGCACTATGTCAATAGATTAGTACAAAAAAATGATATAAAATGACTATAAAATTATTATAAAACATCCAAGATTGATAATATAGCAGCATGGAACAATCAAAAATTATAGATACGTTGGAGACGTATCAGTATCCCCAAGCTTAATTCTTGCTCGTCCTCGAGTAGGTAAATGAGAAAAACATAATTTTTGATGTGGAATGCTGCCTAACATGTCATATCATATTCTTTTATTTATAGCATGGACATTTTGACTTTGATATTGTTCAAAGCAATATTCTAGTTTTGACATGATAACTTAAATACTCAAGCATATCAACAAGCAACCATGTCTTTCAAAATATCAACGCTAAAATAAGCTATCCCTAGCCAATCATGCTCAACCATTGATCCATTCATGAAACACACTCGCATATTAGCTACACCCAATACTCAAGTACGATCACAGTGCCTCCTAGTTGGTGCTTTATAAGAGAAGATGGAGACTCAAATTCAAAAATAAAAATTGCATAAAGTAAAAGAAAGGTCCTTCGCGGAGGGAAGTAGGGATTTGTAGAGGTGCTAGAGCTCAAAGCGAAAAACTTAGAGGTAAAAACATTTTGGGAGGTGTGCCTTTACCACCAACGAAAACGACTTAGAGTTCCCAACACTTTCCATGCTAGATATATCATAGGCGGTTCCCAAACAGAAAATAAAGTTTATTCATTTTCCCACCGTACTTTCACTTTCCATGGCTAGCCGAATCCACGGTTGCCTTCCATACCAACACTTTCTAAGGAATTTATTATTTTACAACATAAAGTAAATTCATTTTTCATTTCGGGACTGGGCATCCCTAATACCTTTGCCTTACTCTCGTGCAATGACAAGTGAATAAACACTCATCGTGAGAATAACACATCTAGCATGGAAAATATTAGCCACTCCTCACCGCTTCGCGAGCGGTACAAACACACAAAAGAGAAGTTTATTTTGAAAATAAGAGATGGCACATACAAATTTGCTTAGAACGGCAAAAGAATACCGCATATGGGTAGATATAGTTGACTCATGTGGCAAAACTGGTTTAAAGGATTTTGGATGCACAAGTAGTGATCATACTTAGTGCAAAACGAAGGCTAGCAAAAGATTGAGAAGCAACCAACCAAGAAACGAATAATCTCATAAGCGAGCATTAAGCATAATTAACACCGAATAATGCACCACAAGTAGGATATAATTTCATGAATGACTATTGACTTTCATGCTTGCATAGGGAATCAAAAACCTTAACACCAATATTCTTACTAAAGCATAATTACTCATCAAGATGACTCACATATCACATCATCATATCTCAAAACTATCACTAAGAATCAAGTTTATTTTGTCCAATGATCTTCATGAAAGTTTATATTATATCCTTCTTGGATATCTATCACTTTGGAACTAATTTTCATGTGTTGCTTTTGATAAGCTCAAACAAATATAAGTGAAGATCATGAGCATAATATTTCTTTATTTCTCTCAGATTAATTTAAGTGAAGAAAAAGAGAATTTCTTCAAAAATATTAAAGCATACTGTGCTCAAAAAGATATAAGTGAAGCACTAGAGCAAATCCATAGCTCATAAAAAAATTAAGTGAAGCATACAGAGCAATTCTAACAAGTCATGGCATAATTTTGGCTCTGTCAAATAGGTGTGTCCAGCAAGGAATCAAGACTAAAAACACAAAATAAAAGAAGAAAAAACTCATATCATACAAGAAGCTCCAAGCAAAACACATAGTATGTGACGAATAAAAATATAGTTTCGAGTAAAATACGGATGGTCGTTAGAAGAAAGAGGGGATGCCACTTGGGGCATCCCCAAGCTTAGTTGCTTGCTCTCTTTTGGATAATAGCTTTGGATGCCGGGGTATCCCCAAGCTTAGGCTCTTCTTACTCCTTATTCCTTCATCCATCGTAAGATAACCCAAAACTTGAAAACTTCAATCACACAAAACTCCAACAAAACCTTCGTGAGATCCGTTAGTATAAGAAAGCAAATCACTACTATAAGTACTGTAGAAAACAAATTCATATTTTGATCTTGCATTATATCTACTGTATTCCAACTTTTCTATGGCAAAAACTCATCAAAGAAAACCATAGAATCATCAAAACAAGCACACAACGCAAAGAAAACATAATCTGTTAAAAAACAGAACAGTCTGTAGTAATCTGGATATTTTGAATACTTCTAAAACCCCAAAAATCTTGAGAAATTAGGAAAACCTGAGAAATTTGTAAATCTTCTGCAAAAAGAATTGGTATTTTATCGCACTCTTCTTAAAAATGATAATTGTTTTCATTAGCGCAAAAGTTTCTGTTTTTCAGCAAGATCAAAGAACTATCACCCAAGAAGATCCTAAAGGCTGTACTTGGCACAAACACTAATTAAAACACAAAAAACACAAGCATAACAGTAGCATAATTTTGCAAACACTCAAGAACATAAAGCAAAAAGAAAAAATAAATTTTATTCATTGGGTTGCCTCCCAACAAGCGCTATCGTTTTATGCCCCTAGCTAGGCATAAGATTTCAATGATCCTCACATGAAAGATAGTAACTGAAACACGAAGAGAGCATCTTGTAGCATGTGAAAACACGTTTAACTCTAACATACTTCCTATACATAGGCATTTTATAAACAAACAAATTATCAAAACAAGCAAATACTAGCATAAGCAAGAAAGAAGAATAAAGCATAGACAATCTCAACATGAAGAGAGGTAATTTAGTAGGATGAAAATTTCCACAACCATATTTCCCTCTCTCATAATAATTATATGTGGGAGCATATTAAACTTCCACATATAGCTATCACATAATATATTCTCTTTATGATCCACATGCATGCAACGTTGACATTCTTCCAAAATAGTGGGATTATCAGCAAATAAACTCATGACCTCTCCAAGCCCACTTTCATAAAAAAATTCATAAGATTGAACACTCTCCAAATATGTTGGATTATTTTTACCAAAATTTTACTCTCTTCCAAACCCACTTTTAGTATTATCAGAAGCATATTCATCATGCGGTTTAAATAAATTTTTAAGATCATAAGAATCATTATCACCCCAATCATGATCATTGCAATAAGTAGCGAACATAGCAATATTAGCATCCCCAAGCTTGGGGTTTTGCATATTATTAGCACAATTGACATTAATAGAATTTACAAATGACATCATTGCAATCATGATTTTCATTCAAGGAACTATCATGAATCAATTTATAAATTCCTCCATTTAACACTTCATCACAATTTTCAGATTCATGAATCTCAAGCAAAACTTCATAAAGATAATCTAGTGAACTCAATTCACTAGCAACGGGTTCATCATAATTGGATCTTTTGAAAAGATTAGCAAGTGGATGAGGATCCATAAAAAGAAATTTTTAGCAAGCAAAGATGCAAGCATATAGAAGACACATGGCAACACAAGCAAACATGAGATCTGACGAGAAAAAGGCAAACGAAAAAGAGGGCGAATAAAACAGAAAATTTTGTGAAGTGGGGGAGATGAAAACGAGAGGCAAAATGCAAATAATGTAAATTGCAAGGAGATGAGATTTCTGATTAGGAACCTGGTAGATGTTGATGATGTCTCCCCGGCAACGGCGCAAGAAATTCCTTTTGATGCGGCTTGAAGCTACCTCGGTATTTCCCCAAAGAGGAAGGGATGATGCAGCACAGCGGCGGTAGGTATTTCCCTCAGTTATGAGACCAAGGTTATCGAACCAGTAGGAGAACCAAGCAACACAACGTAAACATCACCTGCACACAGCTAACAAATACTCGCACCCCGACGTGTAAAAGGGCTTGTCAATCCCTTTCGGGTAGCGGCGCCCCAAGATAGGCCAACATACGTGAATAAATTGTAGTAGATTGATAGATCGAACGCCAAATAAAATAAATAAGAATAAATTGCAGAGAGATATTTTTGTATTTTTGGTTTAATAGATCTGAAAATAAAAAGCAAAGGAAAATATATCGCAAAGGCAAATAATATGAGAAAGAGACCCGGGGGCCGTAGGTTTCACTAGTGGCTTCTCTCGAGAAAAATAGCAAACGGTGGGTGAACAAATTATTGTTGGGCAATTGATAGAACTTCAAATAATCATGACGATATCCAGGCAATGATCATTATATAGGCATCACGTCCAAGATTAGTTGACCGACTCACACTTTGCATCTACTACTATTACTCCACACATCGACCGCTATCCAGCATGCATCTAGTGTATTAAGTTCATGGAGAAATGGAGTAATGCAATAAGAATAATGACATGATGTAGACAAGATCTATTTATGTAGAAATAGACCCCATCGTTTTATCCTTAGTAGCAACGATACATACGTGTCGGTTCCCCATACATCCTTTGGGATCAAGCACCGTAAGATCGAACCCACTACAAAGCACCTCTTCCCATTGCAAGATAAATAGATCAAGTTGGCCAAACAAAACCCAAATATCGGAGAAGAAATACGAGGCTATAAGCAATCATGCATATAAGAGATCAAAGAAACTCAAATAACTTTCATGGATATAAAAAGATAGATCTGATCATAAACTCAAAGTTCATCCGATCCCAACAAACACACCGCAAAAAGAGTTACATCATATGGATCTCCAAGAGACCATTGTATTGAGAATCAAACGAGAGAGGGGAAGCCATCTAGCTACTAACTATGGACCCAAAGGTCTACAAAGAACTACTCACGCATAATCGGATAAGCACCAATGGAAGTGGTGAACCCCTCTGTGACGGTGTCTAGAGTGGATCTGGTGGTTCTGGACTCTGCGGCGGCTGGAATTGATTTTCATCGACTCCCCTAGGGTTTCTGGAATATTGGGGTATTTATAGATCAAAGAGTCAGTTCAGGGGGCACCCGAGGTGGGCACAACTCACCGAGCGCTCTGGGTCTCTGGCGCATACTGGTGGGTTGTGCTCCCCTCGGAGCACCCCCAGGCGCTTCTTCGGCCCACTGGATGTCTTCTGGTCCAAAAAAAATCTCCAAAAAGTTTCACTGCGTTTGGACTCCGTTTGGTATTGATTTCCTGCGATGTAAAAAACATGCAGAATACAACAACTGGCAGTTGGCACTATGTCAATAGGTTAGTACCAAAAAATGATATAAAATGACTATAAAATGATTATAAAACATCCAAGATTGATAATATAACGGCATGGAACAATCAAAAATTATAGATACGCCGGTGACGTATCTCATACCTACCTATATACGGTATTATCCTACCGTTCCAAGTAAATTTGCATGTGCCATCTCTAAAATCTTCAAATAAACATCTGTTTTGTGTGCCCGTACCGCTCATGGAGCACCGGGCGATCAATCTCTTCCATGCTAAGTGGGTTATTCTTGCGATGAATGTTTATTCACTCGTATTTGTGAGAGAGGCTGGTATTTGGGATGCCTAGTCCCGTTAAACGAATACAAAGAAAATTTAAAACAAACTCCCCCCGGAAAGTTGATTGTTTGGAGGGCACACGTGGATTCGGCTAGCCATGGCTTGTGTTTGTGTCGGGGAGGCTGATCGTACCCACGGACACCTATGGGACTGGCGGACCGGGTCCCTTTCGGTTCGGTGGGAGGCGGAGATCGCACGAAGAGCAGATCGAGGCGAAGCACACGAGCAGCTTACCCAGCTTCGGAGCTCTCCGGAGAGATAAAACTCCTACTGCTGCTTGTCTGACTGATTGTGTTCTTGCTAGGGAGCGATGAGAGCTACAAAACCTAGCTTGAGCGTGTATGGTTTCGAATGATGTCACAGCCCCAGATCAGCCCTAGAGCTTGCTTGTAGCTAGTAGCATTGCATCCATGCATCATGTTTAATTTTCATGAAAATTTGAAATGGGGATGATCAAGCCCTAGCACTAAAGCAATTCAAATAGGTTCAACTTCAAAATATCTTCATATAACCCAAAGTGGTTTGCAAAATGTTCATGATTAATGGAAAAGGTGAAAACCATATCCAGAGGTGATGGATATTTTTCCAAGACATTTCTGGATTTTTGAATAAACCATATTGTATTTGAATTGGGGCATTTAAATACTATTAACATTATTTTTAAATGCTCCAACAATTCTGAAAATAGTTAAGGGCCTCTGTAATAATTCAGTTAATGCCCATAATTATTTTCAGGATTTATTTAAATGGTTTAGTATTTTACTAAACTAAAACAAAACAGAATGAAATAGAAAAAAACAGAAATAATAAAAGAGAGAGAAGGACTACCTGGTTTACCTGCGCAGCCCACCATTGACCTTCTCCCCTCCCCTCATTGGCCCAGTTGGTGGCCCAGCCCACCAACCGAGCCGCTCGTCGCCTACCTCTGCCAAGAGGGCAGAGGAGGGACACGGCGACCGCGCCGAGCGCGCCACCTCCTGCTTCCCCGGCCACCTCCTGCTTCCCCGGCCCCTCCTAGACGACGCCACGGAGAGCCACGTGCCCTGGCTCTCTCTCACTCTCTCCCTCTCCCTCGTTCCCTCCTCTGCTCTCTCTCTCTCTGAGCAGCCCGCCCGACGCCGATCGCCGTGCCATGACCATCGCCACCCCTCTCCTCTCCGACATGCCCCCAAGCCCTTGAGCCCTCTCTTCCCTCCTCACCGAAGCCTCCCGACGCCGGGCGCCCGAGGCGCCGCCCACCATTTTCCCCCTTCCTGGACCCGCGGACCTCGCCGTCAATTCGCCGGCTCGGTGCCCCGAGCTCGCCGATGCCATCATCGCACTCACGGTGAGCCCCGAGTTATTTCCCCTCTTCCCGACTCGTTCCTTCCTCTAACCACGGGCTCCGCCGAGCCCGAGAGCTCATTGCCAGCCACGAGGTCGCCATGCTAGAGGCCCCAGACGCGTCAGACCGAGCACGCTGTCGTCCTCGGCGTTCAGGAACCCAGAGCACCTACCCATTCCTCCTCCCGCGCCCCAAAACGCCGTGCCCGAGCTCGCCCGAGCTCCGGCCGCCGCCAAACACGCCGCCGGCACCATTTCCGACCACCCCGACCTCGGCTAACCCCACCAAGAGCTTCGGCTCGTCCCGGCTCCTCCTAGCTGCTTTCGCGCCCATTTGGTGGCGGAACAATCAGCACTTGCTCCGCCGCGTTGACGTCGCGGCGTCAAGCCGCCAGTGGATTAGCCCGGGTTGACAGGATTTGACCCCTGGTCAGCGGCGAGTGGGCCCGGCCACTAACTAACGGGTTAGCACTAACCGAACCTAGTTAGTTAAACTAACTACTGACGATGGGTCCCAGCGTCGAGTTGACCTGGACAGCGACCCAGTTGACCTGCTGACGTCATATCGACGTCGGTGGCATAATAATTAGTTTTACGGATTATTTTAATTCAGGAATTCCAGAAAATACTCTAAACTTCTAAAAATCATATAAATTCAACCGTAACTTTCGGATGGAAATAATTTATATATGAAAAATGATCAGAAAAATATGAAGAATCTGTTTATGCCATGATCATGCATGTTTGAACAAGTTAACCTCACTGAATAGGATGAATCATGATTAGGGTAATTTATGAAATAACATTTGGAGTTGAGTTCAACCTTGTTTGAATTCCACTTCAACTAACTGGTTATTATTGCATTAGGTGAATTCAGTACCTTAACATGATCATGCATCATATATGTGCATTGCATTGATTGTGTTCTCTCTTGTTTGCGGTAATTGTCCCCTTAGGTGAGCGATGTAAGCGATGATTATTCGATGACACCGATGAAGAACTATTATCTTCGAAGTGCCAGGCAAGCAAAACCCCCTTGTTCATTCCGATATAATCCCACTCTCTCGCTCCTGCTCTATTTTACTGCATTAGGACAACAACGACTCATGTGTTACTTGCTGCGGTAGCTGAACCCCTTGATCCTTTGCATGACCTGTCATTCCACAGTAATTAGATGAAACCCACTAGCATGAGTAGGAATTGTTTGAGCCATGTTGTGCCTACTCATCTATGCTTGTTGTCATGCACACTCTTGCTTAGAGTTGAGTCGGGTCTGATTCATTGGGAATGAATTGGAATTGTTATGAACATGTCCTATTGTGTATGAGCTAAGTGTGTGAACACGATTTGGTAAAGGTAGCGGTGAGAGGCCATGTAGGAGTACATGGTGGGTTGTCTCATTGCAGCCGTCCTCAGGAACTGAGTTCTGTCTGTGATCCATGAAACAGTTACTACCACGCATTGGGATCCTTAATTGACCCTCTCGGCTTCTTAACCACCCTTGTCCTCGGTCAGGGAGTTGCAAGTAGTTTACGGTGTTTGTAGCATCTTTGGGGGCCGCATAGCTGACCTTAGGGGTGGGTTGTGTTGCGGTAGGCACCGTGTTGATGTACCGAGTGCCCGTTTGGTATCTCGGGAACCCTGCACACATCGTTCGAGGGCTGTATGGGAAACCTCGGCGGACTCCCTGCGGATGGAACCGAATAGGCGATAAACTGGACTAGGGACTTGAGTGTTTAGGTAGGCCGTGGCCGACACCCACGTTGGGCTTCCGCTTGAAGGTTGCCGAGTACATGTCGTGTAAACGGCGGTAAGTGGTGGGAGCGTGTGTGAAGAAGTACACCCTGCGGGGTTTAATATGATCTATTGAATAGCCGTGTCCACGGAGAAGGACTTGGATTGCCTATATCGGTTCATAGACAAGTGAAAGTGGATACCCTAAAATGCGCAAGATAAGCGTGAGTGCTATGGATGGCGTTCTCGTAGGGAAGACGGAGGCGGGTCCATAGTGGTGTATTGATATGGTGAATATGTGGACTCGTGCGCCACCTCAAAAGAGTTACTTGCAATCGTAGTTCGGGATAGCCACCGAGTCAAAGCTGGCTTGCTGCAGTCAAACTCCACCACCCCTTTTGATAATGATGCATATGTAGTTAGTTCCGATGTAAGTCTTGCTTTGAGTACAATTGTACTCACGTTTGCTTATTTTATGTTTTGCGAGAGAGGCGTCGGTCTCGCTAGTAGTTCCGCTTGGACTTGACGTTTAGCTTGTTACCTCAGCTACGATCTTGTGCCTTGGCAGGATCAGTAGATAGTCGGGCTTCTCGGCCTTTTCCATTTATAGTTATGCGTACTCGGACATGATTAGCTTCCGCTTGTGCTTTGACTTGTATGCTCACGAGTGTTGGGTCATGAGACCCATGTTTGTAATATCTCGCTCTTGAGCCTAATGAATAATATTTGAGTCGTAGAGTTATGTTGTGATGCCATGTTGTATCTACGCATATTGAGCATAATGTGTGTATGTTTGAAATGCTTGGTATGTGTGGGATCCGACAAACTAGTTGTTTATCCTTGGCAGCCTCTCATATGGGGAAATGTAGTCTCGTGCTTCTGAGCGATAGTAGTCCGCTTCTGCCCGGTTCACCGGAGTCCTGCTAGCCCAAAGCACTACTGCTTGGACACTTGGTAGCGGCATGTGTCTCATTTCGTTCCTATGTCCGTCCCCTCGGGGAAATGTCACGCTGGTGTTATTCGAGTCCTGCCTAGCACCTTTCTGCCCGGGATACCGGAGTCCTGTTAGCCAGTGCTACGACCCGAATATATACGTTGATGACCGACATGCTCGATGTGATTCATGTATGCCTGTCCCCATAGGTTAGTGCCGCTTTGGGTTCACGACTAGCCATGTCGGCCCGGGTTCTTTGTCATATGGATGCTAGCGACACTATCATATACGTGAGCCAAAAGGCATAAGCGGTCCGGGACATGGTAAGCGACACCGTGGGAATACCGTGCGTGAGGCCGCAAAGTGATATGATGGGTTACATGCTAGATCGGTGTGACTTAGGATCGGGTCCTCGACGGCGTTGGTATCGAGCCTGATCATCAGAGGATTACCAAGCCAAACTGGTGAAGTTGTGTCTAGAAATGCTTTAGTTATATAAGGGAATTGTTTGTGGAAGGGAACGTAAGGCTCTTTTTACTCCTTATACCTCATGGACTTCGATCCGAGTCATCCTCTTCTCTTCTACGGGTTTAAGAACTAGGCTTCTCATCTATCTATCGGGATGACGTGTTACTAATCCATAGACTTATAGGATTGTTGGTTTTAATCCCGATTCAGTTCTTACTACTCCTGTATGATAACTGTTGATCTCAGAATCTTGTTATGATGTTGTTGAGTGATTATGCCACCATTTTTGCAGGATGTCTCAAATCATTTTGAGCATTTACAGCCGTTATGCTGTCCGAGTCATCCCAGGTCTCTAGATAGTCTGATGCATTTGCAAGTCCTTCCCTTCCGTTTCCGATGTCCTTTTGGGCGGATTAAGCACACCAACCCGGTCGATTCGAGGTACCCCATTGCCTCGACATATATGTGGAGTTATTATTATGAACCTAGGTGTTTTAGGAGTCACCTAGCAATTTAGCAATGCCTTTGTATCCCCAAAGTGTGATGATTACGGCCATCATTTTGAAAGCATCCGTGATGCCATTCGGTAGTAGGTATTCTACTCACGGGTTCTTGAACCGAGATTCACCCTACTTCATGTTGATAGTAATTGTTAGCTCCCTTAGGATATTAGTAACCTTTGCGATAGTCCTCGAAGTCTGTGGTATCTCCTTCTTCCAAATACCATGAACTAATTATGGCAGAAGTTCTTTTGAACTAAAAGATCACAATAAGAGTGCTCTTGAGGAGTTCTCCATTCATAATTGTGAATCTGCCAGTTCTACTTTTCTGCATGGATTATCCGGAAGAAATGTTGAGCTTCGTTCGACATACTAATCTGTGCATCCACAACTCGAGGAAGTTATATGTTCCTCTGAGTTGCTCTCTTGATTGTATTCTGACCTTCATCTATCAATTGATAGCCAAGGGTATGTGTGCATTTGTGTTCATCGATGCATTTTATCCTTGTGGTCCGTCAAGCCATTCTATTCCGGAATGACTAGGAGAAACAAACTCCAGTACCTCGTCCATATCCAGGATTGGGTCAAAGTAGTTGTATCCCGCAGATCAAAATGCCAATTCAGCTTTTGATTCTGTTCCACCTGGAGTGTTACCATCTTTATGTCAATAATGTCATAAGAATTGCACCTTCTCTTATGAATTCTTGATGTAGTGATACTCTCGCCATCATCGTTCATTCCTCGGTTCCGTGTTGATGCAACCGGAAGGCCGGCAAGTGAATTGTGATGTACGAAATCAATACTCCGAGCCACTCGTTGCTTGGTAGTGAATGGACAATATTCTCATCCTTAGCGTGTTGGTTGTTAAATCATCATTCTAAGATAGATCGTGCTACCTAGTCCTTATTTCTGGTGCACACTTCGATTGATGAGTTAGGATTGTGTCAAGTCCTCACTCATTCGATCATATCGTCTTGCCCTCAAAAGCAAGATTGTTCTCGAGCTTAGTAACATACCGGTGGTTCGTGACTTTCCAAATATCTTCTTGGAAGTGTTACCGGGTTGTTCCCTGACTGATATGTTGAGCCGTGATCAAGTCGGTTTCTTGTGAACCACCCTTTCTCCAAGAATCATGTTGGATACCCCGAGCTAGTTGGTTAAAGCCAAACAACAACTTGGAGAGTTGGAAGATAAAAGCTTGCCTAACTTAGTTCGATCCAAAGGGATATTCTTGTGAAGTGTGTGTTGAAGAAAGACGATATCTTCATCAATTGGTTCCTGTGATCAGTTGTTGGATCTATCGTCCTACCAATCCTTTGAGTTGAGTATGGGCTATCGTCAAATCAAATCAGTACCAACGGTGCTCGTAATGTTGTCTTACTCGTGGTTGATCCCTCGAGCATACACCATTATATTTTTGGTCCGACCAATGCTAACACCGTGTTCACATCATGGTGGAAGTCGGTGATATGGAAATTCCGATAAGTTGCTGTTGAGCCCATCGGTAGCATTTTGTCTCCCCATGAGTCATGTTGAGCATCAACCTAGTATTGGAAACTTGTGTAAGCATTTCTTCGTGTTTCATTCATGAAGCCTATGCTTGGATGGAAGAAGTGACTTCCTCGAACTCACGTGCATTTGATGTAAGTTGCCGCCGTGAAGTTGAGAAAGGTTTGTTTTGCCTCCTCTGGAATCGTCCCAAGTCAGTCATGCACGTGCGAAGTATTCTATGGCATGATAGACTGATCATCTTCATTTCATATGAATTCCATAGCACACCAAGCCACTGATTGATTCGTTCAAGGAGAAGAAGTTCCTTCATAAGAGCTAATCCGGATTTATGAAGTGATTTCAATATCCTCGATGATGGTTTCCCCACCCGAACTCGGTAGTATTTTATTATAAGACTACCTTGTGGTCATGCTTGTCTGGGACAGCGTGTTCACACATGTCTAGCAGAACCAGCTCATGTTTTGGGGCTTGCTATCGTAGTTCATATCCCGAGAATCTCGCAATGCCATCTCGTCGAATTGTGTTGCAACCCTTCCTTTTCAGACATGATGAGTCTGAAATATCCTAACACCAACCAGATCTGAATCTCAGGCAGATATGATGGTTGGAACATTCGAAACGATTGCATTTCGTTCCCAGCTTGTACCCCATTGTGCCAATTTCTATGGGCGACCTTCATAGTAATTTCTATTCAAGATCATCCTCAAAAGTGGACTTACCCTAGGCCCCCTCCACCTTCGATGATAAGCAAAAATCATCCATTGCGTTGTCTTCAACAAGGTAGTCCACATCATCCATTATAGTCCGGGTGTACCATTCTTTTACATTCCACCAAATGATCGCTTGTGAATGCCTTAGGTTGGTATACAGAGTTCCAATGATCTATGGATCAAAAGTAATTCTTTTTGCCACTTAAGGGAATAGTTCTTTGCGCCACCTTTCTCGAGGTGTCACGTTACGGGATCATGATAAATATTCTTCGCCACCTTGACACCATCCACCATCTCCCTAGGCGTGGAATTGTTGCCACTAATCAAACCCCGTTGTTGTTCTCCCATCTCTTTCGATGTATTTTGTGCCTCAACTCGAGATGTGTCACCGTCTCAGTCCGTGAGTCTATCATGTTTACTTGATCTTCGTGAAGATCGAATCATGTAGGGTTTTCCTTTCATACATTGTCGTGTCAAGTGAAGACCTCGAAAGCCAGGACGTCAAGACCAAGATGATGGAGTAAACCAACATCTTCGAGAAGGCAAATGGATCATGAAGATTGTGATAGTTTGTGACCTCCCTTTTCCTCTTGCCTCACGTCTTGAATCTCGAGTGATTCTTGTTTAGTGGGGGTGAGCTATCCTGACCCAGATCAGCCCTAGAGCTTGCTTGTAGCTAGTAGCATTGCATCCATGCATCATGTTTAATTTTCATGAAAATTTGAAATGGGGATGATCAAGCCCTAGCACTAAAGCAATTCAAATAGGTTCAACTTCAAAATATCTTCAAAGAACCCAAAGTGGTTTGCAAAATGTTCATGATTAATGGAAAAGGTGAAAACCATATCCAGAGGTGATGGATATTTTTCCAAGACATTTCTGGATTTTTGAATAAACCATATTGTATTTGAATTGGGGCATTTAAATACTATTAACATTATTTTTAAATGCTCCAACAATTCTGAAAAATAGTTAAGGGCCTCTGTAATAATTCAGTTAATGCCCATAATTATTTTCAGGATTTATTTAAATGGTTTAGTATTTTACTAAACTAAAACAAAACAGAATGAAATAGAAAAAAAACAGAAATAATAAAAGAGAGAGAAGGACTACCTGGTTTACCTGCGCAGCCCACCAGCCCAGCCTTCTCCCCCTCCCCTCGCTGGCCCAGTTGGTGGCCCAGCCCACCAACCGAACGCCGCTCGTCGCCTACCTCTGCCAGTAGGCAGAGGAGGGACACGGCGACCGCGCCGAGCGCGCCACCTCCTGCTTCCCCGGCCACCTCCTGCTTCCCCGGCCCCTCCTAGACGACGCCACGGAGAGCCACGTGCCCTGGCTCTCTCTCACTCTCTCCCTCTCCCTCGTTCCCTCCTCTGCTCTCTCTCTCTCTCTACTTGAGCAGCCCGCCCGGCCGATCGCCGTACCATGACCATCGCCACCCCCTCTCCTCTCCGACATGCCCCCAAGCCCCGCCGAGCCCTCTCTTCCCTCCTCACCGAGCCTCCCGACGCCGGAGCGCCCCGAGGCGCCGCCCCACCATTTTCCCCCTTCCTGGACCCGCCGGACCTCGCCATCGAATTCATCGGCTCCAGTGCCCCCCCGAGCTCGCCGATGCCATCATCGCACTCACGGTGAGCCCCCGAGTTATTTCCCCCTCTTCCCCGACTCGTTCCCTTCCTCTAACCACGGGCTCCGCCGAGCCCGAGAGCTCATCGCCGCCGGCCACGAGGTCGCCGCGGCTAGAGGCCCCGCACATCGCGTCCCGAAAGCATGCCGTTGCCCTGCTGCGTTCGGAACCCAGAGCACCTACCCACTCCTCCTCCGTGCCCCAAAACGCCGTGCCCGAGCTCGCCGAAGCTCGCCGCCGCCAAACACGCCACGGCACCATTTCCGACCACCCGACCCAGCTAACCCCACCAAGAGCTTGGCTCCTCCCGGCTACTTTCCGCGCCCCATTTGGTGGCGGAACAATCAGCACTTGCTCCGCCCGCGTTGACGTCGCGGCGTCAAGCCACGGTGGATTAGCCGGGTTGACCAGGGATTTGACCCCCTGGGTCACTGACGAGTGGGCCCGACCACTAACTAACCGGGTTAGCACTAACCGAACCTAGTTAGTTAAACTAACTACTGACCAGTGGGTCCCAGCGTCATAGTTGACCTGGACAGCGACCCAGTTGACCCGCTGACGTCATATCGACGTCAGGCTGACGCAATAATTAGTTTTCTGGATTATTTTAATTCAGGAATTCCAGAAAATACTCTAAACTTCTAAAAATCATATAAATTCAACCGTAACTCGGATGGAAATAATTTATATATGAAAAATGATCAGAAAAATATGAAGAATCTGTTTATGCCATGATCATGCATGTTTGAACAAGTTAACCTCACTGAATAGGATGAATCATGATTAGGGTAATTTATGAAATAACATTTGGAGTTGGAGTTCAACCTTGTTTGAATTCCACTTCAACTAACAGGTTATTATTGCATTAGGTGAATTCAGTACCTTAACATGATCATGCATCATATATGTGCATTGCATTGATTGTGTTCTCTCTTGTTTGCGGTAATTGTCCCTTCCTAGAGATTTATGTACCGACGATGATTATTCGATGACACCGATGAAGAACTATTATCTTCAGAAGTGCTGTGCAAGCAAAACCCCCTTGTTCATTCCGATATAATCCCACTCTCTCGCTCCTGCTCTATTTTACTGCATTAGGACAACAACGACTCATGTGTTACTTGCTGCGGTAGCTGAACCCCTTGATCCGTTGCATGACCTGTCATTCCACAGTAATTAGATGAAACCCACTAGCATGAGTAGGAATTGTTTGAGCCATGTTGTGCCTACTCATCTATGCTTGTTGTCATGCCTGCCATCGCTTAGAGTTGAGTCGGGTGCGATTCATTGGGAATGAATTGGAATTGTTATGAACATGTCCTATTGTGTATGAGCTAAGTGTGTGAACACGATTTGGTAAAGGTAGCGGTGAGAGGCCATGTAGGAGTACATGGTGGGTTGTCTCATTGCAGCCGTCCTCAGGAACTGAGTTCTCAGATTCTGTGATCCATGAAACAGTTACTACCACGCATTGGGATCCTTAATTGACCCTCTCGGCTTCTTAACCACCCTTGTCCTCATCCGGGAGTTGCAAGTAGTTTCGTGTTTGTAGCATCTTTGGGGCCGCATTAACGCTGACCTTAGGGGTGGGTTGTGTTGCGGTAGGCACCGTGGCCAGTGTACCGAAAGTGCCCGTTTGGTATCTCGGGAACCCCGCACACATCGTTCGGGGCTGTATGGGAAACCTCGGCGGACTCTCATGGATGGAACCCGAATAGGCGATAAACTGGACTAGGGACTTGAGTGTTTAGGTAGGCCGTGGCCGACACCCACGTTGGGCTTCCGCTTGAAGGTTGCCGAGTACATGTCGTGTAAACAGCGGTAAGTGGTGGGGCGTGTGTGAAGAAGTACACCCTGCAGGGTTTAATATGATCTATTCGAATAGCCGTGTCCACGGAGAAGGACTTCTGGATTGCCTATATCGGTTCATAGACAAGTGAAAGTGGATACCCTAAAATGCGCAAGATAAGCGTGAGTGCTATGGATGGCGTTCTCGTGAGGAAGGCGGAGGCGGGTCCATAGTGGTGTATTGATATGGTGAATATGTGGACTCGTAAAGCGCCCACCTCAAAAGAGTTACTTGCGATCGTAGTTCAGGATAGCCACCGAGTCAAAGCTGGCTTGCTGCAGTCAAACTCCACCACCCCTTTTGATAATGATGCATATGTAGTTAGTTACGATGTAAGTCTTGCTGAGTACAATTGTACTCACGTTTGCTTATTTTATGTTTTGCGAGAGACGCGCCTCGCTAGTAGTTCCGCTTGGACTTGACGTTTAGCTTGTTACCTCAGCTACGATCTTGTGCCTTGGCAGGATCTCGGTAGATAGTCGGGCTTCTCGGCCTTTTCCATTTATAGTTGTCGTACTTTCGGACATGATTAGCTTCCGCTTGTGCTTTGACTTGTATGTTTCGAGTGTTGGGTCATGAGACCCATGTTTGTAATATCTCGTTCTTGAGCCTAATGAATAATATTTGAGTCGTAGAGTTATGTTGTGATGCCATGTTGTATCTACGCATATTGAGCATAATGTGTGTATGTTTGAAATGCTTGGTATGTGTGGGATCCGACAAACTAGTTGTTTATCCTTGGCAGCCTCTCATATGGGGAAATGTAGTCTCGTGCTTCTGAGCGATAGTAGTCCGCTACAGCCCGGTTCACCGGAGTCCTGCTAGCCCAAAGACTACTGCTTGGACACTTGACTGGCCGGCATGTGTCTCATTTCGTTCCTATGTTCCGTCCCCTCGGGAAATGTCACGCGGTGTTATTCGAGTCCCGCTTAGCCTGCTACAGCCGGATACCGGAGTCCTCATAGCCCAAAGGTGCTACAGCCGAATATATACGTTGATGACCGACATGCTCGATGTGATTCATGTATGCCTGTCCCCATAGGTTAGTGCCGCTTTGGGTTCACGACTAGCCATGTCGGCCCGGGTTCTTTGTCATATGGATGCTAGCGACACTATCATATACGTGAGCCAAAAGACGCAAACGGTCCCGGGACATGGTAAGGCGACACCCGTGGGAATACCGTGCGTGAGGCCGCAAAGTGATATGATGGGTTACATGCTAGATCGGTGTGACTTAGGATCGGGGTCCTGACAAATGAGCTGAACCGAACCCGTCGAACCCTTTCTACGTTGCGCATGGGCCTCCTTTTATACGCTCAAGGGGTCACCAACAAGTGGCAACGTATGCAAGGGTAAAAAGGGAAAAAGAGCTGCGGTTGGTACAGCTACTTATGCGATTGCATCATACCTAACCCTGACGGCAGGGGACAAAGGCAATAAATGCTCGTCTAAGTCTCCCAAACAGTGCATAAAGTGGCCGTCACGGGTGCCACCGCCTGCCACGATGGCTTATCTTGTCAGCACCGCTTACCGCTGCTCTCCGCTGGCTGCACAGCCTCTTGACACGCGCGCCTGGAATGGTCCCATAGCGACACGTTGGTGGATGAGCTGGAGCGGAGATGAAGAGAGGTAGCCTGCTCCGGCAAGTGACTTGCCGGAGCCAAATCCTTGTCGCGTCCGGAGGCTTGTCGCTCTCCGAGCCTTCCCGGCAAGCTCCTCTTGCCGGGGTCTTGTCTTCTGCGTGCCTTGGACGGCCTTCCCGGCAAGCTCCTCTTGCCGGGGCCTTGTCTCCTAGGCTTAAAACACTTTGTTCTTGAATGGCTCCAAAAGAGCCATAGAGAATCTTGGCGATCCCCTGGCAAGCCTTGCCGCGGGGTGCTACAACTGCCCGTGCACGAGTTCG
Source organism: Aegilops bicornis (assembly GCA_021605145.1). Taxonomy (NCBI): domain Eukaryota; kingdom Viridiplantae; phylum Streptophyta; class Magnoliopsida; order Poales; family Poaceae; genus Aegilops; species Aegilops bicornis. The sequence continues at coordinate 142,601,195 of CM038669.1, forward strand.
GGATACTAGGGTACCCCTACTCTAGTACACCGACAGGAGCCCCGGGGCCTGGGCCACACACGGTGCCGAGCGCTGTTGGGCCAGGCCCAAAACAGTGCACGGGCACGCGCGGCTTAAATCACGCCGCTACTTACCCCGGACCCACCACGTCCTCCACGAACGGCACGCGTCGAACGCGGCGTCGTGGGAGAGATCGTGGGCGAGATCGTGGGGAATTTCTTTATCCGGAAAGGGCGAAACGTCCGCCCGCTCCCTCTTTATAAGCAGAGGAAACAGGGGCATTCCGTTCACCTCGCCATTTGCTGCTTGATCTCGAAGACCACCATTGCTCCCCCTGCTTCCCAAGCCAGAAGAGAGCACCGCTCTGCCCCTTGTCGCCGCCGTCTCCACCAATGCCGTCGGTCACCTCCACCGCCTCCGCCATGGCTCCGAAAGCCGACAAGGGGAAGGGCGTGAAGTCGGCCGAAGCGCAGCGGCTCGTGGCGCTGCGCAAGGAGCGGGCCGTCTTCCCCCCGCAGCTCGACGCAAAGGAGCTGAGGGAGGGCTACTACTTGTTCTGGTCGACGGAGACTCGGGCGCATCCGCGCACCAAGGTACTCTCGGCTGCCTCTGAATCAGCCCCAATCGGGTACCCCTTTTTCGCGCTGTTCTTCTATTGCGGGCTCTGCCCGCCCTTCTCCGAGTTCTTTTGCGACATCATGAACACCTATGGCCTCCGCCTCCTTGACTTCACCCCCAACGCCGTTCTCACCATGGCGGTTTTCGCACACCTTTGCGAGAACTTTGTCGGAGTCCACCCAAACGTAGCCCTCTTCCGTCACTTCTTCATGCCCCGCGCCGAGAGAGGAGAGCTGCTTGCCGGAGGGATTGCTTGGGTCTCCAGGATCGGCAAGAAAGAAGCTTACTTGGAAGGAGAGTTCCGCAGCAAGTGGGATGAGTGGAGAGGCAACTGGTGCTGGATTGTTGAGGAGAACCCGCAGCCCTTCACTGCCGTGCGCCAAACCCCAATAGTGCGTGGCAACGATTGGAGTAACTTGGCGCCGGAGGATGCTAGGTTGAAGATTGCCGTGACCCGGATCTTGCGCCTTAGGCTTGCCGGACTCACCGTAGGCGCAGTTGGCGCAGACTTCCTTCGCCGCCGCATTGCTCCCTTGCAGGAGAAGAGGAGACCTGCTTGGGAGTTCCAAAATGCGGCAGACATCATGAGGCTGCGCCCGGGCCTTAACTGGAACTTCACTGTCTTGGAGTTGACGGCGATCGCAGGAGCTGTTCAAGCATGACCCCGAGCACCCCGAGTGGTTTAGGTTGCCGAGGGGGTCGCCCCTTGTGCAACAACTCGTCATTTGGACCGCATCCGCGCCATGATGCCTTTGTGCGATTCACATGGGATCGTTCCAACTGGCAAGAGCCTCGCAGAGCGACATCGTATGCGGCAGTTCTTGACAGTTTGGAGGAAGTCGCGATCATGACGACGAAGCGAAGTGGCTCACCAGCGACACCACCGACCAAGAGATGGTACGCATTGCCACAAGGTTGGAGGAGGCGGCGGCAGCTGCCGCTGGCGTCTTCGGGTTCATCAGGAGGAGGCAGACGCGCTGAGGCGGCAAGCCTTGCCGAAGCGAAGGGAGTTCGCCGGTGAGGAAGAGCTTGCGAAACAGAGGCTGAGTCGAAGCGAGCCAGCCGAGGACGCCGCCCCATCATCCAGCAGCTTGCCGCATAACGGAGCCCCGGCTCCGCCAAGGAGGCGTCTTCAGGGCGGAGGCGAGGCAGGACGGGACGGCAGACGGGCCAACAGCCGCAGCGCCGTGCGACGAGCTCTACCGTGGCAAGTACTGTTGCCGCGGGAGTCCCCCACACTGCTGCGACAACTGAGGCGGGATCCTCACAGGCCGCCGCTGCCACTCCCGCCAAGCGATCAAGAGAACCCACTCCTCCGCCTCTTCGCACCGGAGGCGAGCCGGAATTTGATCTCTCCGCGCTCCGACGAGGAGGAAGAAGAAGAGTAAGCTTCCATGCTGCGCTTGTATTTCTTCAATTTTATTGCTTCATCTTGAATCTGACTCGCTTCATTCTGAACTCTTTCCTTTTCGTGACGCCGCCCAGAGAGCGTCCAAAAGGGCCAAGACTCTGGTGGTTGTCATCGAGGATGAGCCCGCTGAGACCGCAGAGGAAGCGCCCGAGACCACCTTGCCGGACCCGGCAACTTTTCCTCAGAGCAGCCCCCAGCACAGCCCCCAGCGTAAGTGTTGGGTTACTTTTTACTGTTTGGCGTGCATGGGTGCTTCTTCTTTGCTGATATCTGACTGTTGAATTGTGTAGGAGCAGAGCAGCCTCACCAAGAGGGCCTGGAAGCCGCTCCCGACAAGCCTTCTGCTTCAACTACTCCGCCAAGGGAGGATTCTCCGGCAAGGGAGCATTCTCCGCAAGGAGACTACTCCGCAAGGGAGACCACTGCGGCATGGGAGAGCACCAGTGATCCTCCGGTGGTTGAGACCATGGCCACGGATCCCATTGCAGGTAATCATCTTGCGTGGAAATTTTCCCTTGGATTCTTCTTTTCTTCTGTTTTTCTTTCCGAACATTTGTTTGACTATTCTTTCTTTTTCTGGTCATCAGATCCATCCGCCGTAGAGCCCATGGAGACTGAGGTCGCCGGCAAGGAGGACGCGCGCGGCAACACTGACAACGTCGCCACCATGGAAGAAGAGGCTGGTGCCGATGGATCCGCCGGCGAAGAGGCCGCCGAGGCTGCAGCCGCAAAGGCTGGCGAGGGGTCTGGCGGTCGTACTGACGACCCTGAGGCCGCAGGAGCGCCAGTCGCTACGTCGACCGCCGATCCCTCTGCTATCGATGCAGCATCAGGCTCCGAAGAGCCTCAGCCCGGCGCCTATCTGAAGGCCGGCGACGGCGTCTTCATCAAGCTCCCCTGGGCGTCGAGCTCCAGGGCGCCGGTCGAAGGGGAGACCTTCGACGGAGAGCTGCTCGCCTCTGCTGGGCTGTCGCTGGTTGACGCGCCAAGCAGCAGCAGCGGCGAGTCTGAGGAGGAGCAGCTGCTGAAGAAGCTGTTGTCGCTCTACCGCGCCCGACAAGCCAAGTTAGAGTCCCGGGAGGTACTTGTCGCGAGGGCGGGAGCAGACATGGAGAAGCGCGCAGAAGAACTCCGGGGCGCCAACCAAGAAGCTCTCCGGAACATAGCAGAAGAGCGGGCGCAGCTCTCTGAAGAGCGCACAGCCTTCATCGTTGAGAAGGTTGAGGTCGAGGAGCAGCAACGGCTTGTTGCCGAGAAGCTATCTGCGCAAGAAAGCGAGTTGGCGCAGCGGAAGATCAATCTGGATAGCTACGAAGAAGAGCTTGCCGCGCGCGAGCAATCAATTGGCGGAGCTCTCCAGGAAGCAAGGGATGCTGCCACAGCTGCCGAGGCCGCCAAGAAGGAATTAGAGACTAAGGTGACGCAGCTGGAGGCCAGTCTCCAAAAGAGCGGCGAGGAGCTTGCCGCGCTGGGGCACGAGCGCGAGAAGGACGCCTACACTCTTGGCGAGTTGCAGGGCCGTCTCGCTGAGAAGATCAAAGAGCTCGACGCCGCCAAGGACTCCAGGGCAGATCTTGAGCTGAAGCTGACCACCTTGATGGAGACCCTGGACAGCGCCAAGGAGCGGGAGGTGGCCTTCTTTGGAGAAGATCAAGACCGGCGAGGAGCTGTTGACAAGTGCCACAACCGCCCGAACACCTTCAGAGAGAACGTGATGCCTTCGGATGAGGGTCTTGTGGATACTGCCGCCGTCATCGACAAGGAGCTGACGGAGATTGGGATGGAAGATCTTGGATACTCCTCCGACGAGCATCTCCAGCCCAGCGTTAAGCTCAGCTTATTCTTCAAGGGCGTGGTGACGGCTCTCCGGCGACTCCGGGCAGCGATCCCAAAGCGACTAGCCGAGGAGTCGCGCCAGATCTGCTCGGGAGTTCTCCAAAAGGTGCTGATGAAGGTGGCCTTCTGCAATCCAGGCCTCGACCTCACCAACGTCCTCAAGTCCTTGCATGGGATCTTGATGTAGACGCGCTGAAGGCCCTTGTCGCTCCCATCGTGGACAGGGTGAGCAAGATCAAGAGGGTTGAAGGCGACCGTGTAGATTAGGCCGCCCATTTTATCTTTCCCTTATCGCTGCTGATCATGTTTAGGAAAACAATTTATTAGATCTGCGACAAGTTATTTTGTAATATAACTTTATCTTGGGCAATGAGTGCAATGTTATTTCCTTTACTTGATCCCTTCCTTTGTATGTTTATGCCTCACGCTTTTAGGGAACTTGTCGGTAGCGGGCACCTTTTGCATGGCGCTGAGTGCGAACGTCGTGAACTATTTGGCAGTGCCGCTTCCGACAAGCAACCTTGTCGCAACTAGTTGCAGCTCTCTTAAGTTGTTGAGCGGACTCGAAACAAAGTAAAGGCGCGACTAGCTATGAGTTGGTTCCTCCGCGCACAGGTTTTCCATACAAAGTACTTATCATTCGAGGAGAATAACTTAAAAAATTTAAAACTGATTGCTCAAACTCTGGCAACTTAGCTTTTCTGTCGTTTGCTTCCCGGCAAGGCTTGACCTCCTCGAGCGACGCTTGGTCTACACTGTTATCTTCTCCTTCCCCCCCGGCAAACTTGTGCGCGAGGAAATCTTCCCTTCTTTGAAGAGAAGAAAGAAGAGAAAATAAAGATATGGAGCCTCATGGATCGTTAGTGCTTACCGGGAGAGGGTGCTGCACAAGGTGTCAGATAACATATGCAATATAATGGAGAAAGCATAAAACTGACAAGGTGTGTGGAACACATGAGCTTTACTTATGCACGGGGTCTGCGCCCGGCTTTGTACAAAGGATTACATGCAACATCGGCAAGACTTGTACAAAAGGTGGTTCTTGAACAGGTTCGGCAACCGCATACTCTGAGTAAAACTTACGAAGATGCTCTATGTTCCAGAGTTGCTCACCGAACGCCATCTTCGGTCTCAAAGGCAGACGGCGCCCAGCCTAGTGACTCGTTTCACCCGATAAGGGCCTTCCCACTGGGCGTCAACTTGTTGGAATTCTTGGCGGACTGAATGCGCCAAGAACAAGGTTGCCTTCCTCGAAACTTCGGCATTAACTTTGCGGCTATGGTAGCGGCGCAAGGCTTTGGCGATATCGAGCAGCTCGTACAAACTGAAGGCGATCCTCCTCAAGGAGCAGCGCGTCATCTTGTCGCAATGCTCTTGCTCAAGCTCATCATAAGCGAGCACTCGAGGTGACCCTTATCACGAATTCCGTGGGGATAACCGCCTCTGCTCCATAGACTAGAGTGAAAGGTGTGCGGCGGTGGCTCGATTTGGCGTCGTCTGATCGACCAAAGAACCACCGGCAGCTCCTCAATCCAGTTTCTTCCACACTTGTGCAGCAGCCGAAAGTCCTGGTCTTGAGTCCACGCAGCACTTCAGCATTTGCCCTCTCCGGCTTGACCGTTGCTTCTCGGATGAGCAATGTAAAAGGCACCTTGGCGCCAAGATCTTGGACGTCTTGCATGAAGGTGCGGCTCAGAATTGGGTGCCGTTGTCGGTGATGATCCTGTTAGGGATCCCGGCGGCAAACAATTGACTGAAGAACTTGATCACGACTCTGCGGTCACCTTCCTCACCGCTTCCACTTCCGGCCACTTTGTGAACTTGTCGATTGCGACGTACAAGTACTCAAAGCCCCCGACAGCTCGGGGGAAGGGGCCGAGGATGTCGAGCCCCCAGACCGAAAATGGCCAGGATAAAGGGATCGTCTGGAGAGCTTGAGCTGGCTAGTGAATCTGCTTGGAATGGAACTGGCACACTTCATACTTGGTTACTTGTGCAGTTGCATCCTGGAGGGCTGTCGGCCAAAAGAAACCTTGCCGGAACGCCTTGCCGGCAAGTGCTCTTGCGCCAATGTGGTGACCACATATGCCTCCGTGTATCTCTGCCAACAGCTTCTGCCCATCTTCCCGGCAAATACACTTCAATTTCACACCGTTGAGTCTTCTTATGTACAATGTGCTGTCGACAAACTGGTACATACTTGACTGCCGGGCTACTCTTTCCGCTTCTTCTTGCTCTTCGGGAAGTTCTCCTGTCTGAAGGAAATGAACAATCTGCTGTGCCCATGCTGGAGCTTGTGGCTCGACAACAAGGACTAAAGGCATATCTTCTGCTGCGGGAACATCCGCTTCTACGGCAAGAACCCGAGGTTCTGCCGGAGCTTGATATTCCCCGGCAAGCTTGCCGGAGCAAAACTTGTCGGGAGCGTTTGCTTCAACGAAACAAACCCTAGGGCTTGTCGGAGCAGACTGCTCCTCAGCACTCTTGGCGTTGATCTGGGTGACCTTCTTGGCGGCGGACTCGGGGAGCTCGGCCGGAAGATAGTCGCCAGAAATCAACTTTCTCTTCTTGCTCTGCTTGATTGACGGTGTTACAGATTGGTTGAGTCAGCTTGAGCACAAAGGTTCCTGGTTCCATTGGTAACTTAAGTCTTGCGACTTCGACAGTCACGCCTATATCATTTTGAGCTCTTGGAACATGTTCCATTTGTAGGCCGTCAAAGTGTTCTTCTAGCTTCCTCACTTCATCAACATAAGCTTCCATCAACGGGCTCGATAACTCTTGTTCACTTCTTGCGGATGACAAGGCTGTGAGTCACCCACGACAATGAGCTTCTTAATCCCAAGGTCTACCACGATCCTGAGACCGGCAAGCAAACCCTCATACTCTGCAGTATTGTTTGTTGCTTGCTCCTTGGGAAAGTGCATCTGGACTACGTACTTGAGGTGCTCTCCGGTGGGTGCGACAAGCAGCACGCCCGCACCGGCGCCTTGCAGCGAGAAGGCACCATCAAAGTACATTATCCACTCTCTGCTCGCTTCCTTGACGGGGATGCTCGTCTCTGGAATTTCTTCATCTGGTGTTGGCGTCCATTCTGCAATGAACTCCGCCAACGCTCTGCTTTGAATAGTTGAAGTGCTTTCGAACTTGAGGCCAAAGCTTGACAGTTCTAGTGCCCACTCAACAATCCTGCCTGTTGCTTCTGGATTTTGCAGTATCCTCTTCAGCGGAAAGCGAGTGACGACTGTGATCTCGTGTGCTTGGTAGTAATGGCGCAGCTTTCTCGAGGCCACGAGAAGGCCGAAAAGAAATTTCTGCACACCAGAGTACCTTGACCTAGCCCCCTGCAATAGGGAACTGACAAAGTAAACCGGGCGTTGCACCATTCTCTTCTGCACATTCTCACATTCCTGCGCAGATCCATCTTTGTCGGGACCAGAGCTTGTCGGTGAAGTGCCTTGCTTGTCGCTGGATGCATCTGCCTTGGTTGCCGGCTCATCTTCCGCCTCTCTCTCCGCCACTAACGCAACACTAACCACTTGATTGGTTGCCGCTATATATAGCAGCAACTTCTCTTGTGGCTTAGGTGCGACAAGTGTTGGAGTGGAGGACAGGTACCTCTTTAAGTCTTGCAGCGCAGCCTCCGCTTCGGGAGTCCATTTCATTGGACCTGCCTTTTTCAAAATTTTGAAAAATGGCAGGGCGCGCTCAGCAGACTTAGAGATAAACCTGCTGAGAGCAGCCACGCAACCGGCAAGTCTTCGTACATCCTTGACGCGCTTTGGTGCTTCAATCTGCTCAATGGCCTTGATCTTGTCGGGATTGGCTTCAATTCCCCGCTGAGATACGAAGAACCCGAGAAGCTTGCCGGAGGGAACTCCAAACACGCACTTCTCGGGGTTGAGCTTGAGGTTGATCTTGCGTAGATTTGCAAAAGTTTCATCTAAATCTTGAACCAGAGTTGCCCTGTCTTTGCTCTTGACCACTATGTCATCCATATAGGCTTCTACATTTCTGTGCATTTGTGGCTCAAAAGCTTCATGGACTACTCTTGCAAAAGTTGAACCAGCATTCTTCAATCCGAAAGGCATCCGTATGAAACAGTATGTGCCACATGGAGTGATGAACGCGGTTTTCTCCTCATCCTCTTCTGCCATGAAGATCTGATGGTATCCTGAATATGCATCAAGAAATGAAAGCAAATCACATCCGGCCGTGGAGTCAACAATCTGGTCAATGCGCGGCAAGGGAAATGGGTCTTTGGGACAAGCTTTATTGACATCGGTAAAATCGATACAAAGCCTCCATTTCCCGTTTGCTTTACGCACGACTACGTGATTGGCCAACCACGTGGGATGGAGCACTCCTCGACAAGGCCCGCTGCTTCCAACTTCTTGATCTCTTCGCTATGAATTCTTGGCGCCCACCGCTTGCTTCGACTTTACGCTTGACGGGTCTCGCATGAGGACAGACAGCTAAGTGGTGCTCAATTACTTTCACAGGAACACCGGGGATGTCAGACGGTTGCCATGCAAACACGTCGACATTCGCCCGCAGGAAAGCAACGAGCGCGCTTTCCTATTTATGGTCAAGCGTGGCACTGATGGTGAAGGTTCCACCAGTGCCGTCTTCCTTGGCGGACACCTTCTTGGTTACTGGTGGAGCTGTCATCGTCTTCTTCTTGCACTTGCTGGTGGAGCTCGATGGTGCGTCCTCGACGGTAGCGCAGCACTCCGAAGAGGTGCGCTTGCCGGAGTGGGCATCAGAACTCTTGCCGGACTTGGAATTCTTCTTCCCCCCGGGAGCTTCAGCGGCAAGTGTCTCGCGATTTGCTGCGGCTGCTGCTACCCGGTAGATCTTGTCGGCGCAGATAAGAGCATCCTTCTTGTCGCCATGGACAGAGATGACACTTATCGGCCTGGCATCTTGAGTAAGTTGTATGCATAATGAGAGGCTGCCATGAACTTGGCGAGTCTTTGGACGGCCAAGTATCCCATTATAAGGCAATGGGAAATCAGCAACGTCGAACGTGACCCTCTCGATCCTGAAGTTTAGCTTCACGCCAAATGTTACCGGCAGCGTGATCTTCCCTTCGCTTGCTCCTTCTGGATTGATTCCTTGGAATGTACCAGTCTCTTCGAGCTCGCTATCGAGGATCCGAAGCTTCGGAGCACCGCGGAGGAGATCGAGTTCAAGCCGGCCCGCCTTCAACTAGCATCTTGGTGACCTTGAGGTTGCGGATAGTTGGCGAGACCAACATCGGCAAGCACCCGACCGCAGTTATGCGATCAGGGTGGTCCTCAATATCAAAGATGATAGGCGTGCTGGACCATTTTAGGGGCTTGCGTGACTCTACGGATGGTTCCGCTGCATTAACTTCCTGCATCCACTGCTTGAGTTGGCGGTGTGAAGTATGCAGAGAAGCACCACCGTCAACGCAGAGGACCTCTGTGGCTTTCTGAAACTCCTGCTCATCGGCTTCATCATCATCCATGTCTTCATCGCTGTCGTCGTCTTCGTCTTTGTCGCAGCCGCGGGGAGGTCTGTCTCCTTGCCGCTGCTTGGCCTTGCCGCGGCGTCCTCCCCGGCCAGGGCGCTTCTTGCCAGCTCCTCCAGCACCTTCCTGGGCCTTCTCCTTGTCGCGCCGCTCGTACTCAGCCTTCTACTGTTCAACGAGCTGCTCGACCTTCTTGCAGCTTTGGAGGTCGTGGCCCTTGGTGCGGTGGACCTTGCAATACTGCTTGTTGGAGTTGTCCTGCTTTTCGGCGACCGCCACAGCCTGGTCGTTGGCGCCCGCGGCAACCTCCTTGCCGGAGCTATCAACTTTTGCTTTTTTGGCGGCACCTCCATTGCCGGACTGCTCGACAACTAGCACATCTTTGCCCTTCTTTCTTCTGTTGTTCCGCCGCCGGCTTTTCTTTGCCAGAGCGGTTTCCTCACTGTCGGATCCTGCTTCTGCATTCTCCCCTGGGAGTCTCCTTCCTTCCTCAGCGCGTGCACACTTGTCGGCCAGGGCATATAGCTCACTGACGTCCTTAACTTTGCACATCGCCATCTCCTCCCTCATCCTGCGGTTCCGCACGTTCTGATGAAACGCTACCGATCACCGCGGCGGTGGACATCACGGGATGTTGTAGTGCACGCGGCTAAATCTCTGAATGAACTTGCGCAGAGTCTCTCCCTCCTTCTGGGCGAGCAGATGAAGATCACTCTCCTGGCCATGAGGCTTGTGGCCGCCTGTGAAGGCACCGACAAACTGATGGCACAGATCTGCCCAAGAAGATATGGAGTTGTCCGGCAAGTGCATGAGCCAGGATCTGACGTTGGGTTTGAGTACCAGCGGGAAGTAGTTGGCGAGGATCTTGTCGTCTCGTCCCCCTGCAGCCTGCACCGCGATGGTGTAGATGCTTGAGGAACTCCGACGGATGTGTCCTGCCATCATACTTCTCCGCACATCCGCTTGAAATTCTTCTTGTCAGACCCTTTGGACTTGCCGCAGCTCACGGGTGAATGCAGGGCAACCTACAGCGTCTGACAAGTCGCTGGTTCCCCCGGCGCATGCATGTCGACAGTGGGCCCAGCGGGCTGGTCTGATTGACGTCGCGCTTCTCTCCGGCGCTCGATGCGAGTTCGAGCGTCTTCTTGTTGCCGTTCTTGAAGAACTTGGCGCTGATCACGGCGAGCTCGTGGATCCGATACGCGGTGGAGTCACTGTCGAGATGGATCCGACAAGTTGGTGATCTTGGCCTTCTGGGTGGAGAGTGCATGGTGGTTGCACCCCCACAGGTTTCGTCGCCACCGGCTCGTGTGTTTTCGTCTTCCCGCGGCAGCGATGTAGTTGGTTGCCGCGGAGCGTCGCTATTGGCAAAGCCGATGAGACTCTGGATGGTGGCCCTCCATTCATCGACCTTGTCGGACGTCGGAGGGTAGTCCAGGAGCAGCTGAGCTCGCGCCAAAGCTTCTTCTCGCGTAGCGGGCGGCAGCGGCGAACGGTGCGAGGAGCGGGATATGCTCGGACTTCTATTGATGTTAGAAGGAGCTGTCCCCTGTCCAGGCGACCGTGCCTCGCTTTCGCGCCCGACGTAATAAATGTCGTGCATCTTTGGTCTAAAGATCTGCGAGATCCACCAGCTCGGCCTTGGTCCAACGGCGTATGGTGTTGTGGACACCATGACGCTTGTCGGTCTCGCGGCTCTGGGATGGACGCGGTGAATGTCTGGAGGCCGAGGTATGCGCAGCCTTGTCCTTGGACTTGGCAGCGTCGTGGGCTCCCTCGTCCACGTCCGTTCTTCCGCCGGCGTCTACCCCACCGCCTGATTGCTCCGGAGGTGGTGGGTTCGACGCGGACGGCTCTGCTGCCGCCGAAGCCTTCTTCTTCGGTGGCATGTTGATGAAGATGTTGAAGATGATGAAGATGCGGCTCGTGTGAATGCCGGATCAGGTTCACACAACCTCGACGCCCCCTACCTGGCGCGCCAAAGATGTCGGGGAGGCTGATCGTACCCACGGACACCTATGGGACCGGCGGACCGGGTCCCTTTCGGTTCGGTGGGGGGCGGAGATCGCACGAAGAGCAGATCGAGGCGAAGCACACGAGCAGCTTACCCAGCTTCGGAGCTCTCCGGAGAGATAAAACTCCTACTGCTGCTTGTCTGATTGATTGTGGTCTTGCTAGGGAGCGATGAGAGCTACAAAACCTAGCTTGAGCGTTTATGGTTTCGAATGAGCTGAACCGAACCCGTCGAACCCTTTCTACGTTGCGCATGGGCCTCCTTTTATACGCTCAAGGGGTCACCAACAAGTGGCAACGTATGCAAGGGTAAAAAGGGAAAAAGAGCTGCGGTTGGTACAGCTACTTGTACAGTGCATCATACCTAACCCTGACGGCAGGGGACAAAGGCAATAAATGCTCGTCTAAGTCTCCCAAACAGTGCATAAAGTGGCCGTCATGGGTGCCACCGCCTGCCACGATGGCTTATCTTGTCAGCGCCGCTTACCGCTGCTCTCCGCTGGCTGCACAGCCTCTTGACACGCGCGCCTGGAATGGTCCCATGGTGACACGTTGGTGGATGAGCTGGAGCGGAGATGAAGAGAGGTAGCCTGCTCCGGCAAGTGACTTGCCGGAGCCAAATCCTTGTCGCGTCCGGAGGCTTGTCGCTCTCCGAGCCTTCCCGGCAAGCTCCTCTTGCCGGGGTCTTGTCTTCTGCGTGCCTCGGACGGCCTTCCCGGCAAGCTCCTCTTGCCGGGGCCTTGTCTCCTAGGCTTAAAACACTTTGTTCTTGAATGGCTCCAAAAGAGCCATAGAGAATCTTGGCGATCCCCTGGCAAGCCTTGCCGCGGGGTGCTACAATTGCCCGTGCACGAGTTCGGGATACTAGGGTACCCCTACTCTAGTACACCGACAGTTTGTATGGTTGTGGGGGAGTAAATCTTTTCCTTTCTTCATGGGAACCATCAATAATGTGTTTAGCATGGAAGATATTGAAATCCTTTGTCGTGACATTGACAGGAAAAGCATACCGCTCAAAATGTATTCATCTCTGTTTTAAGCTATGAGGTGCAGCACATTGCAATCCCTGCTTCCCTTTGTGAAGGGCATATATTTTACTTTTTTGTCAATTTTATTTTTGTTGAGTCAGCTTCTTATTCCAACATCAGTTATTCTCCACTTGGCAAGCATCATGTGGTGGGGAAAGATCCAGAGACATATATCCAATCAAATATATTTGATCATGAATTATTATTGTTGACAATTATCTCTATGATAAGTAAGTTGGGAGGCGATACATTAAGCCCCTATCTTCCTCTGTGTTCGATGGATGCTGTTTGTTCTAAAAATATGCTTTGAGTATTAACAATCATAGAAGACTATATGATAATTGAGTATGTGAAGCTCTTACTTAGACGTCTCAGAAAATAAGATGAATTGTAATTGTTTGGTGACTAAGAACATAGGTTGTTAAGTTTCAAGAGAATGCATTTTTTGAACCATAACATGTTAATTGATTTCTATTTTATCATGGTGAGTTAATGAGAAAGTGTGTTGTTTATCATGCCAGGAAAAGTGATTGAAATTATCATTGATCAAATTTATGCACTACTTTAGCATTCACACTTCATAAATTATTTCTTTTTATCATTTACCTACTCGAGGACGAGCGGAAATTATGCTTGGGGATGCTGATACATCTCCAAAGTGTCTATAATTTATGAAGTATTCATGCCATGTTTACAATAGTTTTATATGGTTTTGGTGCACTTTTATATTATTTTTATGGACTAACTTATTAATCTAGTGCCCAGTGCCAGTTCCTGTTTTTTCACGTTTCTTGTTTCGCGGAAAAACCATTCCAAACGAACTCCAAACACGATAAAATTTTATGCAGATTTTTTGGAATATATGTGATTTTTTGGGAAAAAGAATCAACGCAAGATGATGTCCAAGGGCTCCACAAGGCAACAGGGCACACCTACCCCCCCGGGCGTGCCCCTTGCCTTGTGGGCACCTCATGGGTCGATTGGAGCCCTTCTTTCGCTACAAGAATGATAATTTCCGGATAAAACCACCTCAAAATTTCAGCCCAATCAAAGTTATGGATATCGGGGAATATAAGAAATGGGGAAGGGCTCCGAAAACAGTAGCGAAAAATAGAAGACAATAGAGGTATCCAATCTAGGGGAGAGACTCCTCTCTCCCCGGAGGGCCAAGGAAGAAGAAGAAGAAGAAGAAGAAGAAGAAGAAGAAGAAGAAGAAGAAGAAGAAGAAGAAGAAGAAGAAGAAGAAGAAGAAGAAGAAGAAGAAGAAGAAGAAGGAGAAGAAGAAGAAGAAGAAGAAGAAGAAGAAGAAGAAGAAGAAGGAGGAGGGAGCCCTATCAAAACCGGCAGATCTTGGGTAGGGGGTCCCAAGCTGTAGATCTTGGATCGATGGGTAAGAAAGAACGCAGAGACAATATTTACCCAGGTTCGGGCTCTCTCGAAGAGGTAAAACCCTACGTCCTGCTTGATTGTATTGATGTGTTTGTATGATGATTACAGAGTTGATCTACCACGAGATCGGATGAACTAAACCCTAGATGAGTAGGATGATGGTTCTAGCCTCTACGGACTAAACCCTCTGGTTTACGTAGACACCAGGAGTACCTAGGGTTACACATGGTCAGTTACCATCAGGGGATAAACACGCCGACTCCATTATATTGACTTGGAGGATACACCAAGGCTTTGGAGGTTTCCTTCCAGAACACAGAGTCGCCTATCGCTGGGCCTCCCAATGACGGATCAAGAGCGGCCCACGTGTCTGACCCATGAGAGATAGGCCGGCAGCCCGAGGACCCCTTAGTCCGGGACACCCTCAGTAGCCCCAGAACTAGTCTCTGAAGTCGAGGTATATGTGGGAATCATCGGCTCTGTGGACCAGTTCCCTCCCGTCTATGGTCATTTTAATAATCTCCGGCCACACGTCCCCTGAGCTACGTCATAGTTTTCGAAGTTCATATGTAACTTAGCCCCGAAGGCCAGTCGCCCAAGTGCGAATAGTGCCCTCATCTGACATTTTTTGTCGAAAGGTCACGACCCGCCATAACCACTAGCCAGTTATGTGATACGTCCATTTTGCATCATGATTTTATATCGATATTTATTGCATTATGGGTTGTTATTACACATTATGTCACAATACTTATGCCTATTATCTCTTATTTTACAAGGTTTACATAAGGAGGGAGAATGCTTACCGGAATTACGGGCTGGAAAAGGAGCAAATATTAGAGACCTATTCTGCACAACTCCAAAAGTCCTGAAACTCCAAGAAAGTTATTTTTGGAAATAATAAAAAATACTGAGCAGAAGAAATATCAGAGGGGGCCCACACCCTGGCCACGAGGGTGGGGGGCGCGCCCTACCTTCCTGGGCACACCCCCTGCCTCGTGGGCCCCCTGTTGGCCCTCCGGTGGTCGTCTTCTGCTATATGAAGTCTTTCGTCCGAAGAAAAATCATAAGCAAGCTTTTAGGACGAGACTCTGCCGCCACGAGGCGGAACCTTGGCGGAACCAATCTAGGGCTCCGGCAGGACACTTCCCTCCGGGAGGGGGAAATCATCGCCATCGTCATCACCAATACTCCTCTCATCGGGAGAGGGCCAATCTCGATCAACATCTTCACCAGCAGCATCTCCTCTCAAACCCTAGTTCATCTCTTGTATCCAATTCTTGTCTCATAGTCTGGGATTGGTACCTGTAGGTTGCTAGTAGTGTTTATTACTCCTTGTAGTTGATGCTAGTTGGTTTATTTGGTGGAAGATCATATGTTCAGATCCTTTATGCATATTAATACTCCTCTGATTATGAACATGAATATGCTTTGTGAGTAGTTACATTTGTTCACGAGGACATGGGAGAAGTCTTGCTATTAGTAGTCATGTGAATTTGGTATTAGATTCGATATTTTGATGAGATGTATGTTGTCTCTCCTCTAGTGGTGTTATGTGAACGTCGACTACATGACACTTCACCATTATTTGGGCCTAGAGGAAGGCATTTGGAAGTAATAAGTATATGATGGGTTGCTAGAGTGATGTAAGCTTAAACCCTAGTTTATGCGTTGCTTCGTAAGGGGCTGATTTGGATCCACATGTTTCATGCTATGGTTAGGTTTACCTTAATACTTTTTTTGTAGTTGCGGATGCTTGCAATAGGGGTTAATCATAAGTGGGATGCTTGTACAAGTAAGGACAACACCCAAGCACCGGTCCGCCCACATATCAAATTATCAAAGTACCAAACGCGAATCATATGAACGTGATGAAAACTAGCTTGACGATAATTCCCATGTGTCCTCGGGAGCGCTTTTCTTTATATAAGAGTTTGTCTAGGCTTGTCCTTTGCTACAAAAAGGATTGGGCCACCTTGCTGCACTTTATTTACTTTTGTTACTTGTTGCTCGTTACAAATTATCTTATCACAAAACTATCTGGTACCTATAATTTCAGTGCTTGCAGAAAATACCTTGCTGAAAACCGCTTTTCATTTCCTTCTGCTCCTCGTTGGTTTCGCACTCTTACTTATCGAAAGGACTATGATAGATCCCCTATACTTGTGGGTCATCAAGACTCTTTTCTGGCGCCGTTTCCGGGGAGTGAAGCGCCTTTGGTAGGTGGAATTTGGTAAGGAAAAATTTATATAGTGTGCTGAAATTTACTGTCACTTGTTACTATGGAAAGTAATCCTCTGAGGGGCTTGTTTGGGGTATCTTCAACCCGACCACTAGAGCAAAGTGTTGCTCCTCAACCTACTGAACCTACTGAAAATGAAAATGTCTACTTTGAGATTCCTTCGGGTATGATAGAAAAACTGCTAGCTAATCCTTTTGCAGGAGACGAAACAATGCATCCTGATGAGCACCTAATATATGTGGATGAAGTTTGTGGATTATTTAAGCTTGCAGGTGTGCCCGATGATGTTATTAAGAAGAAGGTCTTCCCTTTATCTTTGAAGGGCGATGCATTGACATGGTATAGGATATGTGAGGTTATGGGATCATGGAACTACAAACGATTGAAATTGGAATTGAAGTTTTATCCTATGCATCTTGTTCATCGTGATCGCAATTATATATATAATTTTTGGCCTCGCGAAGGAGAAAGCATCACTCAAGCTTGGGGGAGGCTTAAATAAATGTTATATTCATGCCCCAATCATGAGCTCCCAAGAGAAATAATTATTCAAAAAATTTACGCTCGGCTTTCTGATAACAATCGCACCATGCTCGATACTTCTTGTGTTGGCTCTTTTATGATGAAGACTATTGAATTCAAATGGGATTTATTGGAAAGAATTAAACGCAACTCTGAATATTGGGACCTCAACGAAGGTAAGGAGTTAGGTATGACACCTAAGTTTGATTGTGTTAAATCTTTTATGGATACCGATGTTTTCCATAAATTTAGCACTAAATATGGACTTGACTCTGAGATAGTAGCTTCTTACTGTGAATACTTTGCTACTCATGTTGATCTCGCTAAGGAGAAGTGGTTTAAATATCATCCTCCCATAGAAGTAAAAGTAGCTGCACCTATTAAAGTTGAAGAAAAGACTATCACTTATAATGATCCTATTGTTCCTACTACTTATGTTGAGAAACCACCTTTTCCTGTTAGGATAAAGGATCATGCTAAAGCTTCAACTGTCGTTCGTAAAAGCAATATTAGAACTTATACACCTCCTGAGCAAGTTAAATTGAACCTAATATTGCTATTGTTAAAGATCTCTTGTCTGATAATATTTATGGGCATGTTATTCATTTCTGTGAGGAGACTGCTAGAATTGCTAAACCTTGTGCTAAAGATAAACATAGACCTATGGTAGGCATGCCTGTTATTTCTGTTAAAATAGGAGATCATTGTTATCATGGATTGTGTGATATGGGTGCTAGTTCTAGTGCAATACCTATTGACTTATACAAAAGAATTTATGCATGATATTGCACCGGCCGAGTTAGAAGATATTGATGTCACGATTAAACTTGCCAATAGAGATACTATTTCACCAATGGGAATTGTTAGAGACGTTGAAGTCTTATGTGGGAAAACTAAATATCCTGTTGATTTTCTTGTTCTTGGTTCCCCACAAGACAACTTTTGTCCCATTATTTTTGGTAGACCCTTCTTGAACACAGTTAATGCTAAGATAGATTGCGAAAAGGATGTTGTTACTATTGGTTTAGGTGATATGTCTCATGAGTTTAATTTATCTAAATTTCGTAGACAACACCGCGAAGAGGAATTGCCTAGTAAAGATGAAATTATTGGTCTTGCTTCTATTCGTGCCTCCTAGTGATCCTTTAGAACAATATTTGCTAGACCATGAAAATGATATGTTTATGAATGAAAGAAGGGAAATAGATGAAGTATTCTTTAAACAGGAACCCATCCTGAAACACAATTTGCCTGTTGAAATCCTAGGGGATCCTCCTCCACCTAAGGGTGATCCCGTGTTTGAGCTTAAACCGTTACCTGATACTCTTAAATATGATTATCTTGATGAGAAAAAGATATATCCTGTTATTATTAGTGCTAACCTTTCAGAGCATGAAGAAGAGAGATTATTGAAAACTCTGAAGAAGCACTGCACTGCTGTTGGATATACTCTCGATGATCTTAAGGGCATTAGTCCTACTCTATGCCAGCAAAAAATAAATTTGGAGAAAGATGCCAAACCAGTTCGTGATCACCAACAATGGCTTAATCCTAAGATGAAAGAAGTGGTAAGAAAGGAAATACTAAAGCTTCTTGAGGCAGGTATTATCTATCCCGTTGCTGATAGTCAATGGGTAAGTCATGTCCATTGCGTCCCTAAAAAGGGAGGTATTACCGTCGTTCCTAATGATAAAGATGAATTGATCCCGCAAAGAATTATTAATGGTTATAGGATGGTAATTGATTTATGAAAATTAAGTAAAGCTACTAAAAAGATCGTTACCCCTTACCTTTTATTGATCAAATGCTAGAAAGATTATCCAAACACAAACATTTTTGCTTTCTAGATGGTTATTCTGGTTTCTCTCAAATACTTGTGTTAGCCGATGATCAATCAAAGACCACTTTTACTTGCCCTTTTGGTACTTTTGCTTATAGACGTATGCCTTTTGGTTTATGTAATGCACCTGCTACCTTCCAAAGATGTATGATGGCTATATTTTCTAACTTTTATGAAAAGGTATGTGAGGTTTTCATGGACGATTTCTCCGTCTATGGATCCTCTGTTGATGATTGCTTAAGCAACCTTGATCGAGTTTTGCAGAGATGTGAAGAAACTAACCTTGTCTTGAATTGGGAGAAGTGCCACTTTATGGTTAATGAAGGTATTGTCTTGGGGCATAAAGTTTCTGAAAGAGGTATTGAGGTTGATAAAGCCAAGGTTGATGCTATTGAAAAGATGCCATGTCCCAAGGACATCAAAGGTATAAGAAGTTTCCTTGATCACGCCGGTTTTTATAGGAGGTTCATTAAGGACTTCTCAAAAATTTCTCGGCCTCTGACTAATTTATTACAAAAAGATATACCATTTGTCTTCGAAGATGATTGTGTAGAAGCATTTGAAATACTTAAGAAAGCATTGATCTCTGCACCTATTGTTCAGCCACCTGATTGGAATTTACCTTTTGCAATTACGTGTGATGCTAGTGATTATGCTGTAGGTGTTGTTCTAGGGCAAAGAGTTGATAAGAAATTAAATGTTATTCAATATGCTAGTAAAACTCTAGACAATGCTCATAGAAATTATGCTACTAATGAAAAAGAATTCTTAGCAGTTGTATTTGCTTGTGATAAGTTCAGACCTTATATTGTTGATTCTAAAGTAACTATTCACACCGATCGTGCTGCTATTAAATATCTTATGGAAAAGAAAGATGCTAAACCTAGACTTATTAGATGGGTTCTCCTGCTTGAAGAATTTGTTTTGCTTATTATTGATAGATAGGGAGCTGAGAACCCCGCTTGCATAACTTGTCTAGGTTAGAGAATGTTCTTGATGACCCACTACCTATTGATGATAGCTTTCCTGATGAACAATTAAATGTCATAAATGCTTCTTGCACTACTCCATGGTATGCTGATTATGCTAATTATATTGTTGCTAAATTTATACCACCTAGTTTCACATACCAGCAAAAGAAAAGGTTTTTCTATGATTTGAGACATTACTTTGGCATGACCCACATCTTTATAAAGAAGGAGTAGATGGTGTTATTAGACGTTGTGTACCTGAGCATGAACAGGAACAGATCCTACGCAAGTGCCACTCCGAGGCTTATGGAGGACACCACGCTGGAGATAGAACTGCACATAAGGTATTGTAATCCGGTTTTTATTGGCCTACTCTCTTCAAGGATGCCCGTAAGTTCGTCCTTTCTTGTGATGAATGTCAAAGAATTGGTAATATTAGTAGACGTCAAGAAATGCCTATGAATTATTCTCTTATTATTGAACCATTTGATGTTTGGGGCTTTGATTATATGGGACCGTTTCCTGCCTCTAATGGATACACACATTTTTTAGTTGTTTTTGATTACGTTACTAAGTGGGTAGAAGCTATTCCAACTAGTAGTGTTGATCATAACACTACTATTAAGATGCTTAAAGAAGTTATTTTTCCGAGGTTTGGAGTCCCTAGATATTTAATGACTGATGGTGGTTCACATTTTATTCATGGTGCTTTTCGTAAAATGCTTGCTAAGTATGATGTTAATCATAGAATTGCATCTCCTTACCACCCGCAGTCTAGTGGTCAAGTAGAATTGAGTAATAGAGAGCTCAAATTAATTTTGCAAAAGACTGTTAATAGATCTAGAAAGAATTGGTCCAAGAAACTTGATGACGCATTATGGGCCTATAGAACTGCATATAAAAATCCTATGGGTATGTCACCGTATAAAATGGTTTATGAAAAAGCATGTCACTTACCTCTCGAACTAGAACATAGGGCATATTGGGCTATTAAAGAGCTCAATTATGATTTCAAACTTTTCGGTGAGAAGAGGTTATTTGACATTAGCTCACTTGATGAATGGAGAACCCAAGCTTATGAGAATGCCAAATTGTTTAAAGAAAAAGTTAAAAGATAGCATGACAAAAGGATACAAAAGCGTGAGTTTAATGTGGGTGATTATGTATTGCTATACAACTCTCGTTTAAGATTTTTTGCAGGAAAACTTCTCTCTAAATGGGAAGGTCCTTACATTATCAAGGAGGTCTATCGTTCCGGTGCCATAAAAATCAACAACTTCGAAGGCACAAACCCGAAGGTGGTAAACGGTCAAAGAACCAAACAATATATCTCAGGTAATCCTATAAATGTTGAAACTAATGTTATTGAAACCGTAACCCCGGAGGAATACATAAGGGACACTTTCCAGAACGTTTCAGACTCCGAAAAGTAATAGGTATGTGGTACGGTAAGTAAACCGACTCCAAAACAGTTCTAATGGCAATTTTTCTCCGTTTTGGAATATTTAGAAAAATAGAAAAATAAGAAGCAGTCCGGGAAGGACACGAGGGCTCCACGAGGGTGGAGGGCGCGCCCTACCCCCTGGGGGTGCCCCTGCCTCGTGGGCACCTCGTGCGCTCTCCGGACTCCGTTTTCTTGTATGATACGTATTTTGCTCGGTAACAATTCATTTTTATAATCTCCTGAAGGTTTTGACTCCTGTATCACACAAATATCCTATGTTTTTGTTTCGAGCTGTTTCTGTAGCAGATTTGGAGCAAGATGTCATCCCAGGACTCCGACTGAGAGAGCTATGTCTCACACCTCATTACTGACCCAAAGACCTACGGGGATCTATCTCCTTGTGGTCGAACTACAGATGAGGAGGAGGATGCTCATTTGATGAGGATCAATGATACAAGTTCGGAGGAGGAGGATGTCCCTCTACCTCAACCTAGGGATATGCACATGAAGTTCAAGAAATCTAGCCTCCCTAAGAGGGCTAAACTATCTAACAACTGATCTATTCCTTCTTGTTTTTGGCAAAAAAACAAAGGAGATTTATGTGACAAGATCTTGAAGCTGGAATCAGAGGTCGATGATTTAAAGGAGGAAATTTCCCTTCTCAATTACAGTATGAAGAAGCTAAAGACACAACTGTCATCATCAACAACTCCATCATCACCATCTTCGAAGAAGGAGATATAATCATATGGGTATGGGCACTCCCCTTGGCAACTGCCAAGCTTGGGGGAGGTGCCCCGGTATCGTATCACCATCACACTCCTATCTTTATCATTTTTTCTTAGTTCGATCCTATTAGTAATATCTCGATC
This sequence comes from Aegilops bicornis, assembly GCA_021605145.1. NCBI lineage: Eukaryota > Viridiplantae > Streptophyta > Magnoliopsida > Poales > Poaceae > Aegilops > Aegilops bicornis. The sequence continues at coordinate 142,622,878 of CM038669.1, forward strand.
TAGTAGAATAAATTTTTTATATGATCTAGTTTTGAGTTTTGCTTTATGATCTCTCTATGTAATCAAGTCCGTGAGCTATATAATAAAGATTAGTGTTGAGTCAAGGGCTTGATTATCTTGCTATGATCTTGAGTGAATAAAAGAAAAGAGAAAAGAATAAAAATAAATAAAGAGATCATATTGATCTTATTGAGAGTAAAGACTTCACATAGAAAGAGTATGATGATTAAAAATTGTTGAGAGTTGCCAAACATAGCTTTGGTCATTGTTGCAATTAATAGTAAGTTATAAAGAAAGAGAGGTTTCACATATAAATATACTATCTTGGACATCTTTTATGATTGGGAGCACTCATTAAAATATGACATGCTAAAGAGTTGATGTTGGACAAGGAAGACAACGTAATGGGTTATGTTTTCTTATATCTGAGATAAAGTATATTGTCATGGATCATTCAACATGTTGAGCTTGCCTTTCCCCCTCATGCTAGCCAAATTCTTTGCACCAAGTAGAGATACTACTTGTGCCTCCAAATACCCTTAAACCAGTTTTCCATGAGAGTCCACCATATCTACCTATGGATTGAGTAAGATCCTTCAAGTAAGTTGTTATCGGTGCAAGCAATAAAAATTTCTCTCTAAATATGTATGATTGATTGGTGTGGAGGAAATAAGCTTTACACAATCTTGTGATATGGAAGAAATAAAAGCTGCATCGCATAATAAAGGTTCATATCACAAGTGGCAATATAAAGTGACGTTCTTTCGCATTAAGATTTTGTGCATCCAACCCTAAAAGCGCATGGCAACCTCTGCTTCCCTCTGCGAAGGGCCTATCTTTTATTATTATCTTCTACCTTATGCAAGAGTCATGGTGATCTTCACCTTTCCTTTTTACTTTTATCCTTTGGCAAGCACATGATGTTGGAAAGATCCTGATATATATATATATATATATATATATATATATATATATATATATATATATATATATATATATATATATATATATATGATTGGATGTGGGTTTGCATGAATTATTATTGTTGACAATACCCTTGAGGTAAAAGGTTGGGAGGCGAAACTATAAGCCCCTATCTTTCTTTGTGTCCGATTAAAACTCCGTAACCACAAGTATTGTGTGAGTGTTAGCAATTGTGAAAGACTAAATGATAGTTGAGTATGTGGACTTGCTAGAAAGCTCTGACATAGACTCTTTCTGATGTTATGATAAATTGCAATTGCTTCAATGACTCAGATTATAGTTTGTTAGTTCTCAATAAAGTTTCTGATTCATACTTTGCATTGTGAATAGATTATTACTTGAGCATAAGAGATCATATGACATTGTCCATATATGTTGCTGTTATGAGAATAATCATGATGCCCTCATGTCCGTATTCTGTTTTATCGACACCTCTACCTCTAAACATGTGGACATATTTATTGTTATCGGCTTCCGCTTGAGGACAAGCGAGGTCTAAGCTTGGGGGAGTTGATACGTCCATTTTGCATCATGCTTTTATATCGACATTTATTGCATTATGGGCTGTTATTACACATTATGTCACAATAATTATGCCTATTCTCTCTTATTTTACAAGGTTTACATAAGGAGGGAGAATGCGGAGGCTGGAATTCGAAATTTGGAAAAGGAGAAAATATTAGAGACCTATTCTGCACAACTCCAAAAGTCCTGAAACTCCACGAAAGTTATTTTCGGAAATAATAAAAAATACTGAGTGGAAGAAATACCAGAGGGGGCCCACACCCTGGCCACGAGGGTGGGGGGCGCGCCCTACCCCCTGGGCGTGCCCCCTGCCTTGTGGGCCCCCTGTTGGCGCTCCGGTGGTCATCTTCTGTGCTACGTCTTGAGCTTGCGTTGGTTTTCCCCGAAGAGGAGAGGATGATGCAGCAGAGTAGCGTAAGTATTTCCCTTAGTTTTTTAGAACCAAGGTATCAATCCAATAGGAGGCCACGCGCAAGTCCTTCGTACATACACAAAACAAATAGCTCCTCGCAACCAACGCGAATAGGGGTTGTCAATCCCTTCACGGTCACTTACGAGAGTGAGATCTGATAGAGATGATAGATAATATTTTTGGTAGTTTTGGTATAAAGATGCAAAGTAAAATAAAAGGCAAAGTAAAGAGAAAAGCAATAATAAAGAGTAGGAAGATTAATATGATGAAAATAGACTAGTGGCTTCTCTCAAGAGCATAGGTATTTTACGGTGGGTGAATGTATTACTGTTGAGCAATTGACAGAATTGAGCATAGTTATGAGAGTATCTAGGTATGATCAAGTATATAGGCATCACGTCCGAGACAAGTAGACCAACTCACCTTTGCATCTACTACTATTACTCCACTCATCGACCGCTATCCAAAGATGCATCTAGAGTATTAAGTTAATGAAAACAGAGTAACGCCTTAAGCAAGATGACATGATGTAGAGGAATAAATTCATGCAATATGATAAATACCCCATCTTGTTATCCTCGATGGCAACAATACAATACGTGCCTTGCTGCCCCTCACATCCTTTGGGAAAGGACATCGCAAGATTGAACCCAAAGCTAAACACTTCTCCCATTGCAAGAACTACCAATCTAGTTGGCCAAACCAAACGGATAATTCGAAGAGACTTGTAAAGATAACTCAATCATACATAAAAGAATTCAGAAAAGATTCAAATATTGCTCATAGATAATCTTGACCATAAACCCACAATTCATCGGTCTCAACAAACACACCGCAAAAAGAAGATTACATTGAATAGATCTCCACGAGAGAGGGGGAGAACATTGTATTGAGATCCAAAAAGAGAGAACAAGCCATCTAGCTACTAACTATGGATTCGAAGGTCTAAGGTAAACTACTCACACTTCATCGGAGAGGCTATGATGTTGATGTAGAAGCTCTCCATGGTGGAATCCCCTTCCGGCGGAGCTCCGGAACGGGCCCCAAGATGGGATCTCGTGGATACAAAAAGTTGCGGCGGTGGAATTAGGTTTTTGCTCCAGATCTCGATCCGACGGGGTGCGAGGGTATATATAGGAGGAAGAAGTACGTCGGTGGAGCCTTGAGGGGCCCACGAGGCAGGGGGCGCGCCCTCCATCCTCGTGGCCGCCTTGGAGCTTTCTTGACGGAGGGTCCAAGTCTCCTGGGTCTTATCCGATGAGAAAATCACGTTCCCGAAGATTTCATTCCGTTTGGACTCCGTTTGTGTCGGTGTACTAGAGTAGGGGTACCCTAGTATCCCGAACTCGTGCACGGGCAGTTGTAGCACCCCGCAGCAAGGCTTGCCAGGTGATCGCCAAGATTCTCCGCGGCTCCTTTGGAGCCATTCAAGAACAAAGTGTTTTAAGCCAAGAAGACAAGGCCCCGGCAAGAGGAGCTTGCCGGGAAGGCCGCCCAAGGCACGCATAAGACAAGACCCCGGCAAGAGGAGCTTGCCGGGAAGGCTCGGAGGGCGACAAGCCTCCGGACGCGACAAGGATTCAGCCGCGGCAAGTCACTTGCCGCGGCAGGCAACCTCTCTTCATCTCCGCTCCAGCTCATCCACCAACGTGTCGCCATGGGACCATTCCAGGCGCGCGTGTCAAGAGGCTGTGCAGCCAGCGGAGAGCAGCGGTAAGCGGCGCTGACAAGATAGCCATCGTGGCAGGCGGTGGCGCCCGTGACGGCCACTTTATGCACTGTTTGGGTGACTTAGACGGGCATTTATTGCCTTTGTCCCCTGCCGACAGGGTTAGGTATGATGCCTTTGTACAAGTAGCTGTACCAACCGCTACTCTTTTTCCCTTTTTACCCTTGCCTACATTGCCACTTGTTGGTGACCCCTTGAGCGTATAAAAGGAGGCCCATGCGCAACGTAGAAAGGGTTCGGTTCAGCTCATTCAAAACCAGAGACACTCAGGCTAGGTTTTGTAGCTCTCATCGCTCCCTAGCAAGAACACAATACAATCAGACAAGCAGCAGCAGGAGTATTATCTCTCCGGAGAGCTCCGAACCTGGGTAAACTGCTCGTGTGCTTCGCCTCGATCTTCTCTTCGTGCGATCTCCGCCCCCCACCGAACCAAAAGGGACCCGGTCCTCCGGTCCCATAGGTGTCCGTGGGTACGATCAGCCTCCCCGACATCTTTGGCGCGCCAGGTAGGGGGCGTCGAGGCTGTGTGAACCTGATCCGGTGTTCACACGAGCTGCATCTTCATCATCATCTTCATCGACATGCCACCGAAGAAGAAGGCTTCGGCGGCAACGGAGCCGTCCGCGTCGAACCCACCACCTCCGGAGCAAACAGGCGGTAGGGTTGACGCCGGCGGAAGAACAGACGCGGACGAGAGAGCCCACGACGCTACCAAGTCCAAGGACAAGGCTGCGCAGACCTCGGCGTCCAGACATTCACCGCGTCCATCCCAGGAGCCGCGGGACCGACAGCGTCATGGTATTCACAATACCATACGCTCGTTGGACCAAGGCCGAGCTGGTGGATCTCGCAGTGCTGGAGACCAGCATGCACGTCGACATGCTGGCGTGAGCGAGGCATGGTCGCCCGGACGGGGGACTTCTCCTTCTAACATAAATAGAAGTCCGAGCATCTCCCGCTCCTCGCACCGTTCACCACTGCCGCCCAGCACTCGAGAAGAAGCTTTGGCACGAGCTCAGCTGCTCCTGGATTACCCTCCGGCGTCCGACAAGATCGACGAATGGAGGGCCACCATCCAGAGTCTCATCAGCTTCGCCAACGGCGACACTCCACGGCAGCCGAGCATATCGCTGCCGCGGCAAGACTGCCAGGCACGAGCTGGTGGTGACGAAACCCGTGGAGGTGCAACCACCATGCATTCTCCACCCAGAAGGCCAAGTTCACCGACTCGCCGGACCCACCTCGACAACGACTCCACCGCATTGTCGGATCCACGAGCTCGCCGTGATCAGCGCCAAGTTCTTCAAGAACGGCAACAAGAAGACGCTCGAACTCGCATCGAGCGCCGGAGAGAAGCGCGACGTCAGTCCGACCAGCGCGCCGGGCCCTCTGTCGATATGCATGCGCCAGGGGAACCAGGCGACTTGCCGTACGCGGTAGGTTGCCCTGCGTTCACCCGTGAGCTGCGGCAAGTCCAGTGGCCCGACAAGAAAAATTTCAAGCCAGATGTGCCAGAGAAGTACGATGGCAGGACGCATCCGGCGGAGTTCCTCAGCATCTACACCATCGCGGTGCAGGCTGCAGGGGGACGAGATGACAAGATCCTCGCCAACTACTTCCCGCTGGTACTCAAACCCAATGTCAGATCCTGGCTCATGCACTTGCCGGACAACTCCATATCCTCTTGGGCTGATCTGTGCCACCAGTTTGTCGGCGCTTTCACAGGTGGCCACAAGCCTCATGGCCAGGAGAGTGACCTTCATCTGCTCGCCCAGAAGGAAGGAGAGTCCCTGCGCAAGCTCATTCAGAGATTCAGCCGTGTGCACTACAACATCCCAGATGTCCACCTGCCCGCGGTGATCAGCGCGTTTCATCGTAACGTGCGGAACCGCAGGATGAGGGAGGAGATGGCGATGTGCAAAGTCAAGGACGTCGATGAGCTATATGCCCCGGCCGACAAGTGTGCACGTCTTTGAGGAAGGAAGGAGACTCCCAGGGGAGAATGCAGAAGCAGGATCCGACAGTGAGGAGACCGCTCCGGCAAGGAAAAGCCGGCGGTGGAACAACAGAAAAAAGAAGGGCAAAGATGTGCTAGTTGTCGAGCAGTCCGGCAATGGAGGTGCTGCCAATAAAGCCAAAGTTGGTAGCTCCGGCAAGGAGGTTGCCGCGGGCGCCAACGACCAGGCTGTGGAGGTTGCCGACAAGCAGGAGAACTCCAACAAGCAGTATTGCAAGATCCACCGCACCAAGGGCCATGACCTCCAGAGCTGCAAGAAGGTCGAGCAGCTCGTTGAACAGCAGAAGGCTGAATCTGACGGCGCGACAAGGAGAAGGCCCGGGAAGGTGCTGGAGGAGCTGGCAAGAAGTGCCCAAGCCGGGGAGGACGCCGCGGCAAGGCCAAGCAGCGGCAAGGAGACAGACCTCCCCGTGGCCGCGACAAGGACGAAGACGACGACAGCGATGAAGACATGGATGATGATGAAGCCGATGAGCAGGAGTTTCAGAAAGCCACAGAGGTCCTCTGCATTGACGGTGGTGCTTCTCTGCATACTTCACACCGCCAACTCAAGCAGTGGATGCGGGAATTTAACGCAGCAGAACCATCCGTAGAGTCACGCAAGCCTCTAAAATGGTCCAAAGACGCCTATCATCTTTGATATTGAGGACCATCCTGATCGCATAACTGCGGTCGGTGCTTGCCGATGTTGGTCTCACCAACTATCCGCAACCTCAAGGTCACCAAGATGCTAGTTGACGGCGGGCCGGGCTTGAACCTGATCTGTTCCAAGATACTCGAAGCTTGAGATCCCCGACAATGAGCTCGAAGAGGCGGCACATTCCAAGGAATCAATCCGGAAGGAGCAAGCGAAGGGAAAGATCACGTTGCCGGTAACATTTGGCGTGAAGCTAAACTTCAGATCGAGAGGGTCACCTTTGACGTTGCCGATTTTCCATTGCCTTACAATGGGATACTTGGCCGCCCAAAGACTCGCCAAGTTCATGGCAGCCTCTCATTATGCATACAACTTACTCAAGATGCCAGGCCCGATAAGTGTCATTTCTGTCCATGGCGACAAGAAGCATGCTCTTATCTGCGCCGACAAGATCTACCGGGAAGCAGCAGCTGCAGCAGATCGCGAGACACTTGCCGCTTAAGCTCCCGGGGGGAAGAAGAAGTCTAAGTCCGGCAAGAGTTCTGATGCCCACTCCGGCAAGCGCACCTCTTCGGAGTGCTGCGCTACCGTCGAGGACGCACCATCGAGCTCCACCGGCAAGTGCAAGAAAAAGACGATGGCAGTTCCACCAGCAACCAAGAAGGTGTCCGCCAAGGAGGACGGCACTGGTGGTACCTTCACCATCAGTGCCACGCTTGACCCTAAATAGGAAAGCGCGCTCGTTGCTTTCCTGCGGGCGAATGTCGACGTGTTTGCATGGCAACCGTTCGACATCCCCGTGTTCCTGTGAGTAATTGAGCACCACCTGGCTATGCGTACTCATGCGAGACCCGTCAAGCGTAAAGTCGAAGCAAGCAAAGGAGCGCCAAGAATTCATCGCAGAAGAAATCAAGAAGTTGGAAGCAGCAGGCCTTGTCGAGGAGTGCTCCATCCCACGTGGTTGGCCAATCCTGTAGTCGTGCGTAAAGCAAATGGGAAATGGAGGCTTTGTATCGACTTTACCGATGTTAATAAAGCTTGTCCCAAAGACCCATTTCCCTTGCCACGCATTGACCAGATTGTTGACTCCACGGCCGGATGTGATTTGCTTTCATTTCTTGATGCATACTCAAGATACCATCAGATCTTCATGGCAGAAGAGGATGAGGAGAAAACCGCATTCATCACTCCATGTGGCACATACTGTTTTATACGGATGCCTTTCGGATTAAAGAATGCTGGTTCAACGTTTGCGAGAGTAGTCCATGAAGCCTTTGAGCCACAAATGCACAGAAATGTAGAAGCCTACATGGATGACATAGTGGTCAAGAGCAAAGACAGGGCAACTCTGGTTCAAGATTTAGATGAAACTTTTGCAAATCTGCACAAGATCAACCTCAAGCTCAACCCCGAGAAGTGCGTGTTTGGAGTCCCTTCCGGCAAGCTTCTCGGGTTCTTCGTATCTCAGCGGGGAATTGAAGCCAATCCCGACAAGATCAAGGCCATTGAGCAGATTGAAGCCCCAAAGCGCGTCAAGGATGTACGAAGGCTTGCCGGTTGCATAGCTGCTCTCAGCAGGTTTATCTCTAGGTCTGCTGAGCGCGCCCTGCCATTTTTCAAAATTTTGAAAAAGGCAGGTCCAATGAAATGGACTCGAAGCGGAGGCTGCGTTGCAAGACTTAAAGAGATACTGTCCTCCACTCCAACACTTGTCGCACCTAAGCCACAAGAGAAGTTGCTGCTATATATAGCGGCAACCAATCAAGTGGTTAGTGCTGCGTTAGTGGCGGAGAGGGAGGCGGAAGATGAGCCGGCAATCAAGCCAGGTGCATCCAGCGACAAGCAAGGCATTTCAACGACAAGCTCTGGTCCCGACAAAGATGGATCTGCGCAGGAATGTAAGAATGTGCAGAAGAGAATGGTGCAGCGCCTTGATTTACTTTGTCGATTCCCTATTGCAGGGGGCTAGGTCAAGGTACTACGGTGTGCGAGAAATTGCTTCGGCCTTCTCATGGCCTCGAGAAAGCTGCGCCATTACTTCCAAGCACACGAGATCACAGGTCGTCACTCGCTTTCCATTTGAAGAGGATCTTGCAAAATCCAGAGGCAACAGGTAGGATTGTCGAGTGGGCACTTTGGGCTATCAAGCTTTGGCCTCAAGTTTGAAAGCACCTCAACTATCCAAAGCGAGCATTGGCGGAGTTCATAGCAGAATGGACGCCAACACAAGATGAAGAAATTCCAGAGACGAGCATCCCCGTCAAGGAAGCAAGCAGAGAGTGGATAATGTACTTTGATGGTGCCTTCTCGCTGCAAGGCGCCGGTGCAGGCGTGCTGCTTGTCGCACCCACCGGAGAGCACCTCAAGTACGTAGTCCAGATGCACTTTCCCAAGGAGCAAGCAACAAACAATACTACAGAGTATGAGGGTTTGCTTGCCGGTCTCAGGATCGCTGTAGACGTTGGGATCAAGAAGCTCATTGTCAGGGGTGACTCACAGCTTGTCATCCGCCAAGTAAACAAGAGTTATCAGAGTACGTTGATGAAGCTTATGTTGACGAAGTGAGAAAGCTAGAAGAACACTTTGACGGCTTGCAAATGGAACATGTTCCAAGAGCTCAGAATGATATCGCTGATGGCTCGTCAAGGCGCTGCACTTAAGTTACCTGTGGAACCAGGAACCTTTGTGCTCAAGCTGACTCAACCGACTGTAGCTCCATCAACTGGACAGAGCAAGAAGAGAAAGTTGATCCCTGGCGACTATTTCCGGCCGAGCTCCCCGAAGCCGCCGCCAAGAAGGTCCCCAAGATCAACGCCAAGAGTGCTGAGGAGCAGTCTGCTCCGACAAGCCCTAGGGTTTGTTTCATTGAAGCAAACGCTCCCGACAAGTTTTGCTCCGGCAAGCTTGTCGGGGAACATCAAGCTCCGGCTGAACCGCAGGTTCTTGCCGTAGAAGCGGATGTTCCCGCAGCAGCAGATGTGCCTTTAGTCCTTGTTGTCGAGCCGCAAGCTCCAGCATGGGCGCAGCAGATTGTTCATTTCCTTCAGACAGGAGAACTTCCCGAAGAGCAAGAAGAAGCGGAAAGAGTAGCCCGGCAGTCAAGTATGTACCAGTTTGTCGACAACACACTGTACAGAAGAAGACTCAACGGTGTGAAATTGAAGTGTATTTGCCGGGAAGATGGACAGAAGCTGTTGGCAGAGACACAGGAGGCATATGTGGTCACCACATTGGCACAAGAGCACTTGCCGGCAAAGTGTTCCGGCAAGGTTTCTTTTGGCCGACAGCCCTCCAGGATGCAACTGCACAAGTAACCAAGTGTGAAGCGTGCCAGTTCCATTCCAAGCAGATTCATCAGCCAGCTCAAGCTCTCCAGATGATCCCTTTATCCTGGCCATTTTCGATTGGGGCTCGACATCCTCGGCCCCTTTCCCGAGCTGTCGGGGCTTTGAGTACTTATGCGTTGTAATCGACAAGTTCACAAAGTGGCCGGAAGTGGAAGCAGTGAGGAAGGTGACAAAGACATTCAGCAGTCAAGTTCTTGGTCAATTGTTTGCCGCCGGGATCCCTAACAGGATCATCACCGACAACGGCACCCAATTCTGAGCCGCACCTTCATGCAAGACGTCCAAGATCTTGGCGCCAAAGGTTCGCTTCTCTTACATTGCTCATCCGAGAAGCAACGGTCAAGCGGAGAGGGCGAATCTGAAGTGCTGCGGACTCAAGACCAGGACTTTCGGCTGTGCTGCACAAGTGCGGAAGAAACCGGATTGAGGAGCTGTCGGTGGTTCTTTGGTCGATCAGGACGACGCCAAATCGAGCCACTGGCCAGACACCTTTCCCTCTAGTCTATGGAGCGGAGGCAGTTCTCCCCACGGAACTCGTATACGGGTCACCTCGAGTGCTCGCTTATGATGAGCTCGAGCAAGAGCAGCTGCGACAAGATGACGCGCTGCTCCTTGAGGAGGATCGTCTTCAGGCTGCTGTACGAGCTGCTCGATATCAGCAAGCTTTGCGCCGCTACCATAGCCGCAAAGTTAATGCCAGAAGTCTCGAGGAAGGCGACCTTGTTCTTCGGCGCGTTCAGTCCGCCAAGAATTCCAACAAGTTGACGCCGAAGTGGGAAGGCCCTTATCGGGTGAAACGAGTCACTAGGCCTCGCATCGCCCCGCTTTGAGACCGAAGATGGCGTTCCGTGAGCAACTCCTGGAACATTGAGCATCTTCGTAAGTTTTACTCAGAGCGCCGCTGTCGAACCTGTTCCGCAACCACCTTTTGTACAAGTCTTGCCGATGTTGCATGTAATCCTTTGTACAAAGCCGGGCGCAGACCCCGTGCATAAGTAAAGCTCATGTGTTCCGCACACCTTGTCAGTTTTATGCTTTGTCCATTATATTGCATATGTTATCTGACACCTTGTGCAGCACCCACTCCCGGTAAGCACTAACGAGCCATGAGGCTCCATATCTTTATTTTCTCTTCTTTCTTCCCTTCAAAGAAAGGGTTCCTCGCACACAAGTTTGCCGGGGGGGAAGGAGAAGATAATGGTGTGGACCAAGCGTCGCTCGAGGAGGTCAAGCCTTACCAGGAAGCAAACGACAGAAAAGCTAAGTTGCCAAAGTTTGAGCAATCAGTTTTTTAAAATTTTAAGTTATCTTCCTTGAACAATAAGTACTTTGTATGGAAAACCTGTGCGCGGAGGAACCAACTCGTAGCTAGCTGCGCCCTTGCTTTGTTTCGAGTCCGCTCAACAATTTAAGTGAGCTGCAACTAGTTGCGACAAGGTTGCTTGTCGGAAGCGGCACCGCCAAAGAAGGCCGACGTTCAAGACTCGGCCTTCAAGGCAAAGGAGCCTCGCCGACAAGTTCCCTAAAAGCGAGGGCAAAAACATACAAAGGAAGGGATCAAGTAAAGGAAATAACATTGCAATCATTGCCAGAGATAAAGTTATATTACAAAAATAACTTGTCGCAGATCTAATAAGTTGTTTTCCTAAACATGATCCCAGCGGCAAGGGAAAGATAAAATGGGCGGCCTAATCTACACGGTCGCCTTCAACCCTCTTGATCTGGCCCACCCTGTCCACGAGGGGAGCGACAAGGGCCTTGAGCGCCTCTACATCAGCATCCGGCGGCAAGGACTTGAGGATGTTGGTGAGGTCGAGGCCTGGATTGCGGAAGGCCACCTTCATCAGCACCTTTTGGAGAGATCCCGCAGAGATCTGGCGCGACTCCTCGGCCAGTCGCTTTGGGATCGCTGCCCGGAGTCGCCGGAGAGCCGTCACCACGCCCTTGAAGAATAAGCTGAGCTTGACGCTGGGCTGGAGATGCTCGTCGGAGGAGTATCCAAGATCTTCCATCCCCATCTCGGTCAGCTCCTTGTCGATGGCGGCGGCAGTATCCACAAGACCCTCTGTCCAGTGCATCACGTTCTCTCTGAAGGTGTTCTAGGCGGTTGTGGCACTCGTCAGCAGCTCCTCGTCGGTCTTGATCTTCTCCAACAAGGCCACCTCCCGCTCCTTGGCACCGTCCAGGGTCTCCATCAAGGTGGTCAGCTTCAGCTCAAGGTCTACCCTGGAGTCCTTGGCGGCATCGAGCTCTTTGATCCTTTCAACGAGACGGCCCTGCAACTCGCCAAGAGTGTAGGCGTCCTTCTCGCGCTCGTGAGTCAGCGCAGCAAGCTCCTTGCCGCTCTTCTGGAGGTTGGCCTCCAGCTGCGTCACCTTAGTCTCCAACTCCTTCTTGGCAGCCTCGGCAGCTGCGGCAGCATCTTTTGCTTCCGTGAGGGCTCCGCCAATTGATTGCTCGCGCGCGGCAAGCTCTTCCTCATGGCTGTCAAGATTGATCTTCCGCTGCGCCAACTCGCCTTCTTGCGCAGATAGCTTCTCGGCAGCAAGCCGTTGCTGCTCCTCGACCTCAGCCTTCTCAAGGATGAAGGTTGTGCGCTCTTCAGAGAGCTGCGCCCGCTCTTCTGCTATGTTCCGGAGAGCTTCTTGGTTGGCGCCCCGGAGTTCTTCTCAAGGCTTCTCCATGTTCCGCCTCCCGCCTCGCAACAAGTGCCTCCGGGACTCCAACTTGGCTTGTCGAGGCGCGGTAGAGCGACAAAGAGCTTCTTCAAAGAATCGCTTCCTCCTCGAGACTTCATTGGCCGCTGTTGTTTACGCGTCAACCAGCGACAGCCGGCAGAGGCGAGCAGCTCTTCGTCAAAGGTCTCCCCTTCGACCGGGCGCCTGGAGCTCGACGCCTGTGGGAGCTTGATGAAGACGCCATCGCCGCCTTCGAGATAGGCGCCCGGTGAGGCTCTTCAAGTCCGACGCTGCATCGGTGGCGGAGGGATCGGTGGTCGGCGTGGCGCCTGCCGCCTCAAGGCCTCGTGGTCGTCAAGACGATTGCCGACTCCTCGCCAGCCTTTGCGGGCGGCAGCCTTGGCGGCCTCTTTCACGGCGGATCCATCGGCACCAGCCTCTTCCTCCATGGTGGCGGCGTTGTCGGTGTTGCTGGCGTCCTCCTCGCCGGCGACCTCAGTCTCCATTGGCTCTGCGGCGGATGGATCTGATGACCAGAAAAAGAAAGAACAGTCAAACAAATGTTCGGAAAGAAAAACAGAAGAAAAGAAGAACCCAAGGGAAATTTTCACACAAGGGGATTACCTGCAATGGGATCCGTGGCCATGGTCTCAACCACCGGAGGATCACTGGTGCTGTCCCTTGCCGGAGTAGTCTCCCTTGCCGGAGTAGTCTCCCTTGCCGGAGAACGCTCCCTTGCCGGAGAATCCTCCCTTGGCGGCGTAGTTGAAATAGACGGTACTTCGGGAGCGACTTCCGGGCCCTCCTGATGAGGCTGGTCTGCTTCTACACAAATCAACAAATGATATCAATAAAGAAGGAGCACCCATGCACGCCTAACAAGAAGAAGAAAACCATATACTTACGGCTGGGGCTGTGCTGGGGCTGCTCTGATGAAAGGTTGCCGGGTCCGGCAAGGTGGTCTCGGGCGCATCCTCCGCGGTCTCGACGGGATCATCCTCGATGACAACCACCGGAGTCTTGGCCCTTTTGGACGCTCTCTGGGCCAGCGTCCCTGAAAAGGAAAGAGTTCAGAATGAAGAAAATCCTCTTCGAGGCGAAGCAATAAAATTAAAGATATACAAGCACAACATAGAAGCTTACTCTTCTTCTTCTTCCTCGTCGGAGCTGAGCGCGGAGAGATCAAATTCCGGTTCGCCTCCAGTGCGAAGAGGCGGAGGAGTGGGTTCTCTTGCCCGCTTGGCGGGAGTGGCAGCGGTGGCCTGGGAGGATCCCGCCTCGGTTGTCGCAGCAGTGTGGGGTGCTCCCGCGGCAACAGTACTTGCCGCGGTAGAGCACGTCGCGCGGCGCTGCGGCTGTTGGCCCGTCTGCCGCCCCGTCTCGTCTCCGGCCCTGCGGAGACGCCTCCTTGGCGGAGCCGGGGGCTCCGTTTGTGGCAAGCTGCTGGATGGTGGGGAAGAAGCGCCCTCGGCTGGTTCGCTCGACTCGGCCTCGGGTTCGGCAAGCTCCTCCTCATCGGCGAACTCCCTTCGCTCGGCAAGGCTTGCCGCCTCTGCCAGATCTGCCTCCTCCACAGTGTACCGAAGACGCTTAGCGGCAGTGCTGCCGCCTCCTCCAACCTGGTGGCACGACGCTACCTCTCGGTGTCGGTGGTGTCGCGGGTGAGCTCCTTCTGCTCGTCGGAGCGGATCGGCACTTCCTCCAAACTGTCGAAGAACGGCCGCGACGATGTCGTCCGCAGTTTCTTGCCAGTTGGAACGATCCCATGAGAATCGCATAACGGCATCATGGCGCTGGATGCGGTCAAGCGACGAAGTTGTTGCACAATGGGACGACCCCTCGGCAACCTAAACCACTCGGGTGCTCGGGTCATGCTTGAACAGCTCCTGAAGCATCGCCGTCAACTCCAAGATGGTGAAATTCCAGTTAAGGCCCGGGTGCAACCTCATGATGTCCGCTGCGTTTTGGAACTCCCAAGCAGGCCTCCTTCTCTCCTGCAAGGGAGCGATGCGGCGGCGAAGGAAATCTGCGCCAACTGCGCCTACGGTGAGTCCGGCAAGCCTGAGGCGCAAGATCCGGGTCACGGCAATCTTCAACCTAGCATCTTCCGGCGCCAAGTTGCTCCAATCGTTGCCGCGCACTATTGGAGTTTGGCGACGCAGTAGTGAAGGGCTGCGGTTCTCCTCAACGATCCAACACCAATTGGCTCTCTACTCATCCCACTTGCATGCGGAGCTCTCCTTCCAGATAAGCTTCTTTCTTGCCGATCCTGGAGACCCAAGCAATCCCTCCGGCAAGTAGCTCTCCTCTCTCGGCGCTGGGCATGAAGAAGTGACGGAAGAGGGCTACGTTTGGGTGGACTCCGACAAAGTTTTCGCAAAGGTGTGCGAAAACTGCCATGGTGAGAACGGCGTTGGGGGTGAAGTCAAGGAGGCGGAGGCCGAGGTGTTCATGATATCACAGAAGAAGAACTCGGAGAAGGGCGGGCAGAGCCCGCAATAGAAGAATAGCGCGAAAAAGGGGTACCCAGTTGGGGCTAATTCAGAGGCAGCGGCTGGGAGTACCTTGGTGCGCGGATGCGCCCGTGTCTCCGTCGACCAAAACAAGTAGTAGCCCTCCCTCAGCTCCTTTGCGTCGAGCTGGGGGGGGGGAAGAAGGCCCGCTCCTTTCGCAGCGCCATGAATCGCTGCGCCTCGGCCGACTTCACGCCCTTCCCCTTGTCGGCTTTCGGAGCCATGGCGGAGGCGGTGGAGGTGACCGACGGCGTTGGTGGAGACGGTGGCGACGAGGGGCGGAGCGCTGCTCTCTTCTGGCTTGGGAAGCAGGGGAGAGAAACGGTGGTTTTCGGGATCAAGCAGCAAATGGCGAGGTGAACGGAATGCCCCTGTTTCCTCTGCTTATAAAGAGGGAGGGGGCGGACGATTCGCCCTTTCTGGATAAAGAAATTCCCCCATGATCTCGCCCATGATCTCTTCCACGACGCCGCGTTCGACGCGTTCCGTTCGTGGAGGACGTGGTGAATTATGGCGTGATCTAGGCCGCGCGTGCCCGTGCACTGTTTTGGGCCTGGCCCAACAGCGCTCGGCACCGTGTGTGGCCCAGGCCCGGGGGCTCCTGTCGGTGTACTAGAGTAGGGGTACCCTAGTATCCCGAACTCGTGCACGGGCAGTTGTAGCACCCCGCGGCAAGGCTTGCCAGGTGATCGCCAAGATTCTCCGCGGCTCCTTTGGAGCCATTCAAGAACAAAGTGTTTTAAGCCAAGGAGACAAGGCCCCGGCAAGAGGAGCTTGTCGGGAAGGCCGCCCGAGGCACGATAAGACAAGACCCGACAAGAGGAGCTTGTCGAAGGCTCGGAGGGCGACAAGCCTCCTGACGCGACAAGGATTCAGCCGCGGCAAGGCTCTTGCCGCGGCAGATAACCTCTCTTCATCTCCGCTCCAGCTCATCCACCAACGTGTCGCCATGGGACCATTCCAGGCGCGCGTGTCAAGAGGCTGTGCAGCCAGCGGAGAGCAGCGGTAAGCGGCGCTGACAAGATAGCCATCGTGGCAGGCGGTGGCGCCCGTGACGACCACTTTATGCACTGTTTGGGTGACTTAGACGGGCATTTATTGCCTTTGTCCCCTGCCGTCAGGGTTAGGTATGATCCACTGTACAAGTAGCTGTACCAACCGCTACTCTTTTTCCCTTTTTTCCCTTGCCTACATTGCCACTTGTTGGTGACCCCTTGAGCGTATAAAAGGAGGCCCATGCGCAACGTTGAAAGGGTTCGGTTCAGCTCATTCGAAACCAGAGACACTCAGGCTAGGTTTTGTAGCTCTCATCGCTCCCTAGCAAGAACACAATACAATCAGACAAGCAGTAGTAGGAGTATTATCTCTCCGGAGAGCTCCGAAGCTGGGTAAACTGCTCGTGTGCTTCGCCTCGATCTGCTCTTCGTGCGATCTCCGCCCCCCACCGAACCGAAAGGGACCTAGTCCTCCGGTCCCATAGGTGTCCGTGGGTACGATCAGCCTCCCCGACAGTTTGATATTCCGTTTCTTCGAAACACTGAAATAGGCAAAAAACAACAATTTTGGGCTGGGCCTCCGGTTAATAGATTAGTCCCAAAAGTAATATAAAAGTGGAAAATAAAGCCCAATATAGTCCAAAACAATAGAAAATATAGCATGGAGCAATAAAAAATTATAGATATGTTGGAGACGTATCAGGCATCCCCAAGCTTAATTCCTGCTCGTCCTCGAGTAGGTAAATGATAAAAAGAGAATTTTTGATGCGGAGTGCTACTTGGCATAATTTCAATGTAATTATTCTTAATTGTGGTATGAATATTCAGATCCGAAAGATTCAAGACAAAAGTTTATATTGACATAAATATAATAATACTTCAAGCATACTAACAAAGCAATTATGTCTTCTTAAAATAACATGGCCAAGGAAAGTTCATCCCTACAAAATCATATAGTTTAGTCATGCTCCATTTTCGTCACACAAGAATGCTCTCATCATGCACAACCCCGATGACAAGCCAAGCAATTGTTTCATACTTTAGTAATCTCAAACCTATAAACTTTCACGCAATATATGAGTGCGAGCCATGGACATAGCACTATGGGTGGAATAGAATATAATGATGGCGGTTATGTGGAGTAGACAAAAAAGGAGAAGGTCTCACATCAACGAGGCTAATCAACGGGGTATGGAGATGCCCATCAATTGATGTTAATGCAAGGAGTAGGGATTACCATGCAACGAATGCACTAGAGCTATAAATGTATGAAAGCTCAACAAAAGAAACTAAGTGGGTGCGCATCCAACTTGCTTGCTCATGAAGACCTAGGGCATTTGAGGAAGCCCATCGTTGGAATATACAAGCCAAGTTCTATAATAAAAAATTCCCACTAGTATATGAAAGTGACAACATATGAAACTCTCTATATGAAAAACATGGTGCTACTTTGAAGCATGATACGTCTCCAACGTATCTATAATTTTTGATTGCTCCATGCTACTTTATCTACTGTTTTGGACTATATTGGGCTTTATTTTCCAATTTTATATTATTTTTGCACTAACCTATTAACCGGAGGCCCAGCCCAGAATTGCTGTTTTTTGCCTATTTTAGTGTTTCGAAGAAACGAAATATCAAACGGAGTCCAATCGGAATTAAACCTTCGGGAACGTGATTTCCTCACCGAACATGATCCAGGAGACTTGGACCCTACTCCAAGAAGTAACAGAGGTGGTCAAGAGGGTGGGGGCCCCCCCTAGGGCGCGCCCCTGCCTCGTGGGCCCCCTGTTGCTCCACCGACGTACTCCTTCCTCCTATATATACCTACGTACCCCCAAACGATCAGAACATGATCCAATCTTGGGGCCTGTTCCGGAGCTCCGCCGGAGGGGGCATCCACCATGGAGGGCTTCTACATCATCACCATAGCACCTCCGATGAAATGCGAGTAGTTTACTTCAGACCTTCGGGTCCATAGCTAGTCGCTAGATGGCTTCTTCTCTCTTTTTGGATCTCAATACAATGTGCTCCCCCTCTCTCTTGGAGATCTATTCGATGTAATCTTCTTTTTGCGGTGTGTTTGTTGAGATCGATGAATTGTGTATTTATGATCAAGATTATCTATGAACAATATTTGAATCTTCTCTGAATTCTTTTATGTATGATTGGTTATCTTTGCAAGTCTCTTCGAATTATCCGTTTGGTTTGGCCAACTAGATTGATAGTTCTTGCAATGGGAGAAGTGCTTAGCTTTGGGTTCAATCTTATGTGTCCTTTCCCAATGATGTAAGGGCAGCAAGGCACGTATTGTATTGTTGCCATCGAGGATAACAAGATGGGGTTTTATCATATTGCATGAATTTATCCTCTACATCATGTCATCTTGCTTAAGGAGTTACTCTGTTTTTAACTTAATACTCTAGATGCATGCTGGATAGCGGTCGATGAGTGGAGTAATAGTAGTAGATGTAGGCAGGAGTCGATCTACTTGTCTCGGACGTGATGCATATATACATGATCATACCTAGATATTCTCATAACTATGCTCAATTCTGTCAATTGCTCAACAGTAATTTGTTCACCCACCGTAGAATACTTATGCTCTTGAGAGAAGCCACTAGTGAAACCTATGGCCCCCGGGTCTATTCTCATCATATCAATCTCCATTATTTTAATACTTGCTTTGTTTTTACTTTGCCTTTTACTTTTCACTTTGCATCTCTATACCAAAAATACCAAAAATATTATTTATCATCTCTATCAGATCTCACTCTCGTAAGTGACCGTGAAGGGATTGACAACCCCTAATCGCGTTGGTTGCGAGGAGCTATTGTTTTGTGCAGGTACGAGGGACTTGTGCGTAGCCTCCTACTGGATTGATACCTTGGTTCTCAAAAACTGAGGGAAATACTTACACTACTTTGCTGCATCATCCTCTCCTCTTCGGGGAAAACCAACGCAGTGCTCAAGAGGTAGCAAAGTACATTATATGAGACTCACTATATGAAGAACATGGTGCTACTTTGAAGCACAAGTGTGGAAAAAGAGATAGTAACATTGCCCCTTTTTTTGGGCCTTCTTTTTTTCTTTGGCCTTTCTTTTTTTTGGGACAATGCTCTAGAAAATGATGATCATCACACTTCTATTTATTTACAACTCAATGATTACAACTTGATACTAGAACAAAGTATGACTCTATATGAATGCCTCCGGCGGTGTACCGGGATATGCAATGAACCAAGAGTGACATGTATTAAAGTATTATGAACGGTGGCTTTACCACAAGTACTATGTCAACTACATGATCATGCTAAGCAATATGACAAGGATGAATGTGTCATGAAGAAAGGTATGGTGGAAAGTTGCATGGAAATATATCTCGGAATGGCTATGGAAATGCCATAATAGGTAGGTATGGTGGCTGTTTTGAGGAAGATATAGGGAGGTTTATGTGTGAAAGAGCGTATCATATCACGGGGTTTGGATGCACCGCTAAGTTTGCACCAACTCTCAATGTGATAAAGGGCAATGCACGGCATCAAGAGGCTAGCAATGATGGAAGGGTAAGAGTGCATATAATCCATGGACTCAACATTAGTCATAAACAACTCACATACTTATTGCAAAAATCTACAAGCCATCAAAAACCAAAGCACTACGCTGCATGCTCCTAGGGGATAGATTGGTAGGAAAAGACCATTGCTCGTCCTGACCGCCACTCATAAGGAGGACAATCAAATAACACCTCATGTTTCAAATTTGTTACATAATGTTTACCATACGTGCATGCTACGGGACTTGCAAACTTCAACACAAGCATTTCTTAAATTCACAACTACTCAACTAGCACGACTTTGATATTATCACCTCCATATCTCAAAACAATTATCAAGCATCAAACTTTTCTTAGTATTCAACGCACTCAAAAGAAGGTTTTACAAATCTTGAATACCAAGCATATTATTATTAAGCAAATTACCATGCTATTTAGGACTCTCAAAATAATCTAAGCTAAGCATGAGAGATCAATAGTTTCTTTAAAACAAATCCACCACCGTGCTCTAAAAGATATAAGCGAAGTACTAGAGAAAAACTATCAAGCTCAAAAGATATAAGTGAAGCACATAGAGTATTCTAACAAATTCCAATTCATGTATGGCTCTCTCAAAAGGTGTGTACAGCAAGGATGATTATGGTAAACTAACATGCAAAGACGCAAATAATACAAGACGCTCCAAGCAAAACACATATCATGTGGTGAATAAAAATATAACTCCAAGTAAAGTTACCGATGGAAGTGGACGGAAGAGGGGATGCCTTCCGGGGCATCCCCAAGCTTTGACTTTTTGGTGTCCTTGGGTTATCTTGGGGGTGCCATGGGCATACCCAAGCTTAGGCTCTTGCCACTCCTTGTTCCATAATCCATCAAAAAAATTCACCCAAAACATGAAAACTTCACAACACAAAACTCAACAGAAATCTCGTAAGCTCCGTTAGCGAAAGAAAACAAAAGACCACTTCAAGGTACTGTAATGAACTCATTATTTATTTATATTGGTGTTAAACCTACTGTATTCCAACTTCTCTATGGATCATAAACTATTTTACTAGCCATAGATTCATCAAAATAATCAAACAACACACGAAAAATGGAATCTGTCAAAAACATAACAGTCTGTAGTAATATGTAACTAACGCAAACTTCTGAACTCCAAAAATTCAGCCAAAATAGGACGACCTAGGAAATTTGTTTATTGATTAGCAGCAAGTGGAATCACTATTTTATCACGTGCTGGTGATGTTTAATTTTTTTTTCGTGAACCGAAAGTTTCTGGAAATTACAGCAAGATCAAATAACTATTATCCAAGAAGATCCTATAGGTTTAACTTGGCAAAAACACTAATAAAAACATAAAACCACATCCAAACAGAAGGTAGATGGATTATTTATTCCTAAACAGAAACAAAACCAAAAAACTAAAAATAAAATTGGGTTGCCTCCCAACAAGCGCTATCGTTTAACGCCCCTAGCTAGACATAAAAGCAAGGATAGATCTAGGTATTGCCATCTTTGGTACTCGGAGAAGAGGATTTCCTTTTTATGGCATTCATTCTTCTATTTAAGGTAAGCACATGGCCGTTAATGGAAGAAGTAAGATTAAGCACGTTACGGAAGCTTGTCTCTAAACTAGACTTCATCTCTTTAATAATTTCATTTTGATAAAAGCACAAGAGAGTAGTTGATTCGACCTTATCATTCATGGGGTGCCCAAATATAGTTTTCATTCTTTCATAGGTATCTATAGCATCCCCTTCAAGAAAACCTTCATCAAAAATAGAGTCTAGAACTTGTTTGAAAGAAGCGAGCAATCCAATATAGAAACTCTTTAAGCAAACCTCAATTTCATATTGTGGTACATAGCAAGCCCGAATCCTAAGTAACCTATCCCAAGCATCTTTTAAAGACTCATCAAGTAAATAGCGAAAAATTCCAGAGTCGTCCTCATCAAAATAATTCAAGCTCTCATTGGAGACCCCGGTGGGTCTTTCTATAGCATCATTGTTTATGAGCTTAGAGAGGATAGAAGGGTTATCCAAGGTACTAGAGCCCTGGAAAGGTCCCTTAGTTCTTTTTAACTCAGCCATGGCAACGGGAAAGCAACAGAAAAGAGAGGAGGAGATTGGGAAAGAGAGGGCGAATAAAACGGCAAGGGTGAAGTGGGGGAGAGGAAAACGAGAGGCAAATGGCAAATAATGTAATGCGAGAGATAAGGGATTGTGATGGGTACTTGGTATGTTGACTTGTGCGTAGACTCCCCGACAATGGCGCCAGAAATCCTTCTTGCTACGTCTTGAGCTTGCGTTGGTTTTCTCCGAAGAGGAGAGGATGATGCAGCAGAGTAGAGTAGTATTTCCCTCAGTTTTTGAGAACTAAGGTATCAATCCAGTAGGAGGCCACGCGCAAGTCCCTCGTACCTACACAAAACAAATAGCTCCTCGCAACCAACGCGAATAGGGGTTGTCAATCCCTTCACGGTCACTTACGAGAGTGAGATCTGATAGAGATGATAGATAATATTTTTGGTATTTTTGGTATAAAGATGCAAAGTAAAATAGAAGGCAAAGTAAAGAGCAAAGCAATAATAAAGCGTAGGAAGATTAATATGATGAACATAGACCCGCGGGCCATAGATTTCACTAGTGGCTTCTCTCAAGAGCATAGGTATTTTACGGTGGGTGAACGGATTACTGTTGAGCAATTGACAGAATTGAGCATAGTTATGAGAGTATCTAGGTATGATCATGTATATAGGCATCACGTCTGTGACAAGTAGACTGACTCCTGCCTGCATCTACTACTATTACTCCACTCATCGACCGCTATCCAGCATGCATCTAGAGTATTAAGTTAATGAAAACAGAGTAACGCCTTAAGCAAGATGACATGATGTAGAGGAATAAATTCATGCAATATGATAAATACCCCATCTTGTTATCCTCGATGGCAACAATACAATACATGCCTTGCTGCCCCTCATCACATCGGGAAAGGACACCGCAAGATTGAACCCAAAGCTAAACACTTCTCCCATTGCAAGAACTACCAATCTAGCTGGCCAAACCAAACGGATAATTCGAAGAGACTTGTAAAGATAACTCAATCATACATAAAAGAATTCATAAAAGATTCAGATATTGCTCATAGATAATCTTGATCATAAACCCACAATTCATCGGTCTCAACAAACACACCGCAAAAAGAAGATTACATCGAATAGATCTCCACGAGAGAGGGGGAGAACATTGTATTGAGATCCAAAAAGAGAGAAGAAGCCATCTAGCTACTAACTATGGACCCGAAGGTCTGAGGTAAACTACTTACACTTCATCGGAGAGGCTATTATGTTGATGTAGAAGCCCTCCGTGGTGGAATGCCCTTCTGGCGGAGCTCCGGAACAGGCCCCAAAATGGGATCTCATGGATACAGAAAGTTGCGGTGGTGGAATTAGGTTTTTTGCTCCGTATCTGATCTGACGGGGGTGTGTAGGTATATATAGGAGGAAGAAGTACGTCGGTGGAGCCTCGAGGGGCCCACGAGGCAGGGGGGCGCGCCCTCCACCCTCGTGGACGCCTCGGAGCTTTCTTGACGGAGGGCCCAAGTCTCCTAGGTCTTATCCGATGAGAAAATCACGTTCCCGAAGATTTCATTCCGTTTGGACTCCGTTTGATATTCTATTTCTTCGAAACACTGAAATAGGCAAAAAACAGCAATTCTGGGTTGGGCCTCTGGTTAATAGGTTAGTCCCAAAAGTAATATAAAAGTGGAAAATAAAGCCAAATATAGTCCAAAACAATAGATAATATAGCATGGAGCAATCAAAAATTATAGATACGTTGGAGACTTATCATTCTGCTATATGAAGTCTTTCGTCCGAAGAAAAATCATAAGCAAGCTTTCGAGACGAGACTCCGCCGCCACGAGGCGGAACCTTGGCGGAACCAATCTAGGGCTCCGGCAGAGCTGTTCTGCCAGGGACAATTCCCTCTGGGAGGGGGAAATCATCGCCATCTTCATCACCAATGCTCCTCTCATCGGTAGAGGGCCAATCTCCATCAACATCTTCACCAGCACCATCTCCTCTCAAACCCTAGTTCATCTCTTGTATCCAATTCTTGTCTCATAGCCTGGGATTGGTACCTGTAGGTTGCTAGTAGTGTTGATTACTCCTTGTAGTTGATGCTAGTTGGTTTATTTGGTGGAAGATCGTATGTTCAGATCCTTTATGTATATTAATACTCCTCTGATTATGAACATGAATATGCTTTGTGAGTAGTTAAGTTTGTTCCTGAGGACATGGGAGAAGTCTTGCTATTAGTAGTCATGTGAATTTGGTATTCGTTCATATTTTGATGATATGTATGTTGTCTCTTCTCTAGTGGTGTTATGTGAACATCGACTACATGACACTTCACCATTCTTTGGGCCTAGAGGAAGGCATTTGGAAGTAATAAGTAGATGATGGGTTGCTAGAGTGGCAGAAGCTTAAACCCTAGTTTATGCGTTGCTTCGTAAGGGGCTGATTTGGATCCACATGTTTCATGCTATGGTTAGGTTTACCTTAATACTTCTTTTGTAGTTGCGGATGCTTGCAATAGGGGTTAATCATAAGTGGAATGCTTGTCCAATTAAGGACAGCACCCAAGCACCGGTCCACCCACATATCAAATTATCAAAGTACCGAACGCGAATCATATGAACGTGATGAAAACTAGCTTGACGATAATTCCCATGTGTCCTCGGGAGCGCTTTTCTTATATAAGAGTTTGTCCAGGCTTGTCCTTTGCTACAAAAAGGATTGGGCCACCTTGCTGCACTTTATTTACTTTTGTTACTTGTTGCTCGTTACAAATTATCTTATCGCAAAACTATCTATTACCTATAATTTCAGTGCTTGCAGAAAATACCTTGCTGAAAACCGCTTATCATTTCCTTCTGCTCCTCATTGGGTTCGACACTCTTACTTATCAAAAGGACTACGATAGATCCCCTATACTTGTGGGTCATCATTATGAAAACTCGATTTGCGGTTAGAGGCAGTTTCTTCATTGGCACGTCCCATCAATATGGAGATCGTGCCCCGTTTTAAGGGTTATGAGCAGTGATTTGTGCTATCCCACATGCGCATAACGACACGATTATATCGGGAAGTGGCGAGGTTTGCGGTGCAGTAAAAGGACCCTTGGCATTACTACAGCCCATAAAAGGGGAGCAACCACCAGTTTCTCCATACGCTCTCACTTCTTCCATCGCCATTGCTTTCCCAATCTCCTGAGCTCCAGAGCCCAGATCCATCCTCCCTCCCAAAACCTCTCCGACCATTTCCACAATTCGGCCATGGCCGGTTCCGGGTCTAAGGGCAAATGGGAGGCCTCCAGCATCACCAAGGATGTCATCCAGGAGTTGAAGAGCAAGGGCTACATTCTCGCCTATGTCTCTCACCGCCTCCCGGAGGAGGGTCGGGTCATCCCCACGCCAACGTCGGGCGAGAGGGTGGTGTTCCTCCCCCACTTCATCCAGATTCTAAGCTCCCACCTCCACCCCTTCGTCTGGGGCCTGATGTTCTTCTACAGGTTAGATTTCCATGACCTTGCCCCGAACTCCTTCTTGCACATCTCTGCCTTCATCATCATCTGTGAGGCCTTTCTTTGGGTGCGGCCACACTTCGGCTTGTGGCTAAAGGTCTTCAACATCAAGCCTAATATTGTTGACGGCCAACAAGTGGACTGAGTGGGGGGGGGGGGATAGTCAGCAAACTCCCCCACGTTGAGTGGCCAAAGGGCACTTTCATAGAGACCATCAAGATATGGCAAAAGGAGTGGTTCTACATAACGGAACCGCGAGGTGCAGATTGGGCGGAGATCCCTGCCTTCAAATCTTGACCCCCCATGAGGCTGGTCTCGTGGACCAAGAAAGGCCTCGACTGGGGGTCAACCACGGAGGTGGCGTCGCTGCAGAGCCGGATATCTCAAAAGATAAAGAAGAAGGTCGAATTGCCCAACGTGGTTCAGAGCATGCTTCGCCGACGCCTCCTCCCCTTTCAAGACCGAACCTTCCCCATGTGGTCCTACAAGCCCGAAGACCCCGCCACCGTTCTCAGCTTCTACCACACCTCCCACACCAAGTTGTGGAAGGTGTTGTTCAAGCCTCAAAAGGACTGGGTGGCCGAGGAAGAAGACATCGGCCTTGATGCCGCGGCACCCCCTCGGAAGATATGATAAGTTTTACCATTATGTTCGGATATTTCTTTTTGACAAAGTAGTTAACCCCTCTTTCTTCCATCCACAGAGCTGGCTGAAGAAAGCCAAGCAGATCAATAGCCCAACCTCGCTGCGCGAGGGCCCCAGGACGGCCTTGCTGACAAAGAAGCTGGCTGTGGCGCTATACAAGGTGCCAGAGAAGAAGGAGAAGAAGAAAGGAGAGAAGAAGGAGGACAGAGAAGGCTTCCGTCCCAGAGGACCCCCGGACACTAAGTCCGGGGAAACCCAGGCCCACTCCACCCCTGACAGGGAGACAGAGCAGGGAGAGGAGGGGTGGGGAGCGACTCCTCCTAAACAAGGAAGATGGCCGTGTCAGATGACGCCGAGGAGGATCAACCTCCCCCCGCACCGAAGAGGCAATGCAGGGCCAAAGTGGCCCTGTCTAACCATCGCTCGTACTCTGTCGAGGATTCTGAGGCTTCCGAAGAGGTTCCTCAAAGGAACCCCTGGATCAAGCCCCGGCCCCAAAGGTATGTATCCAAAGATGCACCCGTGCACTCTTAACCGAACTAAATCCATTTTTGATCATGCGCTTGCTTTTAACATCACAACCCGCCGCACGACCTCCCCATCGATCGAGTCTCAGAAGGAGACTCTACGCCAGTCAAGCTAGCGGAGAGCGGGACTGCATCACGCACCATGCCTCCTCCGGTCATCGAGGAGACCGAGGAGGTTATGTCCAAGAAGACCCCTTGAAAGTGCAACTATCCCTAGGTGGTTTTGGTAATTCCTAACAACATATAGCTCATTGAGCTAACATCATTCCAAGATGAATATTTCAGGAAAAGCTCAATGGATGGCATGACATGGATGAGAAAAGTGGATCCTCAAAATGTTAAGGATAAAAGGATTGGCTCAAGCTCAAAAGCTCAAGACTCTACATTTTATATTTTAGTGATCCAAGATCACATTGAGTCTATAGGAAAAGCCAATACTATCAAGGAGGGATGAGGTGTTGCTTAATGTGTTTCTTTATCTAAATTGCTTAGTGATATGCTCCAAAACCCTTAGCTACTTTCTCATATCCACATATGACCTAAACCCATAGTCAAACTCGGCCCTACCGATTCTTTCTACCCGGCACCACCGAGTTCAGATGTCATAGCCACTGCCACAAACCCTAGGCAAATCGGTCTCGCCGATAGGGATCTCGATCTCACCGAGATGGGATTGTAATCTCTCTGTTTCCCTTCGTAACATTTCGGTCCTACCAAGATGAGCGATCGGTCCCACCGAGATTGCAATGTAAACATTCTGTTTCCCTGTTGTAACATTTCGGTCTCACTGAGAAGAGCGAATCGGTCCCACCGAGTTTACCTGACCAACTCTCCGGTTAGCTTATTACCAAAATCGGTCTCACCGAGTTTGTGTAATCGGTCTCACCGAGATTACGTTATGCCCTAACCCTAACCATATCGGTCCTACCGAGTTGCATGTCGGTCCCACAGAAAATCCTAACGGTCACTAGATTTGCTGAATCGGTTCGACCGAGTTTACCAATTCGGTCCCACCGAGTTTGGCAAGTTGTGTGTAACGGTTGGATTTTGTGTGGAGGCTATATATACCCCTCCACCTCCTCTTCATTCGTGGAGAGAGCCATCAGAACAAACCTACACTTCCAACTTGCTGTTTCTGAGAAGGAACCACCTACTCATGTGTTGAGGCCTGATACGTCTCCAACGTATCTATAATTTTTTATTGCTCCATGCTTCTTTATCTACTGTTTTGGACTATATTGGGCTTTATTTTCCACTTTTATATTATTTTTGGGACTAACCTATTAACCGGAGGCCCAGCCTAGAATTGCTTTTTTTTCCTATTTCTGTGTTTCGAAGAAACGGAATATCAAACGGAGTCCAAACGGAATGAAACCTTCGGGAACGTGATTTTCTCACCGAACGTGATCGAGGAGACTTGGACCCTACTCCAAGAAGTAACAGAGGCAGTCACGCCCCCCTAGGACGCGCCCCCTGCCTCGTGGGCCCCCTGTTGCTCCACCGACGTACTCCTTCCTCCTATATATACCTACGTACCCCCAAACAATCAGAATAGGAGCCAAAAACCTAATTCCACCGCCGCAACTTCCTGTATCCACGAGATCCGATCTTGGGGCCTGTTCCGGAGCTTCGCCAGAGGGGGCATCCACCACGGAGGGCTTCTACATCATCACCATAGCCCCTCCGATGAAGTGTGAGTAGTTTACTTCAGACCTTCAGGTCCATAGCTAGTAGCTAGATGGCTTCTTCTCTCTTTTTTGATCTCAATACAATGTTCTCCCCTCTCGTGGAGATCTATTCGATGTAATCTTCTTTTTGCGGTGTGTTTGTTGAGACTGATGAATTGTAGGTTTATGATCAAGATTATCTATGAACAATATTTGAATCTTCTCTGAATTCTTTTATGCATGATTGGTTATCTTTGCAAGTTTCTTCGAATTATCCGTTTGGTTTGGCCAACTAGATTGGTAGTTCTTGCAATGGGAGAAGTGCTTAGCTTTGGGTTCAATCTTGCGTTGTCCTTTCCCAGTGACAGAAGGGGCAGCAAGGCACGTATTGTATTGTTGCCATCGAGGATAACAAGATGGGGTTTTTATCATATTGCATGAATTTATCCCTCTACATCATGTCATCTTTCTTAAGGCGTTACTGCTTTTTTTAACTTAATACTCTAGATGCATGCCGGATAGCGGTCGATGAGTGGAGTAATAGTAGTAGATGCAGCAGAGTCGGTCTACTTGTCTCGGGACGTGATGCCTATATACATGATCATACCTAGATATTCTCATAACTATGCTCAATTCTGTCAATTGCTCAACAGTAGTTTGTTCACCCACCGTAGAATACTTATGCTCTTGAGAGAAGCCACTAGTGAAACCTATGGCCCTCGGGTCTATTCTCATCATATTAATCTTCCTACGCTTTATTATTGCTTTACTTTTTTACTTTGCCTTTTATTTTACTTTGCATCTTTATACCAAAAATACAAAAAATATTATTTATCATCTCTATCAGAACTCACTCTCGTAAGTGACCGTGAAGGGATTGACAACCCCTAATCGCGTTGGTTGCGAGGAGCTATTGTTTTGTGCAGGTACGAGGGACTTGTGTGTAGTCTCCTACTGGATTGATACCTTGGTTCTCAAAAACTGAGGGAAATACTTACGCTACTCTGCTGCATCATCCTCTCCTCTTCGGGGAAAACCAACACAAGATGAAGACGTAGAAAGAAGGATTTCTGGCGCCGTTGCCGGGGAGGCTTACGCAAGAGCAAGTCAAGACTTGGACTCCTAACAACAAGCCACTTCTGGCACCGTTAGTCTACATACCAAGTACCCATCACAATCCCTATCTCCCGCATTACATTATTTTCCATTTGCCTCTCGTTTTCCTCTCACCCACTTCACCCTTGCCGTTTTATTCGCCCTCTCTTTCCCAATCTCCTCCTCTTTTTCCAGTTTGCCTTTTTCTCGCTTGCCTTTTGTTTGCTCGTGTGTTGGATTGCTTGTTTGTCGCGATGGCTCTACCTAGATTTGGTGATCTTCACCTTAAAAGGTTAGAGGAGATCTGAACCAATGTCAGGAAGTTTATGGTTCTGCTATTTGAGCATAATAATTTCTTTAGAAACGAGCTTAAGGAACAAAAAGGTTTTATGAGTTATATGAATAAAGAGCTCGATGATATGTCTAAAGAATTTTATGGTATAAGATCCCAAATTGCTCGTCTTGAAAAGTTGACCGCTGAAATTTCGGATATGCAAGCTACCTTAGTCAATAAGATGGCCGCTAAACCGAATTCCTATGAAAATCAAGATGAAGATCTAAAAGTTATTGATGTCATTAAATCTTTGTTTTGCAATATGAATCTTGATGAAACTGAATATGATCTTCCTTTACCTAGAAGGCGTTCTAAGAATTCAGAGTTTTTAGATCTTGATGATGAAATTGATAAATATGGGATTGAAAGAAATAAAAACTTAGATGTTGCTAAACCCACTATATTGTGTCGGTGTACTAGAGTAGGGGTACCCTAGTATCCCGAACTCGTGCACGGGCAGTTGTAGCACCCCGCGGCAAGGCTTGCCAGGTGATCGTCAAGATCCTCCGTGGCTCCTTTGGAGCCATTCAAGAGCAAAGTATTCAAGCCCCCGGCAAGAGGAGCTTGCCGAGAAGGCAGATCAAGGCCCCGGCAAGAGGAGCTTGCCGGAAGGCCAACCAAGGCACTTAGGAGACAAGGCCCGGCAAGAGGAGCTTGCCGGGAAGGCCCGATGAGCGACAAGCTTCAGCGCCGACAAGACAACCATCATGCAAGGCGCTTGTCATGGCAGGCATCCACCTCGCTTCCTCCGCTTCCACTCATCCAACAACGTGTCGCTACAGGACCCTTCCAAAGACGTGGCGAGAGGTCAGTGCAGCCGGGGTGCGGTGGTAAGCGGTCTTGACAAGATAGCCATCGTGGCGGCGGTGGCGCCCGTGATGGCCACTTTATGCACTGTTTGGGTGACTTAGACGGGCATTTATTGCCTTTGTCCCCTGCCGCCGTGGTTAGGTATGATACAATCGCATGGTAGCTGTACCAACCACAAGTTCTTTTACACTTTTACCCTTGCCTATGTTGACACCTGTCGGTGACCCCTTGAGCATATAAAAGGAGGCCCATGTGCAACATAGAGAGGGGTTCGAGTGGTTCGAGGTTCAGTTCATTCGAAACCAGAGAACACTCAGGCTAGGTTTGGTAGCTCTCAACGCTACCTAGCAAAAACACAATACAATCAGACAAGCAGCAGTAGGAGTATTATCTCTTGGAGAGCTCCGGCTGGGTAAACTGCTCAGGTGCTTCGCCTCGATCCGCTTCTTCGTGCGATCTCCGCCCCCACCGAATCGAAAGGGACTCGGCCCGCCGTCCCATAGGTGTTCGTGGGTACGATCAGCCTCCCGACATCTTTGGCGCGCTGTAGGGGCGTCGAGGCTGTGTGAACCTGATCCGGCGTTCACACGAGCTGCATCTTCATCATCTTCATCAACATGCCACCGAAGAAGAAGGCTTCGGCGGCAACGGATCCGTCCGCGTTGAACCCACCACCACCGGAGCAAACGGGTGGTGGGGTAGACACTGGCGGAAGAACGGACGTGGACGAGGGAGTCCACGACGCTGCCAAGTCTAAGGACAAGGCTGCGCAGACCTCGGCGTCCAGACATTCACCGCGCCCATCTCAGGAGGCGCGGGACCGACAGCGTCATGGTATTCACAATACCATACGCTCGTTGGACCAAGGTCGAGCTGGTGGATCTCGCGATGCTCAAGGCCAGCATGCACGCCAACATCTTTGGCGTGAGCGAGGCACGGTCGCCGGACGGGGACTGCTCCTTCTAACATAGATAGAAGTCCGAGCATATCCCGCTCCTCGCACCGTTCGCCACTGCCGCCCACCACTCGAGCGGAAGCATTAGCGCGAGCTCAGCTGCTCCTGGATTACCCTCCAACGTCAGACAAGGTCGACGAAGGGAGGGCCACCATTCAGAGTCTCATCAGCTTTGCCAACGGCGATAACCCACAGCAGCCGAGCACATCGCTGCCGCGGCAAGGCTGCCAGGCACGAGCTGGTGGCGACGAAACACGTGGAGGCGCAACCACCATGCACTCTCCACCCAGAATGCCAAGTTCGCCGACTCGCCGGATCCACCTCGACAGCGACTCCACCGCATCGTCGGATCCACGAGCTCGCCGCGATCAGCGCCAAGTTCCTCATGAGCGACAACAAGAAGACGCTCGAACTCGCATCGAAGCGCCGAAGAGAAGCGCGCCGTCAATCAGACCAGCGCCGGGCCCTCTGTCGACATGCATGCGCCGTGGGAACCACACGAGTTGTCAGACGCGGTAGGTTGCCCTGCGTTCACCCGTGAGCTGCGGCAAGTCCAGTGGCCCGACAAGAAAAATTTCAAGCCCGATGTGCCAGAGAAGTACGACGGCAAGACGCATCCGTCAGAGTTCCTCAGCATCTACACCATTGCGGTGCAGGCTGCCGGGGGACGCGACGACAAGATCCTCGCCAACTACTTCCCGGCGGGTACTCAAGCCCAATGTCGATCCTGGCTCATGCACTTGCCGGACAACTCCATATCTTCTTGGGCAGATCTGCCATCAGTTTGTCGGCGCCTTCACAGGCGGCCACAAACCCCATGGCCAAGAGAGCGACCTTCATCTGCTTGCCCAGAAGGAAGGAGAGCCCCTGCGCAAGTACATTCAGAGATTCAGCCATGTACACTACAACATCCCAGATGTCCACCCTGCCGCGGTAATAAGCGCGTTCCATCAGAACATGCGGAACCGCAGGATGAGGGAGGAAATGGCGATGTGCAAGATCAAGGACGTCAGTGAGCTATATGCCCTGGCCGACAAGTGTGCACGTGCTGAGGAGGGGAGGAGACTCCCCGGGGAGAATGTAGGAGCAGGAGAGTCTGATAGTGAGGAAGCTGCCCCGGCAAAGAAAAGCCGGCGGCGAAACAATAGAAAGAAGAAAGGCAAAGATGTGCTAGTTGTCGAGCAGTCCGGCAATGGAGGTACCGCCAATAAAGCCAAAGTTGGTAGCTCCGGCAAGGAGGTTGCATGGTACCAACGACCAGGTTGTGGCGGTCGCCGACAAGGTGACAACTCCAACAAAGCGATCGCAAGATCCACCGCACCAAGGGCCATGACCTCCAGAGCTGCAAGAAGGTCGAGCAGCTTGTTGAGCAGCAGAAGGCTGAGTACGAGCGGCGCGACAAGGAGAAGGCCCAGGAAGGTGCTGGAGGAGCTGGCAAGAAGCGCCCCGGCCGGGGAGGACGCCGCGGCAAGGCCAAGCAGCGGCAAGGAGACAGACCTCCCCGCGGCCGCGACAAGGACGAAGACAACGACAGCGACGAAGACATGGATGATGACGAAGCCGATGAGCAGGAGTTCCAGAAAGCCTTAGAGGTCTTGTGCGTTGACGGCGGTGCCTCTCTGCATACTTCCCATCGCCAGCTCAAGCAGTGGATGCGGGAAGTCAATGCAGCAGAACCATCCATCGAGTCACGCAAACCTCTGAAATGGTCCAGCACGCCTATCATCTTTGACATTGAGGACCACCCTGATAGCATACCTGCGATCGGGTGCTTGCCGATGTTGGTTTCACCAACTATCCGCAACCTCAAAGTCACTAAGATGCTGGTTGACGGCGGGGCCGGCTTAAATCTGATCTCCTCCGCGGTACTCCAGAAACTCCAGATCCCTGACAGCGAGCTCGAAGAGACCGGCACATTCCAAGGAATCAATCCGGGAAGGAGCAAGCCGAAGGGGAAGATCACGCTGCCGGTCACATTTGGCAGCGAGCTGAACTTCAGGACTGAGAGGGTCACCTTTGACGTTGCCGATTTTCCATTGCCTTACAATGGAATACTCGGCCGTCCAGCACTCGCCAAATTCATGGCAGCCTCTCACTACGCATACAACTTGCTCAAGATGCCAGGCCCGATAAGCGTCATCTCTGTCCCTGGCGACAAGAAGGATGCTCTTATCTGCGCCGACAAGATCTACCGGGAAGCAATAGCCGAAGCAGATCGCAAGACACTTGCCGCTGAAGCTCCCGGGGGGAAGAAGAAGTCCAAGTCCGGCAAGAGTTCTGATGCCCACTCCGGCAAGCGCACCTCTTCGGAGTGCTGCGCTACCGTCGAGGACGCACCATCGAGCTCCACCGGCAAGTGCAAGAAGAAGACGATGGCAGCTCCACCAGAGACCAAGAAGGTGTCCGCCAAGGAGGACGGCACTGGTGGTACCTTCACCATCAGTGCCACGCTTGACCCTAAATAGGAAAGCGCGCTCGTTGCTTTCCTGCGGGCGAATGTCGACGTGTTTGCATGGCAACCGTCTGACATCCCCGTGTTCCTGTGAGTAATTGAGCACCACCTAGCTGTCTGTCCTCATGCGTGACCCGTCAAGCAGAAAGTCAGAAAGCAAGTAGTGGAGCGCCAAGAATTCATCGCAGAAGAAATCAAGAAGTTGGAAGCAGCAGGCCTTGTCAGAGGAGTGCTCCATCCTACGTGGTTGGCCAATCCTGTAGTCATGCGTAAAGCAAATGGGAAATGAAGGCTTTGTATCGACTTTACCGATGTTAATAAAGCTTGTCCCAAAGACCCATTTCCCTTGCCGCGCATTGACCAGATTGTTGACTCCACAGCCGGATGTGATTTGCTTTCATTTCTTGATGCATACTCAGGATACCATCAAATCTTCATGGCAGAAGAGGATGAGGAGAAAACCGCATTCATCACTCCATGTGGCACATACTATTTTATACGGATGCCTTTCGGGTTAAAGAATGCTGGTTCAACATTTGCAAGAGTAGTCCATGAAGCTTTTGATCCACAAATGCACAGAAATGTAGAAGCTTACATGGATGACATAGTGGTCAAGAGCAAGGACAAAACTACTACGATTCAAGATTTAGATGAAACTTTTGCAAATCTGCGCAAGATCAACCTCAAGCTCAACCCCGAGAAGTGCGTGTTTGGAGTCCCTCCGGCAAGCTTCTCGGTTCTTCGTGTCTCTGGGAATTGAAGCCAATCCCGACAAGATCAAGGCCATTGAGCAGATTGAAGCCCCAAAGCACGTCAAGGATGTACGAAGACTTGCCGGTTATGTAGCTGCTCTCAAAGAAGTTTATCTCTAGGTCGGCTGAGCGCATACTCGCCATTTTTCAGAATTTTGAAAAAGGCAGGTCCAATGAAATGGACTCCGAAGCGGAGGCTGCGCCGCAAGACTTAAAGAGATACTGTCCTCCACTCCAACACTTGTCGCACCTAAGCCACAAGAGAAGTTGCTGCTATATATAGCGGCAACCAATCAAGTGGTTAGTGCTGCGTTAGTGGCGGAGAGGGAGGCGGAAGATGAGCCGGCAACCAAGGCAGATGCATCCAGCGACAAGCAAGGCACTTCACCGACAAGCTCTGGTCCCGACAAAGATGGATCTGCGCAGGAGTGTGAAAAGGTGCAGAAGAGAATGGTGCAATACCAGCTTTATTTTGTTAGTTCCCTCTTGCGGGGGCTAGGTCAAGGTACTACGGTGTGCAGAAATTGCTTTTCGGTCTTCTCATGGCCTCGAGAAAGCTGCGCCATTACTTCCAAGCACACGAGATCACGATCGTCACTCGCTTTCGGCAAGAGGATCTTGCAAAATCCAGGAGGCAACAGGTAGGATTGTCGAGTGGGCACTGAACTGCCATCAAGCTTTGGCCTCAAGTTTGAAAGCACTTCAACTATCCAAAAGCGAGCATTGGCGGAGTTCATATCAGAATGTACGCCGACGCAAGATGAAGAGATCCCAGAGACGAGCATCCACATCAAGGAAGCAAGCAGAGAGTGGATAAAGTACTTTGATGGTGCCTTCTCGCTGCAAGGCGCCGGTCTTGAGCGTGCTGCTTGTCGCACCACAAGAGCACCTCAAGTACGTAGTCGGATGCACTTTCCCAAGGAGCAAGCAACAAACAATACTGCAGTATGAGGGTTTGCTTGCCGGTCTCGAGATCATGATAGACCTTGGGATTAAGAAGCTCATTGTCAGGGGTGACTCACAGCTTGTCATCCGTCAAGTAAACAAGAGTTATCAGAGCCCGTTGATGGAAGCTTATGTTGATGAAGTGAGAAAGCTAGAAGAACACTTTGACGGCCTACAAATGGAACATGTTCCAAGAGCTCAAAATGATATTGCTGATGGTTCGTCAAGTGCGCTGCACTTAAGTTACCTGGAACCAGGAACCTTTGTGCTCAAGCTGACTCAACCAATCGTGGCACCATCAACTGGATAAGCAAGAAGAGGAAGTTGATCTCTGGCGACTATTTTCTGGCCGAGCTCCCCGAAGCCGCCGCCAAGAAGGTCCCCAAGATCAACACCAAGAGTGCTGAGGACCAGTCTGCTCCGACAAACCCTAGGGATTGTTTCGTTGAAGCAAACGCTCCCGACATGTTTTGCTCCAGCAAGCTTGCCGGGGAATATCAAGCTCCGGCAGAACCCCTGGTTCTCGCCGTAGAAGCGGATGTTCCCGTAGCAGCAGATGTGCCTTTAGTCCTTGTTGTCGAGCCGCAAGCTCCAGCATGGGCGCAGCAGATTGTTCATTTCCTTCAGACAGGAGAACTTCCCGAAGAGCAAGAAGAAGAGGAAAGAGTAGCCCGCCAGTCAAGTATGTACCAGTTTGTCGATAGCACTCTGTACAGAAGAAGACTCAACGGTGTGAAATTGAAGTGTATTCACCGAAGGCAGATGAAGCTGTTGGCGAGAGATACGGAGGCATATGTGGTCACCACATTGGCAAGAAGAGCACTTAAAGCAAAGCGTTCCGGCAAGGTTTCTTTTGGCCGACAACCCTCCGTGATGCAACCGCACAAGTAACCAAGTGTGAAGCATGCGGTTCCATTCCAAGCAGATACACCACCAGCTCAAGCTCTCCGGACAATCCCTTTATCCTCGCCATTTTCGATGCAGGGGCTCGACATCCTCGGCCCCTTTCCCCGAAGTTGTCGGGGCTTTGAGTACTTATGCGTTGCAATCGACAAGTTCACAAAGTGGCCGGAAGTGGAAGCGATGAGGAAGGTGACAAAGACAACAAGCGATCAAGTTCTTGGTCGATTGTTTGCCGCCGGATCCCTAACAGGATCATCACCGACAATGACACCCAATTTACGAGCCGCACCTTCATGCAAGACGTCCAAGATCTTGGCGCCAAAGGTCTGCTTCGGTTGCTCATCCGAGAAGCAACGGTCAAGCGGAGAGGGCGAATGTTGAAGTGTTGCGCGGACTCAAGACCAGGACTTTCGACAGGTTGCACAAATGCGGAGGAAACTGGATTGAGGAGCTGCCGGTGGTTCTTTGGTCGATCAGGACGACGCCAAATCGAGCCACTGGTCAGACACCTTTCGCTCTAGTCTATGGAGCGGAAGCAGTTCTCCCCACGGAACTCGTATACGGGTCGCCTCGAGTGCTCGCTTATGATGAGCTCGAGCAAGAGCAGTTGCGACAAGATGACGCGCTGCTCCTTGAGGAAGACCGTCTTCAGTCTTCAGACGAGCTGCTCGATACCAGCAAGCTTTGCGCCGCTACCATAGCCGCAGTTAATGCCGAAGTCTCGAGGAAGGCGACCTTTGTTCTTTGGCGCGTTCAGTCCGCCAAGAATTCCAACAAGTTGACGCCGAAGTGGGAAGGTCCTTACCGGGTGAAACGAGTCACTAGGCCTGGCGCTGTCCGCCTTGAGACCGAAGATGGCGTTCCGGTGAGCAACTCCTAGAACATTGAACATCTTCGTAAGTTTTACCCGTAGGGCGCGGTTGCCGGAACCTGTTCTGGCAACCACCTTTTTTACAAGTCTTGCCGATGTTGCATGTAATCCTTTGTACAAAGCCGGGCGCAGACCCCGTGCATAAGTAAAGCTCATGTGTTCCGCACATCTTGTCAGTTTCATGCTTTCTACTCATTATATTGCATGTGTTATCTGACACTTTGTGCAGCACCTATCCCGGTAAGCAATAACGAGCCATTAGGCTTCATATCTTTATTTTCTCTTCTTTCTCTTTCTCGAAGAAAGGAAGGATCCCTCGCACACATGTTTGCCGGGGGGGAAGGAGAAGATAACGGTGTGGACCAAGCGTCGCTCGAGGAGGTCAAGCCTTACCGGGAAGGAAGAGACAGAAAAGCTAAGTCGCCAAAGTTTGAGCAATCAGTTTTAAAAATTTTAAGTTATTCTCCTCGAACGACCACACTTTGTATGGAAAACCTATGCGCAGAGGAACCAACTCGTAGCTAGTTGCGCCCTTACTTTGTTTCGAGTCCGCTCAACAATTTAAGTGAGCTGCGATTAGTTGCGACAAGGTTGCTTGCTGGATGCGGTACCGCCAAAGAGCAGGCGGACGTCTCAAGACTCAGCGCTTCATGGCTAAGGTGCCTGCGCGGCAAGTTCCCTAAAAAGCGTAGGGCAAAAACATACAAAGGAAGGAATCAAGTAAAGGAAATAACATAGCAACTATTACCCGAGATAGAGTTATATTACAAAATAACTTGTCGCAGCTCTAATAGATTGTTCTCCTAACATGACTAGCAGCGACAAGGAAAAGATAAAATGGGCGGCCTAATCTACACGGTCGCCTTCAACCCTCTTGATCCCGCTCACCCTGTCCACGATGGGAGCGACAAGGGTCTTGAGCGCCTCTACATCAGCATCCGGCGGCAAGGACTTGAGGACGTTGGTGAGGTTGAGGCCTGGATTGCGGAAGGCCACCTTCATCAGCACCTTTTGGAGAGCTCCCGCGCAGATCTGGCGCGACTCCTCGGCCAGCCGCTTTGGGATCGCTACCCGGAGTCGCCGGAGAGCCGTCACCACGCCCTTGAAGAATAAGCTGAGCTTGGCGCTGGGCTGGAGATGCTCGTCGGAGGAGTATCCAAGATCCTCCATCCCCAGCTCCGTCAGCTCCCTATCAATGGCGGCGGCAGTATCCACGAGACCCTCGGTCCAGTGCTCCACGTTATCCCTGAAGGTATTAGGTAACGGCAGACTCGCTATCGGCGCCTCGTCGGCCTTGATCTCCTCCCCGGCCTCGTCCGGCGTCTTGGTCAGGTGGTCAGCTTCACTCGAGATCCGCGTTGGAGTCCTTGAGCGGCTGAGTTCCTTGCTCCTCTCGGCGAGACGGCCTGCAGCTTCGCCAAGAGTGTAGGCATCCTTCTCGCTCATGCTTAAGTGCAGCAAGCTCCTTGCCGCTCTTCATCGATTGGCCTCCGGCTGCGTCACTCGCCGCTAACTCCTTCTTGGCGGCCTCGGCAACTGCGGCAACATCCTTTGCTTCCTTGAGGGAATCGCCAAATGATTGCTTTCGCTGCAAGCTCCTCCTCGTGGCTGTCGAGATTGACCTTCCGCTGCACCAGCTCGCCTTCTTGCGCGGACAGCTTCTCGCCGGCAAGCCTTTGTTGCTCTTCAGCTTCAGCCTTCTCGAGGATGAAAGCTTTACACTCCTCGGCGAATCGCTCCCGCTCCTCTGCCAAGGCCCGGAGAGCCTCCTGATTTATGCTCCGGAGCTCCTCCGCGCGCTTCTCTATGTCCACGCCCGCCTGCGCGACAAGCGCTTCTCGGGAGGCCAGCTTGGCTTGCCGGGCGCGGTAAAGTGACAGCAGCTTCTGCAGTAGCTGCTCCTCCTCAGGCTCACCATCGCCGCTGTTGCTCGGCGCGTCAGCGTCGGCCACCAATGGAGGCGAAGCAGCTCCTCGTCAAGGTTTCCCCTTCAACCGGCGCCTGAGCTCAAGCCTGTGGAAGTTTGATGAAGACGCCTTCGCCGGCCTTCAGATAGGCGCCGGGCTGGGGCTCTTCGGAGCCCGACGCTGTGGTAGCGGCGGAGGGATCGGTTGTCGGTGTAGCGCCTGTCGCTCCTACGGCCCCAGGGCCGTCAGTGCGATCGCCAGACCCCTCGCCAGCTCCCGCGGCAGCAGACTCGGTGGCCTCTCCGCCTGCAGATTCATCAACGCCGGCTCCTTCTCCGGCGACCTCGGTCTCCATCGGCTCCACCGCAGATGGACCTAAAGACCGGAAAAGGAAGAAAAGTCAAGCAAGCATTCAAAAAGAAGATCAGAAGAAGCCAAGGGAAATTTTCAGACAAGAAGAGTACCTGTGATGGGATCGACAGTCACCCTTGTCGGGGAGCGGTCCCTTGCCGGAGATGTCTCCCTTGTCGGGGAATCCACCCTTGGCGAAGTAGTTGAAGCAGAAGGCTTG
The DNA here is from genome assembly GCA_021605145.1 of Aegilops bicornis. Classification (NCBI taxonomy): domain Eukaryota; kingdom Viridiplantae; phylum Streptophyta; class Magnoliopsida; order Poales; family Poaceae; genus Aegilops; species Aegilops bicornis. The sequence continues at coordinate 142,662,296 of CM038669.1, forward strand.
TCGGGAGCGGCTTCCGGGCTCTCTTGGTGAGGCTGCTCTGCTCCTACACAAGTCAACAGACAGATATCAGCAAAGAAGAAACACCCAAGCACGCTTAACAACAGAAAGTAAACCCAACACTTACGCTGGGGGCTATGCTGGGAGCTGCTCCGAGGAAAGGTTGCCGGGTCCGGCAAGGTGGTCTCGGGCGCATCTTCTGCAGTCACGACGGGATCGTCCTCGATGACAACCACCGGAGTCTTGGCCCTTTTCAAAGCTCTCTGGGCCAGCGTCACGAAAGGAAAGGGTTCAGAATGAAGCAAGTCAGATACAAGACACAGCAACAAGAATTGAAGGAATTTAAACTTAGCCAAGATTCTTACTCCTCTTCCTCCTCGTCGGAGCTGAGCACGGAGAAGTCGAAGTCTGGCCCGCCCCCGGCGCGACGGGGCGGAGGAGTAGGATCCCTCGGACGCTTGGCGGGGGCAGAAGCGGTGGTCCGGGAGGGCCCCGCTCCGGTTGCTGCAGCAGCGTGAGGTGCTCCCCCGGCAACCGTGCTTGCCGCGGTGGAGCTCGTCGCGCGGCGCGGCGGCTGCTGCCTCGTCTGCCGCTCCGCTGCGTCCTCGGCCCTGCGGAGACGTCTTCTTGGCGGAGCTGGAGGCTCCGCTTGCGACGAACTGCCGGAAGGTGCGAGAGTGGAGGGGTCGGTCCTCGCCGTTTCGCCCGCGCCCTCGGCGGGCTCGTTCAGCTCGACTTGAAGATCGGCATGCTCTTCCTCACCGGCAGGCTCTTCCTTGTCGCCAAACTCTCCACGCTCGGCAAGGCTTGCCGCCTCTGCTGCCTCCGCCTCCTCCTCGGTGAACCCGAATTCACCAGCGGCAGCAGCTGCTGCCGCCTCTTCCAACCTGGTGGCGTCGTTTCATCTCGTCGTCAGTGGTGTCGCGGGTGAGCCTCTTCTGCTCGTCGGCGCGGATCGGCACTTCTTCCAAGCTGTCGAAGAACTCCCGCACGACGACATCTGCAGGCTCTTGGCAGGTGGGCACAATCCCATGCGAGTCGCAATGGTATCATCATTGCGCGGATGCAGTCAAGCGAAGAGTTGTTGCACAAAGGAACAACTCCCCTCGGCAGCTAGAACACTTCCGGATGCTGAGGATCCGACTTGAACAGCTCCTGAAGCATCGCCGTCAACTCCAGGACGGTGAAATTCCAGTTGAGGCCTGGGCGCAGCCTCATGATGTCCGGCCGCTCGGAACTCCCAGGCAGGTCGCCTCCTCTCCTGCAAGGGGGCGATGCGGCGACGAAGAAAATCTGCTCCGACAGCCCCCACGGTGAGTCCGGAAAGTCCGAGGCGCAGGATCTCGGTGGTGGTGATCTTTAGCTTTGTCATCCTCCGGGCCACGCTGCTCCAATCATTGCCGCGACCATCGGGCTTGGCGCAGGCGGTGAACGGCTGCGGCTCCTCCTCGACGATCCAACACCAATCGGCTCTCCACTCGTCCCATTTGCGGAGCTCTCCTTCCAGATACGCCTCCTTCTTGCGGTCCTCGAGATCCAGGCGATCCCGCCGGATAAGGGCTCTCCTCTCGACTCGGGGCATGAAGAAGTGGCGGAAGAGGGCATCGTTGGGATGGACTCCGACAAAGTTTTCGCAGAGGTGTGCGAAAACTGCCATGGTGAGAACGGCGCTTGGGGTGAAGTCAAGGAGGCGGAGGCCGTACGTGTTCATAATATCACAGAAGAACTCGGAGAAGGGCGGGCAGAGCCCGCAAAAATAGAAGAACAGAGCAAAGAAAGGATACCCACTTGGGGCCAATTCAGCGGCGGCGGCGGGGAGTACCTTGGTGCGCGGATGCGCCCGTGTCTCCGTCGACCAGAAAAGATAGTAGTTTTCCCTCAGCTCCTTCGCGGCGAGCTGAGGGGGAAAAGTGGCCTGCTCCTTGCGCAGCGCCGCAAGGCTGCGCCTCGGCCGACTTGACGACCTTCGGGCTTTGAGCCATGGCGGAGGCGGTGAGGGAGGTCGGCGGCGTTGGTGACGGTGGCGGCGAGGCGGAGCGCTGCTCTCTTCCGGCTTGGGAAGCGAGGGAGCAACGGTGGTTTCGAGATCGAACAGCAAATGGCGAGGTGAGCGGAATGCCCCTGTTTCCTCTGCTTATAAAGAGGGAGGGGGCGGACGTTTCGCCCTTCCGGATAAAGAAATTCCCCCATGATCTCGCCCACGATCTCTCCCACGACGCCGCGATCGACGCGTGCCGTTCGTGGAGGACGTGGTGGGTCCGGGGTGAGTTATGGCGTAATCCAGGCCGCGTGTGCCCGTGCCCTGTTTTGGGCCTGGCCCAACAGCGCTCGGCACCGTGTGTGGCCCAGGCCCGGGGGCTCCTGTCGGTGTACTAGAGTAGGGGTACCCTAGTATCCCGAACTTCTGCACGGGCAGTTGCAGCCCTCCGCGGCAAGGCTTACCGGGTGACCGTCAAGATCCTCCGTGGCTCCTTTGGAGCCATTCAAGAGCAAAGTATTCAAGCCCCCGGCAAGAGGAGCTTGCCGGGAAGGCAGATCAAGGCCCCGGCAAGAGGAGCTTGCCGGGAAGGCCAACCAAGGCACTTAGGAGACAAGGCCCCGGCAAGAGGAGCTTGCCGGGAAGGCCCGATGAGCGACAAGCTTCCGGGCGCGACAAGACAACGATCATGCGGCAAAGGCGCTTGCCGCAGGCATCCACCTCGTTTCCTCCGCTCGGCTCATCCAACAACGTGTCGCCACAGGACCCTTCCAAAGACGTGGCAGAGGGTCGCAGCCTGTGGGTGCTGTGGTAAGCGGTGCTGACAAGATAGCCATCGTGGCAGGCGGTGGCGCCCGTGACGGCCACTTTATGCACTGTTTGGGTGACTTAGACGGGCATTTATTGCCTTTGTCCCCTGCCGTCAGGGTTAGGTATGATACACTGTACAGGTAGCTGTACCAACCACAAGTTCTTTTACACTTTTACCCTTGCCTATGTTGACACCTGTCGGTGACCCCTTGAGCATATAAAAGGAGGCCCATGTGCAACGTAGAGAGGGGTTCGAGGGGTTCGAGGTTCAGTTCATTCAAAACCAGAGAACACTCAGGCTAGGTTTGGTAGCTCTCAACGCTACCTAGCAAAAACACAATACAATCAGACAAGCAGCAGTAGGAGTATTATCTCTCCGGAGAGCTCCGAAGCTGGGTAAACTGCTCGTGTGCTTCGCCTCGATCTGCTCTTCGTGCGATCTCCGCCCCCCACCGAACCGAAAGGGACTCGGCCCACCGGTCCCATAGGTGTTCGTGGGTACGATCAGCCTCCCCGACATATTGGATCTCAAGGAATTTAATTATGAAAATTGTTCTTCAATTTATTGTATTTCCTTGTTGCAATCCGTGCTAAATTCTCCTCATGCTTATAGTCAGAATAAGGCCTTTACCGAACACATTGTTGATGCCTTGATGCAATCTTATGAATAAAAACTTGAGTTGAAGGTCTCTATCCCTAGAAAGCTCTATGATGAGTGGAAACCTACTATTAAAATTAAAAATAAAAATTATGAGTTTCATGCCTTGTGTGATTTGGGTGCTAGTGTCCCTACTATCCCCAAAACCTTGTGTGATTTGCTCGATTTCCATGACTTTGATGATTGCTCTCTAAACTTGCATCTTGCGGATTCCACTATTAAAAAGCCTATGGGAAGAATTAATGATGTTCTTATTGTTGCAAATAGGAATTATGAGCCCGTAGATTTTATCGTTCTTGATATAGATTGCAATCCTTCTTGCCCTATTATTCTTGGTAGACCTTTCCTTAGAACGATTGGTGCAATTAGTGATATGAAGGAAGGGAATATTAGACTCCAATTTCCCTTAAAGAAGGGCATTGAACACCTTACTAGAAATAAAATAAAATTACCATATGAATCTATCATGAGAGCCACCTATGGATTGCCTACCAAAGACGGCAATACTTAAATCTATCCTTCCTTTTATGCCTAGCTAGGGGCGTTAAACGATAGCGCTTGTTGGGAGGCAACCCAATTTTATTTTTAGTTTTTTTTGCTTTTTATTCGGTTTAGGAATAAATAATCCCTCTAGCCTCTGTTTAGATGTGGTTTTATGTTTTAATTAGTGTTTGTGCCAAGTTAGACCTATAGGATCTTCTTGGATGATAGTTATTTGATCTTGCTGTAATTTCCAGAATCTTTATGTTCACGAAAACAATTGTTAAAAATTACCAGAACGTGATAAAATACTGATTCCAATTGCTTCTGATCATTAAACAAATTTTCTAGGTCTTCCTATGTTGGTAGAATTTTTGGAGATCCAGAAGTTGGCGTTAGTTACAGATTACTACAGACTGTTCTGTTTTTGACAGATTCTGTTTATCGTGTGTTGTGTGCTTATTTTGATGAATCTATGGCTAGTACAATAGTTTATAATCCATATAGAAGTTGGAATACAGTAGGTTTAACACCAATATAAATAAAGAATGAGTTCATTATAGTACCTTAAAGTAGTCTTTTGTTTTCTTTCTCTAACGGAGCTCACGAGATTTCTATTGAGTTTTGTGTTGTGAAGTTTTCAAGTTTTGGGTAAATTCTTTTGATGGATTATGGAACAAGGAGTGGCAAGAGCCTAAGCTTGGGGATGCCCATGGCACCCCAAGATAATCCAAGGACACCAAAAATACAAAGCTTGGGGATGCCCGGAAGGCATCCCTCTTTAAATCTACTTCCATCGGTAATTTACTTGGAGCTATATTTTTATTCACCACATGATATGTGTTTTGCTTGGAGCGTCTTGTATTATTTTACGTCTTTGCTTGTTAGTTTACCACAATCATCCTTGCTGTACACACCTTTTGAGAGAGCCATACATAAATTGGAATTTAATAGAATATTCTATGTGCTTCACTTATATCTTTTGATCTTGATAGTTTTGCTCATAGTGCTTCACTTATATCTTTTGAGCGTGATAATTTTTGCTCTACTGCTTCACTTAGATCTTTTAGAGCACGGTGGTGGATTTGTTTTAAAGAAACTATTGATCTCTCATGCCTCACTTAGATTATTTTGAGAGTCGTTAATAGCATGGTAATTTGCTTAATATTAATATACTTGGTATTCAAGATATGTGAAACTTTCTTTTGAGTGCATTGAATACTAAGAAAAGTTTGATGCTTGATAATTGTTTTGAGATATGAAGATGGTGATATTAGAGTCATGCTAGTTGAGTAGTTGTGAATTTAAATAATACTTGTACTGAAGTTTGTGATTCCCGTAGCATGCACGTATGGTGAACCGTTATGTGATGAACTCGGAGCATGATTTATTTATTGATTGTCTTCCTTATGAGTGGCGGTCGGGGAATGAGCGATGGTATTTTCCTACCAATCTATCCCCCTAGGAGCATGCGCGTAATACTTTGCTTTGATAACTTCTAGATTTTTGCAATAAGTATATGAGTTCTTTATGACTAATGTTGAGTCCATGGATTATACGCACTTTTTCCCATCCTTCCAACATTGCTAGCCTCTCTAATACCGTGCACTTTTCGCCGGTATCATACACCCACCATATACCTTCATCAAAACATTCACCATACCTACCTATCATGGCATTTCCATAGCCATTCCGAGATATATTGCCATGCAACTTTCCACCGTTCCGTTTATTATGACACGCTCCATCATTGTCATATCGCTAGCATGATCATGTAGTTGACATCGTATTTGTGGCAAAGACACCGTTCATAATTCTTTCATACATGTCACTCTTGTTTCATTGCATATCCCGGTACATCACGGAGGCATTCATATAGAGTCATACTTTGTTCTAAGAATCGAGTTGTAATTGTTGAGTTGTAAGAAAAATAAAAGTGTGATGATCATCATTCTTTAGAGCATTGTCCCAAGTGAGGAAAGGATGATGGAGACCAAGATTCCCCCACAAGTCGGGATGAGACTCCGGACGAAAAAAAAAGAGAAAAAAAGAGAAGAGGACATAAAAAAGAGAAAAGGCCCAAATAAAAAAATGAGAGAAAAACAGAGACGGGACAATGCTACTATCTTTTTACCACACTTGTGCTTCAAAGTAGCACCAAGATCTTCATGATAGAGAGTCTCTCATTTTGTCACTTTCATATACTAGTGGGAATTTTTCATTATAGAACTTGGCTTGTATATTCCAATGATGGGCTTCCTCAAATGCCCTAGGTCTTCGTGAGCAAGCGAGTTGGATGCACACCCACTTAGTTTCTTTTGTTGAGCTTTCATATACTTATAGCTCTAGTGCATCCGTTGCATGGCAATCCCTACTCACTCACATTGATATCTATTGATGGGCATCTCCATAGCCCGTTGATACGCCTAGTTGATGTGAGACTATCTTCTCCCTTTTTATCTTCTCCACAACCACCATTCTATTCCACATATAGTGCTATATCCATGGCTCACGCTCATGTATTGCGTGAAGATTGAAAAAGTTTTGAAAATGTTAAAGTATGAAACAATTGCTTGGCTTGTCATCGGGGTTGTGCATGATTTAAATATTTTGTGTGGGGAAGATGGAGCATAGCCAGACTATATGATTTTGTAGGGATAACATTCTTTGGCCATGTTATTTTGAGAAGACATAATTGCTTAGTTAGTATGCTTTAAAGTATTATTATTTTTATGTCAATATGAACTTTTGTCTTGAATCTTTCGGATCTGAATATTCATACCACAATTAAGAAGATTTACATTGAAATTATGCCAAAGTATCACTCCGCATCAAAAATTCTCTTTTATCATTTACCTACTCGAGGACGAAAGGTGAATTAAGCTTGGGGATGCCTCGATACGTCTCCAACGTATCTATAATTTTTGATTGCTCCATGCTACTTTATCTACTGTTTTGGACTATATTGGGCTTTATTTTCCAATTTTATATTATTTTTGGGACTAACCTATTAACCGGAGGACCAGCCCAGAATTGCTGTTTTTTTTGCCTATTTCAGTGTTTCCAAGAAACAGAATATCAAACGGAGTCCAAACGGAATAAAACCTTCGGGAACGTGATTTTCTCACCGAACGTGATCCAGGAGACTTGGACCCTACTCAAAGAAGTAACATATGCGGTCACGAGGGTGGGGGCGCCCCCCCTAGGGCGCGTCCCTGCCTCGTGGGCCCCCTGTTGCTCCACCGACGTACTCCTTCCTCCTATATATACCTACGTACCCCCAAACGATCAGAATAGGAGCCAAAAACCTAATTCCACCGCTGCAACTTCCTGTATCGACAATATCCCATCTTGGGGCCTGTTCTGGAGCTCCGTCGGAGGGGGCATCCACCATGGAGGGCTTCTACATCATCACCATAGCCCCTCCGATGAAGTGTGAGTAGTTTACTTCAGACCTTCGGGTCCGTAGCTAGTAGCTAGATGGCTTCTTCTCTCTTTTTGGATCTCAATACAATGTTCTCCCCTCTCTCGTGGAGATCTATTCGATGTAATCTTCTTTTTGCGGTGTGTTTGTTGAGACCGATGAATTGTGGGTTTATGATCAAGATTATCTATGAACAATATTTGAATCTTCTCTGAATTCTTTTATGCATGATTGGTTATCTTTGCAAGTCTCTTCGAATTATCCGTTTGGTTTGGCCAACTAGATTGGTAGTTCTTGCAATGGGAGAAGTGCTTAGCTTTGGGTTCAATCTTGTGGTGTCCTTTCCCAAAGGATGAAGGGCAGCAAGGCACGTATTGTATTGTTGCCATCGAGGATAACAAGATGGGGTTTTTATCATATTGCATGAATTTATCCTCTACATCATGTCATCTTGCTTAAGGCATTACTCTGTTTTTTACTTAATACTCTAGATGCATGCTTTGGATAGCGGTCGATGAGTGGAGTAATAGTAGTAGATGCACGTGAGTCGGTCTACTTGTCTCGGACGTGATGCCTATATACATGATCATACCTAGATATTCTCATAACTATGCTCAATTCTGTCAATTGCTCAACAGTAATTTGTTCACCCACCGTAGAATAATTATGCTCTTGAGAGAAGCCACTAGTGAAACCTATGGCCCCCAGGTCTATTCTCATCATATTAATCTTCCTACGCTTTATTATTGCTTTACTTTTTTACTTTGCCTTTTATTTTACTTTGCATCTTTATACCAAAAATACCAAAAATATTATTTATCATCTCTATCAGATCTCACTCTCGTAAGTGACCGTGAAGGGATTGACAACCCCTAATCACGTTGGTTGCGAGGAGCTATTGTTTTGTGCAGGTATGAGGGACTTGTTGTAGGATCTTGAGAAGAGGTGTCTAGAGGGGGGGGGGGGGTGATTAGACACTAAGTACCAAAGTTGCAGTTTTTAACCTTATTAAAGTCTAAGTGGAGTTGAGGCACAAGTTTAAATTTTTCAATACATAACCTTTAGGATTTTCGGTGGGACTGACTTGCATCTCGGTGGGACCGATATGGTTAGGGTTAGGGCATAACGTAATCTCGGTGAGACCGATTACACAAACTCGGTGAGACCGATTTTGGTAATTAGCTAACCAGAGAGTTGGTCAGGCAAACTCGGTTGGACCGATTACTCAAACTCGGTGGGACCGATTTTGGTAATAAGTTAACCAGAAAGTTTGCATTGTAATCTCGGTAGTACCGATCTCTCAAACTCGGTGGGACGTATTTTGATAATGGACATACACAGAGAGATTACAATCCCATCTCGGTGAGTCCGAGATCCCTATCGGTAGGACCGATTTGCCTAGGGTTTGTGGCAGTGGTTATGACATATGGAATCGGTGGCGCCAGATAGGAAAAATCGGTGAGACCGATTTTGGCTTTAGGTTTAGGTCATATGTGGATGTGAGAAAGTAGCTGAGGGTTTTGGAGCATATCACTAAGCACATGAAGCAAGAGGCTCATTAAGCAACACCTCATCCCTCCTTGATAGTATTGGCTTTTCCTATAGACTCAATGTGATCTTGGATCACTAAAGTGTAAAATGAAGAGTCTTGAGCTTGAAGCTTTAGCTAATCCTTTGTCCTTAGCATCTTGAAGGAGTTCCCACATCCTTTAGTCCATGCCACTTCATTGTTGAACTTATCTGAAACATACTAGATAAAGGTGTTAGTCCAACAAGAGATATGTTGACATTAATTACCAAAACCACCTAGGGAGCATTTGTGCTTTCAATCTCCCCCTTTTTGGTAATTGATGACAACATACATCAAAGCTTTCGGTAAAGATATAAAGAATAGCAAGTAAAGCTTTGGAAAGACATGTAACATGCATAGGCTCCCCCTACATGTATGCAATCATGTAAATATGGAATATAGAAGCATGTGATTGCATAACCATGATAGAGCAGGCAATTTTTTACATGTATCTTGGCCATATGCATCAGAGCAAAGGATATTAAAGAAAATACCTTCATGCCCATGAGTCCTTCTTGCAAACAGTATGTACATCAGCAAGAATTCCTCATACACATGATTGTGATGCATATACTTACCTTGTAGTCTTGAATTGGCTTAGGATGAAATGAACCTGCGTAAACAAGGTTAGATAACACAGATGCACCTACTAGTCAGAGCAAACAAAAGAAACCACAAGAATACCAAGACTGGGATGACATGTAGAGAGTGAGTACTAAGTACTACATTGGATTTGACATGTCCCCAAGAGTAAAGATATGCAATGAATTTAGATGATTTCTTTCCCTTAGATGTCTTGCTCCCGCTGAATTTAGCATGGGATACTGGGAGAAGATAGGGAACAGAAAATCAGAGCTGAAAGATATAAATGAATAGAGCTAATGCAAGCTAGTGCAAATAAGCACATATGAACATGTCTTTCCCCTCAAGAAGACATGTGGCATCTCTCCTCTTGAACACCAAGCATCTGGGATCCTTGAGAAATACTTTTATCTAGTATTCTCTCCCCCTGGAGATCTCTCTCTCCCCTGAAGGATCTCTCTCTCCCTCTGAGATGTGATCTCTCTCTCTGAATGATAAGCTTTGATGTGATCTCTCTCTCCCCCTTTGACATCAATTTCCAAGAAGGGCTTGATAAGAAAAGAAAAATTAGCTCTCTCTCCCCCGCTGGAATTTGTCGAGAATGGGTTTGATCCTTGAGTCACAACCTAAAGCAATGATAAAAATGTGATGCTTGTAGAGGACAAGATTCATTGAGTGGAGCTGGATCAAAATAAACACATAATAAGTGGCAAACTATTTTTCCTTGTGTGAAATCGGTGGTACTGAGTGGTATGATTTGGTGGTACCGAATGTTTTCGGTTGGACCAAAAATAAAAAATTGGTGTAACCGAGTTCATCGTAGAGAAAACACTTGTCACCTCAGCTCACTTGACTAATAAGTTCTCACAAAGATTTGCAAGGAATTTACTGAATGATTTGCAATGAATTGGAATGCAGAAAATGCAGAGCAAACAAAAAGAAATCTAGATGAAGTTTTTTTTGAAAGGGGAAACACATATGCATGAGACAAATGCAAAAACTCAGAAAAGAACACAAGAGAACTTCATCTAGAGATGGTCGGCGACAAAGTCACCTATGTTAGAGTATATTGACTTAGGAGTCAAGTGAGATCCCTTGATCATAGGTCATACTCATCATTTAAGCTCAAAATGGGGTTGGCATTTTTCGTTTAAGCATCTTGATGTATTCACATCTTGTCGAGTTGCTTTAACTCATGACTTGGAGTAAAGCTTCTCTAAGATGGAATAACATACCTTGGTTGGTGGTGTCGTCCATGTAGTTGAACTTGTGTGGGTTGCTCAAGGTTGATGTAGCTCATCAAGAATTTGGAGCACCACTTGGAATTTGAGTCCATCTACCTACATGGGTTAGTTCGTGTAAGGAAGAGCACTTGTGTATCCAACAATGACAATCATGAAGCTAAACATATAATTTGTCAAAGGATATGTTTAAATGGTTTTGTGCTTCCTTGGCTTCAAGCACCTTGTGTAGAGACTTGGTGATGTTAAGATTGCTCAAGATATGAGTAGGTCACAACCTCATGGAATTTGATTCAACCAAGTACCTACATGGGTTAGATAACATGCAAGATACAAATGTATCCAAGACATAAGATTTCCATCGTAGGTGAGATATCAAGGATTAGGCATAAGCTCATGTCTTGCATGTATCCAATGGAGTTTCTACTCCAAGTTTGAAGCATCGATGATGTTCAATTCTCCTCTTAACCTGCAAAACACTTTCTCATCAAGAGGTTTAGTGAATATATCCGCTAATTGCTTTTCGGTGCGAACATGCTTAAGATCAATGTCACCCTTAGCAACATGATCTCGAATGAAATGATGACGAACTTCAATATGCTTAGTTCGAGAATGTTGGGATTATGACCAATTTTGATAGCACTTTCATTGTCACAAAGCAGTGGAACATGTTTCACATATATCCCATAATCTTTAAGAGTTTGGGTCATCCAAAGTAATTGAGCACAACATGAACCAGCGGCAATGTATTCCGCTTCGGCAGTAGATAAGGATACCGAGTTTTGTTTCTTGGAGGACCAAGACACAAGAGATCTACCAAGAAATTGACAAGTACCCGAAGTGGACTTTCTATCAACCTTGTCACCGGCATAGTCCGAGTCGGAGTAGCCAACAAGATCGAAAGAGGCCCTCTTAGGATACCAAATGCCAAAATTTGGTGTATGGATTAAGTATCTCACTATCCTTTTCACGGCCTTAAGATGACATTCTTTAGGAGCAGCTTGATATCGTGCACACATGCACACACTTAGCATAATATCGGGACGTGAAGCACATAGATATAACAATGAACCAATCATAGAGCGATAAACCTTTTGATCAACCAGTTCATCATCTTTGGTTAAGTCAAGATGTCCACTAGTAGGCATGGGTGTAGTCATACCTTTGCATTCTTGCATATTGAACTTCTTGAATAAGTCCTTAGTGTACTTCGTTTGAGAGACAAAAGTACCTTCCTTAGTTTGCTTGATTTGCAACCCAAGAAAGAATTTGAGTTCACTCATCATTGACATCTCAAACTTCTCCGACATTAGCTTTCCAAACTTTTCACTAAAATGAGGGTTAGTTGATCCAAATATGATATCATCAACATAAATTTGGCATACAAATAATTCACCATTAACCCTTTTAGTAAAAAGTGTAGAATCAATTTTCCCAATTTCAAAGCCTTTTTCAAAAGAAACTTGGTCAAGCATTTATACCACACTCTAGGAGCTTGTTTAAGACCATAAAGAGCTTTGTGAAGTTTGTAAACATGATTGGGTTTCTTAGGATTGACGAAGCCGGGAAGTTGCTTAACATAAACTTCCTCCTCTATTTCGCCATTTAGAAAAGCGATGTTAATGCCCATTTGGTACAAGGTGATATCATGATGATTAGCATAGGCAAGTAAGATGCGAATGGACTCAAGTCTAGCAATGGGGGCGTATGTCTCACCATAGTCCATACCTTCGACTTGTGTGTAGCCTTGGGCGACGAGACATGCTTTGTTGCGAACTACTTGTCCATCTTCATCTTGCTTGTTGCGAAACACCCATTTGGTACCGATGATGTTGTGGTTGTTGTCGGGCTTCTCAACCAATGTCCAAACTTGGTTCCTCTCAAAGTTGTGTAGCTCTTCATGCATAGCATTTATCCAATCCGGATCTTCCAATGCTTCTTCGACCTTCATAGGTTCAACGCTAGATATGAAAGAATAGTTTTCACAAAAGTTGGCTAAACGAGTTTTAGAGCGAGTGATTCTCCCGGTTTGAATATCATTGTATATTTGCTCAACGGGATGATCTTTAGCAATTCTTGCTCGAACTCGTGAAAGCTTTTGCTTGGGTCTTCGTTGAACATCTTCTTCATCTTGTTCTTCTTCTTGGCCTTCTTCATTGTTAGCGTTGTCGTTCTCTTGTCGTGGTGGAGAAGGAGGTTGTTGACGTTCTTCTTGATGCACTTCCTCGTTTTCTTCATCTTGGCGTGTCCCACTCGTGGATGCTTCCGTATCAACTCTTGGTTCACCTTGTCGTGAAGTAGAAGCTTCCACTTGAATAGACGAGGTACTCTCCTTCACCTCCGTTGGACGGACCTTGCCAATAGACAAGTCTTGGATTGCTTCCGAAGGGTCTTTGTCTCCTACATCAATTGGCAATTGCTCTATTTGCGAGCCGTTAGATTCATCAAACTTCACATCTACCGTCTCTTCAACCTTTCGGGTGAAATTGTTGTAAATACAGTAAGTGTGAGAGTTTGAGCCATAACCTAGTAGGAAACCTTCATGAGACTTAGGAGCAAATTTAGAACGACGATGCTTATCAAGAATGTAGCACTTTGAGCCGAATACTCGAAAGTATCCAACTTGGGGTTTGTTACTGGTGAGGAGCTCGTATGCCGTCTTGCCGAGTAGCTTGTGAAGATACAAGCGATTTGTTGCATGACAAGCTGTCTCAACCGCTTCTGCCCAAAAGTGCTTCAGTGTCTTGTACTCATCAAGCATCGTTCTCGCCATTTCGATGAGCGTCCGGTTCTTCCTCTCAACAACTGCATTTTGTTGTGGTGTGTACGTAGCCGAGAACTCGTGTGAAATCCCTTCCTCGTCAAGAAAGGTGTCCACATTTGCGTTCTTGAACTCCGTTCCGTTGTCGCTGCGAACCTTCTTGATCTTCACTTCAAATTGATTTTGGGCCTTTCTAGCGAAGTTTTTGAAGATCTTTTGGACCTGCGATTTATCATCGAGAAAGAACACCCACGTAAATCTTGAAAAATCATCAACTATAACTAGACCAAAAGAATTTCCACCGAGACTTTTGTAGGAGTTGGGACCAAAGAGATCCATGTGAAGCAGCTCGAGCGGCCTCTTTGTGGTCATAATGTTCTTCACGGGATGCCTTCCTCCAACCTGTTTACCTGCTTGACAAGCACTGCACAGTCTATCCTTATCAAATATGACATCGTTAACTCCAAGGATATGATTCCCTATAATAAGCTTGTCAAGGTTTCTCATGCCAACGTGACCTAATCGTCTATGCCATAACCAACCTTTTGAGGATTTAGCAATGAAGCAAATTTTAGGTTGAGCCTTTTTAGTGAAATCAACAATGTATAGATCACCTCTACGCACACCGGTAAAGACCATTTTATGATTGTCTCGATGAAACACTTGGCAATCAATTTCAGTAAATAGGACATTGAAACCGAAATCAGCAAGTCTAGATACTGAAAGTAAGTTGTAGCCAAGAGATTCAACGAGCATGACATTTTGAATGGAGCTATCATGTGAGATGGCCACCTTACCGAGGCCAACCACCTTACCTTTTGAGTTGTCACCGAAAGTGACAAACTTTCGAGGACTATCATTTTCAGCAAGCTCACGAAACATGTCTTTATCTCCGGTCATGTGATCGGTACATCCACTGTCAAGAACCCATTCCTTTCCTCCTGATACATATCCCCGAAGATTTTCCATAAGACCAAAATGTCTCATGCATCATCAAGATCGAAATCACTATCATCATCCTCATCATAGTATCCATGTTCAACATTGGCATGTGGTGGATCAAGTCCTAGAGAGGGTAATTCGTTAGAGTGAGTTTGACAATGATCTTGCTTATGAATTCTTATAGCTTCGGAAATAATATCACTAATAATTCCAACATCTCCTTTGGCACGCATAAGGTCGGTAAGTTCAAATAGACGATCACCAAACATAGGATCACTAGTATTCATCTTACTCAAAGCAATAGACTTATAGAGAATTTCATCTAGATTTTTCAAGGAATAATTTGGAAAGTGTTCCTCAAGAAATTTCCATATAGTGTAGGCACACTCGAAAGTAGGCAAGATTCTAATCAAGTTTCTAGGCAAGCCTCTAGTGATAAGATTAACAGTTCTAAGATTTCTAGTCATGTCAATAGCTTCATCAAGGGTAGGATGCATAGGATCAACATGAGGAGCACAAGGGCTAGCAATGTACTTGTTCAAATGATATTGATTGAAAATTACAAGCATCTCATTTTTCCACTCATGAAAATACTCTCCATCAAGAATAGGCACTCTATGACTAAAAGTCCCCAAAGTAGACTCATCCATCTTCCTCCAATGGTGATTAAACCAAGGCAATAGAGACCAAGGCTCTGATACCACTTGTAGGATCTTGAGAAGAGGTGTCTAGAGGGGGGTTGATTAGACACTAAGTACCAAAGTTGCAGTTTTTAACCTTATTAAAGTTTAAGTGGAGTTTAGGCACAAGTCTAACTTTTTCAATACATAACAAGCAAGCATGCAATGAGTATATGAGCAGCGGAAAGTAAAGCATGCAACTTGCAAGAAAGTAAAGGGAAGGGATTGGAGGATTCAAACGCAATTGGATACACGGATGTTTTTGGCGTGGTTCCGATAGGTGGTGCTATCGTACTTCCATGTTGGTGGAGACTTCAACCCACGAAGGGTAACGGTTACGCGAGTCCACGTAGGGCTCCACCCACGAAGGGTCCACGAAGTAGCAACCTTGTCTATCCCACCATGGCCGTCGCCCACGAAGGACTTGCCTCACTAGCGGTAGATCTTCACGAAGTAGGCGATCTCCTTGCCCTTACACACTCCTTGGTTCAACTCCACAATCTTGCTCTGAGGCTCCCAAGTGACACCTAGCCAATCTAGGAGACACCACTCTCCAAGAAGTAACAAATGGTGTGTTGATGATGAACTCCTTGCTCTTGTGCTTCAAATGATAGTCTCCCCAACACTCAACTCTCTCTCATAGGATTTGGATCTGGTGGAAAGAGGATTTGAGTGGAAAGCAACTTGGGGAAGGCTAGAGATCCAGATTCATATGATAGGAATGGAATATCTTGGCCTCAACACATGAGTAGGTAGTTCTCTCTCAGAAATGGTAAGTTGGAAGTGTAGGTTAGATTCGATGGCTCTCTCCACGAATGAAGAGGAGGTGGAGGGGTATATATAGCCTCCACACAAAATCTAACCGTTACACACAATTTACCAATCTCGGTGGGACCGAATCAACAAACTCGGTCAGACCGATTTTAGTAAACCTAGTGGCCGTTAGGATTTTCGGTGGGAGTGACTTGCATCTCGGTGGGACCGATATGGTTAGGGTTAGAGCATAACGTAATCTCGGTGAGACCGATTACACAAACTCGGTGAGACCGATTTTGGTAATTAGCTAACCAGAGAGTTGGTCAGGCAAACTCGGTTGGACCGATTACTCAAACTCGGTGGGACCGATTTTGGTAATAAGTTAACCAGAAAGTTTGCATTGTAATCTCGGTAGTACCGATCGCTCAAACTCGGTGGGACCGATTTTGATAATGGACATACACAGAGAGATTACAATCCCATCTCGGTGAGACCGAGATCCCTATCGGTAGGACCGATTTGCCTAGGGTTTGTGGCAGTGGTTATGACATATGGAATCGGTGGCGCCGGATAGGAAAAATCGGTGAGACCGATTTTGGCTTTAGGTTTAGGTCATATGTGGATGTGAGAAAGTAGCTGAGGGTTTTGGAGCATATCACTAAGCACATGAAGCAAGAGGCTCATTAAGCAACACCTCATCCCTCCTTGATAGTATTGGCTTTTCCTATAGACTCAATGTGATCTTGGATCACTAAAGTGTAAAATGAAGAGTCTTGAGCTTGAAGCTTTAGCCAATCCTTTGTCCTTAGCATCTTGAAGGAGTTCCCACATCCTTTAGTCCATGCCACTTCATTGTTGAACTTATCTGAAACATACTAGATAAAGGTGTTAGTCAACCAAGAGATATGTTGACATTAATTACCAAAACCACCTAGGGAGCAGTTGTGCTTTCACTTGTGCGTAGCCTCCTACTGGATTTATACCTTGGTTCTCAAAAACTGAGGGAAATACTTACGCTACTCTGCTGCATCATCCTCTCCTCTTCGGGGAAAACCAACACAAGCTCAAGACGTAGCAAGGCCAAGATATTACATTCCTACCATATGAATCTTGATCTCTAGCCTTCCCAAGTTGCTTTCAACTCAAACCTTCTTTCCACCAAATCCAAATCCTGTGAGAGAGAGTTGAGTGTTGGGGAGACTATCATTTGAAGCACAAGAGCAAGGAGTTCATCATCAACACAACATTTGTTACTTCTTGGAGAGTGGTGTCTCCTAGATTGGCTAGGTGTCACTTGGGAGCCTCCGACAAGATTGTGGAGTTGAACCAAGGAGTTTGTAAGGGCAAGGAGATCGCCTACTTCGTGAAGATCTACCGCTAGTGAGGCAAGTCCTTCGTGGGCGACGACCATGGTGGGATAGACAAGGTTGCTTCTTCGTGGACCCTTCATGGGTGGAGCCATCCGTGGACTCGCGCAACCGTTACCCTTCGTGGCTTGAAGTCTCCATCAACGTGGATGTACAATAGCACCACCTATCGGAACCACGACAAAAACATCCGTGTCTCCAATTGCGTTTGAATTCTCCAAACCCTTCCCTTTACATTCTTGCAAGTTGCATGCTTTACTTTCCGCTGCTCATATACTCTTTGCATGCTTGCTTGAATTGTGTTAATATTGCTTGACTTGTGCTAAGATAGCTAAAATCTGCCAAAGACTAAAATTGGGAAAAGGATAAGTTTTTATTTGGTCAAGTAGTCTAATCACCCCCCCTCTAGACATACTTTCGATCCTACATGTGGTATCAGAGCTTTGGTCTCCATTTGCTTTGATTTCCATAGCTTTTGGTGGTCATAGCCTTGGTTTCACAACCTAGGAGAGTATGGCGTCTAGCGAGGGAAATTATCACCAGAGAGGTCCTTACTTGATGGTACTAATTTTGCTAGTTGGAAGCATAAGATGAAAATGCATATTCTTGGACATAACCCGCCGTTTGGGCTATTGTGTGTATTGGCTTGCAAGGTGAATTCTTTGATGGGAGAGAGAACCGAATCGTGAAGCTAGTGCGGAAGAGTTGAAGATGCTGCAATACAATTTGAAGCTATGCGATATCCTCTTCAACGGATTGTGCCCGAAGAATTCAACAAAATCAGCCGTCTTGAGAATGCAAAGGAAATTTGGGATACTTTGATTGATATGCATGAAGGTACCGACTCCGTCAAGGAATCCAAGTTGGATGTGCTCCAAAGTCAACTTGACAAGTTCAAAATGAAGGATGGTGAAGGTGTCGCTGAAATATACTCTAGGCTTGCTCTTATCACAAATGAGATTGCCGGCTTAGGCAGTGAAGAGATGACCGACAAATTCACCATCAAGAAGATCCTAAGAGCTTTGGATGGAAAATATGATACCGTGTGCACATTGATTCAAATGATGCCCAATTACAAAGATCTCAAGCCAACAGAAGTCATTGGAAGAATTGTTGCTCATGAGATGTCACTCAAGGATAAGGAGGAACTTAACAACAAGTCAAGTGGTGCTTACAAAGCCTCATGTGAAGCCCCCACATCATCAAGTGAGAAACAAACCTTCAATGAAGAATTGAGCTTAATGGTGAAGAACTTCAACAAATTCTTCAAGAGTACAAGCAAAGAGAGAAGCTCCAAGTCAAGGTCCTACAATGACAAAAGATCTTCTAGTCGGGAGTGAAATTGCTACAATTGTGGAAGACCCAGACACTATTCCAATGAGTGTACGGCACCCTACAAAAGAAGAGAAGATTCTCCAAAAAGAAGAAGTAGAAGAGAAGAATCACCACCAAGAGAGAGGAGTAGAGATGATCGTTATGAACAAAGACCCTCACGGAGAAGCAAGGATTCGGAAAGTAAGTACAAGTCATCAAGGAGCTACACAAAATGAAGACATCAAGCTTATGTTGGTGAATGGGTATCCGGCTCCGACTCCGACAATCACTCTGAGAGAAGTTATCACTCCGACTCCGAATATACTCAAGATGAAGGTGTCGCCGGTCTAGCACTCATGTCAATCAACTCCTACGACATATTTGATTCACCAAATGAAGAAATTGGAAGATGCTTCATGGCCAAAGGCCCAAAGGTAACACACCCCAAGTATGTTGATTTCAATAGTGATGAAGATGACTTGCTAGGTGATGATGATTTACTTGTTGACAACTCTAGTGATGAATACTATGATGAAACGTCAATTAATCATGCTAATCAAGATAAAACGAATGACAATGATAAGGAGAAGATTGAGCGTCTAACTAAAGAACTAAACACTCTTAAGTTAGCTCATGAAACTATCTTATACGATCGTCGAGAACTTTTAAGGACTCATGAGAAGTTACGCTTTGAAAAGCTCAATCTTGAGCAAGAGCATGAGTTCTTAAAGGAAATCAATGATGATCTTCGTAAGAAAAGTTCTTCTTACATTGCCAAGCGTTTACTCTTATCTACTTACATGCCTCAAGTCAAGTCCACTAAGAAAAACAAGAAGGATTCTTCCTCTAGTAGTAACAATAATCATGCTAAATCAAATGTTGTTGCTTCTAGTAGTTCTCTTGATTCCACTAATGATTCTCTTAGCCAAGTTACACTTGAGCAAGAAAATAGCTTATTGAAGGGAATTATAGAGAAAGGTGTTTACAAGAGCCTTGCGGGAGTAAGCAATTTGAGGAAATTGTACGCAAGCAAGGAAGGCACCGGAAGAATCAAGGTGTTGGTTTTGAACGAAAGTTCAATGCCAATGAAGTTGAGTGGGAAGAAGATCAATATCCCAAGACGAAGTTTGTTCCTCAACAAGAGAAGTATGATCCTACTTCCTTCGAAGGGACACAAGCTCAAGATGATCTTACACCACAAGACCACAAGCAAAAAGGCAAGGACAAGCTTCAAGAGGAGATTGATGCATTTGAAGAAGCTCCTAAGGCCTTGGTCACTCGTAGAAAAAGGGCCTGTTGTCCCGGTTGGTAGGTTTTAGTCCCGGTTAAGGGACTAAAGGGTCGATTAATACCTCCCCTTTAGTCCTTCAATCGAACCGACTAAAGGTCATGCCACGTGGTCCACCTTTAGTCCGGTTGGTAACACCAACCGGGACTAATGGAAATTTTATGATTTTTTTTGAAAATTTTTTGAAATTTTTTGAATAATTTTTATTTTCAAATTTCTGAATTATTTTAACCCCTAATCTCTAATCAAGACCCTCATCACCGCTCAATTTATCCTCTCTAATCACCCTCATCATTCCAAATCACCTAACTTCCCGAACGGTCACCCATCCTCCCACTCCCCCGGCTGAGCACGCTTAACTTAGGGTTCTATTCTCCTCGCTTCCAAGTCTGCACTTGTTGTTTTCCCGACAATAGTAAGATGTAAATC
This sequence comes from Aegilops bicornis, assembly GCA_021605145.1. Classification (NCBI taxonomy): domain Eukaryota; kingdom Viridiplantae; phylum Streptophyta; class Magnoliopsida; order Poales; family Poaceae; genus Aegilops; species Aegilops bicornis. The sequence continues at coordinate 142,682,573 of CM038669.1, forward strand.
CTATTAACCTCGTGAATTTTGCTTGAGCATGAATTGACACATTTCACTGTTTGAGTTTCAAACTATTGTTTTCAAAACAATAATTATTTAGAAAACAATAGTTATTTTGAATAATTAGTTTGACCATGGTTTGACCATAGTTTGACCAGTTTGACCAGATTTGACCAAAATTCAAAATAACTGAACAAATTATTTAGTAACACTAATATTATATAATAATTAGTTTGACCATGGTTTGACCATGTTTTGACCATGTTTTGACCATAGTTTGACCACAGTTTGACCAGATTTGACCAAAATTCAAAATAATCAATAAATTATTTAGTAACACTAATATTCTAGAATAATCAGTTTGACCATGGTTTGACCATTGTTTGACCACAGATTTGAAATTTTTCGATTTTTTCCACTCTAGATATTAAAAGCCCCGTAACTTTTTTTTTCTGTTAGGTTTTGAGGATTTTGAAAATGTTTAACGTGGATTTAACTTTTCGAGTAGATGATTTTTCATATAAAAAACTTTTTCATCCGAGTTAGTATGCAAAAGTTATGCCCATATTTACAAATTTCGTAGAGATTTTGCAAATAAAGTCGAAATTCACATTTGCAAATTTTCCCAACAACTAGACCACATATCACATGGGAAACTTATTTTCTTTTATTTTTTTTGACATTTCCATCATTTTCTTTTATTTTTTTTAAATTGAAAAGGCGATCCACAGGGGGGGGGTAGAGTTTGAAAATGGGACCTTTAGTACCGGTTCGTGGCACTAACCGACTAAAGGTCTCAACTCATTAGTCCCGGTTCGTGCCTCAAACCGACTAAAGGTTCTACTCTTTAGTCCCGGTTTGAGGCATGAACCGACTATCGGTATCAAGATTTTGCTAGTCCCGGTTTGAGGCACAAACCGGGACTAAAGGGCACAGTGAACCGGGACTAATGCCTTAGCCGCATTTAATCGGATAAATGCTCACATTAGTCCCGCTCGGATTGAACCGGACTAATGGGCTAAACTGGCCTGGACGAAAGCCCTGTTTTCTACTAGTGGGTCAAGTGGGTTCCCAAGACTACGACAAGTTCTACTTCATCAAGTACGACTACAACTCCAAGGATTCCCATCAAGATGATGTGGATCCCGAAGAAGAAGAACTAGAGAGTTCTCGAGGGTGACTCCGCCAACATATTTCACTCATATCATTTTGGGCAACAACAAGTGCAATCAACTTCCACATCTTGCACTAGTTCAAGGAGTCACAAACCCTCTTGTTGGTAAGACAAGGGACAAGGTAATCTAATGCTTTCATAGACATCATCTTGTGTGTGCATCACTCTATGTCTATGGATATCCTTGTTTGTTCCTTGTGGGACTAACCCGTGTAGGTATTGAAAGTGCAACTCACTCCAAAAGGATTGCTCCAAATGATCTTCATCAACATTGAGCATCCACATCTTCAACACCTACACATGAAGTCATCATCGACAAAGCCCAAGGTTAGTTCATCCCTCTAAGGGGGGATCTCACATCTAGGGGGAGCTTTACTCTAAAGAATTGAGCTAAAGCAACTCCAATGGTGTGAACACAACAATGCATTATGTAAAAGTGGTAACCCCACTTGAGCTTAAACGATGAGTATGACCTATGATCAAATGTTCTCATTTGACTCCTAAGTCAATATACTCATATATAGATGACCTAGTCATCGCCAATTGTTTGATAGATGCTATAATTGTTTGTGCATGCTTTGTCACATATTTCATTTGTCATTTTATTGTGTGAGCATGTTGGTTGCATATTTTACTCATTCGAGGACATCCACTTGTGGTTTTGATTGATTGGTTTCTTTTTCTTTGGCCAAGTGGATGGACAAGAATGCCTAAGAACCTTCTCTAGCTATCTATTCTCTTCTCGTCTCAAACTCTATTCATGCTACATCACAAAATTTGATCAAGTCGATTCGAACCACTCGTGTGAGGAGCACTTTCGGAGTCCCCGATTCGTCATAGACTTAAACTTCCAAAACTTCTTTGTGTTTTTCGGTCTGACCGATTCCTCCATTTCGGTCATACCGAGATCACTAAGTCGATCTAGGTTTTCAATCTCGGTGCAACCGATTTGAACTTTTTGGTCACGCCGAGTTGCTGTAACTTTCAACAGTTATGCATCTCGGTGCCACCGAGTTGTTCCACTTGGTCACACCGACAGGGTCGGGCTATATATACTCACGGGCAAAATTTTGGAAACTTTCTCCGAACCACTTCGCCCGCGCATAGCTCGCTCTGCCTTCAGGGTCTCCGGATCGTCCTCCTCGCCATGACCGCCTCACATCGCTGGTCTCCGCCCGCCATTAACGGAATTCATCCCGCCGTTGCTGCCAGTAGCAATTTCATCGCCGATCTAGGGTATGGACTCGATCACGGTGCTATCCCGTCCGATTCCTAGCACATTGTGTTCATCATGATTATTGCCACGATTCAAACGACTCTATCCGGTCAAAACACTCCGTAGATTAGAGTTGAATTGAAAATTTAGGGTTAGGTTTCATGAAACCATCTCGGACCCACCGAGTTGCAAAACTCGGTTCCACCGATTCGGCCAAGGCCATTGCACATGTGGTTCTCGGTCTGACCGAGAATTGCAAATTGGTGTGACCGAGTTCAGGACTTTGTGAAACCCTAGCAGTCTCGATGCCACCGAACTATGACTCGGTCTGACCGAGTTCACTAGTTTAGGTTCCAAAAGCTGCTTCGGTATCACCGAGTTTACAAATCGGTTGATCCGAAATGCTTTCTGTGGAAAACTAAAACTAAGTTTTTGACTCATTCTTTTGCAAAAAAAATCTCTGAATTTTTTGATGCTCATCCACTCTATCTCATCTATAACTGTTCACAGGGTCTGCAGTCAGTGTTTGCAACATGTCTGACCAGAGTGACAGCCAGAACAAGTCAGAGGAGCAAATTCAGATGAGTGAGGGTACTAGTCCCTCTAGCAGCTCAGATGAGGGTAGCAGAAACACCCCAAGCAACCTGCCCAAAGCTGCTACCAGGACAAGGAAGAAGAGAACCTCAGAATCTGAGGATGAAGATTATGTGGCAGTAGAGGATGAGGCCATTTCAAAGAAAAAGGTGCTCAAGAAGGAGTATAGCTCAGCTGCAGTTAAGCCAGGTCTGAAGATCAAAAGGCCAGCAGGAAGACAACCCATGTCTAAAGCCAGAGTCTCCACTCAAGCATCTTTGGAATCCCAACCCAAAGAGGCTGCTGCAGAAGGAAAGAAAAGGAAGGAAAGGGTCAAGAAGACCATGGCCAGAGTTATTGGAAAGCCTTCCATGATGGAAGAGGAGGAAGAAGAAGAGGTTGTTGCACCAGCACCCAAGGCTCAGAAGCTCATGGGTGATGCTATTAAGTCAGGGGCTGCATCATCAAAGCCCAAAGAAGCACCCAAAGCTGCCTCCAAACCAAAGAGTGCACCAAAGGGGAATACCAGGAACATATCTGCTACTGAGAAGAACAAAGCCCCAGTGCCTGAGACTGTTGCTGAAGAAGAAGAAGATGAAGAGCAAATCCTGAGAAAGTTGAAGCCAAAGATTCTAGACCACAATGATGCTCATCCTGTGGCTGAGAACATGAAGATCAGGAGAGACTCAGGGTTGAGGCTATGGAGAGAGTCAGATCCATATGCCACCAGAAGGAGGACTGCTTTTGATTACAGGTTCCACACAAAGGAACAGCAGGACTTCTATGAGACAATCTTGTTGGACAAGAAGCCTATAGTGTGTGATATGAGGTGGGTCGACTGGACCTGCATAAAGGAGAATGAGGAACACTATCCTGGTGTGTACGATAGTTTCAGTGCTTGTGGAGTTGCGAGACTTTGTTGGGCGAAGCTCACAAAGTGGAATGAGGAGCTCATAATGCAATTCTACTCCTGACCCACTTCTATCCAGATGGCGAGGATAGTATGGATGTGCAGAGGTACAAGGTACCAATCAACTATTGAGGAATGGGCCAATCTGATCAATGCACCTAAGGAGGAAGAGGATGACTTGGATGTCTATGCCAAGAAAAAGATGGATCATAACACAATGGCACATATGTACAAAGAGATTCCTGAAGCAGATCTTGAGACTCACCAGTTTGGATCAGTGAAACACTTGCTGTCAGGACTGCCTACAATCAATTGGATCCTTAGGCACACTCTCTTGCCTAAGTCTGGTGATCATAGAATGATTAGAGGCCATGCAATAAACTTGCTACATATATTTGATGCGCCACAGAAGTTCAAGGTCATGAGCCTTATAGTTGAGACTATCAAAAGGACAGCTGCTGACCAGAAAAGAAGTTGTGGATATGCCCCACAGATCCAGGAGCTGATAAACTCCAAGATGGGCACAGGCACATACCTGTTGGATAAGGAGCATATGCCTATCTATCCAGACTTCAAGGACAACCAAGTGGTTATGGATGAAGATGAACCATCCTCAGTGCAAGCACAAGCTAAAAAGGAGAAGGCAAGGGCAGAGAAGGCTGCCAAGATGCCAACAATGGAAGAGGCATCCCATTACCTTCTGAAGAGCAAACAAGATCAACTTGGCTACTTGATTTTATCCACTCTAAGGACTGAGAAGGGGTTGGCCACCTTAACTCGAAACCAGGAGAGCTTGGAGAGGATCATGGAGCAGAAGTTCTATGACATGGATATAAAGGTAACTGAGATCCAAATTGCTGTTGAGCAACTTCAGGATGACATGCAGGAGAGGAAGGGCAAGACAACCACAGATGCATTTGCCAGAGTGCCTAGAGCTCACAGATCAGGCTGCGGTGCAGTGATGATACCAGAGCCACTTCATCTGCACCAGCTACAGCTTCAGTGCCACCAGCTCCAGCACCTACTCCACCAGCTCCATCTATATCAACAGATGCTTTCGTCCTTGGCGTCCTGTCTACTCCACCACCAGAAGATCAAGCCTGAGAGTCGATTTAGTACTATGCATTTTCTATGAACTTTTTGGTAACTTTTTGCCAAAGGGGGAGAAAAATGTATAGATCATAGGCTTTGAGAGAGAGTGTTGCTTTTTGTTCTCTCTTGCTTTGGTGGTTAAACTTTATTTTCTTGTTTGAGATACATTATGTCTGTGTGATACTTGGATGATCATGTGTTTGATCATATGCTACAATTATGCTTGTTGGATGACATTATCCTTTTTTTATTCCTATATGATCATTCATTTTGCTTGGTGATGAGTGCATGTATTTAATCATTATCATTTTGAGCGCTCCACCAAGATGTATGTGACATGGAAGAGTTACCCATGAGCCTAACTCCTTGTGCATTTGCAGTCCAAAGCAAATCTTAAACTATGCACAAATTTAGGGGGAGCTCTTGCTTATCAAATACTTCTCAAAGCGATAATGTTTTACACTCTTATTATCATTTGTCGAAGCTTTGATCTATATGTTGTCATCAATTACCAAAAAGGGGGAGATTGAAAGTGCAACTATCCCTAGGTGGTTTTGGTAATTCCTAACAACATATAGCTCATTGAGCTAACATCATTCCAAGATGAATATTTCAGGAAAAGCTCAATGGATGGCATGGCATGGATGAGAAAAGTGGATCCTCAAAATGTTAAGGATAAAAGGATTGGCTCAAGCTCAAAAGCTCAAGACTCTACATTTTATATTTTAGTGATCCAAGATCACATTGAGTCTATAGGAAAAGCCAATACTATCAAGGAGGGATGAGGTGTTGCTTAATGAGTTTCTTGCTCTATGATTGCTTAGTGATATGCTCCAAAACCCTCAGCTACTTTCTCATATCCACATATGACCTAAACCCATAGTCAAACTCTACCCTACCGATTCTTTCTACCCGACGCCACCGAGTTTAGATGTCATAGCCACTGCCACAAACCCTAGGCAAATCGGTCTCACTGATAGGGATCTCGGTCTCACCAAGATGGGATTGTAATCTCTCTGTTTCCCTTCGTAACGCTTTGGTCCTACCGAGATGAGCGATCGGTCCCACCGAGATTGCAATGTAAACTTTCTGTTTCCCTTTTGTAACATTTTGGTCTCACCGAAAAGAGCGAATCGGTCCCACCGAGTTTACCTGACCAACTCTCTGGTTAACTTATTACCAAAATCGGTCTCACCGAGTTTGTATGTCGGTCTCACCGAGATTACGTTATTCCCTAACCCTAACCATATCGGTCCTACCGAGTTGCATGTTGGTCCCACCGAAAATCCTAACGGTCACTAGATTTGCTGAATTGGTCCGACCGAGTTTACCAATTCGGTCCCACCGAGTTTGGCAAGTTGTGTCTAACGGTTGGATTTTGTGTGGTGGCTATATATACCCCTCCACCTCCTCTTCGTTCGTGGAGAGAGCCATCAGAACAAACCTACAGTTCCAACTTGCTGTTTCTGAGAAGGAACCACCTACTCATGTGTTGAGGCCAAGATATTCCATTCCTACCATATGAATCTTGATCTCTAGCCTTCCCAAGTTGTTTTCCACTCAAACCTTCTTTCCACCAAATCCAAATCCTGTGAGAGCGAGTTGAGTGTTGGGGAGACTATCATTTGAAGCACAAGAGCAAGGAGTTCATCATCAACACACCATTTGATACTTCTTGGAGAGTGGTGTCTCCTAGATTGGCTAGGTGTCACTTGGGAGCCTCCGATAAGATTGTGGAATTGAACCAAGGAGTTTGTAAGGGCAAGGAGATCGCCTACTTCGTGAAGATCTACCGCTAGTGAGGCAAGTCCTTCGTGGGCGACGGCCATGGTGGGATAGACAAGGTTGCTTCTTCGTGGACCCTTCGTGGTTGGAGCCCTCCGTGGACTCGCGCAACCGTTACCCTTCGTGGGTTGAAGTCTCCATCAACGTGGATGTACGATTGCACCACCTATTGGAACCACGACAGAAACATCCGTGTCTCCAATTCGTTTGAATTCTCCAAACCCTTCCCCTTACATTCTTGCAAGTTGCATGCTTTACTTTCCGCTGCTCATGTACTCTTTGCATGCTTGCTTGAAATGTGTTAAGATTGCTTGACTTGTGCTAAGATAGCTAAAATCTGCCAAAGACTAAAATTGGGAAAAGTATAAGTTTTTATTTGGTCAAGTAGTCTAATCACCCCCCCTCTAGACATACTTTCGATCCTACACCCCTCCCGGGCCGAACCCGGTGAATACCTCGACCGCCGAAGACCAGGAGGTGAGAACCCTTCTGGTGAACAAAGAGGGGGGGGGGGGGGCTTGGTCAGTCTGTGCTTTCCCCGAAGATGGTTCCGAAGCCGCCAAGGCTCCAGGAACCGACCATCCCGGTTTCCACAGAGGGGGATGATACGTTTCCAATGTATCTATAATTTTTTATTGTTCCATGCCGGTATATTATCATTCTTGGATGTTTTACAATCATTTTATATCATTTTTTGGTACTAACCTATTGACATAGTGCCCAGTGCCAGTTGCTGTTTTCCGCTTGTTTTTTTACATCGCAGGAAATCAATACCAAACGGAGTCCAAATGCAGCGAAACCTTTTGTGGATTTTTTCTGGACCAGAAGACACTAGATTGGCCGAAGAAGTACCCGAGGGGTGCTCCGAGGGGAGCATAACCCACCAGGGCGCGCCTGGGGGCCCAGGCGCGCCCAGGTGGGTTGTGCCCACCTCGGTGGCCTCTCGCACCGCCTCTTTGCTATATAAATACCCCAATATTCCAGAAACCCTAGGGGAGTCAATGAAAATCAATTCCAGCCGCCGCAAGTTCCAGAACCACCAGATCCAATCTAGGCACCATCATGGAGGGGTTCATCATCCTCATTGGTGCCTCTCCGATGATGCGTGAGTAGTTCATTGTAGACCTACAATTCCGTAGTTAGTAGCTAGATGGCTTCCTCTCTCTCTTTTGATTCTCAATACAACAGTCTCTTGGAGATCTATTTGATGGAACTCTTTTTGCGGTGTTTTTTGGGATCTGATGAACTTTGAGTTTATGATCAGATCTATGTTTTCACGGATGAAAGTTATTTGAGTCTTCTTTGATCTCTTATATGCATGATTACTTATAGCTTCGTATTTCTTCTTCGAATCTTTGGTTTAGTTAGGCCAACTAGATCAATTTATCTTGCCATGGGAACGTGTGCTTTGTGATGGGTTCGATCTTACGGTGCTTGATCCCAGTGACAGAAGGAGAACCGACACGTATGTATCGTTGCTATTAAGGATAACGAGATGGGGTCTATTTCTACATAAATAGATCTTATCTATATCATGTCATCTTTCTTATCGTATTACTCCGTTTCTCCATGAACTTAATACACTAGATGCATGTTGGATAGCAGTCGATGTGTGGAGTAATAGTAGTAGATGCAGGCAGGAGTTGGTCTACTAATCTTGGACGTGATGCCTATATAATGATCATTGCCTGGATATCGTCATGATTATTCAAAGTTCTATCAATTTCCCAATGGTAATTTGTTTACCCGCCGTATGCTACTTTTCTCGAGAGAAGCCACTAGTGAAACCTACGGCCCCGGGTCTCTTCTTTATTATATTTGCCTTCACGATCTATTTTTATTTGCTTTTATTTTTAGATCTATTAATCCCAACAATATGAAAATACCTTGCTGCACTTTATTTTATTTGCGTTTATTCGAGATCTATTTATCCAATCTATCATATTTTTATCCCGTCTACCTTCCAATTTTTGGCGCCGTTACCCGAAAGGGATTGACAACCCCTTTAATACGTTGGGTTGCGAGTATTTGTTATCTATGTGCAAGTGCTGTTCACGTAGTGTTGCATGGTTCTCCTACTGGTTTGATAACCTTGGTCTCAGCACTGAGGGAAATACCTACCGTAGCTATGCTGCATCATCCCTTCCTCTTTGGGGAAATACCGACATAGTCCAAGCCGCATAAAAAGGAATTTCTGGCGCCGTTGCTGGGGAGACATCATCAACATCTACCAGGTTCGTAATCACAAATCTCATCTCCTTGCAATTTACATTATTTGCCATTTGTCTCTCGTTTTCCTCTCCCCCACTTCACAAAAATTTGCCATTTTTATTCGCTCCTTTTTCTTTCACCGTTTTCTCATCAGAGCTATCTTTTTGCTTGCAATCATGAGTGACTTTGGTATGGCAGAAACTGATGATGGCCTAACTCCTAAAATTGGACGATCTAGCAATCTGGATGCTAAAACTTTTGTTTTGGGGTAAGGGAATGTTATAGGAAAAGAACGTATCCAAGAATTTTTCAACTGTGTTGGAAATTTAAGTCTTGATGATGTTCCTATACTTAAGAGGACTAAATCTTATGCAGAAGCTATTTCAGCACTAGTTCTGAAACTTGAAAATAAATTTATCCATACCATCCTACCTTGCAAATATTGTTTTTTGAGTTACCCATTATAAAGAATCCCAAGGCTAAAAAGTTGGCTACACTTGTCCTTATGAATGAATTTGATTACATAATACGGGAAGCTAGGGAGATTTTCGATTTCTATGGTATGAATCGTGAAAAACCGGTGATAAATGAAATTATTTATAATAGTGATCACGTGCTAAGACATTTGCTTGGGGATAATCAAATCTTTGACGAGAACCTTAAGAAGGAAGTCTCTGTTTTAGATATAATCCAACAAGTTTTCAATGATGTCGATCGACATTATTCTTAGATTATTGATGGAAATCAAAGGGGATATGATGATAAGCAACTTGATAGTGCTAAAGTTTCCATGGACAATGTGTTTTATGTTGTTTTTGCAAAAACTCCAGACAAAGACACCTCTAAGGAAAATGAAACTAAAGATGACAATACTAGATCCTTTGCATTATGCCTAGCTGGGCATAAACAGTAGCGCTTGTTGGGAGGCAACCAAATGAATAAATTTATTTTTGTCTTTTTCTTTCTATTCTTGAGTGTTTGCACAATTCTGCTACTATTATGAATGTGTTTTTTGTGTTTTAATTAGTGTTTGTGCCAAGCAAATCCTTTAGGTTCATGTTGGGTGATAGTTAATTTGATCTTGCTGAAAAACAGAAACTTTTGCACTCACGAAATATAATACTATTTTTGCAGAAGATTAATATACAAATTTCCCTCTTTTTCCTATTTTTCAGAATTTTTGGAGTTACAAAAGTATTCAAAATATTCAGATTGCTACAGACTATTTTGTTTTTGACAGATTCTGTTTTCTTTGCGTTGTGTGCTTGTTTTGGTGATTCTACGGTTTCCTTTGAAGAGTTTTTACCATAGAAAAGTTGGAAAACAATGATATAATGCAAGAATAAAATATGAATGGGTTTGCAACAGTACCTATAGTAGTGATTTGCTTTCTTATACTAATGGATCTCACGAAGGATTTATTGAGTTTTGTGTGATTGAAGTTTTCAGGTTTTGGGTGATATCACGGTGGATGAAGGAATAAGGAGTAAGAAGAGCCTAAGCTTGGGGATGACCATAGCATCCCAAGCTATTATCCAAAGAGAAGCAAGCAACTAAGCATGGGGATGCCCGAGTGGCATCCCCTCTTTCTTCTAACAACCATCGGTATTTTACTTGAAACTATATTTTTATTCATCACATACTATGAGTTTTGCTTGGAGCGTCTTGTATGATATGAGTCTTTGCTTGTTTTAATTTTTATTTTGTGCATGAATCCTTGCTGGACACACCTATTTGAGAGAGCCAAATTATGCTATGACTTGTTAGAGAATTGCTCTCTATGCTTCACTTAAATCTTTATGAGCTATGAATTGCTCTAGTGCTTCACTTAATTATATCTTTTTGAGCATGGTGCGCTTTAGTATTTTTGAAGAAATTCTCTCATGCTCCACTTAGATTTATTTGAGAGTTAGTAATTTTTTAGACATTCTCTCTTGCTTCACTTAAATTATTTTGAGAGAAGAACAATTTGATGCTCATGTTCTTCACTTATATTTGTTTGAGCTATCAAAAGCAACACATGAAACCAGTTCCAAAGTGATAGATATCCAAGGAAGGTATAATAAAACTTTCATGAAGATCATTGGACAAAATAAACTTGATTCATTGTAATAGTTTTGCGATATGATGATAGTGATATGTGAGTCATGTTGATGAGTAATTATGCTTTAGTAAGAATATTGGTGTTAAGGTTTGTGATTCCCTATGCAAGCACGAGAGTCAATAGTTATGCAATGAAATTACATGCTACTAGTGGTGCATTATTTGGTGTTAGTTATGCTTAATGCTCGATTATGAGATTTTTCGTTTCTTGGCTGGATGCTTCTCAATCTTTTTCTAGCCTTCATTTGCACTAAGTATGATCACTACTTGTGCGTCCAAAAACCCTTAAACCAGTTTTGCCACATGAGTCCACTATACCTACCTATATGCGGTATTCTTTTGCCGTTCTAAGAAAATTTGTATGTGCCATCTCTAATTTTCAAAATAAATTTCCCTTTTGTGTGCTCGTACAGCTCATGAAACGGTAGGGGGTGGCTAATATATTTCCATGCTAGATATGTTATTCTCGAGATGAGTGTTTATTCACTTGTCATTGCACGAGAGTATGACAAAGGTATTAGGGATGCCCAGTCCCGAAATGAAAAATGAATTTACTTTATGTTGTCAAATAATAAATTCCTTGGAAAGTGTTGGTATGGAAGGCACTCGTGGATACGGTTAGCCATGGAAAGTGAAAGTATGGTTGAAAAAGGAATAAACTTTATTTTCTGTTTGGGAACCGCCTATGATATATCTAGCATGGAAAGTATTGGGAACTAATCGATCGTTTTCATTGACAGGAAAAGCATGCCACCCAAAATGTTCTATCTCTATCTTTTTCGCTTTGAGCTCTGGCACCTCTACCAATCCCTACTTCCCTCTGCGAAGGGCCTTTCTTTTACTTGATGCAATTTTTATTTTTGCTTGAGTTTCCATCTTCTCTTATAAAGCACCAACTAAGGGGCACCATGATCGTACTTGAGCATGCGAGTGTGTTTCATGAATGGATCAATGATTGAGCATAATGGGCTAGGGATAACTTGCTTTAGCGTTGATATTTTGAAAGACATGGTTGCTTATTGATATGCTTGAGTATTAAAGTCTTCATGTCAAAACTAGACTATTGATTTTAATCATATAAAAATAAAAATATCCATGCTATAAACAAAATAATATGTGATGAATATGTTAGGCAGCATTCCACATAAAAAATTCTGTTTTTATTATTTACCTACTCGAGGACGAGCAGGAATTAAGCTTGGGGATGCTGATACGTCTCCAACATATCTATAATTTTTATTGTCCATGTTGTTATATTATCATTCTTGGATGTTTTACAATCATTTTATAATCATTTTATATCATTTTTGTTTCTAACCTATTGACATAGTGCCAGTTGATGTTTTCTGCTTGTTTTTTACATCGCAGGAAATCAATACCAAATGGAGTCCAAATGCAGTGAAACTTTTTGTGAATTTTTTCTGGACCAGAAGACACCATATGGGCCGAATAAGTACTAGAGGGGTGCTCCGAGGGAGCACAAACCACCAGGGCGCGCTTGGGAGACTAGGCGCACCCAGGTGAGTTGTGCCCACCTCGGTGGCCTCCCGCACCGCCTCTTTGCTCTATAAATACCCCTATATTCCAGAAACCCTAGGGGAGTCGACGAAAATCAATTCCAGCCGCCGCAAGTTCCAGAACCACCAGATTTAATCTAAACACCATCACAGAGGGGTTCATCATCATCATTGGTGCCTCTCCGGTGTATCGTGAGTAGTTCATTGTAGACCTACGGGTCTATAGTTAGTAGCTAGATGGCTTCCTCTCTCTCTTTTGATTCTCAATACAACGGTCTCTTGCAGATCTATTTGATGTAACTCTTTTTACGGTGTGTTTGTTGGGGTCCGATGAACTTTGAATTTATGATCAGATCTATGTTTTTATCCATGAAAGTTATTTGAGGCTTCTTTGATCTCTTATATGCATGATTACTAATAGCCTCGTATTTCTTCTTCGAATCTTTGGTTTAGTTAGGCCAACTAGATCAATTTTTCTTGCCATGGGAAGAGGGTCTTTGTGGTGGGTTCGATCTTACGGTGCTTTGATCCTGGTGGCAGAAGGGGAACCGACACGTATGTATCGTTGCTATTAAGGATAACAGGATCGGGTCTATTTCTACATAAATAGATCTTGTCTACATCATGTCATCGTTCTTATTGCATTACTCCGTTTCTCCATGAATGATACGTCTCTAATTTATCTACTTTTCCTAACGCTATCCCTCTTGTTTTGGACTCTAATTTGCATGATTTAAATGAAACTAACCCCGGACTGACGCTGTTTTCAGCAGAACTACCATGGTGTTGTTTTTGTGCAGACATAAATGTTCTCAGAATGGAACAAAACTTTGCGAGGAATTTTTATATAATATATAAGAATTTCTGGAGCCAAGACCTACCGGAGAGGGGCCCGTCGGAGGGCACTGATAACCCACAAGTATAGGGGATCGCAACAGTTTTCGATAAGTAAGAGTGTCAAACCCAACGAGGAGCTAAAGGTAGAACAAATATTCCCTAAAGTTCTATCGACCACCGATACAACTCTACGTACGCTTGACGTTTCCTTTACCTAGAACAAGTATGAAACTGGAAGTACTTTGTAGGTGTGACGAGATAGGTTTGCAAGATAATAAAGAGCACGTAAATATAAATTAGGGGCTGTTAAGATAAAAACACAACTAAATTAAATATGGCGAGTGTGGAAAAGTGGTGGTAGGAGTTGCGAAATTGTCCCTAAAGCAATTGACTACTTTACTAGATGGATAGCAAGTATTATGTGGGAGAGGCCACTACTAGCATGCCATCCCTTACTTGGAATTCTATGCATTTATGATTGGAACTATTAGCAAGCATCCGCAACTACTAACGTTCATTAACGTAAAACCCAACCATAGCATTAAGATAAATTGGTCCCCCTTCAATCCCGTATGCATCAATTTCTATGCTAGGTTGAAGCTTCTGTCACTCTTGCCCTCCAATACATAGTCCTATCAACATACAACTAACCCTATGGTGTGATCCACGTGGCAGCTCATATGATGGGCACCAAAGGACAGCAACATAACCACAAGCAAATTAAATCAATCATAGCAATTCATCCACCACCAATAGGACAACGAAAATCTACTCAGACATCATAGGATGGCAACACATCATTGGATAATAATATGAAGCATAAAGCACCATGTTCAAGTAGAGGGTACAGAGGGTTACGGGAGAGTGGACCGCTGAATATAGAGGGGGGAAGGTGATGGAGATGTTGGTGAAGATGGCGGAGGTGTTGGTGAAGATCGCGGTGATGATGATGGCCCCCGGCGGCGTTCCGGCGCCACCGGAAGCGAGGGGGAGAGAGCCCCCCTCCTTCTTCTTCCTTGACCTTCTCCCTAGATGGGAGAAGGGTTTCCTCTGTTCCTTGGCTCCCATGGCGTGGGAGTGGGAGAGCCCCTCTGAGATTGGATCTATCTCTCTGTTTCTGCGTTCTCTCCTGGCTCTGTTTCACCGTTTCGTGTATATATGGAGATCCGTAACTCCGATTGGCCTGAAACCTTCGCCGTGATTTTTTCCGAATATTAGCTTTCTTGCGGCAAAAGAAGAGCGTCAACCAACTTACGGTGGGCTCATGAGGGTAGGGGGCGCGCCCAGGGGGGTCAGGCGTGCCCCCCTACCTCGTGACCACCTCGGACACCGTCTCGCGTGGATTTTTTTCCGGAATTTTCCATATTTTCCAAAAATAAGCTCCGTCCGTTTTTATCCCGTTTGGACTCCGTTTGATATGGATATTCTGCGAAACATAAAACATGCAATGCAGAACCGAGGCGACATCGAGCCTTTGGATCAATATGTTAGTCCCAAAAATAATATAAAAAGTTGCCAAAAAGTATATGAAGGTGAATAATATGGGCATGGAACAATCAAAAATTATAGATATGACGGAGATGTATCAACATCCCCAAGCTTAATTCCTGCTCATCCTCGAGTAGGTAAATGACAAAAAAGATAATTTTTTATGTGGAATGCTACCTAGCATAATCTTGATCATGTGTCTAATCATGGCATGAATATTAAGACACGAGTGATTCAAAGCAATAGTCTATCCTTTGACATAAAAATAATAATACTTCAAGCATACCAACCAAGCAATTATGTCTTATTGAAATAAAATAGCCAAAGAAATCTCATCCCTACAAAATCATATAGTCTGGCTATGCTCCATCTTCACCACACAAAGCATTCACATCATGCACAACCCCGATGACAAGCCAAGCAATTGTTTCATACTTTCGACGTTCTCAAACCTTTTCAACTTTCACGCAATACATGAGCGTGAGCCATGGATATAGCACTATAGGTGAAATAGAATATAATGATGGGGATTATGTGGAGAAGACAAAAAAGGAGAAAGTCTCACATCAACGCGGCTAATCAACTGGCTATGGAGATGCCCATCAATTGATGTCAATGCGAGGAGTAGGGATTGCCATGCAACGGATGCACTAAGAGCTATAAGTGTATGAAAGCTCAACAAAAGAAACTAAGTGGGTGTGCATCCAACTTGCTTGCTCATGAAGACCTAGGGAATTTGAGGAAGCCCATCGTTGGAATATACAAGCCAAGTTCTATAATGAAAATTCCCACTAGTATATGAAAGTGACAACATAGGAGACAATCTACATGAAGAACATGGTGCTACTTTGAAGCACAAGTGTGGAAAAAGAGATAGTAACATTGCCCCTTTTTATTTATTTTCTTTTTTTTCCTTTTTTTTGCGGGCTTCTTTGGCCCCATTTTTTATTTAGGCTTCTTTGGCCTCTCTTTTTTTTGGTGGGGCAATGCTCTAATAATGATGATCATCACACTTTTATTTACTTACAACTTGATATCTAGAACAAAGATATGACTCTATATGAATGCCTCCGGCGGTGTACCGGATGTGCAATGATCTAGCGTAGCAATGACATCAAAAACGGACAAGCCATGAAAACACCATGCTAGCTATCTTACGATCATGCAAAGCAATATGACAATGAATGCTCAAGTCATGTATATGATGATGATGGAAGTTGCATGGCAATATATCTCGGAATGGCTATGGAAATGCCTTGATAGGTAGGTATGGTGGCTGTTTTGAGGAAGATATAATGAGGCTTATGTGTGATAGAGCGTATCGTATCACGGGGTTTGGATGCACCGGCGAAGTTTGCACCAACTCTAAAGGTGAGAAAGGGCAATGCACGGTACCGAAGAGTCTAGCAATGATGGAAGGGTGAGAGTGCGTATAATCCATGGACTCAACATTTGTCATAAAGAACTCACATACTTATTGCAAAAATCTATTAGTCGTTGAAACAAAGTACTATGTGCATGCTCCTAGGGGGATAGATTGGTAGGAAAAGACCATCGCTCGTCCCCGACCGCCACTCATAAGGAAGGCAATCAATAAACACCTCATGCTCTGACTTCGTTACATAACGGTTCACCATACGTGCATGCTACGGGACTTGCAAACCTCAACACAAGTATTTCTCAATTTCACAATTACTCAACTAGCACGACTCTAATATCACCACCTTTATATCTCAAAACTATTGCAAGGAATCAAACATATCATATTCAGCGATCTACAAGTTTTATGTAGGATTTTAGGACTAACCATGTGAATGACCAGTTCCTGTCATCTCTCTAAATAGATATAAGTGAAGCAAGAGAGTTTAATTCTTTCTACAAAAGATATGCCCATGCTCTAACAAATATAAGTGAAGCAAAAGAGCATTCTATAAATGGCGGTTGTCTATGTAAAGAGAAACAGGCAATCCAAACTTCAAATGATATAAGTGAAGCTCATGAAGCATTCTATAAAGCCATACTCAAAAGATATAAGTGAAGTGCAATGAGCATTCTATAAATCAACCAAGGACCATCTCATACCAGCATGGTGCATAAAAGAAAAATGAAAACTAAAAGCAAAAGACGCTCCAAGATTCGCACATATCACATGAATGAAATGAATCCGAAAACATACCGATATTTGTTGAAGAAAGAGGGGATGCCTCCCCAGCATCCCCAAGCTTAGATGCTTGAGTCTCCTTGAATATTTACTTGGGGTGCCTCGGGCATCCCCAAGCTTGAGCTCTTGCCTCTCTTCCTTCTTCTCACATCGAAACCTTCTCAAACATCGAACACTTCATCCACACAAAACTTCAACAGAAAACTCGGTAAGATCCGTTAGTATAAGAAAGAAAATCACTACTCTAAGTACTGTTGAAAACCAATTCATATTTTGTTTTTGCATTGTGTCTACTGTAATATAGCTTTTTCATGGCTTAAACCACTGATATAAATTGATAGTTTCATCAAAACAAGCAAACTATGCATCAAAAACAGAATCTGTCTAAAACAGAACAGTCTGTAATAATCTGAACATTCACCATACTTCTGATACTTGAAAATTTCTGCCAAAATTAGGAAAAATAAACAATTTGTACAGAAATACAGTGCAAAAATAATAAGAACCATTTGACGTTCCAGTAAAACATTAAAATTCGCGCACTACAGCCAAAGTTTCTGTCCTGCACCGTACAAACCAACAAGCATTGTAAACATCCTAAAGGCAAACCTTGGCACATTATTTTTATAATACAATGGAATTGTACAAGGGGATAATTACTTTTATTGAGAAGTTTCTGTAATCAAGATTCACAAAGTTGCCGTGAGCATGAACAAAGTTCAAGGCTAGCTCCCACTTCAACAATGCTCGTCTTTCTCACTTCCACTTTCCTTTTTAAAAAAGTTTTGGGTTCCCCTCTTTATTTTTGTTGTTTTTAAACTATATGAAAGCACTCAACAGAAATAAATGACTCTCTAAAACTTCCTAGTTGTCTCCCTGGCAGCGCTTTCTTTAAAGCCATTAAGCTAGGCATATAGTGCTCAAGTAGTGAATCCACCCGGATCCCAAGGTATATCAAAGCCAATTTTAATTAGCAATGATTTGTAATTTATTAGTGAGCACAAAGTAACATATATCATGTAATGATGAAGTCTAACTCTCTTCATATGCATCGGCATGTCATAAAAGAACAATTCATGCAGACAAAGTAAAGGCCAATTCATAGTATAAACAGTTTCTTGCAATTTTTTCGTATGGGAAACATAGAGAGGTGGAGATATAGTTCCTCTCTCATAATAATTGCAAGTAGGAGCAGCAAGCACATGCATATTATATCTATCAAAATCATCATGTGCAACGGTAAAAGGCAACCCATCAATATAATCCTTAATCCTTAATAAGGGCAAACTTCTTCGATATAGTATATTCGGGAGAACTCAAAAAGATAATAGGACTATCATGCGTGGGTGCAATAGCAACAATTTCATGTTTAACATAAGGAACTATAGTAAGTTCATCTCCATTAGCATAATTCATATTGGCATCTTGGCCATAAGCATAGCAAGCATCATCAAAAAGGGGTATTTCAAGAGAATCAACGGGATCATAACAATCATCATAACAATCCTTATAACAATCATCATAGCAATCATCCTTCGGTAAGCATGAAGGGGAATTAAACAATGTATGAGTTGAAGAGTTACTCTCATTAGAAGGTGGGCACGGGTGATCAATCCGCTCTTCCTCCTTTTGTTCTTCGCTCTCCTCATCATCTTTTTCATCCAACGAGCTCACAATTTCATCAATTTCTTCTTCCATAGACTCCTGCAAAATATTAGTCTCTTTTGGGACAACGGAGTAGTTCTCAATATATGGTTTAACATAAGGATTAGAAGCATAATTATCATAGCAATATTTAAGTATGGCAAAATTTTCAGATTCTTAAAGAGTAGCACCATACTTTTCAATCAAAGAAGCAATTTCGTAAGCACCCTTAAAAGCAACAAATTCTTCAATTTGTTGAACATCATAGTAACTATAAACACCCTTAGCATACGAAGATAAGATTCCATTATCAATAAACTCACATTGGTAGGGAAGGTGTTTCTTAGGGTTTTCAGAACAACAAGTAAAATCAAAATAATAGCATAAATTCCAAGCATAGCATTGCAAACGATGAATTTGACCCAGTAAAAGTTTCCCTTTTTCAGATATACGGTGTGGCACATAACAAGCATGCTCATCTAAAGATTTGCCCTCAACTAAGCTACTTGGGGTTTCAGCACGAGCACAAAGGGATCGAAGATGATCCATGTAAAAAGCTTCAGGAGTGTGATAGATTTTGAGTGGTCTTCAACCATTGGTTCAGCAGGTACAACTAATTTTTTTGGTATTTTGCATTTTCTAACCATAATTAAAGATAGAAAACAACTAAGAACAACAAATAAAAATTACTTAGTGATAAAGCAAACAAGCACACACGAGAATATTCACCCCACGCTATTGCTCCCAAGAACGGCGCCAGAAAAAGGTCTTGATAACCCACAAGTATAGGGGATCGCAACAGTTTTTGATAAGTAAGAGTGTCGAACCCAACGAGGAGCTAAAGGTAGAACAAATATTCCCTAAAGTTCTATCGACCACCGATACAACTCTACGTACGCTTGACGTTTACTTTACCTAGAACAAGTATGAAACTAGAAGTACTTGTAGGTGTGACGGGATAGGTTTGCAAGATAATAAAGAGCACGTAAATATAAATTAGGGGCTGTTAAGATAAAAACACAACTAAAGTAAATATGGCGAGTGTGTAAAAGTGGTGGTAGGAGTTGCGAAATTGTCCCTAAACCAATTGACTACTTTACTAGACCGATAGCAAGTATTATGTGGGAGAGGCCACTGCTAGCATGTCATCCCTTACATGGAATTCTATGCACTTATGATTGGAACTATTAGCAAGCATCCGCAACTACTAACGTTCATTAAGGTAAAACCCAACCATAGCATTAAGATAAATTGGTCCCCCTTCAATCCCGTATGCATCAATTTCTATGCTAGGCTGAAGCTTACATCACTCTTGCCCTCCAATACATAGTCCTATCAACATACAACTAACCCTATGGTGTGATCCACGCGCGCGCTGATATGATGGGCACCAAAGGACAGCAACATAACCACAAGAAAATTAAATCAATCATAGCAATTCATCAACCACCAATAGGACAACAAAAATCTACTCAGACATCATAGGATGGAAACACATCATTGGATACTAATATGAAGCATAAAGCACCATGTTCAAGTAGAGGGTACAATGGGTTGCGGGACAGTGGACCGCTGAATATAGAGGGGGGAAGGTGATGGAGATGTTGGTGAAGATGGCGGAGGTGTTGGTGAAGATCGCGGTGATGATGATGGCCCCCGGCAGCGTTCCGGCGCCACCGGAAGCGAGGGGGAGAGAGCCCCCCTCCTTCTTCTTCTTCCTTGACCTTCTCCCTAGATGTGAGAAGGGTTTCCCCTCTGTTCCTTGGCTCCCATGGCTTGGGAGGGACGAGAGCCCCTCCGAGATTGGATCTATCTCTCTGTTTCTACGTTCTCTCCTGGCTCTGTTTCACCGTTTCGTGTATATATGGAGATCCATAACTCCGATTGGCCTGAAACCTTCGCCGTGATTTTTTTTCGAATATTAGCTTTCTTGCGGCAAAAGAAGAGCGTCAACCGCCTTACGGTGGGCTCATGAGGGTATGGGGCGCGCCCAGGGGGTCAGGCGCCCCCCCCCCACCTCGTGACCACCTCGGACACCGTCTCGCGTGGATTTTTCTTCCGGAATTTTCCACATTTTCCAAAAATAAGCTCCATCCGTTTTTATCCCGTTTGGACTCCGTTTGATATGGATATTCTGCGAAACATAAAACATGCAACAGACGAGGCGGCCTTTGGGCCTTTGGATCAATATGTTAGTCCCAAAAATAATATAAAAAGTTGCCAAAAAGTATATGAAGGTGAATAATATTGGCATGGAACAATAAAAAATTATAGATACGACGGAGACGTACCAGGCACAACCCACCAGGGCGCGCCCCCTCTCCTGGCGTGCCAGGTGGGTTGTCCCACCTAGTGGTCCTGCAGACCCTTAAACCAACGCTATAAAATCCTATTTTTCCAAAAAAATGAGGGATAAAGAATTATCGCAATTCATGAGACGGAGCCGCCCCCAAGCCTTGTTCTTCCTCGGGAGGGCAGATCTGGAGTCCGTTTGGGGCTCCGTATTGAGGGATATTCATTCTTCGTCATCACCAACCCTTCTCCATCGCCAATTCCATGATTCTCCCCACTGGGAGTGAGTAATTCCTTCGTAGGCTCGCTAGTCGGTTTGGAGTTGGATGAGATTCATCATCTAATCGAGTTAGTTTTGTTAGGACTTGATCCCTAGTATCCACAATGTTCTAAGATTGATGTTGCTATGACTTTGCCATGCTTAATGCTTGTCACTTTGGGCCCGGGTGCCATGATTTCAGATCTGAACCGTTTATGTTATCATCATTATATCCACGTTCTAGATCCAATCTTGCAAGTTATAGTCACCTACTACGTGTTATGATCCGGCAACCCTGGAGTGACAATAACCGGGAGCACTCCCGGTGATGACCATAGTTTGAGGAGTTCATGTATTCACTATGTGTTAATGCTTTTTTCTGGTTCTCTATTAAAAGGAGGCCTTTATATCCCTTACTTTGCAATATGGACCCCGCTGCCACGGGAGGGTAGGACAAAAGATGTCATGCAAGTTCTTTCCATAAGCACGTACGACTATTTACGGAATACATGCCTACATTATATTGACGAACTGGAGCTAGTGCCGTATCGCCCTAGGTTATAACTGTCTCATGATGAATATCATCCAACAAGTCACCAATCCAATGCCTACGAATTTATATTGTATTGTTTCCGCTAAGTTACTACTGCTATCATCACTGTTACACTTGCTACAAAATCTCGCTATCATCATTCTTTATTACTATTGTTGCTATCACTTCTATCAAAACTATCAAACTACTTTGCTACTGATCACTTTGCTGCAGATAATTAATCTCCAGGTGTGGTTGAATTGACAACTCAGCTGCTAATACCTTCAAATATTCTTTGCCTCCCCTTGTGTCAAATCTATAAATTTGGGTTGAATACTCTAACCTCGAAAACTGTTGCGATCCCCTATACTTGTGGTTATCAAGACCTTTTTCTGGCGCCGTTGCCGGGGAGCATAGCTATATTTGTTGAGTCACTTGGGATTATTATCATATTATCACTATGAAGAATCTGAAGGATGCTAAGACTAAGATTTTTCCCTCTAAGACGAGGGGAGGTAAAGATCTGCCATCGATTACGCTTTAGATTCACCTTACATTATAAGTAAACTTGCAACACCACCACATGCTATCAATTACGATATGTCGCAAGTTGTTGATGATGCTACTTCTACTATGAATGATGCTTATGATGATGCTAGTACCTTGCTTGATAATGATGATGTGCCACTTGGTGAATTTCTTGATGAACAAATTGCTAGAGTAATACAACATGATGTTGTTGAATCGATGATGAGCTTGAAAAACTGAATCTCTGAAACACCTGCTAGAACTAGCCCTCCTAGATATGAATTGCCTAAGGTATGCAGGAAGGTTATGTTATGAGTGAGGAGACAACTAGAGATATTCTTGCTTGCAGAGATAGAGATGATCTAGAGAAATTATTAAGCAAGTATAAAGAAAAATCTCTGAATGCTAGAATGAAATGTGATCCTAAGTTTGCTACTTCACCTATCTTTATTGATGATAAGGATTATGAATTCTCTGTCGACCCAGAGTTAATTACTTTGGTTGAATCTGATCCTTTCCATGGTTATGAAACTGAAACTGTTGTGGCACATCTTACTAAGTTGAATGATATAGCTACCCCTTTTACTCAGGATGAGAAGACTCGCTACTACTTTATTCTCAAATTATTTCCTTTCTCATTAAAGGGTGATGCTAAAGCTTGGTACAATACTCTTGCTCCTGGTTGTGTGCGTAGTCCCTAGGATATGATTTATTACTTGTCTGAAAAATATTTTCCTGCTCATAAGAAACAAGCTGCCTTACAGGAAATATTTAACTTTGTTCAAACTAAAGAAGAGAGTCTCCCACAAGCTTGGAGGAGGCTTTGCCAGTTACTTAATGCTTTGCCTGATCATCCTCTTAAGAAAAATGAAATACTTGATATCTTCTATAATGGACTAACCGATGCTTCTAGGGACTTCCTAGATAGTTGTGCTGGTTGTGTTTTCAGGGAACGAACTATTGGACAAGCTGAAGAATTATTGAATAACATATTGAAAAATTATGATGATTGGACTCTTCCTGAACCATCGCCTAAACCCACTCCAAAGAAGAGGGTATATTATATCTCAGTCCTGAAGATATGCAAGAGGCAAAGAAATCCATGAAGGAAAAAGGTATTAAAGTTGAGGATGTTAAAAGTTTACCTCCTATTGAAGAAATACATGGGCTTAATACACCACCACTGCCTAAGGTGGTAGAGGTAAATTCTCTAATGAAGTTCAATGATAATGCTAATCCTCACAATATGCACCCTAGTCAATGCCTTTATGAGTTTGAAAACTATATTAGAAAACAAGATTACTTCAATGCAAATGTTATGAAACAATTGAAATACAATTCTGATATGATTGCTCACTTGAGTTATTTGTTATTTAGAATCTCAAATGATGTAAGAGGTGTTGGAAAACATGCTTCTATGGTTCAAATTCAGTTAGAACAAGTTGTCAAATCACAAAGAGAATTGCTTGATGAAATGAATAGTAATATACATGACTTTGCTGTTAGAGTTGCAACTAGAGGAGGTAAAATGACTCAGGAACCACTTTATCATGAGAGACACTGAGGGAGTCCCGGATTAGGGGGTGTCTGGATGGCCGGACTACCATCATCGGCCGGACTATCATCGGCTGGACTATCATCATCATCCGGACTCCAAGACTATGAAGATACAAGATTGAAGACTTCTCCCCGTGTCCGGATAGGACTTTCCTTGGCGTGGAAGGCAAGCTTGGCGTCTGGATATGTAGATCTCCTACCATTGTAACCGACTCTATGTAACCCTAGCCCTCTCCGGTGTCTATATAAACCGGATGGCTTTAGTCCGTAGGGACTAGAATCAGAACAACCCTTACAATCATACCATAGGCTAGCTTCTAGGGTTTAGCCTCCTTGATCTCGTGGTAGATCCACTCTTGTAAACATCCACAATATCAATATCAGTCAAGCAGGATGTAGGGTTTTACCTCCATCAAGAGGGCCCGAACACAGGTAAACATCGTGTCCCTTGTCTCCTGTTACCATCCGCCTAGACGCACAGTTCGGGACCCCCTACCGAGATCCGCCGGTTTTGACACCGACATTGGTGCTTTCATTGAGAGTTCCTCCGTGCCGTCACCGATAGGAAGGATGCCTCCTCCCGTCTTCAAGGACGGTATTTTATCAAAAGGAGCCACGGCCGCCGGCCAAACTATCCGACTAGGTGGTTTTCTTATGACCGCTTTGTCCGCCACCGCTTCTACAATGACCTCTCAAGTCGTCAAAAGCAATTTTCACGTCAGCTCGGAATTCGCCGAATTTGGATCAATAGAGCTCTCGTCCGTAAGCGAGCTCTTGGATCGCATCGCCGCCACAGGAGTCGCTTCTGGACTACAAACAGATTGGGCTTAAAACCGATCGAGAGAGATTAACTCTCCCGGGTTACCCACCACGTTGCGATGGTAGAGGAACAATGCGGCGACGCTTCTCCTATATTGAAAACTGGTCATGTCGGGCTTCCGAACCCCCATGCCGGATTCCAGCGGAGGGACGGACTTCGATCAAGCATCGAACTTAAAGTCGGGCATTAGACCGGACTTCGTTGGACAACGTCCGACAATCCAAGCTTCCAAATTCAGAAACTTCTCGGCCTTGAGCCTTGAGATGGGTAGGGTCCGGACTTAATTCCACCCGCCGCCCGGACATATGCGATTTATCTCTAATCCGGCAAGTGCCCGCTGAGATAGTACATCACTCTTGGGCGATTCCTCCGGTTATGGACGGGATAAAGGACTGCCGAGAGGAAAACACAATCTCAATTTTTTGCAATAATTGCACGGACGACGGACTCTTGAACGCCGTCAGCCGTCGTGAAATTACACGCTTCGCCGACCTGGCGTCCATAGTACGAAAGTACTGTGCCATGGAGAGTTTCCGGACAACCGAAAATAATTTTTGGGACAATTCGGCCCCGAATACAACCCTAGTCCGCAACAAAAGGGTGCATTACACTCAGGCACCAGACACAAAAGCCAAAAAGCAAAGACCCCATAAAGGGCACGGAACCGTACTAGAGGGATGGCTTAGCGGACCCTGTAAAATTCACAGTACAGAAGGCACCGTCCCAACACATAACCTTCGAGCATGTTGGATATTACGGCAGGTGGCCAAAAGTGGAGAGGAGCTTCTAGCCTCGGAAAACCACCCCAACAACATCGGTACGGTATCAACAGTCTTTGAGACTTTCACATCAAGTAATATGCGGAAACGAACAATCCGCGGCCTCGCCGAAGTCTACCAAGTAGCAACAACCAATCCATGGAGCGACACAGCCATCACCTTCAACGCCAGCGATTTAACCTAAATTCCGGACAGCCCGAGCTCCACCAAGACCGGTACTTAGTCCAATAGTGGATGGCTTTCGACTTACAAAAGTCCTCATGGATGGCGGCAGCGGATTAAACCTCATCTACGAGGAAACCCTTCAAAACATGGAAATAGACTGGAGCCGCATTGAGCGAAGCAGCACAACCTTTAGAGGAATAATCCCTAGCCGAGAGGCGCGCTGCACAGGAAAAATCACCCTCGATGTGGTATTCGCTCACCGGACAATTACAGATCCGAAGAAGTCACGTTCCAAGTGGCCCCGTTCAACAGCGGATATCACGCTATATTAGGACGAGAGGCATTCACAATTTTTCAAGCCGCACCCCATTACGGGTACATGAAGCTCAAAATGCCTCGGCCCGGCGGAATAATCACTCTTGTTAGTGATCCGGACATAGCACTCCGCACCGAAAACAAGACAGCCGCATTAGCCTTAGAGGCACTATCCGAAGCCCTAGCGGCAGAGGAACTCACCACGCTGCGCTCTACGGTGATTAGGGACGATGTGATACTCGATAAGAGATCCAAGTCCACCTCCTTTAAACCAGCAGATGAAATAGTAAAATTCCAGGTCCACCCAACGGACCCGACAAAGACGGCCTCCATCGGGGCACAATTGAACCCTGATGTGGACGCCGCACTGCGAGAATTCCTTCGGGAAAATTGGGACATTTTTGCCTGGCACCCCTCGGATATGCCCGAATCCCACGCAGATTGGCGTAACACAGCCTAAACATCCTAAAAGGATTCAAGCCAGTCAAACAGGCTCTTCGATGATTTTCCGAACCCAAAAGACAGGCAATGGGAGAAGAGCTAGCCAAACTATTGGAAGCCGGATTCATCAGAGACATCAAGCACACGGATTGGCTAGCAAACCTGGTAATGGTACCAAAGAAGGACAAATCCTGGCGCCTATGTGTCGATTTCAAAGACCTAAATAAGGCCTGCCCAAAGGATCCCTTCCCCTTCCCGCATCGACCAAATCATCGATGCCGCAGGCACGATTCATTGTGCTTCACGGACGCATACTCGGCTATCATCAAATCAAGATGGCGAAGCGGATCAAGCCGCAACGGCATTCATTACTCCATATGGACCATTCTACTTCAACACGATGCCCTTCGGACTTAAAAACGCGGCGCAACATATCGGACATGATTCAGACATGTCTGGCTACCCAGATCGGCAAAACAGTAGAGGCATACGTAGACGACGTAGTCGTGAAAACTAAACACGTCGAAACTCTAGTAGACGACTTGAGGCGCACATTCGACAACCTCAGAGCATATGACATCAAGCTGAATCCGGAAAAATGTGTTTTCGGTGTACCACCGGAAAGTCATTGGGCTTCATTGTATCCGTAGAGGAATTGAAGCAAACCCAGCCAAGATCCGAGCTCATCACAGCTAGATATCCCAAAAGACCTCAAGCAAATACAAAAATTGATCGGATCCGTGGCGGCTCTAAGCCGCTTTATCTCCGATCTAGGAGAAAAGGCATTACCCTCTATCGCCTCCTTAGGCACACCGAACACTTTGAGTGGGCCGGATGCCGCCACCGCCGGACTCGAAGAAATAAAGGCCATCGGCAACAAATCCGGTCTGGCTGCCCAACCCGGTGAACCAATGTTGTTATACATCGCAGCTACGCATCAAGTAAAGCGCGGTACTCGTCGTCGAGCGAGAAGCGAAGGGCATAAATTCCTCTTCAAAAACCAGTATACTACGTATCCACTGTGTTAACCCCCTGCAAGTCCCGCTACCCGCACTATCAGAAGATAGCATACGCGGTGTTCATGGCATCTCGGAAGCTCCGACACTACTTTCAAGAGTGTTCGATAACAGTGGCCTCTGAAGTACCACTTAACGACATTATAAACAACCGCGACGTGACGGGCAGGATTGCAAAATGGGCCATTGAGCTCTTACCATTTGATATATCTTACAAACCTCGGCGAGCTATAAAGTCACAAGTTTTGGCTGACTTTGTCGCTGAATGGACCAAGCCGAACTCCCTAAAGAATACGGTGCATACTCCAATTGGATTATGCACTTGACGGCTCTAAAATGTTAGCGATCGGGGCTGGCGTCAGATTGACGTCCCCGACCGGGGACACAGTCCAATACGCATTTCGAGATAATGTACACGGACTCCAACAACGCGGCCGAATACGAGGCCCTTTTACATGGTCTCCGGATGGCAATCTCCATGGGCATTCAACGCCTAGAGGTGCGCGGGGATTCAAACCTCGCAATATCCCAAATAAACGGAGACTTTGACGCCAAAGATCCGAAAATGGTAGCATATCGCAACGCTGTCCTAAAAATGTCAGCCCGGTTTGAAGGACTTGAATTCCATCACGTAGCATGGATAATAAACAACCAGCCGACGTCGGCACGCATTGGCGCAAAAACGCGACGCTGTCCCTCCTAACATCTTCTGGAACGGCTCTTCAAGCCATCCGCATTACTATGGGAAGAGGAGTGCGGAACTAACAAACCGGAACAAGCCGCACCAACCGGCGATTCAGCCGATGATATAACACCTTCCGCCCACGACATAATGGCAGTAATTGCCCGTGGATGTAACCATTCCTCGCCTACTTGCTTAGACAGAGCTTCCTCAAGACCAAAATGAGGCCCGCTGCATTGTCCAGGCGATCTAAAGCCTACAAGGTCTATGAGGGAGAACTTTATAAGAAAAGCACAACCGGAGTCCTTCAAAGGTGTATCTCCGAAGAGGAAGGGCGAAACCTCCGGGCTGAAATTCATGCCGGACTAGGCGGACACCACGCCGCAGCTCGGGCCCTTGTAGGAAAGGCATTCCGACAGGATTTTCTTGGCCGACGGCCCGGCAGATGCTCAGGACTTAGTCCAACGATGCGTCGGTTGTCGCCTCTTTGCTAATCAGAGCCATATGCCACCCACCGCCCTCAAAACTATACCCATTACCCGGCCGTCATGGTGCGGGGCTTGACATGGTTGGACCACTTAAAGGGGGAACCCACAAGCAAAGGTACCTACTGGTCATGGTGGATAAATTCACCAAATGGATAGAGGCCAAGCCAGTTAAAACGGTAGAGTCCGGACCAGTGATAGACTTTATATCCGGGGTAGTACACCGTTATGGTGTCCCCACAAAGATCATCACCGATAACGGCACGAACTTCACCGCCGATGAGGTTAAATCATGGTGCAAAAATATGGGCATCAAGCTCGATTACGCTTCAGTCTATCATCCTCAAACCAACGGTCAAGTGGAACGAGCAAATGGTCTAATAATGAGCGGCATCAAACCCGGACTAGTGCGGTCCCTTACGAAATCGACACGACGCGGGTAGAGGAGCTCGACCAGACTGGGTGCTGCGGACAACGCCTAACCGTACTACCGGATTCACACCATTCTTTATGGTATACGGCGCGAAGCAGTTTTGCCCTGCGACATCATTCATGACTCACCTCGAGTGCGCATGTACGAAGAAAGAGAAGCCGAGTTGGATCGGCAGGACAGCTTGGACGCATTGGAGGAAGAGCGCGACGTTGCCAAGGCTCGTTCCGCATTTTATCAGCAGCAGGCTCGAAGATATCAAAGCAGAGAAGTACGGGCCAAGACTTACAATGTTGGCGAACTGGTTCTACGCCTGCCGGACAAGAAAAAGGACAAGCTCAAGCCCAAATGGGAAGGCCCCTTCATCATCGATCAAGTCCTGACCGGCGGCGCGTACCGTCTACGAAATGCATCGGATAACCGACTCGAGCCGAACCCATGGAACGCAGCCCGCCTCCGGCGATTCTATGCCTAGCGCCCGGACTAAGAGTTCGTCCCTTTCCCCCGTCCAATTTTTTTACTTCCGCTGCCTTACATTTATCTTCTTCTTCTCAACCCTATTCATCCAAGCCTCAAAGGGCCTACTTGCATAGCGTTCGCGCAAGAATTGATGTGCTATCCGCACTCATTATACAGGGGCTTCTTTACGGAAAGCTTAATTATACGGGCTTCATGCCCAGCACATGTGTCAAGCCTCCACATGTACCTTTTATTCACCATTATATGCATCGATATGACTTAAGTTTTGGCCAAGCTGGGTTGCTGGCTCTGTGCTTACCCCTCGTTCCCGATTGTTCGGCTAGGAGGTAAAGGGAGCACCTCTGCGATTGTTACTGCCGGGTCAGCCGGATGTGTACCTCAGACTGGGTGAAGACGAAAGCTAGCGTTCTTAAGGGAATATTCGGTCGGTGACTTAAAAGATGATTTTTTTATCCACTTATTTATCTGCCCCAGATGTTTTTCTGCTTTTTTCGCAGTCCGGACATGCACTTTAGGGCATGCCACCCCGGAGGAAAGGAACCCTTAACGGAACTATTCTCCCTGGAAGATGTTTCTTACTACCCATGTAATATAACATAACTAGTTGGGCACTTATGCGATAAAGCACTGATGACCCTACGCCTGGTCTCCATGCATACCCCGGTTGTTTCATAACCGAGAAGGTATTCGAACACACTCCGGACTCTAGGGTCCCGAGGTCGAAGCGAAAAGGTCGGCAAAGACAAACGATCTACAATCCGGCTAGAAGGCATTTTGTATGTCATTTTATAAATACATTGTCAAATCGACTGATTGTATTCTTCCTCAATCCCGTCTAACAGGTTGTCTAATTTACAGTCCTGTTGGGAAAATTTCGCGGCCAACTCCACTTGGCCGTATACTAAACTCACAGGGATCTCCTTCCCATCGGGCCCCACAGTTCCGACTTCGGCCATGTGGTTGGGATCCGCCTTCTTGTACCGTGTCTTTACCATGGCCCAGGCCTCCCTGGCACCTTGGCGGCAGGCCGAAATCTTCCATAAATGGAAGCGCTGCCGCACTCCCTGCAGCTTCTCCGCAAGCTCCCCAAGACCCTCGGGTATGGAGAAGGCTGGCCATAACGCCTGGACGACGTCGCTCATAGCCTGCCGAACTCGTTCGATTAGTTGCAACAATTCGGGAAGTTGATCACCCGTTGTTACGGGCATCTCCTCCGCAGGCGACTGTGAGCATACCTACAGACATATTACATCAAATTGAGTTCCTCGCCGAACTCTTCTTTTCAAAGGAGTTCGCTCAAGCACTTACTATATATGCCGCGAAGCCGCTGATTCTCCTTAATCTGAGCCGACAGCTCGCCCAAACGCCTTTCAGCTCTTCTCCAAGCTGGGCATGGGCATCCTAGAGCTTGTTCCTTTCATGCTGCACCTTATGCAGCACCCTCTCGCCGGCCTTTAGTTGGCGCAGAAGTTCTTGCCTGTCCGGATCTTGTCCGGCAGCACCTGCAATGTCGTTTTTTAGACTTGCGCAAAAGCCAAACGCTACTTATCTTTCTAAAATAATGCGTTACCAGGAGAGGTCCTTACGTTTCCTCCTGTGCCAGAAAATGCGGCCTCAAGTTGGGCCTTGCACTCTTGCAGCTCCTGAGACAGTTGGGTATTCTTCTCGGTAAGATCCTACGTTTCATATGATCCTTAAATCAGTTTAATATAACTACTTTAAGTCTCATGGGGCTCTTGGCATATATAATCATTAAATTCTCTTACCCGTATGTCTTTTACATACTGCTCCGTGGCTCGATAAAACCATCTTGAGCAGCACGAAGGTGCGCGTTCCCGTGTTAAAGACATTCAACGCCTCGGGGAGAAGCACGCGTCACGAAATCTTGTCGGCGGCGCTGTGATTCAGGGCACTCTCCACCTCAGACTTGGTGGCGGACGATGCAGCCGGCATCCTCCGTCGGAGGAACGTCCGCTTGCGCCTTGCGCTCGTCTCCCCTGACCAGGTGCGGGAGCCCGGCTGGTAGAGGTTGGATTGACAACTTCTACGCCCGCAGTCCGGCGGACGCTTTTTTTCCCTATAAAAGTCATGAGCACTCAAACGCTTCCTAGGAACGTTGCTCTAAATACTGAATTGTGAGCTACACCTTTGCGGCAACGTTTCAGTCCGCGCCACGCTCCTCTTCCGCCTACTGGTCCGAACTGGCCCTTGTTGGTCAGCCATCGCGGGCTCGGCTTCTCGCCCTAGAGGCGCCTCCTGCACAGTGCCATCATATACGGTGGTCAGAAATAAGCAAGGAAGGAATGACGGTGTCAGGGCTTCGGCCGCAATCACCTGGGAAGCCGGATATAGTCCGGGATAGTCGGCCGTGATAGCGACTAAAGCATTGTCCATGCTGAGCTGGTGGAACACCCCATCGATTAGCTCCACCTTTATGTCCGGATCCTCTTCGGAGGCCGGATCCCAGGATCTCTCTGGATCCTCGGGCTGCGGAGCCGGACTTAGCATTCCCTCCACGGTCCGGCGCAGTTCCTGCGTCGAAAGAAGAACACGATATAAGAAACTTAAGTTTCGAAGGCACGGGTCGGACACGCTGAGTGTTCGCTACCCAAGGCCGGGATTATTCATGGAAAACCCATTTAACGGGTTCGTCCGAAGGAAATCCTCCTTCTCCCCCTTATACAGGCCGGACAAGATCGCCACCAGATCTTCGGCCGAATCCGGCCCTTTGCGGCCATG
Source organism: Aegilops bicornis (assembly GCA_021605145.1). Taxonomy (NCBI): domain Eukaryota; kingdom Viridiplantae; phylum Streptophyta; class Magnoliopsida; order Poales; family Poaceae; genus Aegilops; species Aegilops bicornis. The sequence continues at coordinate 142,714,795 of CM038669.1, forward strand.
ACGGGTGGCATCATCCTCCCCGTTGAAATCCCACATGGGGTGGCCCCTGTATTGTAGTGGCTGCACCCCACAGTAATGCATGTTGCCATGATTCCAATCATGGTCAACCCGACATGGGCCAAGAACCTTATTCGCCCATCAAATAATGGACGCTCTTGTCTTCCTCCGGATGGGGGCTCATGGACGCCAACTAAGGCGTTTCTTGAGAGGAGCATTGCTGAACTCCGGAGGCCGATCCGAATAGGGTCCGACAAATGAGCGTCTTCTATATAAAACCATTCCGAAGGCCGGTCTTGGCGCCTTCTTAGGGGTTCCGGATGGATATCCGGTCCCGGCAATGCGCCATATTTCGGCGCCGCCCACTTGATATATGGACCCCTCGTGAGAGCGGGGTACAAGGCAGAACAACCTCTTCCACAACGCGAAGTGGGGCTCGACGCCAGGAAAAGCTCGCAAAGAGCTACATAACCCGCAATATGCAGGATTGAGGCGGGCGTGACGTGATGAAGCTGGAGTCCGTAGAACTCCAGGAGCCCGCGGAGGAATGGATGTACAGGAAATCCGAGCCCCTTATCGGATAGGGGACGAAGCATACCCGCCCCTTTGTTGGGATTTGGGGTAACCTTCGCTTGCTTCCCACCTTTGTAGGTGGCCAGCCCGCTCGAACCGAACCATGAAGGCCGGAGGAGATATCCCCCATTTGGAGCTTCACCAGCTCGTTGTGCAAGCAGAGCATCTCCTCCAATCTCTGGCAAAGGGCCGAGCGCGAGAAGAGGAGCCGCGTTGACGGTCCATGATGGAATGGATTCTTGGTCGAAAGCGCTCCGATGAGTATTTGCGAGAGGAAGATGGTGACTTGGATCTGGATTCTTGCCTCCCTTATAGGCAGATTGTTCGCACAACTAGGGGTTAAAACATAAAAGACACCCTGGCTTTTCACATTCGCACGACGCGTGGAAGAAGGCCATTATTGGGCGTGGAAGCCAAGACGCGCAACATTGATGAGGAAGCTGGACACTGCTCGCGTGCACGTAGAACTTGAAGGAGAACCCGCCTTTGCAACGCCAAGACTACACGCATGCTGGACTTATCGTCATTGAAGCCTGGTTCGGGGCTACCGAGGAGTCCGGATTAGGGGTGTCCGGATGGCGGACTACCATCATCGGCCGGACTATCATCGGCCGGACTATCATCATCATCCGGACTCCAAGACTATGAAGGTACAAGATTGAAGACTTCTCCCCGTGTCCGGATGGGACTTTCCTTGGCGTGGAAGGCAAGCTTGGCGATACGGATATGTAGATCTCCTACCATTGTAACCGACTCTATGTAACCCTAGCCCTCTGCGGTGTCTATATAAACCGGATGGCTTTAGTCCGTAGGACTAGAATCACAACAACCCTTACAATCATACCATAGGCTAGCTTCTAGGGTTTAGCCTCCTTGATCTCGTGGTAGATCCACTCTTGTAAACATCCACAATATCAATATCAATCAAGCAGGACGAGGGTTTTACCTCCATCAAGAGGGCCCGAACCTGGGTAAACATCGTGTCCCTTGTCTCCTGTTACCATCCGCCTAGACGCACAGTTCGGGACCCCCTACCCGAGATCCGCCGGTTTTGACACCGACAGACACCCTAAAAGAATTGAACAAAATTCACAAAGAGTTAACACTGATGCACCTAGTCCTTCTAGAAAGAAAAAGAAGAAGAAAAGTGATAGGACTTTGCATACTTCTAGTGAACCTGAAATAGAAAAACCTCCTGATAATGATAATGAAACTTCTATCTCTGATGTTGAAACTCATTCTGGTAATGAACACTCACCTAGTGATAATGAAAAAGATAATGATGAGGTTCATGAAGACTCTCAACCAAATGAAAAAGGAACCAGATAATGATGTTGAGATAGAACCACCTGTTGATCTTGATAACCCACAACCTAAGAATAAAAGGTATGACAAAAGAGACTTCATTGCTAGAAATTACGGTAAAGAAAGAGAACCGTGGGTTCAAAAACCTATGCCTTTTCCACCCAAGTCAACCAAAAAGAAAGATGACGAAGAATTTGAACGCTTTGCTTTGAAATCTTTGAGGCCGGTCTTTTAACGTGCTAAACATTGATCGATATCCTTAAAATGCCTCCTTATGCAAAGTATATGAAAGACATCATCACAAATAAGAGAAAAATACCGGAAGCTGATATCTCCACTATGCTTGCTAATTATACTTTTAAGGATGGAGTACCTAAAAAACTTGGAGATCCTGGAATACCGACTATACCTTGCTCTATCAAAAAGAATTATGTGAAAACTGCTTTGTGTGATTTAGGAGCTGGTGTTAGTGTTATGCCTTTCTGTTTATATAAAAGACTTGATTTGAATAAACTCACACCTACTGAAATATCTTAGCAAATGGCTGACAAATCAACTGCCATACCTATCGGTATCTGTGAGGATGTGCCCGTTGTTGTTGCTAATGTTACTATTTTGACTGACTTTGTTATACTTGAGATGCCTGAGGACGACAACATGTCGATTATCCTTGGTAGACCCTTCTTGAATACTGCAGGGCCTGTTATTGATTGCAATAAAAGCAAGGTCACTTTTCATATCAATGGTAATGAGCATACGGTGCACTTTCCGAAGAAACAACTCCAAGTGAATGGTATTAATGTTATTGAAAAATCTCCGACAATCACTATTGGAAGTTTTCAAATACCTCTACCTACTGTCAAAAAGAAATATGAAATGCTTATTCTTGGGGAAATGCATATCCCCATTGAGGTAACTGAGTGATTTACGAAAGTTCTTCGGTTTCATGCCAATCGAAAGTGGTTGTTACTAAGACTTGATCAACCTTATTAATGGATCATTTTTGAACGGTATGAAGTTGATGAATTTAGTAAGCACTACCTTCTGTCTCTACTTTTAGTTTTCTATTTTTATTAGTTAAATAAAATAAAATGACATGTATTGTTAGTTTTCTAAATTTCCCATGCAATAAAAAATGACCCAAAAATAAAAGTTCTCAGAATGCCCTGAAAATTTAATACAATTTTTTCTGAATATTTCTGAATTTCTGGTGCAAATAATATCAAAGAGAGGTGCACCAGGTGGGCACAACCCACCTGGGCGCGCTAGGACCCCCAAGTGTGCCCTGGTGAGTTGTAGTCCCCACGTGGCCCCCTCACTTATACCTTCATATCACATCATCACTCACCTCCAGAAAAAATTCTCCATTGCTCTCCCTCCCGTGTTCTTGCCCTCAAACCCGCGGATTTCGATCTCTTTGCTCGAAGCTCCATTTCCAAAACTGTTTCGGGGGATTGTTGCTTGGTATGTGACTCCACCATTTGTCCAATTAGTTTTTGTTTTAGTGGTTTATATTTTGAATAGTTAGCTACTCTTGGTGCTGCTGTAGATGAGCTTGCATGTTGAATTCTTAAGAGTTCTAAGTAGTTTGAATGCTTGCAATGGCCTCTATGTATCCCTACGAGTAGTTGCTACCAATTTATTGAAGTTTTGTTGACAAATTTTTGTCACCCAAAAATTTTCAGTAAATTGTACGCGAACATGATGAACATGTTTGGAAGGAGTTCTTCAAGGAGGAGATCCTCGGGGGCATTTTCTAGTGACAGTTCCGCTCGCCGGTCTTATGTTGAACCAAGTGAAAGTTCTACTCGAGATGCCGCCACCAAAACATGCTTATGGCCTTGCGATGAGTATATGATGCGTGTGGGTATTAAGGAGGAATTTGAGCAATATGTTCACAATGCCGGTCTCGGCCCCTACCTTTCAGAAAAGTGCGAACAACGCCACCTTCTCACTGAATCATTTGTCAAAGGATTTAAGTTCCTTCATCGTGAGTCTAGGGTCTCGTTTATGCTTTATGATAATCCATTTACCATCCCACTAGAGAATTTTTCTTACCACTACAAACTCCCGTTCTGGGGTTCGCTTGACGAACCACCAAGGGCTGAATTCCAAACATTCTTAACTAGTCTTTGCTGCGGTGAGACGAGGGGAGTGACACAAGGTAGAATAAAGAGCATTCATTTTCCTGCAATCTAGTACTTTGCATTATTTAATGGGAAATGTATAGTAGGAAAGCAAGACTGTAGTACACTCTGTGCTCCAAACTTGAGCCTCATTCACACTGCTCTGACTGGTGAAAGGAATTATAACCTTGGAGCAATTGTTGCACGCAGACTTCGGCACAATGCTAACAGTGGCTATTTCTATGGTGGAATATATGCCACACGTTTAGCACGTGGGCTGGGTGTTTCACCTTTCCCCTTTGATCCTATCCTACCCACGCAGTATTTAGATTTTGACACCTTAAAAGATCGTAAGATTCTCAAGGAAAAGGTTGATAACTTCACTTATAATCTATTGTTTAACCAAAAATCTGTTGTGCACACATATTTGCCCGCGCCTGCTCTTTTTGACTATCACAACAAAGGAAGATATTTTGTTCTTGAGAGCGAGGCCCGATCTCACAATGCAGCAGTGGAGGCAGCACGACAGGCTGAGGCATCCACACTGAGAGCCTCCGTGAGCTACCACGCCAACTACTACCCTCCAAGCTACTAATCGACTACCAAGTTAGGCGAAAAGCCTAAGCTTGGGGGAGTACATGTTTCCACTGACTTTACATTCATGTCCAATTATTCATTTAGTTGGTGCTCACACTTTTTAATTGTATCATCCATGCTTAGATTTATTTTCTCGCTTACTTCTTGTGTGTTTGAAAAACTTTATAAAAACCAAAAAAAATAGTTGTAATAATTTACTTTCTATGCATGCTTAGTAGCAGTATTAAAAATAGAAAACCTAAAAAGATTTCCTTGTTCTTTTTTTGCTTGTTGGGAGCTTTCCCGTGTGAATAGTTTTTCTTGTTTTTAGCTTTTCCTTTTTATTTGCTTGTTCAAGAAAACCAAAAACTCCAAAAATATCTCAGTGTGTTTCTCTGAATTTCTTTCCTTTTTATTCGAGTCTTGCCGAGGAGAAGACCACGATGAAAATGTTGAGTGGCTCTCATATGAATAACTGTTGAACTAATAAGAGAACATTTTACTTTGTCTTCTCCTGTTGAATAAAATGATTGCAGATTCCAGCTTAGTCCACGGAACTCTTGCACTATTATTATTTTCACATCATTCGGTCATGCAAGTGAAATGCAATAATGACGATATTCGATGAACTGGTCATGCCAAAGAGAAACTGGTATGAACTCGACTTGTTCTGTTTGTGTAAATATGTTTAACCTAGTATCCATGCATCAGCCCGTTATGATTAAACATGTTTGCAAATGACAATTAGAGATTATAGTTTCTCATGCCATGCATAAGTAGCTGGGAGTGAATAATGATTTATCTTGGATATCAACATTGCGTTAAAATGATTGTGATGTAGTATGATGATATGGTATCCTGCTCTGGATGTTTGAGTGGCTTGACTTGGCACATGTTCATGCATGTAGTTGAATCGAAACCAACATAGCCTTTATGATATTTATGTTCATGGTGTTCATATCCTAATCATGCTAGTGTCGAATGTTACTTATGCATAATGCATGTTTATGACCGTTGTTGCTCTCTAGCAGGTCGCTTCTCAATCTAATTGCTAGCCTTCGCCTGTACTAAGTGGGAATTCTACTTGTACATCAAAAACCTTGAACCCAAAAAGTTATTCCAGATGAGTCCACCATACCTACTGTTGGGGAACGCAGTATTTCAATTTTTTTGCCTACGATCAGGCAAGATCTATCTAGGAGATGCATAGCAACGAGCGGGGAGAGTGTGTCCACGTACCTTGTAGAAAGAAAGCGGAAGCGTTTAGTGACGCGGTTGATGTAGTCGAACGTCTTCGCGATCCCACTGATCCAAGTACCGAACGTACGGCACCTCCGCGATCAGCACACGTTTAGCTCGGTGACGTCCCACGAACTCTTGATCTAGTTGAGGCTGAGGGAGAGTTCCGTCAGCCCGATGGCATGGCGACGGTGATGATGAAGTTACCGGCACAGGGCTTCACCTAAGCACTACAACGATATGACCGAGGTGTGTAACTGTGGACGGGGGCACCGCACACGGCTAAGAGAAACTTGTGTGTCCTTTGGGGTGCCCCCTCCCACATATATAAAGGTGGGAGGAGGAGGAGGCCGGGCTAAGGGGGGCGCGCGCCATGGGGAGTCCAACTAGGATTCCCAATCCTAGTTGGAGTCCCCTTCCATCCAAGAGAGGGAGAAGGGGGGAAGGAGGAAGAGGGGAGAAGGAAAGAGGGGGCACCGCCCCCTTCCCTAGTCCAATTCTGACAGGCCATGGGGGGGCCTCCCTTGTGGCCCTCCTCTCCTTTCCACAAAGGCCCATGAAGGCCCATGAATTTCCCGGGGGGGGGGGGTGGTTCCGATAACCCCCGGTACTCCGAAACTCATCCGAAACGACCAAAACCATTCCGGTGTCCGAATGCAAACTTCCAATATATGAATCTTTATGTGTCGACCATTTCGAGACTCCTGGTCATGTTCGTGATCTCATCCGGGACTCCGAACAATCTTCGGTCATCAAATCACATAACTCATGATACAAATCATCATCGAACGTTAAGCGTGCGGACCCTACGGGTTCGAGAATTATGTAGACATGACCGAGACACATCTCCGGTAAATAACCAATAGCGGAACCTGGATGCTCATATTGGCTCGTACACATTCTACAAAGGTCTTTATCGGTCAAACCGCATAACAACATAAGTTGTTCCCTTTGTCGTCGGTATGTTACTTGCCCGTTATTCGATCGTCGGTATCATCATACCTAGTTCAATCTCGTTACTGGCAAGTCTCTTTACTCGTTCCGTAATGCATCATCCCGTAACTAACTCATTAGTAACATTGCTTGCAAGGCTTATAGTGATGTGCATTAACGAGAGGGCCCGGAGATACCTCTCCGATACACGGAGTGACAAATCCTAATCTCGATCTATGCCAACTCAACAAACACCATCAGAGACACATGTAGAGCATCTTTATGATCACCCAGTTATGTTGTGACGTTTGATAGCACACAATGTGTTCCTCTGGTATTCGGGAGTTGCATAATCTCATAGTCAGAGGAACATGTATAAGTCAGAAGAAAGCAATAGCAATAAAACTAAACGATCATTATGCTAAGCTAACGGATGGGTTTTGTCCATCACATCATTCTCTAATGATGTGATCCCGTTCATCAAATGACAACACATGTCTATGGTTAGGAAACTTAACCATCTTTGATTAACGAGCTAGTCAAGTACATGCATACTAGGGACACTCTGTTTTGTCTATGTATTCACGCATGTACTAAGTTTCCGGTTAATACAATTCTAGCATGAATAATAAACATTTATCATGATATAAGGAAATATAAATGACAAATTTATTATTGCCTCTAGGGAATATTTCCTTCAGTCTCCCACTTGCCCTAGAGTCAATAATCTAGTTCACATCGTCATGTGTTTTAACACCAATAGTTCACATCTTTATGTGATCTCCATGCGACTAATACCCAAAGGGTTTACTAGAGTCTAGTTCACATCACTATGTGATTAACAGCCAAAGAGTGATCATGTTTTGCTTTGTGAGAGAAGTTTAGTCAACGGGTCTGCTACATTCAGAGCCGTATGTATTTTGCAAATTTTCTATGTCTACAATTCTTTGCACAAAGCTACTCTAGCTAATCGCTCCCACTTTCAATATGTATCCAGATTGAGACTTAGAGTCATCCGGATCAGTGTCAAAGCTTGCATCGACGTAACCCTTTATGACGAACTCTTTATCAACTCCATAACTAAGAAACATTTCCATAGTCCTCTTAGGTAACTAAGGATGATTTTGACCGCTGTCCAGTGATCCACTCCTGGACCACTATTGTACCCTCTTGCCAAACATGGTGAGGTACACAATAGGTCTGGTATACAGCATAGCATACTTTATAGAACCTATGACTGAGGCATATGGAATGACTTTCATTCTCTTTCTATTTTATGTTGTGGTCGAGTTTTGAGTCTTACTCAACTTCATACCTTGCAACACAAGCAAGAATTCCTTCTTTGACTATTCCATTTTGAACTACTTCAAAATCTTGTCAAGGTATGTTCTCATTGAAAAATCTTATCAAGCATCTTGATCTATCTCTATAGATCTTGATGCTCAATATGTAAGTAGCTTTACCAAGGTCCTTCTTTGAAAAACTCCTTTCAAACACTCCTTTATGCTTTCCAAAAATTCTATATCATTTCCGATCAACAATGTGTCATTCACATATACTTATCAGAAAGGCTGTAGTGCTCCCACTCACTTTCTTGTAAATATAGGCTTCACCTAAAGTCTGTATAAAACCATATGCTTTGATCACCTTATCAAAGTGTATATTCCAACTCCGAGATGCTTGCACCAGTCCATAAATGGATCGCTGGAGCTTGCACACTTTGTTAGCACCTTTTGGATCGACAAAACCTTCTAGTTGCATCATATACAACTCTTATTTAAGATATCCATTAAGTAATGCAATTTTTACATCCATTTGCCAAATTTCATAATCATAAAATGCGGCAATTGCTAACATGATTCGGACAGACTTAAGCATCGCTACGGGTGAGAAGGTCTCATTGTAGTCAACTCCTTGAACTTGTCGAAAACCTTTCGCAACAAGTCGAGATTTGTAGACAATAACATTACCGTCAGCGTCAGTATTCTTCTTGAAGATCCATTTATTCTCTATGGCTTGCTGATCATCGGGAAAGTCAACCAAAGTCCACACTTTGTTCTCAAACATGGATCCCATCTCAGATTTCATGGCCTCAAGCCATTTCGCGGAATCTGGGCTCATCATCGCTTCCTCATAGTTCGTAGGTTCGTCATGGTCAAGTAACATGACCTCCAGAACAGGATTACCGTACCACTGCAGTGCGGATCTTACTCTGGTTGACCTACGAGGTTTGGTAGTAACTTGATCAGAAGTTTCATGATCATCATAATTAGCTTCCTCACTAATTGGTGTAGGAATCACTAGAACTGATTTCTGTGATGAACTACTTTCCAATAAGGGAGCAGGTACAATTACCTCATCAAGTTCTACTTTCCTCCCACTCACTTCTTTCGAGAGAAACTCCTTCTCTAGAAAGGATCCATTATTAGCAACGAATATCTTGCATTCAGATCTGTGATAGAAGGTGTACAACGGTCTCCTTTGGGTATCCTATGAAGACACATTACTCCGATTTGGGTTCGAGCTTATCAGGTTGAAGCTTTTTCACGTAAGCATCGCAGCCCAAACTTTAAGAAACGACAGCTTAGGTTTCTTGCTAAACCACAGTTCATTCAGTGTCGTCTCAACGGATTTAGATGGTGCCCTATTTAACATGAATGCAGCTGTCTCTAATGCATAACCCCAAAATGATAGTGGTAAATCGGTAAGAGACATCATAGATCACACTATATCTAATAAAGTACGGTTACGACGTTCGGACACACCATTACGTTGTGGTGTTCCAGGTGGCGTGAGTTGTGAAACTATTCCACATTGTTTCAAATGAAGACCAAACTCATAACTCAAATATTCACCTCCACGACCAGATCGTAGTAACTTTATTTTCTTGTTACGATGATTTTCCACTTCACTCTGAAATTCTTTGAACTTTTCAAATGTTTCAGACTTATGTTTCATTAAGTAGATATACCCATATCTGCTCAAATCATCTGTGAAGGTCAGAAAATAATGATACCCGCCGTGAGCCTCAACACTCATTGGACCGCATACATCAGTGTGTATTATTTCCAACAAGTCAGTTGCTCGCTCCATTGTTCCGGAGAACGGAGTCTTACTCATGTTGCCCATGAGGCATGGTTCGCAAGCATCAAGTGATTCGTAATCAAGTGATTCCAAAAGCCCATCAGCATGGAGTTTCTTCATGCGCTTTACACCAATATGACCTAAACGGTAGTGCCACAAATATGTTGCACTATCATTATCAACTTTGCATCTGTTGGCATCAATATTATGAATGTGTACCACTACGATCGAGATTCAATAAACCATTCATATTGGGTGTATGACCACAGAAGGTTTTATTCATGTAAACAGAATAACAATTATTCTTTGACTTAAATGAATAACCATATTGCAATAAAGATGATCCAATCATATTATGCTCAACACCAAATAACATTTATTTTAGGTTCAACACTAATCCCGAAGGTAAAGGGAGTGTGCGATGGTGATCTTGTCAACCTTGGAATCACTTCCAACACACATCGTCACCTCGTCCTTAACTAGTCTTTGTTCATTTTGCAATTCCTGTTTCGAGTTACTACTCATAGCAACTGAACCGAGTATCAAATACTGAGGGGTTTCTATAAACACTAGTAGTACACATCAATAATATGTATATCAAATATACCTTTGTTCACTTTGCCATCCTTCTTATCCGCCAAATGTTTGGGGCAGTTTTGCTTCTAGTGACCATTTCCTTTGCAGTAGAAGCACTCATTTTCAGGCTTGGGTCTAGCTTTGGGCTTCTTCATGGGAGTGGAAACTTGATTGACATTCTTCTTGAAGTTCCCTTTCTTTCCCTTGCCCTTTTACTTGAAACTAGTGGTCTTGTCAACCATCAACACTTGATGCTTTTCTTGATTTCTACCTTCGCCGATTTGAGCATCGTGAACTGCTCGGGGATTTTTTTCGTCATCCCTTGCATATTATAGTTCATCACAAAGTTCTAGTAGCTTGGTGATAGTGACTAGAGAACACTATCAATCACTATATTATCTAGAAGATTAACTCCCACTTGATTCAAGCGATTGTAGTGCCCAGACAATCTGAGCACATGCTCACTAGTTGAGCTATTCTCCTCCATCTTGTAGGCAAAGTACTGTCAGAGGTCTCATACCTCTCGACACGGGCATGAGTCTGAAATACTAATTTAAAATCTTGAAACATCTCATATGCTCCATGCGTTCAAAACATTTTTGAAGTCCCGGTTCTAAGCCGTAAAGCATGGTGCACTAAACTATCAAGTAGTCATCATACCGAGCTTGTCAAACGTTCATAACGTCTGCATCTGCTCCTGCAATAGGTCTGTCACCTAGCGGTGCATCAAGGACATAATTCTTATGTGCAGCAGTGAGGATAATCCTTAGATCACGGACCCAGTCTGCATTATTGCTACTATCATCTTTCAGCATAGTTTTTCTCTAGGAACATATCAAAAATAAAACAGGGGAGCTATACGCGAGCTATTGATCTACAACATAGATATTCAAAAACTATCAGGACTAAGTTCATGATAAATTAAGGTTCAATTAATCATATTACTTAAGAACTCCCACTTAGATAGACATCCCTCTAGTCATCTAAATGATCATGTGATCCATATCAACTAAACCATGTCCGATCATCACGTGAGATGGAGTAGTTTTCAATGGTGAACATCACTATGTTGATCATATCTACTATATGATTCACGTTCGACCTTTCAGTCTTAGTGTTCCGAGGCCATATCTGCAAATGCTAGGCGCGTCAAGTTTAACCCGAGTATTCTGCATGTGCAAAATCTGGCTTGCACCCATTGTATGTGAACGTAGAGCTTATCACACCCGATCATCACGTGGTGTCTCAGCACGAAGAACTGTCGCAACGATGCATACTCAGGGAGAACACTTATACCTTGAATTTTTAGTAAGGGATCATCTCATAATGCTACCGCCGTACTAAGCAAAATAAGATGCATAAAGGATAAACAACTCATGCAATCAAAATAAGTGATATGATATGGCCATCATCATCTTGTGCCTTTGATCTCCATCTCCAAAGCACCGTCATGATCACCATTGTCACCGGCTTGACACCTTGATCTCCATCGTAGCTTGTCGTCTCGCCAACTATTGCGTCTACAACTATCGCTACCGCTTAGTGATAAAGTAAAGAAATTACATGGCAGTTGCATTTCATACAATAAAGCGACAACCATATGGCTCCTGCCAGTTGCCGATAACTGTTACAAAACATGATCATCTCATACAACAATTTACATATTATCACGTCTTGACCATATCACATCACAACAGGCCCTACAAAAATAAGTTAGACGTCCTCTACTTTGTTGTTGCAAGTTTTACGTGGCTGCTACGGGCTTGTAGCAAGAACTGTTCTTACCTACGCATCAAAACCACAACGATTTTTCGTCAAGTGTGTTGTTTTAACCTTCAACAAGGACCGGGCATAGTCAAACTCGATTCAACTAAAGCTGGAGAAACAGACACCCGCTAGCCACCTGTGTGCGAAGCACGTCGGTAGAACCAGTCTCATGAACGCAGTTATGCGATGTTGGTCCGGGTCACTTCATCCAACAATGCCGCCAAATCAAAGTAAGCCGTTGCTGGTAAGCAGTATGACTATTATCGCCCACAACTCTTTGTGTTCTACTCGTGCATATAACACCTACGCATAGACCTGGCTCGGATGCCACTGTTGGGGAACACAGTATTTCAAAAAATTTGTGTACGATCACGCAAGATCTATCTAGGAGATGCATAGCAACGAGCGGGGAGAGTGTGTCCACGTACCCTCGTAGACCAAAAGCGGAAGTGTTTAGTAACGTGGTTGATGTAGTTGAACGTCTTCGCGATCCAACCGATCCAAGTACCGAACGTACGACACCTCCATGATCAGCACACGTTCAGCTCGGTGATGTCCCTCAAACTCTTGATCCAGTTGAGGCCGAGGGAGATTTCCGTCAGTACGACAGCATGGCGATGGTGATGATGAAGTTACCGGCGCAGTGCTTCACCTAAGCACTACGACGATATGACCGAGGTGTGTTATGACCCGAACCATTCCGGTGTCCGGACGCAACCTTCCAATATATGAATCTTTATGTCTCGACCATTTCGAGACTCTCATCATGTCCATGATCTCATCCGGGACTTCGAACAATATTCGGTCATAAAATCACATAACTCATAATACAAATCGCCATCGAATGTTAAGCGTGCGGACCCTACGGGTTCAAGAATTATGCAGACATGACTGAGACACATCTCCGGTCAATATCCAATAGCGGAACCTGGATGCTCATATTGGCTCCTACACATTCTATGAAGATCTTTATCGGTCAAACCACATAACAACATACGTTGTTCCCTTTGTCATCGGTATGTTACTTGCCCGAGATTCGATCGTCGGTGTCATCATACCTAGTTCAATCTCGTTACCGGCAAGTCTCTTTACTTGTTCCATAATGCATCATCCCGTAACTACCTCATTAATCACATTGCTTGCAAGTCTTATAGTGATGTGCATTACCGAGAGGGCCCAGAGATACCTCTCCGACACACGGAGTGACAAATCCTAATCTCGATCTATGCCAACTCAACAAACACCATCGGAGACACCAGAGAGCATCTTTATGATCACCCAAGCATGCTAGACGCTTTGATAGCACACTAAGTGTTCTTCCAGTATTCGGGAGTTGCATAATCTCATAGTCAGAGGAACATGTATAAGTCATGAAGAAAGCAATAGCAATAAAACTAAACAATCATTATGCTAAGCTAACGGATGGGTCTTGTCCATCACATCATTCGCTAATGATGTGATCCCATTCATCAAATGACAACACATGTCTATGGTTAGGAAACTTAACCATCTTTGATTAACGAGCTAGTCAAGTACATGCATACTAGGGACACTCTGTTTTGTCTATGTATTCACACATGTAATAAGTTTCCAGTTAATACAATTCTAGCATGAATAATAAACATTTATCATGATATAAGGAAATATAAATAACAACTTTATTATTGTCTCTAGGGTATATTTCCTTCTCCTACCTATATGCGGTATTACCCTACCGTCCTAAGTAAATTTGCATGTGCCACCTCTAAAAACTTCTAAATAAATATTGTTTTTGTGTGCCTGGATCGTTCATGGAACGATAGGAGGTAGTCGGTATCTTCCATGCTAAGCGGGTTATTCTCAGGTCGAGTGTTTATTCACTCGCCATCGCACGAGAAAAGGGTGGTAATTGGGATGCCCAGTCCCAAACTGCAAACTGAAAAAGAGTTAATCTCTCAAATAATCAAACAAAAACTCCCAATGGAGTCCAAACCTTTACTTTTATCACTTGGGAACCGCCATTAGCGTCCTTAGCATGGAAGATATTGATAACTGATGGTCGTGAAGTAAATGAGAAGGGTGCATGTCTCAAAATATCATTTACCTCTGCTTTAAAAACTTGAGCTCTGGCACCTCTGCAAATCATTGCTTCCCTCTACGAAGGGACTATCTATTTACTTTTATGTTGTGTCATCACCTTCTAAAACAAGCGCTAGAACCTGAGAGCACAGCTATCATGACTTATGCATTGTGTGTAGCTAATGTTGGGTGCATCATGACTGGATCTTTTCTATCATGAATTACAATGTTTAGTCATTCTTTGGAACTTTGGAGGTGCTCTGCATTTATGTCTTGCGGTCTCAGAAAGGGCTAGTGAGATACCACTATTGTCATATTATATCATGGTTGTTTTGACAACGTGTTGCCATTTGAGATATCTTATTATTGCTCACTAGCTGATTATGTCATTGATATAAATAATTATAATCTTTAGGAGTTATTGTCGGCCTGGTTAGTTATAATGTTGGCTGAAAACCTGGGTACTGTTTAAGCCTATTTATGCAAACAAGAGCAGAAGAGTTTGTAAAATGTTTTCTTTTTCACTTTCAATTTATCAACTGAATTGCTTGAGGACAAGCAAAGGTTTAAGCTTGGGGGAGTTGATACGTCTCCAACGTATCTACTTTTCCTATGCTTTTCCTCTTGTTTTGGACTCTAATTTGCATGATTTGAATGAAACAAACCCTGGACTAACGCTGTTTTCAACAGAACTACCATTGTGTTGTTTTTGTGCAGAAATAGAAGTTCTCGGAATGGAACGAAACTTTGCGAATTTTTTTATATAATATATAAGAATTTATGGAGCCAAGACCTACCGGAGAGGGGCCCCTGGGTGGGCACAACCCACCAGGGCACGCCCCCCTGTCCTGGCGCGCCCAAGTGGGTTGCCCCACCTGGTGGCCCCACAGACCCTAAAACCAACGCTATAAAATCCTATTTTTCCAAAAAAAATGAGGGAGAAAGAATTATCGCGATCCACGAGATGGAGCCGCCACCAAGCCCTGTTCTTCCTCGGGAGGGCAGATCTGGAGTCCTTTTGGGGCTCCGAAGAGAGGGATCTTCGTTCTTTGTCATCACCAGCCCTTCTCCATCGCCAATTCCATGATGCTCCTCACCGGGAGTTAGTAATTCCTTCGTAGGCTCGCTGGTCGGTGAGGAGTTGGATGAGATTCATCATGTAATCGAGTTAGTTTTGTTAGGGCTTGATCCCTAGTATCCACTATGTTCTAAGATTGGTGTTGCTATGACTTTTCCATACTTAATGCTTGTCACTTTGGGCCCGGGTGTCGGTGTGAAAACCGGCAGATCTCGGGTAGGGGGTCCCGAACTATGCGTCTAAGGATCGAAGGTAACATGAGGCAGGGGATGTCGTGGTTCTAAGTCTGATAGTAGAATAGGGGGTAGGTAATGTAGAGGCAAGATCTCAGCTATGGAAGAGTTGTACACGCAAGGTTTACGAGTCCAGGCCCTTCTCCGAGGAAGTAACAGCCCTACGTCTCGGAGCCCGGAGGCGGTCGACTGGATTATATGCCCGTGAGTTACAGAAGATGCGAACCCTTGTCCCAGAGGAGGGGGGTGGTGAGGGAGTCCTGGATTAGGGGGTTTCCGGATAGCCGGACTATAGCCTTCGGCCGGACTCCTGGACTATGAAGATACAAGATTGAAGACTTCGTCCCGTGTCCGGACGGGACTTTCCTTGGCGTGGAAGGCAAGCTTGGCGATACGGATATGTAGATCTCCTACCATTGTAACCGACTCTGTGTAACCCTAACCCTATTCGGTGCCTATATAAACCAGAGGGTTTTAGTCCGTAGAAAGAACAACAATCACACCATAGGCTAGCTTCTAGGGTTTAGCCTCTCGACCTCGTGGTAGATCTACTCTTGTACTACCCATATCATCAATATTAATCAAGCAGGAGTAGGGTTTTACCTCCATCGAGAGGGCCCGAACCTGGGTAAAAACATCGTGTCCCTTGTCTCCTGTTACCATTCGCCTAGACACACAGTTCGGGACCCCCTACCCGAGATCCGCAGGTTTTGACACCGACATTGGTGCTTTCATTGAGAGTTCCTCTGTGTCGTCGTCTTTAGATGGCTCCTCCGATCATCAACAACGATGCGCTCCAGTGTGAGACCTTTCTCCCCGAACAGATCTTTGTATTCGGCGGCTTTGCACTGCGGGCCAATTCGCTTGGCCATCTGGAGCAGATTGAAAACTACGCCCCTGGCCATCAGGTCAGATTTGGAAGTTTGAACTACACGGCTGACATCCGCGGAGACTTGATCTTCGACGGGTTCGAGCCACAGCCAAGCGTGCCGTGACCGTCTCCGAAGGGCATGATCTATCTTCGCCACGGACGGTGTCACGGAGGCCGCACCAGAGTCCGCTCCGACCTTTAGCTCGGAGCCGACCGCGCCGATCGAGGATGGGTGGCTGGACACCGCCTCGGGGGCTGCGATCTCCACGGTGATTGAGCCGTACACCTACCCCGTCCCTTGCGAAGCTCGTGACTCCAAGGCGCCGGACTCCTCTCCGGACTCCGAGCCTTCCGCGCCCCTGCCAATCGAATCCGATTGGGCGCCGATCATGGAATTCACCGCCGCGGACATCTTTCAGCACTCGCCCTTTGGCGACATTCTGAATTCACTAAAGTCTCTCTCTTTATCGAGAGCCCTGGCCGGATTATGGTCGGAAGGTTGGGATGCGGACGACGAAGAAAATCAAAGCCCACCCACCACCCACTTCAGAGCCACCGCCGATGATTTAACCGACATGCTCGACTTGACCAAGACATCGACGGTATGGACGACGATGCAGGAGACGACCAAGAACCAGCGCCCACAGGGCACTGGAAGGCCACCTCGTCATATGACATATACATGGTGGACATCCCAAAAGATGGGAATGGCGATGGAACAGCGGAGGTTACCCCTCCAAGAAACGACCTAAGCGCTGGCGTCAGCGGTGTCGCTCTAAATCCTGCCACAACAAAAACGGTGATTCCAACACAGGAGATAATAACACCCCAGACAGTGCTGAAGACAAACCCCTCCAGCAAGATTCAGCGCAGGAGGACGGAGAAGCCAGCCCTCATGAGAGAGCGGCAGAAAAAGAGGTAGAGGACGATAATTACATACCTCCCTCCGAAGATGAGGCAAGGCTCGACGACGGCATTTAATTTGTCGTGCCCGAGGATCCTGTCAAACAAGAGCGCTTTCAAACGCAGGCTCATGGCCACGGCAAGCAGCCTCAAGAAAAGCAGCAACAGCTTTAGAGCTGACCAAGATTTGCTAGTCGACAGATGGACCGAAGTCCTTGCGGCAGAAGAGTATGAACTCGAGCGCCCCTCCAAGAGCTACCCAAGACGCAGGCTGCTACCCCGATTAGAGGAGGAAGCACCTAAACCTACATCACCGGTGCATGATATGGCTGACCGGCCACCTAGTGGCCGCGACAGAGAGGCCTCTCGGCCCTCAATTCAAGCCGCACCCCGTTGCCGCTCAAAAAATACTAAGGCACGGGGAAATGCGCCAGACCTGCAAGATATATTGGAGGACAAGGCAAGGCAGACAAGATCAATCTATGGATCGCGTGGGCGCCCCACAACACGTGACGATAACCGTCACGCCGGATATAGCAACTCTGGCCGGGCCGAACACAGTAGACAAAGCTCATTCGAGCTACGTCGTGATATAGCCCAATACAGAGGCGCCGCACACCCGCTTATGCTTCACGTGATGAAGTGATGGATCATCAAATCTCGAGGGTTTCAAACCCGTAAACATTGAATCATACGATGGCACAACAGATCCTGCGGTTTGGATCGAGGACTATCTCCTTCACATCCACATGGCCCGCGGTGATGATCTACACATCATCAAATACCTCCCACTCAAGCTTAAAGGACCAGCCCGACATTGGCTTAACAGCTTGCCAGCAGAGTCAATCGGTTGTTGGGAAGACCTGGAAGCCGCATTCCTTGACAATTTCCAGGGCACATATGTGCGACCACCGACGCCGATGACCTAAGCCACATAATTCAGCAGCCAGAGGAATCGCCGGACAATTCTCGACACGGTTCCTAACCAAGAAAAATCAAATCGCCGATTGTCCGGATGCCGAGGCCCTTGCAGCCTTCAAACACAACATCCACGCATTTAGTGGCTTGCCCGACACCTTGGACAGAAAAGCCAAATCCATGGCAGCCCTCACAACACTCATGACCCGCTTTTGCGCGGGAGAGGACAGCTGGCTAGGTCGTAGTAACAACATGACCAAGAGCCCTGGTAATTCGGATACCAAGGAAAACAGTGGCAGGTCGCATCGAAACAAGCACAAGCGCCGCATTAACGGCGATAATGCTGAGGATACGGCAGTCAATGCTGGATTCAGAGGCTCTAAACCCGGTCAGCGGAAAAAGCCATTTAAAAGAAATACTCCGGGCCCGTCCAATTTGGACCGAATACTCAATCGCTCGTGCCAGATACATGGCACCCCCAAAAAGCCAGCCAATCACACCAACAGGGATTGTTGGGTGTTCAAGCAGGCAGGCAAGTTAAATGCCGAAAACAATGACAAGGGGCTGCATAGCGATGACGAGGAGGAGCCCCGGCCGCCGAACAATAGAGGAAAGAAGGGATTTCCCCCGCAAATGCGGACGGTGAACATGATATACGCAACCCACATACCCAAAAGGGAGCGGAAGCGTGCACTAAGGGACGTATACGCGATGGAACCAGTTGCCCCAAAGTTCAACCCGTGGTCTTCCTGCTCGATCACTTTTGATCGAAGGGACCACCCCACTAGCATCCGCCATGGCGGATTCGCCGCATTGGTTCTAGACCCAATCATAGACGGATTTCACCTCACCAGAGTCCTAATGGATGGCGGCAGCAGCCTGAACCTGCTTTATCAGGATACAGTGCGCAAAATGGGCATAGACCCATCAAGGATTAAACCCACAAAGACAACCTTCAAAGGCGTCATACCAGGGGTAGAGGCCAACTGTACAGGCTCAGTTACACTTGAAGTGGTCTTCGGATCCCCGGATAACTTCCGGAGCAAGGAGTTAATCTTCGACATAGTCCTGTTCCGCAGCGGCTATCATGCACTGCTCGGACGAACCACATTTGCAAAGTTCAATGCGGTGCCGCACTACGCATATCTCAAGCTCAAGATGCCAGGTCCTCGAGGAGTCATTACGGTCAATGGAAACACTGAACGCTCTCTCCGGACGGAGGAGCATACGGCGGCCCTCGTGGCGGAAGTGCAAAGCAGCCTCTTAAGGCAATTCTCGAGTCCGGCTATTAAACGCCCGGACACCATCAAGCGCGCCCGGAGAAACCTACAACAAGACCGCCTGGCACATTCCGAGCACGCATAGCAATGCGGCCCAAGCCCCAGCCCTCGCGAAATCGCGAAACCAGTATTACGCGTACATAATTACGCTCTGGAAATACAATGGGCATAGGGGAAGGAGCACGACCACGGCATGCCCAGAATGCGGCTCAACCACACCAGGGGCTCCCAAATGTGTCATTCTTTTTTTCTCTTTCTTTTTTACTTTCAGGACTCTGTTCTCACGAAGCCCTGCCCGGCATTAGAATCGCCGAACACAGATGCAACAGCCAGGGAAGCAGAAAGCTACGTTGAGTGTCCAGGTGGTCTCTATTACAAGCAATATATCTGTTTTACACAACATCCCGCGGCTTACACCTGGAGGGAGACATGTTAAAAGTCACGTCCCTTGCTTATCGCACTATTTGTATCGTTCTACTCTTACAGCAGTCCTTTTGAATAAACAATATATAGCTTCTGCCTATTATTTATTTCTCTTTATATATATATATATATATATATATATATATATATATATATATATATATATATGTGTGTGTGTGTTCATTTATGACATTGTGCAACCGTACACTTTGGTACGGGCAATACACTGTGGGCTTAAGTACCCCATAACATGGTGTGATAAGTCCGAACACTTTCACAAGTGCGGCACCCGAACTTATAGCATTATATGCATCGGCTTCGAATGATGTCTTGGGTCAATAGTTGGGTTTGCTGGCTCCCATGTTTTGGTACCTTACATTCTGTTATATCGGCTAAGGTAGCTGGGAGAACCACTGCGATTGTGCCCGGTTGAGCTGGGTTAAGCACCTCGGAGAAAGCTAAAACTGACCGTCATGATAGGGCGCGAGCCGATCACTGCTCGAGAGGTTTTCGAGTCCCTAAAGACTTATGCCGCTTAGAGCGAGGAGTCGGCATTGTGCGGCCTAGGCGTGGATAGCGCCCGAACTCGGTCTTCGAATACTAGGGGCTTCACCAAAATTTAAAATTATAGAATTCTATGGCTAAGTGAGAGTTCAAGCATTATAGTCCGGTTGCCTTGTTCGTTGCATTGAGCGCCTCCCTCGAAGGACCCAAGAATGGGAACAAGAGCGCTCAAGTTCATCCCGAACACCCCAAAGACTGTGGCATGAGGGCTGAAGCCAACGACTCGCCATCTCTCAAATTTAATACACGGCCGCACAGAAGGTAATATTTTAAATTAAAAAAGTGTTGCTTAGTGCATATGAACAAGTTTTCAGCGTACAGGATAACAAATGCGAGTCTACTAAAAAATTATATCTTTGGAGCATTCATCCGCTATAAGGTAGGCACCCTTCAGGACGCCCTCATAATACATTTCAGGCTTGCGATGCTCCTTCTTTGGTGGTGGTCCGTCCTTCACAAGCTTCTCAGCGTCCATCTTGCCCCAGTGCACCTTAGCAAGGGCAAGGGCCATACGGGCACCTTCGATGCAGATGGAGCGCTTGATGACTTCAACCCATGGACATGCGTCCACCAGCCGCCTCACCAGCCCGAAGTAGCTCCCAAGCATGGCTTCCTTCGGCCACAGCCGAACTATGAGGCCCCTCGTGGCCTGTTCGGCCACCTTATGGAGCTCGACCAGTTGCTTCAACTGGTCGGCAAAAGCACCGGATGTCCGGCCTTGACATCGAGACAGTAACACCTTCTCCGTCGAGCTCCCCTCCTCGGCTCGGTAGAATGCGGCAGCATCAGCCACACTGCGGGGCAGATCTGCGAATGCTCCTGGAGAGCTCCGGATTCGGGTAAGCAACAGATAATTCACTTTCACATGTTTGCTTTGCATATAGAATGCCTTACCCGCCGCTATCTTCTTCATGGCCTCAATCTCCTGGAGGGCTTTTTGGGCTTCGGCCTTAGCGGCCTTGGCGCTCTCAAGGGTCGTGGCGAGCTCGGACTCCCGAGTCTTTGAGTCACGCTACAAACTCTCGTGCTTTTCCACGAGAGCCTGGAGCTCTTGCCGCACCTCCGCCACCAGCGCCTCCTGCTTTCCTCGCTCGGTGCGCTCCGCCGCCGCATTGCTTTCGGCCCGGGACACCGCCTCTTTCAGGGTCACCACCTCATTCGTGGCTCCTGCAATATTCATGTTATTCCTGTCATTTTTTGCAAACACATCTTTTAAATACTCCCATAAGGTATTACTTACCTTCCTTGTCCTCGAGCTGCTTTTTGGCAAGTCCGAGCTCGTTCTCGGACTGCCTGTGCTCGCTTCAATGCACCAACCTCCGCAGTCAGTGCGGCAGAGGTCAGCAGCGCAACCTGCACTCCCATATTGACATACTTATGTTAGACTCTTGCGTATATCTTTTTAGATCCTCAGTTCGGCTTTTTCTTTTCGGACACCAAACTGAGCATCAGGGCTCTGTCTGCGGTAATATTTTTATACATACCTCAAAGCCTGTTAGAAGGCTGGCACGAGCTTGATCAGCCCGCTCTTGGCGGACTAAACCTTACGGATCACCACACTCATAGCAGTGTGATGCTCCTCGTTGATGGAAGCGCCGTTAAGCGCCTCCATCAAATCATCCGTGCCTCCGGTTGACGGAGGTCACCGGGCGTCATGATCTTGCCCTTCTTCTGAAGGGGTCACTGTCGGACTCGGAACCACTGAAGGTTAGACGGAGTCCGCGCAGGTCGGACTTGAAGCCCTTCGGGGTTTTATCCCCTTTGAGCCCGGATTCCAGGAGGTCGCCTTGTGGCGCCTCCATAGCCACCTCCTCCTGGCTGGGCCCCTTTTGGGACTCCACCCCGGCGTCGTCCGTGGTGGGAGGAGACGAGGCGGTCGGAAGTGAGGTGCTATTCACCTCCGACGAATCCAGGGAGCCGCTCGATGAATCGTCGAGCCCATCCTTGGGCGGGATGCATGGTTATATCCGGCATTATAGGATGTTGTGCGACAAATTACGATCTCGCCAGGGGCTTGGCCCTTGGAGCCCACCCCTCTTCGCCGTCGTCGGCATTGGCGGTGTAGTCCGGAGGGAGGGTCCTTCCCTTCTTGGACCCTTCGGCCTCCCCGGTGGGGGAGGCCTTCCTTTTCTTCTCTCCCCCCGCTGGGGGAGAGGCCTCTTTTTCCTCCTCCTCGTCTTCGCGGGAGGAGTCCGCCTCGGTGTCATCGAATGATGAGTCTGATAACACCTGGCGCCGGTAGCTTCTTCGAGTTCCCGTGGCATTCTTCTTGGCCTTCTTTATCGGCACCACGTGAGGTGCCGGAACCAGCAGCCCCGTCAATTGGGCATCCGCTGGGTCTTCTGGCAAGGGAGCCGGACAGTCGATCTGTCCGGGGCGTCTTCACCAGATCTGTCCAAAGGTGAGGAGTTTTAGATCCCGCATAGAGTCAAACTATGGAAAAAGAGTCCCGTAAAGGGTAAAATAACTTACCTCGCTGGCTTGATGCTGCGAGCTGAATCCGCGATCTTCCGTCGCGGATGCGGGAGCTTCGGCGCCCTTGAACAGCACCTTCCAGGCGTCTTCGTACATAGTGTCGAAGAGCCGGTTCAAGGTTCGGTGCTGTGCCGGATCAAACTCCCACAAATTGAAGTCCCGTTGCTGGCATGGGAGAATCCGGCGGATGAGCATCACCTGGATTATGTTGACAAGCTTGAGATTCTTGTCCACCAGGTTTAGGACGCAGGTTTGGAGTCCGGCCAGCTCTTCCGAATTGCCCCATGTCAGGCCCGTCTCTTTCCATGAGGTGAGCCGTGTGGGGAAGCCAAATCGGAATTCGGGGGCCGCCGCCCATTGAGAGTCGCGCGGCTCGGTGATATAGAACCACCCCGATTGCCACCCCTTTATGGTCTCCACAAAGGAGCCCTCGAGCCATAGGACGTTGGCCATCCGCCCACCATGGCGCCTCAAGACTCTTTGGCGGCCGCCCACTACCTTCGGCTTGACATTGAAGGTCTTCAGCCATGAGCCGAAGTGGGGCTGGATGCAGAGGAAGGCCTCGCACACGACGATAAACGCGAGATGTTGAGGATGAAATTCGGGGCCAGATCGTGGAAATCTAGGTCGTAGTATAACATGAGCCCCTGGACGAATGGGTGAAGTGGAAACCCTAGTCCGCGGAGGAAGTGGGGGAGGAACACCAACCTCTCATGGGGCCTGGGGGTGGGGATGAGCTGCCCCTCGTTGGGGAGCCTATGCGCGATGTCGCTGGACAAGTATCCGGCCTTCCGCAGCTTTTTGTTGTGCCCCTCCGTGACGGAGGAGGCCATCCACTTGCCTCCCGCTCCGGACATAGTTGGAGAAGGTTGAGGTGGGATGTGCGGACTTGGGCGCTGGAGCTCGAGTGCGCGGAAATGGATAAGCAAAGGAGGAAGAAGGCGTGTGTGAAAAAGCGGATTCTTATCCCCTTATATGGACGGACAAAGCTATGCGTCCCCACCGGCCTGATAAAACTCGCTTATCTCCCAAGCGCCGTAATCAATGGCGCGGTTGGGTTACCCACACCTGTATTGATGAGAATCCCGGAATAAGGGACACGATCTCTGCTTTGACAAGACGTGCCAAGGAAACCGCCTCGCTAAACGCTACCGAGGTTGGGCAGTAAAAACGATTCGAATAAAGGCTTGGCTGTGGTATGATGTCACGCTGCGGGATACGTCAGCAGATTGAACTTGTGTAAATGTTAATCTCTCTACGGTGTTATGTGGAACTTATTTTGCAGAGCCGGACACTATCCTTGTGTTCAAAGTCTTCGATGAAGTATTCGGAGGAGGAACCCGCCTTGCAATGTTGAAGACAATATGCGCGCCGGACCCGTCGTCATTGAAGCCTGGTTCAGGGGCTACTGAGGGAGTCCTGGATTAGGGGGTGTCCGGATAGCGGACTATAGCCTTCGGCCGACTCTGGACTATGAAGATACAAGATTGAAGACTTCGTCCCGTGTCCGGATGGGACTTTCCTTGGCGTGGAAGGCAAGCTTGCGATATGGATATGTAGATCTCCTACCATTGTAACCGACTGTGTAACCCTAACCCTATTTGGTGCCTATATAAACCGCAGGTTTTAGTCCAGAGGACGAATAACAATCATACCATAGGCTAGCTTCTAGGGTTTAGCCTCTACGATCTCGTGCTAGATCTACTCTTGTACTACCCATATCATCAATATTAATCAAGCAGGAGTAGGGTTTTACCTCCATCGAGAGGGCCCGAACCTGGGTAAAAACATCGCGTCCCTTGTCTCCTGTTACCATCCGCCTAGACGCACAGTTCGGGACCCCCTACCCGAGATCCCCTAGTTTTGACACCGACAGGTGGCTTATATAGAGTGTGCCAGGACCCCAGCTCCCCTCCGTTACATAGGATTCAATGTACATAAAGAGGTGGCGTTACAGGTAACGCCTGTATTGAAGTGCTACAAATGGTCATTAAATATACGAATAAGTGCCAAACCGTTGCTGCGCAGAGCGGCTTTAGGTCTTCTTATATGTTGAGTGGTTTTATGGTCGAGTGTCCTGGATGGAGAGAGGTCTCCGAGTGAATGATAGGTCGAGTGGAATTTACTCGACACCTCTGTTGGATCCCTTCTTCTGATTCTTGAGCTTCTTTGTTCTTAGGACAAGGACCTTAGGTAGGGCATATAGGTCAGGCCTATTACCCTACCCCAGGTTTGTGTCCTCATCATTAGCCCCCGAATGGATTGAGGTTCGAGTGAAAAAGACAGATGAAGTTGACCTTGCTTTTGCTCTTGCTTTGACTTGTCTTCACCTCTAGGTGGAGGCCAGTTGTTAGAACTTTAGCTTCGTTTTAGTCGCCTTGATCGATTCAAGAATTGCCGACTGGTTTGTACAACGGCGTCTGTCGAGTGATGTTTTTGACATGAAATCTTTGGCGTGATCGGTTGCAAAGGATCCAGGATTTCATGGGATTTGAAATTTTGGTGGAAGCGCGCCAGGCGGAGCGCTCCGCGATAAGTGGAATAGATAAATAGGACCTTTCGATTTCCGCGCCACCTTTTTCGCCACGTATCCCATGCGCGACTGCTGGGGGATTTGACAGCATAGCTCGGGCCCACGCATCAGCCACTCGGAAGCGAGCCTTTAAAAGCGGCAAGGCCGAGGCATTTGCACTGTGCGCGTCCATTTCTCTTCTCCTTCTTCTTGCATCTTCACTTCTCCAGCCCATCCACTCTCGACGCCGCTGCTCCGCCGCCATGGGGAAGGACAAAACGGCGGCGCTAGAGCATGCGAAAAAGGCGACGGGTGCGGCGAAGAGCAAGAAGATGAATCGGGGGTCTTCATCGCGCTCAGGGCTGCCGTCGGGTTGGATCCAAGGAGACTGGATCCGATCTTCACTTTGGCAGGAGGACTTGGATGATATGGCCGAGTTAGGGCTGATCGTCCATAAGTCCGCGCGTCTGCCGCAGGGAGAAATGGAGCCGCAGCCGCGACCGGGTGAGTGTGTTCTATTCACCACTCATGTCGACCGCGGCTTCTCGCTTCCACTGCATCCCTTGTTTCGAGGTTTCCTGAATTTCTTTGGTGCCCAACTCCACCATTTTACCCCCAATACAATCACATATCTTGCTGCATTCGTCTCCAATATGTGTGAGAATTTCCTGGGGTGTCGACCGCACTGGGGCCTTTTCAAGCACATCTTTACCATCCGATCCCAAACTGTGAAGAAAGCGAACTCGAACGACGAGAAGACCCACGTTATTCAGATGTGGGGTGCAGGCATTCGAGAAGAGGAAGAGGAGTTCTTTCCCCGATGACTCTTCCGGAGTCGGTCGAAATTTGGCGATCGACCTGGTTCTACTGCCAGGATATCGCGACCTCAGGCCTGTCGACCGGGATCCCCCCTTTCTCTTTTGATCGTGTTCAAACTCCATCTTCATTGCAAGTGACTGCTGCGGAGAAGGCGGAGACAGGAATGCTAGTTGAGAAAGTAGTCCAACTGATCAACCAAGGTGTCACCGGTACGGACCTGCTCGAGGTGTTCCTCAGTCGGCGGATCCAACCCCTTCAAGCTCGAGACCACTCCATGTGGATGTACTCCGGGGCTGGTGAAAGCACAAGTGCTCCCTGGATGATTTTGGTAATTAATGTCAACATATCTCTTGTTGGACTAACACTTTTACCTAGTATGTTTCAGACAAGTTCAACAATGGAGTGGCATGAACTAGAGGATGTGGAACCCCTTCAAGATGCTAAGAACAAAGGATTGGCTCAAGCTCCAAGCTCAAGACTCTACACTTTCTATTTTAGTTATCCAAGATCACATTGAGTCTATAGGAAAAGCCAATACTATCAAGAGGGGATGTGGTGTTGCTTAATGAGTTTCTTGCTCTACAGTGCTTAGTGATATGCTCCAAAGCCCTCAACTACTTTCTCACATCCACATATGTCCTAAACCAAAAGTCAAACTCGGCCCCACCGATTCTTTCTATCCGGCGCCACCGAGTTCAGATGTCTTAGCCACTGCCACAAACCCTAGGCAAATCGGCTTCACCGATAGGGCTCTCGGTCTCACCGAGATGGGATTGTAATCTCTTTGTGTATGTCCATTACCAAATTCGGTCTCACCGAGTTTAAGTAATCGATACTACCGAGATTACAATGCAAACTCTCTGGTTCACTTATTACCAAAATCGGTCCCACCGAGTTTGTGCAATCGGTCTCACCGAGTTTGCCTGACCAACTCTCTGGTTAGCTTATTACCAAAATCGGTCTCACCGAGTTTGTGTAATAGGTCTCACCGAGATTACATTATGACCTAACCCTAACCATATCGGTCCTACGGAGTTGCATGTTGGTCCCACCGAAAATCCCAACGGTCAGTAGATTTGCTAAATCGGTCCGACCGTGTTTACCAATTCGGTCCCACCGAGTTTGGCAAGTTGTGTGTAACGGTTAGATTTTGTGTGGAGGCTATATATACCACTCCACCTCCTCTTCATTCGTGGAGAGAGCCATCAGAACAAACCTACACTTCCAACTTGTCGCTTCTCGAGAAGGAACCACCTATTCATGTGTTGAGGCCACGATATCCCATTCCTCCCCTATGAATCTTGATCTCTAGCCTTCCCCAAGTTGCTTTCCACTCAAATCTTTTTTCCACCAACGCCAAATCCGATGAGAGAGAGGTGAGTGTTGGGGAGACTATCATTTGAAGCACAAGAGCAAGGAGTTCATCATCAACACACCATTTGTTACTTCTTGGAGAGTGGTGTCTCCTAGATTGTCTAGGTGTCACTTGGGAGCCTCCGACAAGATTGTGGAGTTGAACCAAGGAGTTTGTAAGGTCAAGGAGATCGCCTACTTCATGAAGATCTACCGCTAGTGAGGCAAGTCCTTCATGGGCGACGGCCATGGTGGGATAGACAAGTTTGCTTCTTCGTGGACCCTTCGTGGGTGGAGCCCTCCGTAGACTCGCACAACCGTTACCCTTCGTGGGTTGAAGTCTCCATCAACGTCGATGTACGATAGCACCACCTATCGGAACCACGACAAAAACATCCGTGTCTCCAATTGCGTTTGAATTCTCCAAACCCTTCCCTTTACATTGTTATAAGTTGCATGCTTTATTGTCCGCTGCTCATATACTCTTTGCATGCTTGCTTTATATGTATTGTGAGTGTTAAACTTGTGCCTAAACTCCACTTAAACTTAAAGAAGTTAAAAACTACAAATTTTGGTACTTAGTGTCTAATCACCCCCCTCTAGACACCTCTTCTCGATCCCTTTCAATTGGTATCAGAGCTTTGGTCTCCATTGCTTTGGTTTAAACACCATTGGAGGAAGATGGATGAGTCTACTATTGGGAGTCTTAGACATAGAGTGCCTATACTTGATGGAGAGTATTTTCATGAGTGGAAAAATGAGATGCTTGTGATTTTCAATCAATATCATTTGAACAAGTACATTGCTAGCCCTTGTGCACCTCATGTTGATCCTATGCATCCCAACCTTGATGAGTCAATTGACATGATCCGCAATCTTAGAACTGCCAAACTTATCATTAGAGGCTTGCCTAGAAACTTGATAGGGTATTTGCCTACTCTTAAGTGTGCCTACACCATATGGAAATTTCTTGAAGAACGTTTTCCAAATTATTCCTTGAAAAATCTAGATGAAATTCTCCATAAGTCTATTGCCTTGAGTAAGATGAATTCTAGTGATCCTATGTTTGGTGATTGTTTGTCTGAGCTTACAAACCTTATGCGTGCCAAAGGAGATGTGGAATTATTAGTGATATTATTTCCGAAGCTATACAAATTCATAAGCAAGATCATTGTCAAACTCACTCTAACGAATCACCCTCTCTAGGATTTGATCCACCACATGACGATGTTGAACATGGATACTATGATGTGGATGATGATAGTGACTTTGATCTTGATGATGCAATGAGACACTTTGGTCTTATGGCAAATCTTCGGGGATATATGGCAGGAGGAAAGGAATGGGTTCTTGATAGTGGATGTACCGATCACATGACCGGAGATAAAGACATGTTTTGGGAGCTTGCTGAAAGCGATGGTCCTCGAAAGTATGTCACTTTCGGTGACAACTCAAAAGGTAAGGTGGTTGGCCTCGGTAAGGTGGCCATATCACATGATAGCTCCATACAAAATGTCATGCTCGTTGAATCTCTTGGACACAACTTACTTTCAGTATCTAGACTTGCTGATTTCGGTTTTAATGTCCTATTCATCAAGTAGATTGCCAAGTGTTTCAGAGAGATAATCATAAAATGGTCTTTACCGGTGTGCGTAGAGGTGATATATACATTGTTGATTTCACTAAAAAGGCTCAACCTAGAACTTGCTTTATTGCTAAATCCTCTAAAGGTTGGTTATGGCATATACGATTAGGTCATGTTGGCATGCGAAACCTTGACAAGCTTATTAATGGAAATCATATCCTTGGAGTTAACGATGTCATATTTGATAAGGATAGACTTTGCAGCGCTTGTCAGGCAGGTAAACAGGGCTGAGGAAGGCATCCCGTGAAGAACATCATGACCACAAGGAGGCCACTCGAGCTACTTCACAAAGCTCTTTATGGTCTTAAACAAGCTCCTAGAGCGTGGTATAAATGCTTGACCAAGTTCCTTATTGAAAAATGCTTTGAAATCGGAAAAATTGATTCTACTCTTTTACTAAAAGGGTCAATGGAGAACTATTTGTGTGCCAAATCTATGTTGATGATATTATATTTGGTTCTACTAACCCTCATTTTAGTGAAAAGTTTGGAAAGCTAATGTCGGAGAAGTTTGAGATGTCGATGATGAGTGAACTCAAATTCTTTCTTGGTTGGCAAATCAAGCAAACTAAGGAAGGTACCTTTGTCTCTCAAACAAAGTACACCATGGACTTATTCAAGAAGTTAAATATGCAAGAATGCAAAGGTATGACTACACCCATGCCTACTAGTGGACATCTTGATTTGACCAAAGATGGTGAATTGGTCGATCAAAAGGTTTATCGCTCTATGATTGGTTCATTGTTATATCTATGTGCTTCACATCCCGAGATCATGCTAAGTGTCTGCATGTGTGCATGATATCAAGCTGCTCCTAAAGAATGTCATCTTAAGGCCGTGAAAAGGAAAGTGAGATACTTAATCCACACACCAAATTTTGGCATTTGGTATCCTAAGAGGGCCTCTTTCGATCTTGTTGGCTACTCCGACTCGGACTATGCCGGTGAAAAGGTTGATAGAAAGTCCACTTCGGGTACTTGTCAATTTCTTGGCAGATCTCTTGTGTCTTGGTCTTCCAAGAAATAAAACTCGGTATCCTTATCCACCGCCGAAGCGGAATAAATTGTCGCTGGTTCATGTTGTGCTCAGTTACTTTGGATGACCCAAACTCTTAAAGATTATGGGATATATGTGAAACATGTTCCATTACTTTGTGACAATGAAAGTACTATCAAGATTGCTCACAATCCCGTGCAACACTCTCGAACTAAGCATATTGAAGTTCGTCATCATTTCATTCGAGATCATGTTGCTAAGGGTGACATTAATCTTAAGCATGTTCGCACCAAAAAGCAATTAGCGGATATATTCACTAAACCACTTGATGAGAAAGTGTTTTGCAGGTTAAGAGGTGTATTGAACGTCATTGATGCTTCAAACTTGGAGTAGGAACTCCATTGGATACATGCAAGACATGAGCTTATGACTAATCCTTGATATTTCTCTTATGATGATAATCTTATATCTTGGATATATTTGCACCTTGCATGTTATCTAACCCTTGTAGGTACTTGGATGAATCTAAGTCTATGAGATTGCAACTCACTCACATCTTGAGCAATCTCTACATCACCAAGTCTCTACACAATGGTGGTTGAAGTCAAGGAAGCACGAAACCATTCAAACATATCCTTTGACAAATTCTATGTTGAGTTTAATGAT
This sequence comes from Aegilops bicornis, assembly GCA_021605145.1. Lineage (NCBI taxonomy): Eukaryota > Viridiplantae > Streptophyta > Magnoliopsida > Poales > Poaceae > Aegilops > Aegilops bicornis. The sequence continues at coordinate 142,745,764 of CM038669.1, forward strand.
TGTCATTTTGGATACACAAGTGCTCTTCCTTGCAAGAACTAACCCATGTAGGTAGATGAACTCAAATTCCAAGTGGTTCTCCCAACTCTTGATGAGCTACATCAACCTTGAGCAACCCACACAAGTTCAACTACATGATCACGATCAACACCACCACCCAAGGTATGTTATTCCATCTTAGAGAAGCTTTACTCCAAGACATGAGTCAAAGCAACTCGACAAGATGTGAATACATCAAGATGCTCAAACGAAAAATTGTAACCCCATTTTGAGCTTAAACAATGAGTATGACCTATGATCAAGTGATCTCACTTGACTCCTAAGTCAATATACTCTAACATAGGTGACTTTGTCGCCGACCATCTCTAGATGAAGTTCTCTTGTGTTCTTTTTTTGTGCTCTTGCATTTGTCTCATGCATGTTTGTTTCCTCATTCAAAAAAAAACTTCATCTAGATTTCTTTTCTTTTCTATTTGTTCTGCATTCCCTGCATCCAATTCATTGCAAATCTTTCAGTTAATTCCTTGCAAATCCTTGTGGGATCTTACTTGTCTAGTGAGCTAAGGTGACAAGTGTTTTCTCTGTGATGAACTCGGTCATGCCGGTTTCTTGTCTTCGGTCTAACCGAAATCATTCGGTGCAACCAAAGCATACCACTCGGTGCCACCGATTTCACTACAGGAAAAACATTTTGCCACTTATTCCTGCATTACTTTTGATCCAGCTCCACTCCATGAATCTTGTCCTCTACAAGCATCACATTTTTATCAGTGCTTTATGTTGTGACTCAAGGACCAAACCCATTCACGACAAATTCGGAAGGCCCTTCTTGGAAATTGATGTCAAAGGGAAGAGAGATCACATCAAAGCCTTATCACTTCAACAGGGGGAGAAAGATATCTCCAGGGGGAGAGAATACTCAAGAAGAGAGTAATCTTCAAGGATCCCAGATGCTTGGTGTTCAAGAGCAGAGATGCCACATGTCTTCTTGAGGGGAAAGACATGTTCATATGTGCTTATTTGCATTAGCTCTGTTCATTTGTTTCTTTGAGCTACGATTCTGCATTTTGCTCTAATTTTCTGTTCCCTATCTTCTCCCAAAGATCCCATGCTAGATCTGTGGGGAGCAAGACATCTAAGGGAAATAAATTCTTTAAATTCATTGCACATCTTTACCTTTGGGGTCATGTCTATATTCAATGTGGTACTTAGTACTCACTCTCTACATGTCATCCCAGTCTTGGTACTCTTGTGGCTTCTTTTGCTTGCTCTGGCTAGTAGGTGTATCTGCGTTATCTGACCCTATTTTCATAGGTTCATTCCATCCTAAGCCAACTCAAGACCACAAGGTAAGTATATGCATCACAGTCATGTGTATGAGGAATTCTTGCTGATGTACATACTGTTTGCAAGAAGGACTCATGAGCATGAAGGTACATTTCCCATATTCACATCTTTTGCTCGATGCATATAGCCAAGATACATGTAACACATTGCTTCTTGAGGGAGTCCCGGACTAGGGGTGTCCGGATGGCGGACTATCGTCACGGCGGACTATCGCCACGGCCGGACTCCAAGACTATGAAGATACAAGATTGAAGACTTCGTCCCGTGTCCGGATGGGACTTTCCTTGGCGTGGAAGGCAAGCTTGGCGATATGGATATGTAGATCTCCTACCATTGTAACCGACTCTGTGTAACCCTAACCTATCCGGTGTCTATATAAACCGGAGGGTTTTAGTCCGTAGGACAAACAACAATCATACCATAGGCTAGCTTCTAGGGTTTAGCCTCCTTGATCTCGTGGTAGATCTACTCTTGTACTACCCATATCATCAATATTAATCAAGCAGAGTAGGGTATTACCTCCATCGAGAGGGCCCGAACACAGGTAAAAACATCGTGTCCCTCGCCTCCTATTACCATCCGCCTAGACGCACAGTTCGGGACCCCCTACCGAGATCCGCCGGTTTTGACACCGACATTGGTGCTTTCATTGAGAGTTCCTCCGTGTCGTCACCGATAGGCCCGATGGCTCCTTCGATCATCAACAACGACGCGGTCCGTGGTGAGACTTTTCTCCCGGACAGATCTTCGTGTTCGGGCGGCTTCTGCTGCGGGCCAATTCGCTTGGCCATCTGGAGCAGATCGGAAGCTACGCCCCTGGCCATCAGGTCAGATCTGGAAGTTTAAACTATACGACCGATATCCGCAGAGACTTGATCTTTGACGGATTCGAGCCGCAGCCAAGCGCGCTACTGTCTCGATGGGCAAGATCTAGCTCTGCAGCCGAACAGTGCCTTGGAGGCCGCACCAGCATCCGCTCCGACCCTTAATCCGGAGCCGGATTCCCCGATCGAGGACGAGTGGTTGGACACCGCCTCGGGGGCTACAATCTCTACGGCGCTCGAGCCGAACTCCATTCCTGTCCTTTGCGAAGACCTCGACTCAAGGGTGCCGGACTCCTCTCCGGACTCCGAACCCTCCGCGCACTTGCCAATTGAATCCGATTGGGCGCCCGTTATGGAGTTTACGGCCGCAGACATCTTTCAGCACTCGCCCTTTGGCGACATCCTGAATTCACTAAAGTCTCTCTCTTTATCCGGAGAGCCCTGGCCGGACTACGGTCAGGAAGGTTGGGATGCGGACGATGAAGAAATTCAACGCCCACCCACCACCCACTTCATAGCCATTGTCGAAAGCTTACACGACGTGCTCGATTTCGACTCCGAAGACATCGACGGTATGGACGACGATGTAGGAGACAACAATGAACCAGCACCTATAGGATGCTGGACAACCTCATCCCATCATGTATACATGGTGGATACACCTAAAGGAAAAGAAGGCGAGGAACAACGGACGCCACGAAGGATAAATCCTCGAAAAGCAGTCAAAGCGGCAACGTAAACGCCGAACAAAGTCCCGCCTCAACAAAGACCCAGCCATAGAGCAGGGCGAACCGGTGGACAACGAACAAGCTATCGTAAAGCAATCGTCCGAACAAGACAACTTGGATAAACAATCTGTCCCGGCGAAGACAACGGTCCGGACGATCTCACGCCAAAAAACCATTGGAGCAAAATGACCTCCAGAAAAGGCTCTGCCCTGCTGGCGTAGCCTGAAAAAGCGAAGCGGAAGCTCAAAACAGCGGAAGATGCACTCAGGATCAGATGGAGCAAAGTATTCAGCACCGTGAATAGAAATGCGGTGACAATCGCCGAACAAAGAGCTACCCGAAAAGAAAGCTACTGCCTGACCGACGAGGAGGCCTTAGAGCCCCACAATTAAAAAGCAAGAAGGCCACCCGGTCGGATGGGCGACCTCACGGCAAAAAGAGAGCGGCAAATGGTGCGACACAAGCCAATATGCGATCCTCTTAAGGATTCACATCAAAAGGATGGCCCGATTAGGTCCATCTATGGGCCAAGAAAGCACGCCACGAGCAATGCACACGCCAAAATTCCAAAGATCACGGCACACCCAAATATAGGGCGCCGCACACCCCTATGTTTCACCGATGAGGTGCCGGATCACAATTTCCAGCGGGGTTCAAACCCATAAACATAGAGGCATACTGACGGAACAATAGACCACGAGTCTGCGGATTGAGGATTACATCCTCCACATACACATGGCTAGAGGAGATGATCTCCACGCCATAAAATACTTACCCTTAAACTCAAAGGGCCAGCTCGGCATTGGCTTAAGAGCCTCCCGAAAATACCATTGGAAGCTGGGAAGAGCTCGAGGATGCATTTGGGCAAATTTTCAGGGGACCTATGTCCGCCCTCGACGCAGACGATCTAAGTCACATAACTCAACAGCCCGGAGTCAGCCCGGAAATTCTGGAACAGGTTCCTCACTAAAAAGAACCAAATAGTCGACTGTCCGGACGCCGAAGCCTTAGCAGCTTTCAAACACAACGTCCGAGACGAATGGCTCGCCAGACACCTCGGCCAAGAAAAGCCAAGAATAATGGCCGCATTAACAAGCCTCATGACCCGCTTTTGCGCGGGAGAGGATAGCTAGCTAGCAAGGTGCAGCACCAAATGACCCAAGTACATCCAAAATCAGGGATGGAAGCGAAACCACGGCGCAACAAGGACCAAATACCGGATTAAAAGGAACGATCCAAGAAACACGGCAGTTAACGCCGGATTCAAAAGCTCACGGTAGAACAACAAAAAACTACCCCTTAGGACAATAGCGATAAGCTATCCAACTTCAACAAAATCTTGGACAAGATATGTCAAATCCACAGTACTCCTGGGAGGCCTCCCAACCATACCCACAGAAATTGTTGGGTCTTCAAACAGTCCGGCAGACTGAATGCCGAACACAAGGGGCTCGACACACCAAGCTAAGATGACGATGAGCACCACAAGCAGAGCCTCGGAAAACAAAAAACTTTCCAGCAGGAGGTCAAAACAGTAAACTCACTTCACGTGATCAAAGGGAAAAACAGAGCGGCGCCCACTAAAAGGCGCGCCGCACACTGGTTGTCAAAACCAATCACCTTCGACCATCAGGACTATTCCGATAATATCCGGAACGCAGGATGGACTGCCTTGATATTGGATCCTATAATCGACGGGTTCCAATTTACACATGTCCTCATGGATGGCGGCAGTGACATAAACCTGGTATATGAGGACACAATCCGCAGGATGGGGATAAACCCAACCAAAATTCACCGTAGCAACACCTCCTTTAGGGGAGTAATGCCAGGACCATATGCCCTTTGTACGGGCTCCATACTACTGGAAGTTGTGTTTGGTTCATCCGACAACTTCCGTCGCGAAATGTTACTCTTCCATGTCGCCCCGTTTAAAAGTAGCCATCAAGCACTATTGGGACGCGAAGCTTTCGCCCGCTTTAACGCAATACCGCACTATGCATCACTAACACTTAAAATGCCCGGTCCACGCGGAATCATCTCGTTAAAAGGAAGAATTAAGTGTTACACGAGCACGGAAGAACAGGAGACTACCTTGACAGCCCCACAACTATCCGGCTCTGCTAGGCACAGAACCTGAATTGGTCATTCAAATCCCGGACACGGTTAGACGAGTCCGGCTCCTACCAGCGGCATAACCCCATACGAGGGGCCGCATGCATGTATAACAAGAGACAATAAAGCTCCATTTTATTCAATTCCGTACTCTGTTTATTCAATATTAGGTACATCTTTCGCACGATCCTTTTTGTTTCAAACTAAGTTCCTCTCTTTTACAGATGAACAACATGCTACACCCGTCCAGGATACGGCACAACGGAGACACAGGCGCAGACGGTAAGAGGGACCCGTTGCAAGGATTCTTTTCAGATTAAGACCTGCGTAAACCTTTTTTCACTTGTCTCTTGTTGATATACATCCCCAGGTCCCTTAATATAACCGAGGAGGAGGCTGGTGTTTTGGCATTGGCCGCACCAGAATTTTTGCGGCGTGCTCAGACACGAGGGCTTAGGGCATTATTCTGCCCATTTTCATAAAGACCGAATACCTTAGGGAGTATTCGCGTCTCGAAGTTAGGCCTTATATGCATCAGCTCGAATCATGTCTTCGGTCAAATGTTGGGTTGCCCGGCTCCTGTGTTTTGCTGCCTTACGTTCCATTTTCATGGCTAACGCGGCACCAGGAGAACTACTACGATTGTGCCCCGGTTCGGCCGGGCGAGCACCTCAGTAGAGAAAGCCGAAAACTGATTGTCATGATATAGCAAGAGACGGGTCAACCACTCGACGACTCACAGGAATGTTTAGGATTCCTCCGCATTAACGAAGGACCGGTTTTCGGTTAGGCACATACGCACCCTGAATTCGGGAGAGTGCGGTGCCCGCAGGGGCTATACAGTAGCCCCACCCTCGAACTCCTATGGCTAAGTGAAAGTGATAAAGCACTATAGTTCGGTTGCCTGGTTTGCTACGCTATCACCTCCTTAACAGGACCAAGACGTTGGATCAAGTGTGAAAAAGCGCTTTCTTTGCAAACACCCCGCACTATGTGCGTGAAATTGAAGCCAAGGACTGCCATCTTTCAGGTTATATATACATATACATAAACGGCCGCACAGGGAATAGTTTACTACTTGAACGCACAAGTATAAAAAAAGCTTTTATATTACATTGAAACACTGTTTTCACAAATCATATATGTCATTTAAACATAATATCCTTCGAGCACTGCGTCTCTATTAAACGAGCGCCCGGCAGGACTTCTTCAAAGTAGTTCTCGGCAGGTACTCGGCTTTGGTCCGAATCTTGGGATGCAACGTCGGTGGCCTTCATCTCTGCCCAGTATGTCTTGACACGGGCCAGAGCCATCTGCGCTCCCTCAATACACGCCGATCGCTTCATTGCGTCGTCGCGATACCGCACCAAGGAACTGCTGCACCAAACCAAAATAGCTCTTCGGCTGGGGTCCGCCCGGCCACAAGTGAGTCAAGACATGCTTCATGGCAAATCCGCACAACCGATTCAGCTAGTCCCATTCGGCTAACCGATCGGTCAGTGGCAGAGGACGCTCCGGACTATGGAATTGCGACCAATATAGCTCTTCCCTTTGATGCCCCTTCTGGCCCCGGAAGTGCTCCACCGCGTCTGCAGCGCTCGCCGCCAAGTCCAGATAAGCATCCTCCGAACTCCACAACTTATCCAGCTGAGCATACTTTGGATCTGTATATTTCCTCCGCAGTAGAAACGGTTTTCCAGCCGCAATTGCGACGGCCTGACTCAGCTCCTCCTTGGCAGCTCTCAAAGCCGATTGGGCATTCTTGGATTCGGCGGCGACCTTCTTTAGGCCCTCTTGTTCCGCTTGACGCTCTTTTTCAAGAACCTCGCAGAGATCGGTAGTATTCCTTAACTTTTTGGCCATATCGGCCATCTCCTCTTTGCTTCGGCAGTGAGCAGGCCCTTTAGCTTCTAGCTCTTCGGCCGCCTTTAAAGCGGCCGCATTACTAATTCGGGCTTGCTCTTTCGCTCGGGCGAGTTCTGCCCGCAGCTCCTCCACGGCAGCGGCACCATCTGCATTAAGCATACGAATAGTAAGACATGGGCGTCAAGCTCCCTTACAAGGTGTCCGCATAGAGGTCGCATACCTTGTGACTCGTCAAACCGTTTATTGACCAGCGCGATGTCCGCATCCGCCTCATCAAGTTGCCGCTTTAGTTCCTCATATTCAGCAGTCCGGCTGGCCTCCGGACGCCCCGCCACCTGTTTAGGAGCGGCGATATGTTATAACTGAGAATTTGATCCTCGGCACATTGTCAATTTTGACAACATACCGAGTCTCAGGGGCTACTATCTATACAGGGCGCATTTTATATGCATAACTGTCAGAAGGTACATTATTTTTTGCATACCTCAAACCCCGTCAGTAAGCTTCTGACGGCTTCATGCAATCCGCTCTCCGCGGATGCAATTCTTTCAATTATCGCACCCATTAGAGCACGGTGATCTTCTGAAATAGCCGATCGCCCGAGCAGATCCTTCAGCTCCTTCGACCGCACGCCACTTGGCGTTGGACCTTCCGGCCCCGCCGGACTTGGGGGAACCCTCCGCGACGACACCTCTGGGTCGTCCGCTTCATATGAGGGTGCGATGTGGAGGCGTTTTCGCTCTCCATCATCTCGGAAGAAGATCCTCAAGACGAGCTTTCTGAGAAGGGCTGAGGTCCGAACTACAAGGTACAATTTTGGTTATCCTCATGAATAAACACAGGATGTTCCTTATTTACAGGACCCTTCTTTTTACTTACGGCTCATTGGAGGGCTGATCCCTCGGGAAATAATGCGGCTGGGTTACTTCCCAAAGGCCGGACTCTCCGCCAAAGATTCCTTTCCCTCTTTGAGGCCTTGACCTCCGGATCTTCTGAAGCGGTCCTCTTCTCTCCTCGGAAGGTGGGACTCTTAATCCCTCCTTCCTTGATAGCCTCTTTCGTAGAGGCGGTTGCTTCCCCGCTCCCCCTTCGCCTTCTTCAAAAGGCGCGACCTTCAACATCTTGGTCAACATGGGATCCGGCGTGGTCTCTGGGAGGGGAGCCGGACACCTTATTAACTTTGCCTTGGCTATCCACTCTTGTTCAAGAAACGGCTCCTTTAAAGGGCATATATATGAAATAAATGAATGAACAGCTTGTCCGGTTACAAGACTACTTACTTGAGTATCTGGGCGATTGCAGCTTAGTCCTGCGTCCTCGGTCAAGTCCGGACACTTCTCTTGTGATCCGAAGAATAGTTTATACATCTCCATGGGCGTTGTGCCCATAAAATTTTGGAGAGCTCGTGGTCCCTCCGGATTGAATTCCCACAGGCGGAGGGCGGCGTTTAGAGGCTGAAGGCGCGGATCACCATAACCTGCGCCTTTGCAACCAGATTGATCCCTCTTTCACGGAGATCTCGAATACGGCCCTGCAGCGAGGAACGTCCTTGACGGCCCCAGTCGAGCCTTGTTGACCCATGATGCCAGCCGCTGTGGTGATCCTGAGCGGAAGGCAGGGAGCGCCGCCCATTTGGTGCCCCTGGGAGTGGCGATATAAAACCACTCCCGTTGCCACAAACCAAGCTCCTCTTGAAAAGAGCCCTCGGGCCACGGAGCATCAGCACATTTTCTTATGACCGCCCCTCCGCACTCTGCTTGTTGCCTCTTGATCATTTTTGGCTCCACCTTGAAGGTCTTGAGCCACAATCCAAAGTGGGGGGTAATATGGAGGAAGGCCTCACATACGACAATGAATGACGAGATATGGAGGATGGACTCCGGATTCAAGTCATGGAAATTAAGCCCATAATAAAACATGAACCCTCGCACAAAGGGATCCGTCGGGAAGCCTAAACCCCGAAGGAAGTGGGACACAAACACCACGTTCTCGCCGGTGGGAATGACCTGCCCAGGAGCAGACAGCCTATGCGAGATCTCGCCGGTTAGATACCTGGCGTCTTGCAGCTTTAGCACATCTTCTTTTGTGACAGAGGAAGACATCCATCGGCCGTGCTGGTCGGAGCCGGACATCGTCGAAAGTTCGAAGCGCCTGAATCTGAAGCTTTGGGTGTTGGAACTCGAAGCGCGAGGCGAACACGAGGGGGGGTGTAAAGAAGGAGAGTGCCTTGTTCTCATTATAAAGAGGTTGAATACCAAGAGCCCACCCCGTGGTCGATTAGGACTCGCCTTTGATAGAGAAGGCAGGCCAGCGAACGCAGTTGGGTTACCCACGTCCGTATTGATGAGAATCCCGGAATAAGGGGGCACGATCTATGCTTTGATAAGACGTGCCAAGGAAACCGCCTCGCTAACACGCTGAGGTGGGAACAATAAAAAGCGATTCATATAAAGGCCTGGCCGTGGTGTGATGTCACGCCGCGGAATACGTCAGCAGATCTGTGCAAAAATTATTCTCTCTACGGCGGTATGTGGAACTTGTTTTGCAGAGCGGACACTATCATTGTGTTCAAAACCTTCTATGAAGTATTCGGAGGAGGAACCCGCCTCGCTATGCCGAAGACAATCAACGCGCCGGACTCATCATCATTGAAGCCTGGTTAGAGACTCTTGAGGAGTCCCGGACTAGGGGTGTCCGGATAGCGGACTATCGTCACGGCCGGACTCCAAGACTATGAAGATACAAGATTGAAGACTTCGTCCCGTGTCCGGATGGGACTTTCCTTGGCGTGGAAGGCAAGCTTGGCGTCTGGATATGTAGATCTCCTACCATTGTAACCGACTCTGTGTAACCCTAACCTATCCGGTATCTATATAAACCGGAGGGTTTTATTCCGTGGGATCGAACAACAATCATACCATAGGCTAGCTTCTAGGGTTTAGCCTCCTTGATCTCGTGGTAGATCTACACTTGTACTACCCATATCATCAATATGAATCAAGCAGGAGTAGGGTATTACCTCCATCGAGAGGGCCCGAACCTGGGTAAAAACATCGTGTCCCACGTCTCCTGTTACCATCCGCCTAGACGCACAGTTCGGGACCCCCTACCCGAGATCCGCCGGTTTTGACACCGACACTTACTCTGCCATGGTTATGCTCTCACATGCTTCTATATTCCATACCCACATGATTGCATACATGTGGGGGGAGCCTATGCATGTTACATGTCTTTCCAAAGCTTTACTCGTTATTCTTTATATCTTTATCTAAAGCTTTGATGTATGTTGTCATCAATTACCAAAAAGGGGGAGATTGAAAGCCCAAGCGCTCCCTGGGTGATTTTGGTAATTAATGTCAACATATCTCTTGTTGGACTAACACTTTTACCTAGTATGTTTAAGACAAGTTCAACAATGGAGTGGCATGGACTAGAGGATGTGGAACCCCTTCAAGATGCTAAGAACAAAGGATTGGCTCAAGCTCCAAGCTCAAGACTCTACACTTTGTATTTTAGTGATCCAAGATCACATTGAGTCTATAGGAAAAGCCAATACTATCAAGAGAGGATGAGGTGTTGCTTAATGAGTTTCTTGCTCTACACTGCTTAGTGATATGCTCCAAAGCCCTCAACTACTATCTCACATCCACATATGTCTTAAACCAAAAGTCAAACTCGGCCCCACCGATTCTTTCTATCCGGCGCCACCGAGTTCTGATGTCTTCGCCACTGCCACAAACCCTAGGGAAATCGGTTTCACCGATAGGGATATCGGTCTCACCGAGATGGGATTGTAATCTCTCTGTGTATGTCCATTACCAAATTCGGTCTCACCGAGTTTAATTGATCGGTACTACCGAGATTACAATGCAAACTCTGTGGTTAACCTATTACCAAAATCAGTCCCACCAAGTTTGTGTAATCGGTCTCACCGAGTTTGCCTGACCAACTCTTTGGTTAGCTTATTACCAAAATCGGTCTCACCGAGTTTGTGTAATAAGTCTCACCGAGATTACGTTATGCCCTAACCCTAACCATATCGGTCCTACCGAGTTGCATGTTGGTCCCACTGAAAATCCTAACGGTCACTAGATTTGCTAAATCGGTCCGACCGAGTTTACCAATTCGGTCTCACCGAGTTTGGCAAGTTGTGTGTAACGGTTAGATTTTGTGTGGAGGCTATATATACCCCTCCACCTCCTCTTCATTCGTGGAGAGAGCCATCAGAACAAACCTACACTTCCAACTTGCTATTTCTGAGAAGGAGCCACCTACTCATGTGTTGAGGCCAAGATATTCCATTCCTACCATATGAATCTTAATCTCTAGCCTTCCCAAAGTTGCTTTCCACTCAAATCTTCTTTCCACCAAATCCAAATCATGTGAGAGAGAGCTGAGTGTTGGGGAGACTGTCATTTGAAGCACAAGAGCAAGGAGTTCATCGTCAACACCCCATTTGTTACTTCTTGGAGAGTGGTGTCTCCTAGATTGGCTAGGTGTCACTTGGGAGCCTCCGACAAGATTGTGGAGTTGAACCAATGAGTTTGTAAGGGCAAGGAGATCGCCTACTTCATGAAGATCTACCGCTAGTGAGGCAAGTCCTTCGTGGGCGACGACCATGGTGGGATAGAAAAGGTTGCGTCTTCGTGGACCCTTCGTGGGTGGAGCCCTCCGTGGACTCAAGGCAACCGTTACCCTTCATGGGTTGAAGTCTCCATCAACGTGGATGTAAGATAGCACCACCTATCGGAACCACGACAAAAACATCCGTGTCTCCAATTGCGTTTGAATTCTCCAAACCCTTCCCTTTACATTCTTGCAAGTTGCATGCTTTCTTGTCCGCTGCTCTTATACTCTTTGCATGCTTGCTTGATATGTATTGTGAGTGTTAAACTTGTGCCTAAACTCCACTTAAACTTAAAGAAGTTAAAAACTGCAACTTTTGGTACTTAGTGTCTAATCACCCCCCCCCTCTAGACACGTCTTCTCGATCCCTTTCAATTGGCGACACTGCTCGGGTTCATCCGGAGGAGGTGGAGGCCAAAATAGTGGCCAAGTGGTTGATGGGGATCACCAGGGACAAGGACAACCCCAGGGGCGCTAGGAGAGTCGATCCTTTCAGCGACAGCAACCTGCCAGACAAGGTCTGGTCATCATGATTGAATTTTTGAACGTATTTTCCAACTGATTGTTGATCCGACTGACTTATGATCGGTCCCTATTTTTGGAGATCTACATGGAGATGTATTCAATGCCCAATGGTGAACAAGCTCTGGAGCAAGACCAAGAGGGTGAGGACAGTGCCGAGGAGAGCGGCGAGTGGGAGTCTCTAGCTGACGATGATGAAGATGAGAGCGACGAGTCGGACGATGAGGAAGTGGCCGACTCACCGCCTCATTTTGAACGTTGATCTAAGGTGCGCCATGATCCCGCGAGCAAGAGCGGCAAAGCTGTGGCGTCGAGTGCTCCATCTCACAAGCGCGCCCTGTCCTCGACTCCAGAATTGACTGAGAAGGCCACCAAGAAGCCCAAAGTTAATCTTTCGAAGGCTCGGAAGACCTTGCCTACAATCAAGATGGACGTCCCTGTTGCCTCTGGGTAAACGTTCTTCTCATATTTTCTTGTTCCGACCGAATTTCCTGTTCCGGCTGGTTTTCTTGTTCTGACCGAGTGGATGATGAACTTGTATAGCCCGACCTCAGCTGCGACTGACATGGATATTGACAAGACTCCAGCCGACGGGGAAGCTGACGACGCCGTCACCTCCAAAGCCAGTAAGTCTGCCCGACTCGAATTTATTTGGTCGACTGGTTGGTTTGTCAGTTATCCTTATGGCTTTCTCTGTTTATTGCAGTTCCATGAGACGTTGTTGTGCTCCCGGACGATGAAGAAGAGGTACCGCTGAGAGGGGGGAGGAGGAAGGACAAGGAACCGGGCGGGAAGGCGCCTGAAGTCCAGGTTCCTCGGTCGACTGTGACACCTGGGACGATGGTCGAGCGATCGACAGATCCGGCTCAAACCAACGTCTCCTTCGCTGTTCCGTTGTCGAATGATTGCCCCTAAGGATCGGCTGCTCAGACTTCTGCTGCGCCGATACAACCCTCTGCTTCAGATCCGGCGGCTGTTTCGATTGCTCTGCCTTCATCACTTTTTACTGTATATCAAACTCCGGACGATCCACCGGCTGCTGCCAAGGAAGCTCTTCTTCAGTTGAATCTGGTGATGGGACAAATGAAAGTGGTGCATGAGGCTACTGAGGTAACCTTCAACGCTGGAGTTGCTCTGCAAGCCAATGTCCAGGTTAGTTGATTTTCCGATCGGCTGTATTTCTTGTCTGATCGCCCACTGGGGTGTGGCTGTTTTGAAAATGCATGTCTCTTTGAGTCGATTTGAGCTGAATCTTTGCACTAGTGGGGGTAAGCAGAGTGCACCGTGTAGCCCCCGAGACCGTAGTTGACTGCGGGCAGTTGACTGTGGTCTGAGAACAGGAACTCTCTCTCTCTTTTTTACCAAATCAGTGGGGGCACACTAAGTGCACCCACTGGGTGTTGTCCCCGAGACTGCCGTCGAATGTTTGATTCGGTGGTAGTCTTAGAGTAGCTATCATTGTGATGTCTTTTTATCTCTGACGACTGATATGGCTTTAACTGGAGAAATCTTGTGATCTTGGGGCTCAACTTTCTGCAATGAACAAACAGCAAATCAGTCTCAACCTTGATCTGGAATTGGCCAAGAAGAATCTCAAGACCACTCGTGACGAAGTAGCTGCCATGGGAGGTAACCAATCGCCAACTGTATATCCTGCTGCTGGCACTTTCCTTTCCATTTTTTGAACCGAGTGACTCCACTCGAGTAGATGTATGTAGTGAAAACCACCAACTCCAAGCCCGTCTGAAGAATGTTATTTCTTTAGAGAAAATGAAGCAGGATTTGGAGAAGAAGGATCTGGATCTTGCTGCAGCACAGAAGGAGGCGCGTGAGAAAACAACACTTGCTGACAAGAAGCTTGCTTCAGTCGGCAAGTAAGAAGAAGAAAACTCCAAGCTGAAGACTGTTGTTTCTGACGCGAATCGGGAGGTCGAGCAACTGAAGAAGGACAAGGAGAAACTGACCGACGAGCTTGGGAGTCTCAAGGCCAAGAATAACGAGCTGGAGTCTTATCTGGGCCACCTTGCTACAAAGCTGGTCTGAAAACTTGAAGGTACTGAATAATCTGTCTTATTTCTGTCGACTGTCAAGTCTAATTATACCGTCGACTCACCATTCACTCGACTGTGCAGAATTTTGCCAAGACTTTGAAGCAGAAACTGGACGAGTCGAGACGGGTCTTGATCCCATAAACTGTCCGGTGAAGGATGATGTTGCGATGAACGTGTTGCGGTTGGAATCTCGTTGTCGGTGTACAAAAAGAGGGGTACATTTTTTGTACCCCTATAACTGTGCACAGGCAGTCTGAGCCATGGGCACCACCGCACTGAGCAAGGCAAGGGAGGTGAGCCAAGGTAAGGCCGAAGCTCAATAGGAACGGAACAACGCCAAGACCAAGACCACAAAGAGCAAAGGGGACGAAGCAGACTCCCCCGGCAAGATCCTTGCCGGGGTGCGGTTTTAGCAAACCCGGCAAGGCCCTTGCCGGGGCGGCTCGCCCCACGCCTACGGAGCGAATCACCCTTGAGTCCACTGTCCCCATGAGGCAAGGATTCAGGAGACATCCCCGTGGTGGCATGCAGATCTTTGTGAAGACATTCAAGATCAGATACACACTATAGAAGATGACGACCCTTGGCGGGATCCCGGCCAAGGAAGACCACAAGGCCCCCAGCAAGAGCCTTGCCAGGGATGACAACAGGCGCCGCGGCAAGACCCTTGCTGGGGCCCCGGCAAGGCCCCTGCCAAGGACAACCGTGGGGCAACCATCAGGCCCGCGCCAATCAAGCCTTCACCATACAGCTGCCGACCCAACCAGTTGGGCAGGCACCTGCGTGGCGACAGGCGAACCTTCGTGGAGACCCACCGATGCGCCACCTTAGCTGCCTGCCTGCCTACATGGCACCAAAGGCACCGCTGGCCAGGGCGTGTGTCAACACGAAAGGGAGCGGCGACGGACGAGACTGGGCTCTCCCCCATCCCCGATGAAGCAAGGACACCTAAGCAAGACGCATTTAATGCGCCTTGTCATGTAATGCGAGGGATAAACTCGTATCACTGTACCCTTTCCACCTCATGTGTGCCACTGTGGCAACCCCTTTCCCTATAAAAGGAGGCCCGAGGCGACCAGGAGGAGGATTCGGCTTTTTGGAGCTCCTCACGCCCCATAGCTAGCTCAAGAACGCAGAGAAACTAACCACCAAAGCAGGAGTAGAGTTTTACGCATCTCGCGGCCCGAACCTGGATAAAGAACCCGTGTGCTATCTGTTTGATCTGCTCTTCTCACGACCCCGCGCCCTGCAACCGTAGTAGGGATTCTTGTGATCCCATAGGTGTTGTCCCCGCACCGACATCTTTGGCGCGCCAGGTAGGGGCCTAGTTGTGAGAATTAGCTCTAGCAGTTAGCCCGACACTCCTTCATCTTCGTGATCCTGGAGAGGAAGGGAGGCCAGAAGATCGACACTCGAGCGATCGCCAATAGAAGCTAAGTTGCACTGAATCCTTATTTGTGCTACCCTTCTTATTTAAGGTTATTCCCCCCCGGAGATGTCACGCCTTTGTATGAGAAACCTGCACGCCATGGGGCTCTCCCATGATCGGCAACGCCCTTGCCCTGTTTCGAGTCCGCTCAACAGCTCAAGCGGCTGCGTCGAGAATGGCAGAGTAACCTTCCGCGATCGACAACGCCCTCGATTCTGACTCGAGTCAAGCTCGACAGTTTGAGCGCCGCAGCTTGATTGGAGCGGAAGGTGGCTCGTCCAAGAAGACGCTGCGTACCAGCAGGCCTCGGGATCCGTCCCCAAAACGCTGCTAGGGGCTTTCGCGCCGGCAAGCCTACCCGATCGACGAGGGGCACACATACAAAGAGGAATTGAATGGGGAAATAACATGCATGAAATTTAAGAGTACTTCAAAGTTATATTATATCACGTCATAGCTGCGGTTCTAACTAAAGATGAAATTTGTCTTGGTCGGGAACCCGCAACGGCGAAGAGGAACGGGATGCTCAATCCTGGCGCTGGCTTTCCACCCTCTTGATTTCGTCGATGCCGTTGGTGATGGGCTTGATGCGCTCCTTGAGCACCGTGAGGTCAACACCATCCGGCAAGCTCTTCATCGAGGCCGCGAAGTCAAGGTTGGGATTCCAGTCGCCACCTTGGTGAGGACCTTGGTCACGACCCTCCGGCAAAGTCATGGGGCCTCCTCGGCCCGGCGTGGCCGTCCTGTTGGAGTGAAGATAGGCCAAGGCTCCGAGGACGCCCTCGAAGAACTAGGTCAGCTTGGCGTTGACGGTCCCGCTGCGCTCGGGGGCGTACCTCATGTTTGGCAGCCCCATGGTGGCCAATTGTGAGGTGACCCTACCGACGACGACCTCCAGATGGCTGATCCACCTGTTCTCACCCACCACATATTCCTGGTGGGAGGCGGCCTCGTTTGCCCGCAGCTGCTTCTCCTCCTCGAGGCTCCTGGTCAAGGTCTCCTCCCGAGCCACTGCTCTCTCGACAAGATCTTCTCGAGACCCTCCAGCTTCAGCTTGAGGTCTCGATGGAGTTCTCAAGGCCGGAGAGCTCCCCAGTCCTGCTGATGACCGCTCCTTGCGCCTCTACCAAGGCGCGGTTGAGCGTGTTCTTCTCGCCGGACAGCTTGAGGGCCTGCTCCTTCAGCTCGTCCCGCCCCGCCTCCAGCTCCTTCACCTTGCCGGCATGGGCCAGCGCCTGGGCATCGAGTGCCTCCTTATGCCTCTACTCCAGCTCGCGGGTCCGTCGCGCGACAAGGGCCTCGAGCTCCTCATCCTTGCCGCGGAGCATTGCAATAAGCTTCGCTTCACGCGCGGAGAGGTCCTCCTCCTGGGAATCCAAGGCGGCTTGATGCTGGTTCCGGGCGGCTTCGGCCGCGGCAGCCAAGTTCGCTGCCTCTTCCTGGGCCTTCTCGACATCGGCCATTCTCATGGTGAGCTCCACATCGCGCTTGGCCAATTCTTCTTGAAAGGCCCTCTGCTCCTCGCGAGTCTGGTGGAACCAGGTCTGCGTCTCAGCGACGCGCGCCTTGAAATCCACCTCCGTGTTGTCCACCGTTGCCATCCTGGAGTTGACCTTGTCGAGGCGGGCACGGTAGAGCACTTGGAGCTTCCGGAAGTCGGCCCCCATGGCGCGAAAAAGTTGCTCTTCTGGAGAACCGTGGCCGCCAACGCCCGGCTCATCAACCACCTCAAGCCCGGTGGCGGCAAGCACCTCGCCGTCAAAGGCTTCACCTTCGGCGGGCGCTCGGCTCGACGCCCCCGGAAGATGGACGAAAAGATCGTCGCCCACCTTCAAATATTTGCCGGGGCCCGAGGTTGAGGAGGAGGGAGGCTGGTCACCCGCAACCTCCTCCCCGGCGGAGGCCTTGCCGGCCTCGCCGGCAGGCCCACTGCTGGCGCCCTCGGCAGAAGCCTCGTCGGACGCCTTGGTGGCCCCTGCAGCGTCTTCGGCGGCACCCTTGGCGGCTTCGTCAGCGGCGGCCTCGTCAACATCTTTGGCGGCCTCCTCGGTGGCAATCCTGCTGGCCTCCGCCACGGCCTCCTCAGCAATGTCGCCAACAACAGTGTCCACGTCCTCCATGTCTGTTGAAGGAGGGCCTGGGCAGCAATGGGGGCGATGAAGTCAAGAAAAGAATAAAGGAAGAAATAGAGACGAAGGACAAGCAACTCACCCGTGCCAGGCTGCGAAGCAGAAGTTCCCTCTTCACCAGTATTTGGCACCGCGGCAGAGTCACCAGCGCCCAAGTTCCCCTCTTCCTCCATGTGTGTAGGCTCCGTGCCTGGTGCCCTTGCCGGGGACGCCCCCCGCGGCGGCGTAGTCGATGGGGGTTGTGTGTTAGGAGCAGCCCTCTGTGGCTCCTCCTGCTGCCGCTCCCCTCCCGCAAACCCCGGCAAGGTCAGCATCGTGGCGTCGAACGCCTACCACATGTCGAGTAAGAAGAGGGTGATGAACTTACGCTGGGGGCTGCGCCGGGGGCTGCTGTCCGGACTGCTCAGCACCACCAGTGGTGTCTTTGAAGCCCCAGCTGGGGGCTGATCGCTCGCCAAGGTCCTCGCCCTCTTCGCCCTCTGGGCCAACGTCTCCGTCTCCCTACAAAAGAAAAAACAGATCAAGACAAGCGACCCGATTCGGGGAAGTGGAAATGACAGTAAGGAACGGGATACTTACTCGTCGTCCGTCTCCTCCTCTTCCACCAGCTTCCTTTTTCTCTCCGGGCTGAGAGACCCGAGATCAAAAGGGAGCTCCACATCATCATCCGAGTCGACGCCTGCCGGAGGAGGCGAAGAAGGCGGCGGGGTTTGTGCGCGCCTGGATGAGGAAGGGGCCGTCGCCTTCTTCTTCTTCTTAGCAGCCCTCGCCAGCCCCTTCGCCGTCGTGGCACTCGTGTGGCGCCCGGACCCCTCCAGGGTCAATTGAGGCCGCGTGGCCCTGCCGGGCCGGACCGGCTCGCCGGAGCCAGCCCGCCGCAGGACTCGCCCTCTTCCCCTGGTTGGCGTCGAGCCCGCCGCCACGTCCTCCTCCTCCGACGACTCGTCGGCCGCGTCCTTGACAAGCGGAGCTCCAGCATCGGTGCTGCTGACCTCCCCGGTGGCCGCCGCCCACAATGTGAACTGCTTCTCCTCCGCAGCCGTCGAGGCCTTGTCCTCCACACCCCCGGCGCTGCCGGCCTCCGTGGCAAGCTGTGCCTCCCTCGCCCTAGTGGCGATGTAGTCTAGCTCCGCCTGGGTGGTGTCCATGACAAGCCACCGCTCGACGTCAGCATTGACGTACACCTCGACCAAGGAGTCGAAGAACTGCTGCACGTCCGCTTCCGTCGGCTCCCGCCAGCTCAGGTCAGGGCCGTGCGCGTTGCAGTCTGGCATCATAGCAATGATCTCGGACCGGCATGAGTTATTGCACAACGGGACCACCCCTGCTGGCAATTTGAAGAACGACCCCTTGAGGGCCTTGCCGACCTTTGCGGCAGCCCTCGCGGCCTTGCCGGTCCGTTCAATCTTGCCGTCGCGATCCACATCGAGCTGGAAAAGCCGCTGGCAGAAGTGGGCATGCCCCATCACCGTGAAGTTGTGGTCGAGGCCAGGGCGGAGCAGCATAATGTCGGCCGGGTTCGTGAAAAGTCAGGCTGGCCTCCCCTTGTTATGCAACGGGGCGATCCGGCGGAGAATGAAGTCCGCCCCGATCATCTCCAGGGTGATCCCCGCCTGGGTCAGCCGGAGGATCCTGATGGTGGCAACGGTGAGCCTCCCGTCGGCAGCATCGACATCCCCCCAGTCGCTGCCGCGGACCAGCGGCGTTCGGCGGACGTTGCAGAATTCCGGCGGGTCTTCGTCCTCGATCCAGCAACACCGGCCGCGCCATTCATCCCACTTCTCCTTCATGGAACCTTCCGGGTACGTCCCCTTGGATCTTGAGATCCAGGCGATACATCCGGAGACGGCGCCTCCGGGCTGGATTCGAGGGGAGAAATAGTGGCGAAAGAGTGCCGTGTTGGGCTGCACTCCGGCGAAGCCTTCGCAAAGATGCCCGAAGAGAGCCAAGCATGCCACCGCATTTGGAGTGAAATCCAAAAGGCGAAAGCCGAAGGTGTGCATGATGTCGCGGAAGAAATCGGAAAAAGGGGGGCATAACCCGCAAGAAAGGTAATCGACGAAAAAGGGATACCGGTTTGGGGCAGGATCGGCGCAGGCAGCAGGAATGATGAACGTCGCCGGGTGCCCCGAATTTTCTCCCCCCCCCCCATCTTCACTCCCCATAAGGGCGAAGGAGGCCAGGAGATCATGAACACCAATCGACGAGGGGATGAAGAAGGCAGACTTCCTCCGGTCCCCCGACAGCGCGCTCTCCGGTGGCTCCACGGTCCCAGAGTTCTTAGCCACTCCCTTGCCCTTGGCGGTTTTGGGCGCCATGGCGGCCAAGAAGCCTAGAGGAGCAAGGAAGGAGGGTGGCGAAATGACGGCGGGCGACGGCGAAAGCTTAGGAGGGAAGGAAGAGAGGAAACGGCGGCTCTGAGATTGGGAAAGGTACGAGAGAAGAGGTGAAAGTGAGCAGCGCGCCCGCGGTTATTCCTTCTTATGGGGGAAAACGTGGGCCGCCTCCTTTCACATTAACTGCGACGAGACGCACGTGTGCAGAGCTCAGCCCCACGCATGTCGCACACGTCACGCACGCCTCCCCACGCCAAACCACGTGCGGGAGGCATGGGAAGCGCAGCGCGCGAAAACACTTACCGCGGTAAAAACTACCCCGCCTGCCTGCGCACCGTTTTTGGGCCTAGCCCAACGACGCGAATGCGCTTACGTGCGGCCCAGGCCCGGGGGCTCCTGTCGGTGTACAAAAAGAGGGGTACACTTTTTGTACCCCTATCTGTCTGCAGGCGATGCGAGCCACGGGCACCACCGCACTGAGCAAGGCAAGGGAGGTGAGCCAAGGTAAGGCCGAAGCTCAAGAGGAACAGAACAACGCCAAGACCAAGACCACAAAGAGCAAAGGGGACGAAGCGGACTCCCCCGGCAAGATCCTTGCCGGGGTGCGGTTTTAGCAAACCCGGCAAGGCCCTTGCCGGGGCGGCTCGCCCCATCCCTACGGAGTGAATCACCCTTGAGTCCACTGTCCCCATGAGGCAAGGATTCGGGAGACATCCCCGTGGTGGCATGCAGATCTTTGTGAAGACATTCAAGATCAGATAGACACTATAGAAGATGACGACCCTTGGCGGGATCCCGGCCAAGGAAGACCACAAGGCCCCCGGCAAGAGCCTTGCCGGGGACGACAGCATGCGCCGCGGCAAGACCCTTGCCGGGGCCGCGGCAAGACCCTTGCCGGGGCTGCGGCAAGGCCCCTGCCAAGGACACCCGTGGTGACACCATCAGGCCCGCGCCAATCAAGCCTTCACCATACAGCTGCCGACCCAACCAGTTGGGCAGACACCTGCGTGGCGACAGGTGAACCTTCGTGGGGACCCACCGCTGCGCCACCTCAGCTGCCTGCCTGCCTACATGGCACCACAGGCACCGCTGGCCAGGGCGCGTGTCAACACAAAAGGGAGCGGCGACGGACGAGACTGGGCTCTCCCCCGTCCCCGATAAAGCAAGGACACCTAAGCAAGACGCATTTAATGTGCCTTGTCATGTAATGCGAGGGATAAACTCGTATCACTGTACCCTTTCCACCTCCTGTGTGCCACTGTGGCAACCCCTTTCCCTATAAAAGGAGGCCCGAGGCGACCAGGAGGAGGATTCGGCTTTTTGGAGCTCCTCATGCCCCATAGCTAGCTCAAGAACGCAGATAAACTAACCACCAAAGCAGGAGTAGGGTTTTACGCATCTCGCGGCCCGAACCTGGATAAAGAACCCGTGTGCTATCTGTTTGATCTGCTCTTCTCACGACCCCGCGCCCCGCAACCGTAGTAGGGATTCTTGTGATCCCATAGGGGTCGTCCCCGCACCGACACTCGTATGGACAGCGTGGTTGCTTATCTTGTCCGCCTGAAAGCTGCAATGACTCGGGTTGATGCTGAACTCTGGCCTCAGGCGGAATTGTCTCAGGATCTTGAGTCTCTGATGGCTCGACTGAATCAAATCCCCGAGCCAGTGCAAGAATGGAAGAAGTCATCTTCTCGCTGTGGCGCTGATGTCGTGTTGTCCTTGGTCCGAGTGCACTGCAAGGACGTCAATGAAAACAAGCTGGCGGAACTCAAGGTTGCTAACACGAAGAGGCACACTTTTCAGTCTATCATGGACACCTTCCTTGATGCCGCCACTCGTATTGCAGACAACACTGACCTTGATAGTTTATGCGACCCAGCCAGTCCTTCTCCTGATGTGTGACCGAAAAACATTATGCTTCACCTTTATTTGCCTCGGAATGCCGAGTGATTGTGTAATCGTTAAACTTCTTCGGGCTTGATGCTCGAATACTTTTGATCCGTCGTCGGAAACTTTAGGATTTACTTGAACTTGGTTTATTTCTGAATATGCTTGCATTTGCCGTCGCTCGGAATAATCTTTGTGTTTGAGATGCAGCTCTGAGGTGGTGACTCCAGTCGACCTGCACCTTGTCATATTTGTGGTGTAGCTCCAAAGGAGAAGGTTGCAGTCGACCTGCACCTCGTCATCCTTGCGGATAGGGATGGAGCGCATGTTGTACTTGTGGCGTAGCTCCGAAGGAGAAGGTTGCAGTCGACCTGCACCTCGTCGTCCTTGCGGATATGGATGAAGCGCATGTTGTACTTGTGGCGTAGCTCTGAAGGAGAAGGTTTTAGTCGACCTGCACCTCGTCGTCCTTGCGGATAGGGATGGAGCGCACATTGTACTTGTGGCGTAGCTCCGAAGGAGGAGGTTGCAGTCGACCTGCACCTCGTCGTCCTTGCGGATAGGGATGGAGCGCACGTTGTACTTGTGGCGTAGCTCCGAAGGAGAAGGTCGCAGTCAACATGCAACTCGTCTTCCTTGCGGATAGAGATGGAGCGCATGTTGTACTTGTGGCGTAGCTCCGAAGGAGAAGGTTGCAGTCGACCTGCACCTCGTCGTCCTTGCGGATAGGGATAGAGCGCATGTTGTACTTGTGGCATAGCTCCGAAGGAGAAGGTTGCAGTCGACCTGCACCTCGTCGTCCTTGTGGATAGGGATGTGTTTCAAACTTAGGCGAGTTCTGGACTGCAGCTAAGCCTCCGAGTGGGAGGGTTGCTCTCCACTCGGTAGGATTTTTCAAACTTAGGCGAGTACTCGACTGCAGCTAAGCCCCCGAGTGGGAGGGTTGCTCTCCACTCGGTAGGATTTTTTAAACTTAGGCGAGTTCTTGGACTGCAGCTAAGCCCCCGAGTGGGAGGGTTGCTCTCCACTCGGTAGGATTTTTCAAACTTAGGCGAGTACTCGACTACAACTAAGCCCCCGAGTGGGAGGGTCGCTGTCCACTCGGTAGGATTATTTAAACTTAGGCGAGTTCTTGGACTGCAGCTAAGCCCCTGAGTGGGAGGGGTGCTCTCCACTCGGTAGGATTTTTTAAACTTAGGCGAGTTCTTGGACTGCAGCTAAGCCCCCGAGTGAGAGGCTTGCTCATCACTCGGTAGGAATTTTTTAAACTTAGGCGAATTCTTGGACTGCAGCTAAGCCCCCGAGTGGGAGGGTTGCTCTCCACTTGGTAGGATTTTTTAAACTTAGGCGAGTTCTTGGACTGCAGCTAAGCCCCCAAGTGAGAGGCTTGCTCATCACTCGGTAGGATTTTTTTTAACTTAGGCGAGTACTGGACTGCAGCTAAGCCTCCGAGTGAGAGACTTGCTCATCACTAGGTAGGATTTTTTTAAAACTTAGGCGAGTACTGGACTGCAGCTAAGCCTCCGAGTGAGAGGCTTGCTCATCACTCGGTAGGATTTTTTTAAACTTAGGCGAGTACTGGACTGCAGCTAAGCCTCCGAGTGAGAGGCTTGCTCATCACTCGGTAGGATTTTTTTGAACTTAGGCGGGTACTGGACTGCAGCTAAGCCTCCGAGTGAGAGGCTTGCTCATCACTCGGTAGGATTTTTTAAACTTACGCGAAACGGATTCGCAGCTAAGCCCCCGAGTGAGAGGCTTTCTCATCACTCGGTAGGATTTTTTGAACTTAGGCAAAATGGATTCGCAGCGAAGTCACCCACTGGGGATTCTAAACGTAAGCAGAGATAACAAAAAATTGTTCAGAAAGATTATAAAGCTCTTGTCTTTGATAAACAAACTACAAAGGTATTTCTTATTACATCTCATCCGAGTGAGTACTTAAGTATAAAAGGGGTGGAGCAGCTCCATGTTCCAGGCCCGTGGCTCGTCTTTCTGATGCTCGACATTATAAAGGTGGTATGCTCCATTGTGGAGAACTCTGGTGACAATGAAGGGGCCTTCCCAAGCAGGGGTGAGCTTGTGTGGTTTCTGCTGATCCACTCGAAGAACCAAGTCTCCCTCCTGAAAGGCTCGACCTCTCACGTTTCTGGCATGGAATCGATGCAAGTCTTGTTGATAAATAGTCGATCAGATCAGGGCCATCTCTCTTTCCTCTTCTAAAAGGTCGACTGCGTCTTGCTGAGCCTGTTCTGCTTCAGCTTCAGAGAAGAGCTCGACTCGTGGTGCATTGTGAAGTAAGTCACTCGGCAGGACGGCTTCAGCTCCGTAAACCAGGAAGAATGGAGTTCGGCCAGTCGACCGATTGGGAGTTGTCCTTAGACCCCAAAGAACTGACGGAAGTTCATCAACCAGGCGGATGCTGCGTGCTTGAGATCACGCATCAGTCGAGGTTTCAGTCCTTTGAGAATTAGGCCATTTACTCTTTATGCTTGTCCATTCGACTGGGGGTGAGCGACTGAAGCATAGTCGACTCGTGTGCCTTGAGAAGCGCATAAGGCTCTAAACTCATCAGAATCGAAGTTCGACCTGTTGTCAGTGATGATGCTGTGCGGAACCTCGTATCTGAATGTCAATTCTCTAATGAAACTGATGGCAGTCCTAGCTTCAAGATTCTTGATAGGCTTAGCTTCAATCCACTTGGTAAACTTGTCGACTACTACAAGCACGTGGGTGAAGCCGCTCCTACCGGTTCTCAGTGGTCCGACCATATCCAACCCCCAAACGGCAAATGGCCAGACGAGTGGAATGGTCTTCAGGGCTGACGCAGGTTTGTGCGACATGTTGGAGTAAAACTGGCAACCCTCACATTTGTCGACTATCTCTTTCGCCATTTCATTTGCTCGAGGCCAGTAAAATCCAGATCGGTATGCTTTAGCCACGATGGTCCGAGAGGACACATGTTGACCACAGGTCCCCGAGTGGATGTCATTGAGGATCATTCGACCTTCTTTTGGCGTTATGCATTTCTCATTGACTCCTGTCACTCCTTCGCTGAACAGTTGCCCTCCTATCACAGTAAAGGCTTTGGATCGACGGACGATCTGCCAAGCCTCTTCTTCGTCTTCTGGGAGTTCCTTCCTAAGAATATATGCAATGTACGGCCTTTGTCGATGGGAGTAATGACCAAAACCTCCATGATCAGGTCGACCACGGCTAGGACCTCGACTTCAGTCGAATCTGTGCTACTCTTAGGCTGCAGGGTTTCTTCAGTGAAAGGATCTTCTTGAACTGACGGTGTGTGAATGTGTTCCAAAAACACATTGCTGGGAATGGCTTCTCTCTTGGAACCTATCTTTGCCAAATCGTCGGCAGCTTGATTTTTCAAGGGTATATTATGGAGCTCTAACCCCTCAAACTTCTTTTTCCAATTTCCTCACTTTGCATTGCAGTAAGAATCATGGTCATTGGGCTCTCGACGTCCCACTCCTTCATCACTTGATTGACTACCAAATCTGAGTCGCCATAGACCATAAGGCGACGGACGCCGAGTGAAATGGCCATACGTAATACATACATGAGTGCCTCATATTCTGCTTCATTGTTGGAGGAGTCAAAGTGAATCTGGAGGACATATCTAAGCTTGTCTCCTCATGGGGATACCAGTACCACCCCAGCACCGGAACCGTTCAGCATCTTGGAACCATCAGAAAACATGGTCCAGTGCTCCGAGTGAACTTGAGTCGGCAGTTTCTGTTCAATCCATTCGGCGAGGAAATCTGCTATTGCTTGGGACTTGATAGCTTTCTTTGCCTCAAACTTGATATCTAAGGGAAGGAGTTCAATCGCCCATTTTGCCACTCGACTAGTTGCATCTCTGACAGTGGAGCGTCGCTGACGACTGTAATTAAATGATCAGAGAAGTAATGTGCAACCTTCTTCGTGGTCATATAAATCCCATAAACCAGTTTCTGATAATGCGGATATCTTTGCTTTGATGGAGTCAAAACTTCAGAAACATAATATACTGGGCGCTGAACTTTATAGGCTTTTCCTTCTTCTTCCCGCTCGACCGTAAGTACAGTACTGACGACTTGTCCAGTGGCTGCAATGTAAAGTAGCAAAGGTTCTTTGCTGATTGGGGCAGCAAGCACCGGCTAGGTGGAAAGCAGGGCTTGTAGCTCTGCAAATGCTGCATCAGCTTCAGGGGTCCACTCGAACTTATCTGACTTCTTCATCAGTCGGTAAAGAGGCAACACCTTTTCACCGAGGCGAGAAATGAATTGACTTAGGGCAGCCAAGCAACCAGTAAGCTTCTGGACATCATGTACACGCACAGGGCATTTCATTAGGAGTATGGCTCCTACTTTCTCTGGGTTAGCGTCGATCCCTCGTTCTGAAACGAGAAAACCGAGCAATTTTCCGCCTGAGACTCCGAATGTGCACTTTGATGGATTAAGCTTGATATCATACCTTCTTAGGTTGGCAAAGATTTCAGCAAGGTCAGCCAGTAGGTCGGAACCTTTACGTGACTTAACCACAATATCATCCATGTATGCTTCCACATCCCGACTGATTTGAGTGAGTAAACACTTCTGAATCATCCGCATGAATGTGGCCCGGCGTTCTTCAAGCCGAATGGCATGGTGACATAACAGAAGCACCCAAATGGAGTAATGAAAGCTGTTTTTATCTCGTCAGGTCCATGCAGACGGATCAGATGATACCCCGAATAAGCGTCCAAAAAGGACAAACGCTCGCACCCCGCAGTTGAGTCGACGATTTGGTCGATGCGAGGGAGAGGAAAGTGATCCTTCTGGCAGGCCCGAGATATATGCTTGAAGTCGATGCACATGCGAAGGGAGTCGTCCTTCTTAGGAACCATGACAACATTAGCTAACCACTCGGAGTGGTAAATCTCTCAGATAAACTCAGCTGCCAGGAGCCGAGCCACTTCTTCTCCGATCGCTTTCCTCTTCTGCACGGCGGATCGTCGAAGATGTTCTTGGACTGGTTTCACTTTTGGGTCGACTCGCAGATGATGCTCAGCCAGCTCCCTAGGAACACCAGGCATGTCGGAAGATTTCCATGCAAAGATGTCCCAGTTCTCACGGAGGAACTGGATGAGCGCTTCTTCCTATTTGGAGTCGAGTGTTGTTGAAATGTGAGTCGGAGCAGCATTGGGATCCGTCGGGTGGATATGAATCGGCTTCGTTTCGCCAGACGACTGAAATGCCGAATCTGTGGCGGGCTTCTTCGCTCGTAACAAATCACTCGGATCTGCATTTTTCTGATACTCCTGCAATTCCACCACTGCCATCTATGCATCGGCGATCTTCGAGCCTTTCTGGAGCACTCTTCTGCCTTCTTCCGATTGCCGGTGATAGTGATCACACCTTTAGGGCCAGGCATCTTCAACTTGAGATACACGTAGCATGGTCGAGCCATAAAATGTGCGTAAGCCGGCCTCCCTAGAATAGCGTGATAAGCACTCTGGAAATCCACAACTTCGAATGTCAACTTTTCTTTGCGGTAATTCTTGTAATCACTGGAAACTACATCAAGGGCGATCTGGCCGAGTGATTCAGCCTTCTTGCCAGGGATGACTCCATGGAAACTCATGTTGCTTTTGCTCAGTCTGGACATTGGAATGCCCATTCCTTTCAGCGTCTCTGCATACAGAATATTCAGGCCACTGCCTCCATCCATTAGAACTCTAGTCAACCGAGTGCCTTCGACGACTGGGTCGACCACCAATGCTTGCCTCCCAGGGGTGGCTATATGCGTCGGGTGATCAGACTGGTCGAATGTAATGGCAGTCTGAGACCATTTCAAACAACTGGGTGTCGCCAGAGCGACCATGTTGACTTCTCTATTGATGACTTTCAGTCGACTTTTGCTCTCAACATCAGCAAAAATCATCAGAGTGGAGCTGACGTGAGGGTAGCCATCGTCACTTTCCTCTTTGTCCTCAACCTTGTCCGACTCTTTTTCCTTCTCCTTGGGCTGTTTCTCTCGGAACTGCTAGATCAGGAGTCGACACTGTCGAGTGGTATGCTTCGGGTAAATGAGATTACCCTCCTCATCTTTCTTCGTGTGGATGTGGCATGGTAAATCCAACACATCGTTTCCATCTTGATCTTTTACTTTCTTAGGGTTCCACGACCCCTTGGGTTTCCCCTTAAACTTTCCTTGAGTCACGGCTAAGGCTTCTCCAGGAGCAGCTGGCTCGGCTTTGCACTTCTGCTTCCGACTGGAATTCCCTCCCCCGGTTTCGTGGACGACTGTTTTGCGTCTGCCACTCCAGAGCCGATCCTCCTCCTCACCATTGGAATACTTGGTGGCAATCTCCATCATCCGACTCAGAGACATATCTCTGGTCCGACCGAACTTCAGATTTAGCTCTCGATATTTGACGCCTTCCTTGAAGGCACAAACCGCTTGGTGATCAGACACATTTTCCATCGTGTGATGCAACGTGATCCATCTCTGGATATAATCCCTCAAAGTCTCATTGGGCTTCTGCAGACAAGATTGCAGCTCTGTCAGCCCTACTAGCTGTTTGCATGTTCCTTCAAATGTTCTGACAAACACTCGGGCAAGATCTTCCCAGGTGTAAATACTGCCGGGTGCTAACTGGTTTAACCATGTCCTGGCCGAGCCCTCCAACATCAGAGGAAGGTGCTTCATAGCCACTTCATCATTGCCATCACCAATCTGAACGGCTACTCTGTAGTCCTCAAGCCAAGTGTCAGGCTTGGACTCGCCAGTGAACTTACTGACTCCAGTTGCCAACCTGAAATTGGGAGGAATCACCATGCCACGATGGCTCTGCTTTGAAGCACTCGGGACCTGAGACATGCACTCTGCTGCTGGTTGGTAGATCTCTGTCATGGACTTCTCTGTGAGTTCTATTTCTGTTGACCAGACCTTGTACGAGAATTGATCTCGCATCAAAGCCTGGCTCCCTGGGGTCGACTGGAATTCTTCGCCCACTGCTGTGAGGGCGTCTGTCATCATGTTGTCGAGGCACATATGACCCACTCCTTGGGGGAGGCGTTGGCACTCGACGACGATCATCATGATCGAGTCGGCGATCATACTGCTCGCGGTTTCTGTACTGATCTCGCCGGTCGCCACGTCCCTCATGCCTCGGGGGCGGTCTTGGGCTGTGGGCCGATTGTACTGTATCTGCTACGACGGATCTGCTGTGGATCCTATTCCGCGACTGGGACACAGCTGTATTCTATTGCCCCGCTGCCCGGAGTAAATCCCTGATCTGCATCAAACCTCTGCCAGCTTCTGAGTGGGAAGGCTGGATCGATTCTGCTATTCGGGCTGCATCTGCGAGATTCTGGATTGGAGTTCGATATACCTGAGTTGGAGGCAGAAAAAGTTGTCGTCGACTGGATGCTGGAACCTGTTGCCGAGCACGCTCGTCGAGTGTGTTCTAGAGGTTCTCCAGTCAAGTGCGCTCGACCAAGTTGGCTAGGCGCGCCTCCTCCAAGGCCCGGGCCTCGGGAGTTTCTCGGATGATAGGAGTATGAAGGGCATCCGTGTTCGGCGGCGAAGTTCTTCCCTCTGCTGCGAAGAGAGGTGCTCGGGGAGGTACTCCTCATGGACACGCGACGGATCGCCTCCGCCATCTCCACCGTCGACGCGAGGGAAGCCAGGAGGACAGCGGGGCCCATCGACCATCAAGACTTCCGCCGCGGGATCACTGCTGTCGCACTCGGATGCAGTCTCTGCGGAGCAAGTCGAACAGGCCGTAGAGAGTTTCGTCGGGCTCGATCACCGCGACTTGAGGGGTGGCCGACTGGTGAACCACTGCATGCCTCACCCACCGCTGAAGCCTTGATCGACCGGAACGCTTGCGCCGGCGGGCGACAGGGAGGGAGGAAGCTACAGGAGCCGATCGACATCGGGTCGACGGCTGCCAGAAGAGGATGCACGCTGAAGTGCGCCGCCCATGGACGGGGAGTGCGTCGACATCGAGCGGAGCCTCCTGAAGCCAAGCGGAGTCATCGGCGACAAACACGAGCGTGCCGAGACGGATCTCGCGGCCCTCAGCCAAACCTCCGCATGAAATCATGATGAAGGGGATCGGAAAAATTGCAACTTCTCCAACAAGTCGCTAAGACGCCTGCCCCAAGGTGGGCGCCAACTGTCGTGGTTCTAAGTCTAAAAGTAGAATAGGGGGTAGGTAATGTAGAGGCAAGATCTCAGCTATGGAAGAGTTGTACATGCAAGGTTTACGAGTTCAGGCCCTTCTCGGAGGAAGTAACAGCCGTACGTCTCGGAGCCCGGAGGCGGTCGACTGGATTATATGCGCGTGAGTTACAGAAGATGCGAACCCTTGTCCCAGAGGAGGGGGTGGCTTATATAGAGTGTGCCAGGACCCCAGCTCCCCTCCGTTACATAGGATTCAATGTACATAAAGAGGTGGCGTTATAGGTAACGCCTATATTGAAGTGCTACAAATGGTCATTAAATATACGAATAAGTGCTCGACCGTTGTCACAGCAGAGCGGCTTTAGGTCTTCTTATATGTCGAGTGGTTTTATGGTCGAGTGTCCTAGATGGAGAGAGGTCTCCGAGTGAATGATAGGTCGAGTGGAATTTACTCGACACCTCTGCTACATCCCTTCTTCTGATTCTTGAGCTTCTTTGTTCTTAGGACAAGGACCTTAGGTAGGGCATATAGGTCAGGCCTATTACCCTACCCCGGGTTTGTGTCCTCATCAGGGGACACAATGTTTACCCAGGTTCGGGCCCTCTCGATGGAGGTAATACCCTACTTCCTGCTTCATTGACTTTGATGAGTATAGGGGTTACAAGAGTTGATCTACCTCGAGATCGTGATGGCTAAACCCTAGATGTCGAGCCTGTATGATTATGATTTCCTCTACGGACTAAACCCTCCGGTTTATATAGACACTGGAGGGGGCTAGGGTTACACAGAGTCAGTTTACAGAGAAAGGGATCTTCATATCCGCATGCCAAGCTTGCCTTCCACGCCAAGGAGAGTCCCATCCGGACATGGAGGAAAGCCTTCCATCTTGTATCTTTACGGTCCATGAGTCCGGCCCATGTCACATAGTCCGGACGCCCAAGGACCCTATAATCCAGGACTCCCTCAGCAGGCCCTAAACCTGGCTTCAATGATGATATATCCGGCGCGCAGATTGTCTTCGGCATTGCAAGGTGGGTTCCTCCTCCGAACACTTCAAAGCAGTTCTCCGAACAAGAGATCTATATCCGGCTCTGTTCAATAGGTTAACATTGCAGCCATAAAAGCATAATACTTAGAATATATCCATTAACGAATATATCCATTAACGGTCCTTTCCGGCGGAACGCCATGTTCAGCTCTGTTATTATCTCGAACCGTTTTTTGGGCCTCCCGCTTCGCGTTTCAATACGCGGCTTCTACTGACACGTCTTGTCAAAGCAGAGATCATGTCCCCTCATTGCGGGATTCTCATTAATACAAATTTAGGTAATCCAACCGTGCTGTTCGCACGACCCCTTGGGAACAGGCGAGTTTTAAGGCTTGAGGGAGGGGGCGCTTGATATTCGCAGTCCATATATGTGGATAGAATCCAACTCTCCCCCCACCCCACATTTCATTCCCCTTCTGCCTTACCATCCTCGAGCTCCAGCGCCCAAGTTCCAAGATTTTCCCTCCTCTGCAACCCCTCCGACTATGGCCGGCTCTCAAGGCAAGTGGATGGCCTCCTCCGTCACGGAGGAGAACATCAAGGAGCTGCGGGACGCACGATATCTAACCGCGGAAATCCGGCGCAGGTCATTCCTACTCCGGAGCCCGGCGAAAGGGTGGTGTTCATCCCCCACTTCCTCTGCGGGCTCGGATTCGCCCTCCACCCCTTCGTGAGGGGACTCATGTTCTACTATGGGCTGGATTTTCACGATCTGGCCTCAAATTCGTTCCTCCACATCTCGGCGTTCATCATCGTGTGTGAAGCCTCCCTCCGTGTCCCTCCACATTTTGGCTTATGGCTCAAGATTTATAACGTGAAGCCGAAGGTGGTCGACGGGCAACACGCGGAGTGCGGTGGTGCCATGGTGAGCAAGCTCCCCAAAGCCAATTGGCGAAAGGGAGTCTTTGTGGACACCGTCAAGATATGGCAACAAGAATGGTTCTATATCACAGAGCC
This sequence comes from Aegilops bicornis, assembly GCA_021605145.1. Taxonomy (NCBI): domain Eukaryota; kingdom Viridiplantae; phylum Streptophyta; class Magnoliopsida; order Poales; family Poaceae; genus Aegilops; species Aegilops bicornis. The sequence goes on from CM038669.1 coordinate 142,777,799, forward strand.
CCGCGGCTCTAAGTGGGAAGCCGCTCCAGCTTTTAGATCCGCCCCCTGCTGAAACTCACATCCTGGACCGACAAGGGTCCGGACTGGGGGTCGGCCTCTGAGGTGCTGTTGTTGCAGAAACACGTGCAGCGCATGATAGCGAAGGACATTACCCTCACCGACGTAATCCAAGTGATACTGATCCGCTGAGCACTTTCCTGCATGCGGCGGTCCCTCAAGATGTGGGAGTTCAATCCGGAAGGGCCGCGGACCCTACAACGGTTCTACGACACAATGCATAAGGGGATCTGGAAGCTGCATTTTAAGAAGTAGAATATGTGGCCAAAGTCATCAGACGACACCAGCCTCGACTGCAACCATACGGCCTCTGAGGTAAATTCCAAACCTCCAAACATTAGTAGGTTCGTTGCTCCAAAGGAGAGGTATTTGAGTAATCCATCACTCGACAGGTCTGGACCAAGAAGGCGGAGCAGATCCGATGTCCGGCTTCGCTCCCCGAAGATCCAGCCAATCCTCTACTAATGAGGATGCTGGTCCCGGTGCCATACCAGGCGCCGGTAAAGAAGGACAAGAAGAAGAAGAAGAAGAAGAATAAAGAGGAGGGCACTTCGGACGCAGTGTCCAGAGAAGTTGATGCCCAATCTTCTCATGAGGACGAAGACGAAGAGGAGGAGGAAGAGGAGGAGGGAGAAGAAGATCCTCCATGCAAGGAAAAGCAGAGGGCGGCCTCGGAAGACCTTGAGGCCGAAGCCTCCAAGAGGGATAAAATCACCCTCCCCGATGACTCAGGGTCAGATGGTGAGGCCATCCCGAAGCATCGTCGCCGGGCCAAACCCCAAGCCGACTTGTAATTAGTTCAGGATTCTTCACACACACCCAACCTTTATGAATTGTGATGATAACTCTAAGTTCTATCTTTTTAGTCCGGCCCATAGTATCCCCCAGCTATCCTCATCCTTAGGGGATCTGTCGCCGGAGATGATGGAGAGCGAGTCACCGTCCCCTGCTTCCCCGCTGTCTAAGGTGGATGACCCTGAGGTGTCATCCCATAGGCCCTCTCCGGGCCTCGAAGAGACGGGGGGGATTTAATGGCGCCTGAGGATAATACCTCGGCTGCCGAAGGACTGAGGGGTACGTCACCCACGAAGGCCGACGACGGGGGCCCCGGTCAATCCAACCCCCAGCCGCATACTACTCTGGAGACCCATAAGGCTCGAGAGCCTAATCGGCGACTACCCACCGAGGAGGGGGGTGCAGCGACCTTCGCTAATTCGGAGGCGATGAATTCCATGGTGGACACACTGCAAGGTGCATCCATCCCGGAGGAGCACTTCATCCTAATGGGTGCGGTGGCTGAGAAGATTCAGTCCGCCAAAAGCGGGCTGAACGAAGCCTTTTCCAGCCTGCTGGCAGGCTTCGAGGTAAGCAAGGTAATAATTTTGTTTTTTGGCTTTATGAAAAATATGCCTATAGATAGATAGTAGCCCCTGAGACTCTGTTCGGTTCTTTCAAAAAACGACCAGAGGATCAATAACCAGTTGTCAGATGGTAACATGCTTGTATCTGAATAATCACAGGCTTCTCTGCTAGCGACGACTGCCAATCAGCGGAAGTTTCCGATCTCCAACGGAAACTGGCACGGGCCGATGAGGACCTAGTCCATGTTAACACGCGGCTCGACCAGGCGCAAGGCATGAAATGCATCTTTACTGTATGCCTATGTATGTCCGTGTTTTGCGGAAGTTCATGAGCTGAAATGCGCGTATTTATATGGATGGCGCCGCCGCGGTGGAGACCCTCAGGGGTGAGCTTGCCCAAGCCAAGGAGCAGGCAAGGGTAAGCAAAGCAGCTGCTGATAAAGCAGTTATGGACTTAACGGCTGAACAAGCTACTCGGCGCCGTTTTGAGGAACGGGTGACCGAGATGGAGCAAAAGCTGAAGGACGCTGCCGCTAAGTGCGAGTCCTTAGAAAAGGAAAATAAGCCGAAGGAGACCGAGCTTGCCAAGGCCCTTCAAGAAGCTTTGGAGGCGCGATCCGAATACCGCGAAGCGCGTGAGGAAATCCGTCAAGCCGGACAGATAGCGACTGGTAAGCCCTTTCTTTTAGAGGCTAAATTTGGGGACCGGAAGTATGCTTTACTTAATCGACTGTGGAGTTCTCGAGACGTATATGCGGGTCTGTCGAAGAGTGCTATGGATGCAGCCCAATTCTTCCAAGCCCAGGAAGGGCACGTGACGGAGAAGCTCTTCTGGTCGCAGTTTGCGGGGCAGGAGCATCCCGTACTGCTAAATGACCAGATGGCACAATGGGCGGAGCTGCAGAAGATGTCCAGCGCGGCCATGAAGGACGTCATAGTCCGGTTGTGGCCATCCAAAGCCATTCCGGATAGCTACTTCGGCCTCGTGCGGCGTCTCGTCGATGCGCTGCCAAAATTGATGCCGTTCATAGGTGGTCTTGTATAGAAGGGGCGCGAATGGCCTTCGCCCATGTCAAGATGCACTACGGGAAGATGAAGGCCAAAAAGGTGGCAGTCGAGGGTCCGCCTGAAAGCAAGGACCACCGCACATCGGGGCGCTATTTTGAGGAAGTTCTCAAGGATGCCCGCCTTGTAGAAGGCCAATGCTCTAAAGATGTAGTGTTCGAATGAACAAGTCCGAACTATTCGGGAGTTTGTATCATGAACTAAGTCTTTTGTATATGTTTCTCCTTGTATGAAGAGTTTATCCTCCTGTTTGGCCGTTTTATATTTGAGAGTTCCCAATCGTCGGCGTCAACCCCCTTGTAGATACTACTGGGGTGTTCGGAATTGCACATGACAACACTTAACCCAACGTCTTGGTCCGTGAAGGAGGTGTCACTGCGGTGAACCAGGCGATCAGACTATGTGGTTTTATTGCTCTCACTTAGCCGTAGGAGTTTGACGATGGGTCTACAAAGTAGCCCCTGGTATGTATGCGGCTATCCTAATTTGGATGTGTTGCATAGGTGACTCGAGAACGGTCCTTCGTGTAATACGGAAGAAATCGCTAAAGATTTTGATAAGTCGCCGAGTGGCTGACCGGCTCTCGCCGCATCATGACAGTCAGTTTTTAGCTTTCTCTACTGAGGTGCTTAACTGGACGAACCAGAAACACAATCGCATTAGTTCTTCCTTTACTACCCTAGCCGATCAGACGGAACGTTGCTACCTCTTGAGCACTGCGTTGGTTTTCCCTTGAAGAGGAAAGGGTGATGCAGCAAAGTAGCGTAAGTATTTCCCTCAGTTTTTGAGAACCAAGGTATCAATCCAGTAGGAGGCTACGCGCGAGTCCCTCGCACCTACACAAACAAATAAATCCTCGTAACCAGCGCGATAAGGGGTTGTCAATCCCTACACGGTCACTTACGAGAGTGAGATCTGATAGATATGATAGGATAATATTTTTAGTATTTTTATGATAAAGATGCAAAGTAAAAATCAACGGAAATAACTAAGTGTTGGAAGATTAATATGATGAAGATAGACCCGGGGGCCATAGGTTTCACTAGTGGCTTCTCTCAAGAGCATAAGTATTTTACTTGGGTGAACAAATTACTGTTGAGCAATTGATGTAATTGAGCATAGCTATGAGAGTATCTAGGTATGATCATGTATATAGGCATCACGTCCGAGACAAGTAGACCGACTCACCTGCATCTACTACTATTACTCCACTCATCAACCGCTATCCAAAGATGCATCTAGAGTATTAAGTTCATAAAAACAGAGTAACGCTTGTAAGCAAGATGACATGACGTAGAGGGATAAATTCATGCAATATGATAAAACCCCATCTTTTTATCCTCGATGGCAACAATACACTACGTGCCTTGCTGCCCCTACTGTCACTGGGAAAGGACACCGCAAGATTGAACCGAAGCTAAGCACTTCTCCCATTGCAAGAAAGATCAATCTAGTAGGCCAAACCAAACTGATAATTCGAAGAGACTTGCAAAGATAACCAATCATACATAAAAGAATTTAGAAGATTCAAATATTGTTCATAGATAAACTTGATCATAAACCCACAATTCATCGGTCTCAACAAACACACCGCAAAAGAAGATTACATCGAATAGATCTCCACGAGAGAGGGGGAGAACATTGTATTGAGATCCAAAAAGAGAGAAGAAGCCATCTAGCTAATAACTACGGACCCGAAGGTCTGAGGTAAACTACTCACACTGCATCAGAGGGGCTATGGTGTTGATGTAGAACCCTCCATGATCGATGCCCCCTCGGGCGGAGCTCTAGAACAGGCCCCAAGATGGGATCTCGTGGGTACAGAAGGTTGCGGTGGTGGAATTAGGTTTTTGGCTCCGTGTCTGATCGTTTGGGGGTACGTAGGTATACATAGGAGGAAGAAGAACATCGGTGGAGCAACAGGGGGCCCACGAGGGTGGAGGGCACGCCTGGGGGGGTAGGTGCGCCCCCTTACCTCGTGGCCTCCTCCTTTATTTCTTTACATAGAGTCCAAGTCTCTTGGATCTTGTTTGTTCCAAAAATCACGTTCCCGAAGGTTTCATTCCGTTTGGACTCCGTTTGATATTCTTTTTCTGCGAAACTCTGAAATAGCCAAAAAACAACAATTCTGGGCTGGGCCTCCGGTTAATAGGTTAGTCCAAAAAATAATATAAAAGTCAATAATAAAGCCCAATAATGTCCAAAACAGAAGATAATATAGCATGGAGCAATAAAAAATTATAGATACGTTGGAGACGTATCAAGCATCCCCAAGCTTAATTCCTGCTCGTCCTCGAGTAGGTAAATGATAAAAACAGAATTTTTGATGTCGAATGATACTTGGCATAATTTCAATGTAATTCTTCTCATTGTGGCATGAATGTTTAGATTTGATATGATTCAAGATAAAAGTTTAATGTTGACATAAAAACAATAATATTTCAAGCATACTAACTAAGCAATTATGTCTTATCAAAATAACATAGCCAAAGCAAGTTATCCCTACAAAATCATATAGTCCTGCTATGCTCCATCTTCCCCACACAAAATATTCATATCATGTACGACCCGGTTTTGGCCAAGAAGTTGGTTCATAATTTTAACGCTTCAGCCTTTTTCAACTCTTACGCAATACATGAGCGCAAGCCATGGATATAGCACTATGGTGGAATAAGGTATAATGATAGGGGTTATGTTGGAAGACAAAAAAGAGAAAGTCTCACATAAACGAGGCTAATCAACGGGCTATGGAGATGCCCATCAATTGATGTTAAAGCGAGGAGTAGGGATTGCCATGCAACGGATGCACTAGAGCTATAAGTGTATGAAAGCTCAAAAAGAAACTAAGTGGGTGTGCATCCAACTTGCTTGCTCACGAAGACCTCGGGCATTTGAGGAAGCCCATCATTGGAATATACAAGCCAAGTTCTATAATGAAATTCCTCACTAGTATATGAAAGTGACAAATTGAGAGACTCTCTATCATGAAGATCACATTGCTACTTTTAAGCACAAGTGTGGTAAAAGGATAGTAACATTGTCCCTTCTCACTTTTTCTCTCATTTTTTAATTTGGGCCTTTTCTCTTTTTTTTGGCCTCTTTTTTTTAGTCCGGAGTCTCATTCCGATTTGTGGGGGAATCATAGTCTCCATCATCCTTTCCTCACTTGGGACAATGCTCTAATAATGATGGTCATCACACTTTTATTTACTTACAACTCATGAATTACAACTCAATACTTAGAACAAAATATGACTGTATATGAATGCCTCCGGCGGTGTACCGGTTTATGCAATGAATCAAGAGCGACATGTATGAAAGAATTATGAACGGTCGCTTTGCCACAAATACAATGTCAACTACATGATCATGCAAAGCAATATGACAATGATGGAGCATGTCATGATAAATGAAGCGGTGGAAAGTTGCATGGCAATATATCTCGGAATGGCTATGGAAATGCCATGATAGGTAGGTATGTTGGCTGTTTTGAGGAAGATATAAGGAGGTTTATGTGTGAAAGAGCGTATCATATCACGGGGTTTGGATGCACCGGCGAAGTTTGCACCAACTCTCAAGGTGAGAAAGGGCAATGCGCGGTAGAGAAGAGGTTAGAAAATTGCAAAAAGTTAAGTGTGCGCGTAATCCATGGTCTCACATTAGTCATAAAGAACTCATATACTTATTGCAAAAATTTATTAGCCCTCGAAGCAAAGTACTACTACGCATGCTCCTAGGGGAAGGGTTGGTGGGAGTTAACCATCGCGCGATCCCGACCGCCACAGAAAGGAAGACAATCAGCAAATACTTCATGCCCCGACTTCGTTACATAACGGTTCACCATACGTGCATGCTACGGGAATCACAAACTCCAAGACATGTATTTTTAAATTCCATAATTACTCAACTAGCACAACTATGATATTACCACCTTTATCTCAAAAAAATTACCAAGCATCAATTTTCTCATGATATTAATTAAAGAAAATTGCCATGCTATTTTAAGACTCAAAATAATATAATTGAAGCACGAGAGATCAATAGTTTCTATAAAACAAATCCACCACCGTGCTCTAAAAGATATAAGTGAAGCACTAGAGCAAAACTATATAGCTCAAAAGATATAAGTGAAGCACATAGAGTATTCTAATAATTTATGAATCATGTGTGTCTCTCAAAAGGTGTGTACAGCAAAGATGATTGTGGTAAACTAAAAATCAAAGACTCAAATAATTAAAGGCGCTCCAAGCAATACACATATCATGTGGTGAATAAAAATATAGCTCCAAGTAAAGTTACCGATGGAAGTAGACGAAAGAGGGGATGCCTTCCGGGGCATCCCCAAGCTTTGGCTTTATGGTGTACTTAGATTATCTTGGGGGTGCCATGGATATCCCCAAGCTTAGGCTCTTGCCACTCCTTGTTCCATAATCCATCAAATCTTTCACCCAAAACTTGAAAACTTCACAACACAAAACTTAGCAGAAAATCTCGTGAGCTCCATTAGCGAAAGAAAACAAAAGAACACTTCAAGGTACTGTAATGAACTCATTATTTATTTATATTGGTGTTAAACCTACTGTATTACAACTTCTCTATGGTTTATAAACTATTTTACTAGCCATAGATTCATCAAAATAAGCAAACAACACACGAAAAACAGAATCTGTCAAAAACAGAACAGTCTATAGTAATCTTAACTAACGCAAACTTCTGGAACTCCAAAAAATCAGCCAAAATAGGAAGACCTAGGAAATTTGTTTATTGATCAGCAGCAACTGGAATAAATATTTTATCACGTTCTGGTGATTCTTAACAATTATTTTTGTGAACAGAAAGTTTCTGGAAATTTCTGCAAGATCAAATAACTATCATCCAAGAAGATCCTATAGGTTTAACTTGGCACAAACACTAATTAAAACATAAAAACACATCTAACCAGAGGCTAGAATAAATATTTATTCCTAAACAGAAGCAAAAAGCAAAAAACTAAAAATAAAATTGGATTGCCTCCCAACAAGCGCTATCGTTTAACGCCCCTAGCTAGGCATAAAAGCAAGGATAGATCTAGGTAGTGCCATCTTTGGTGGGCAATTTCTTAATGGAGTTATGCTCGGTAATCCTTTGATCCAAAGTATCCATCTGCTTATTGCAAAGTGTAATCAAATTATTCATGCGGTTGATATTCCCACCAATACTTTTAAGAAGTTCAACAATTTTTTGCAATTCACATAATTTCTCTAGGATTTGAGCTTCCTCTTGGGTAGGGGAGGATCCATTTTGTAGGGGGAGTACTCCCACTATCCCCTCTATAATTTTGTAAGCGAAGCTAGGATCAATATCAATAAAACTACTCTTGGCAGCAAAATCGAGGAGTTGTCTATGGGGCAAAGTTAGCCCAACATAAAAATTGCGAAGCAAGATTTTAAAATCTCCCTCTAAATTGCAACTACGAAAAGATTCGAGCATCCTAAACCAAGCATCTTTTAAATTTTCCCCTTGTGTTTGCTTGAAGTGGAGAACTTCAAAGTCTGGAGACGAAGGGATGAGGACTGAGCTAGCCATAACGACAAGCAAACGGAGAAGAAGCGAACGGAAAAAGAGAGGGCGAATAAAACGGCAAGGGTGAAGTGCAGGAGAGGAAAACGAGAGGCAAATGACAAATAATGTAATGCGGGAGATAAGGGTTGTGATGGGTACTTGGTATGTTGACTTTTGCATAGACCTCCCCGACAATGGCGCCAGAAATCCTTCTTGCTACCTCTTGAGCAATGCGTTGGTTTTCCCTTGAAGAGGAAAGTGTCGTGGATTTAACACGGCAGATGTCCTTAGTGTCAGGACTTAGTCGCGAGGCCAACGCATCTATGTAGTAGCTTGAGAGGGTTGATCGGGACGAGAGACGCGACACACATGACAAGGATTTAGATAGCTTCGGGCCCCGAGAAACATCATCCGGTAACAACCCTACATGCTGTTCGAGGCTAGGTCTCATTATCATCACGAGGGAGTCGCTGTAAACCGACTCTCCTCTTTGTGTCTAGCCCTAAGATTGTTTCTTCTTGCTTGTAGCGTCTCCCTCTTTGGGGAGCCTTGCCCCTCCTTATATATGTTGAAGGGGCGGTTTACATGACTAGTCCTAGTTGGATTAGGATTACTCTATTAGAAGTGGAGTCCTAGTCTTGCTTCCTTTGTAGGAGAATAGTCCTTATGCTTTCCTCATAAACCGGCCCACCATTAAACGTGACCCGGCCTTCTAGGCCTTGGGCCTTGTCATCCGTCTGTCCCGCACGCCGGATCACCAGTGAGTCATAATGACCAGGTGGGTTGCTTGTAAACCGCCAGGTCAGGGCGGGTCGCCAGTGAATCGCCAAGTGTCAGCCGGATCTCAAGTAAACTGCCAAGTCCGGCCGGGTTATACTTCCGGCCGATTTACGCCGCGGGGTATATCCCCGACATTAGCCCCCAGTTTAATTTGGATTTGTCCATGTTAAACTGATCTACAACACAAACACAAGAACAAATTTGGCGGGTTGTGCTCCGGGTTAAGAATTCTTGTAGACCGGCACCTGGTCACCCTTAAGTCCTTGTCATTCCCTCCTTCTAGAAAATCTGGATCAATAACCAGCTTCATACTTTAAATTCTTGGACGTTGGTTTCTCAGAGAAAAATATTGTGAAGAATAATCCACTTGAGTCGGCTTCCAAAACGCCGGCTTAAGAAATTTTGGTCTTGAAATACTCATCTGATAGCCGGACGGTTTGAAGATGTAAAACTTGCCGGTTTAATATTACCAAAATTACCGGGTTATAAAAACTGATAATTCTGGGTCATGATTGTTGCTAACGCCGGTTCATGATTGTTGCCAACGCCGGTTCATGATTATTGATGATGTCGGGTTGCAGACACAGGGTCATAATAATTGGTGACACCGGGTCAATCTGGTTTGCTCAAAACAGAGAATTTGAAAATATTTCTCTAATAATAATATAATACTTGTAGCCCCCAAGTGTTGAGCAGAACAAAGTGATGGCTTAAGACTTGCTTCAATATAAATACTTCCACTTTCGAAGAAATCCATGTTGTTCATCCCATTCACTAGTAAAAACTGAATACTCCATATTATGTAGCCCCCAAGTGTCGGGTTGTCATGCTTGCAGCAACCTGGGACTTGTAATTGACTGATGCCCATAAAACTTCAACCAATGTAGCCCCCAAGGGTCGGGTCATTATGCAATAATGAGCTGGGACTTTATAAATATGATCATGTAGACTTGAGCAGCGATGTGTAGCCCCCAAGGGCCGGCTCATTATGATATGATGAGTTGGCTCTCCAATAAGGCCAATAAAAATGACTTTGCATTAGCCCCCAAGTGTCATGGTGCATGCTTGCAGCGACATGAGACTTGCATGTAATCTCAATTTGAATAATGTAGCCCCCAAGTGCCGGGTCGTAAGCCTGCAGCGACTCGGGACTATTCCTTCCATTGTAGAATAAATCATATCCTTTGATAAAATAATAGCCATTGCGCTAAAGCGACTTTGAAAACCTCAATAATACCGGTTATTAATAACCATAACAAAATCCAGCCATGTTGGCTATTCAAGATAATATAATCCGGTATAAAAACCTTATTCATTCAATATCATAATGAAAATTCAGCCAAGTTTGGCTATTTGAATAATATAACCCAATGATTTATAAGCGCATGATTCCAATGGCGCAATCCAAATATATACCGGCGACTTATAGTCCTAAGCCAGGCCGGTTTAATAAACACCGGATAATCTCTCATCATATCCGGCGACTTATCGCCTTAAAGCCAGCCGGTTTAATAAACACCGGATAATTTACCATCATCTTGGCGACATATAGTCGAAAGCCAGCCGCTTTAATAAACGCCGCGATTTATAATCATGCTTTATTCAACTTTGTTTACGCATACAACAAGTTTAAAGTGTCCTGGCGGTTTACCGCCGGACGGGTCATAATGCCCAACATATAACCTGGGTTCATAACCAAGGTTGCAATTAAGAATAATCAAATATGAAATATATCATGCCTGTGACATTGAATCACCTCGTTGGTTTACCAACTTTTTGTAGTAAGAGTGATAACCCCAATCTTGAGTAATGATAACTCCTTTCATACTGTGCCGGTTTATGATAAAACTGTACCGGGTTGTGATAAACACCGGTTTAACCATATATAATACTGGCGGCTCGTAGTCAAACCAGACCGGGCTGATAGTCTCCGGATTATAACTTGATCGTGTACTGACAACTATAATTGACAGTCGAACCGGATTGTTAACGCCGGTTTGAAAACGCAACAAAAGAAATGTTTATCAAAAAAGAAAAACAGAATTCAAGCAAAGGCAAAGATAAAACCATTGCAAATGAGGCTTTGAGCCGATCAAGAGGCATTACCATGGTCTGACACGACCAAGCCCCCAAAAGGCGTAGCTATGGTTCGAGTCAGCCAGGTCCCCAAATGATGCTTTGGCATTACGCCGATCAAGAGGTGTAGCTATGGTTCGGGTTCGACCAAGCACCCAACACTACTGGAATCTGGCACTTTGCCATCTGCCATGGCAGATGGCAAAGGCATGGTCGGCGGATGGCAAAGGCTTTGCCATCTGCCAGCAGATGGCAAACAGTTTGTCTGAAACCTCGCCGCAAGAACGCTTCTTTGCCGTCTGCTGGCTGATGGCAAAGAGCCTGTGCCTTTGCCATCAGCTGGCATATGGCAAAGCCTCTTAACGGGGTTAGACCCGGTAGAAGGCTAACGGCATACTTTGCCGTCTGCCAGCAGATGGCAAAGGCTTGTGCTCTTTTGCCGCCGCCAAATAGATGGCAAGGCTGCATGCTTTTTGCCCGCCAAATAGATGGCAAGAGCTTTGCCATCTACCGGCAGATGGCAAAGGGCCCAAATAGGCCAGCCCAAATTTTACATCTAGATGACACGTGGCCTCTTTGCCATCTCGCCACCGATGATGAAAGCTCTTTGCCATCCGCCAAGATGGCAAAGTGCCTATATTGCCCCATTTAATTTTGTTTTTTCTTATATCAATTCATTTTCATAGAAAATCAAACACAAATATATTTATGTGACCAATATAGCATATTCAACACATATTACCAATAGTCATGAACACATATAATCGAACACATATCGAACACATGTTACCAATAGTAGCAAGTTTCATCCATACATATACATAGTTTCATCAATATTACACAGTTTCATCATAGGTAGCAAGTTTCACAAAGTCAAAACAAAAAATAAAGACAAGCACTCCATCAACCCAAGCTACCGTGATCTGAAGCAAATCTACAAACTGGGAAAGAAGAAAGTTAGAAGAAGAAGACTAGAAGAAGAAGATTATTATGATGCAACTAAAATGTGAAGATTATTATGATGCAACTTATATCTGTAAAATAGGACTTGTGATATGTATTGAAACAATGCAAATGCTTACTATCACCGAGCAACATACGCACATTCCTACTGAAAGTAAATTCCATATAGTATGAACTACAACGTGCATGGTTGCATACCCGGTTTGACAAAAGCTCCTTGATTGAGAAGCACATATCCACTTCCTCTCTGTTAGGAGAGAACCATTTTAGTTTTATGGAGGTAAAACCAAAAACAACATATAGGCATCTTTGTATATGATTGAACTCTTAACACACATTTCTACATGTTGTAATTAGAAGAACAAAAATACAGTGGTAACTCATGTCAGGTAGTAAAATTGTAGACCATCCCGTTTAGTATGAGTTTTTTTACCATTTTGAGAGAGAGAGAGAGAGAGAGAGAGAGTACCTCAGAAATCACAGAACAGCACGCAACATGGTGTGCACCGGCCGATGTTTGCGACATGGCCGTTAGCAACAACAATCATATTAAAACTTTGAAAGCCATGAAATATAATTTTGAAAACTAATTCAGGGTTGCTTTTCGTAGTGATAACTATGCTCATTGCTCTCGACAAAGAACATGTGGAAGATGAAAATACGTCCACACACATTTGGCAATTGCGACGACGCCAACCAGCTTTTATTCAAGACATGCTTTTGTAGTATATTTAGACAAAGGAAAAAAAATTGACATCACTTGCATACATTTTGTATGGGGCAATGAAACAAAATGCTAGTAAAAGATGCTCCTGAATCATATGTATATAGAAGGGGTGAGTGCGCATATACGTACGTACAAAACTATTAGTACTGGATTGAATGTAACTTTCTTACATATGGATGTAGCTTGAAAGATTGGATGTGGAGCTACCAAGCAAAGAAAGGCGCTGATGACAAACGGACTTGTCAGAGGCAGCCTACGATTTTTGTTTCAATCAGAGAGAGTAATAAAGACAGCTACTAAAAACAATTCAAACACACGTATGAATATTTTTACAAAAATAGAGAAACATAACATATAACAAACGCAGAAGTAACACTTTTCTCATAAAGGAAGGAATGCAGAATTAACAAAACAAACGCTGCAACCACAACATTTTTCAGTCACAATTTACTCGCTGCATCTATCAAGGATGAAAATGATACAATAGGCATATGGTACAACTACAAATCCGCATACAGAGGTAAATGCTAATTATTTTCTCTCTAGGGCATAAGCCAACAATAATGAATGACAATAGTGCAGATGTACTTGGGTGCTCGCGATAAAATTACATCTATTGGCAGCAAGGACACAAATAAATAGAACTTGCCGGAGTGGATTACTTGTATTAGGATTTTAAACAGAGATCATCCACCTAAATACTGAAAGTAAAGTGGCAGCTCTGAACTATTGGAAATGCTAGTTTACAGAATTTTGAAGCTCACCTTGCAGATAAAAAGAATAACCTGACGATATAATTACTCATGCATGAGCTTTTACATGGTCAAGCATGTCAAGCATACACGCTTTCTCTAAAGGTATTTACAGATTTGTACTTCGGTTATCCGGAACTTTAATTATGTGCATGAAACTTATCTCGGTGCAACAATGAGCTGCTCGTATGTGTTGGAGCACAGAACAACAACAACCAACAATTATAGAAGAGAACCTAATGATCTATTTACTATTGTGATCCAAATTCGAGCATAGGCAAGAAAAATATAGAAGTATAAGCAGAGATCCATGCTGTTGTTCGACATATAGCTATAGATGAGTATCCGCTCATCGCATTCACTGGAGGACACAAGGAGCCGACCGGCAGCACGCGTTCGAAACCAGCGGCACGAGCATCTAGCTCACTTTCAACCCACTATCGCATGAGATCATCTACCACTCTAGCCTCCAGGGATTTTGGCTCTCGTGAGTAGGGCCAGTCAAGAAATTTCGGGGGCCCAGGGATTTCGACTCTCGTGAGCAGGGCCAGTCAAGAAATTTTTCACAGGTTGTTTTTAACAGTAACTAACGCTAATTATTAAGAATTACAAGAAGTTGCATCTATTCTAAAAAAGTGATCAATAGCTCATTTCTATGACTCCATCAAGTCATTAGCAGATGGATACATTCTAGATGACATCTTGGTAAATTAAGAGCAGTCTTGTTAGTTCTTTGGAGCAAGGCATGGAATTAGCACACAAGGTTATCTTCGAGGCACTTACTTATTTTTCGCAAAAAAAGGAACTTACATTTGGCAAAAGAAAAGTAGTACAAGTTATTCACCGTCTTGTAAAGCGGCATGAGATTTTAATCTTCTAATGTAATGACGACAAAAAAATCACCCTACATGACCACGGATCCGCCTTTTGGCACCATCAGAACCCTTGTTATTTTTAACTTGTACATCGAAGAAACTACTGAAAAATTGAACAAAATATTCACTTGGGTGAAAATAAGTACATAGCTAATTCAAGGCATGCATGCAAATTAAGAACCTCGGGAGCAACATAATTGGGAGTTCCACAAATCGTATGTAGTAGCCAATCCTCCGGAAAGATAGCGTAAAGATATGCAAAAATAATCAGCAGATTGTATTGGCTGATTTGAGATAGACATTGCTATTAGATAAACAGCAAAAGCGTAAAATAAAGCCAAAAGCGCTGGAAAAATCAGCGATGAATTTTTTCTAGAACATGCTGCTTGAGTTGGTAATCAGTTGGTAATCATTCTTGGTGATTTATCCGATATCTTGATGAATCATCCTTTGCAAAGTGCATGACTTGAATGGATTTCTGAATTCCAAACAAGATCTTTGTCGTGATGTTTGATTAGTGTCTTTTGTGAATCTGTACCAAAACAGACTAGACAGCAGACCAAGGCCATGGATCGGTTGATTCAACAGGGAAGGAAGAGACATCAGGTTATAAAACGAGCTTGGGCATTAACTGGCCTGAAACTTAAATAGGGCCACCCTGATGACGGACTCAAGCTCTAGGTTTGCTCGCCTAGCACGTCCTAATTACATTGGCTCTTGTCAAAATGTCTAGCAGATGGATAATGAATTCATTATGTGATGCCACATAGATATGCAAAGTCATAGTCCTGCATGTATGCACGTACCTCTTCCTAATGGCATGATGTAGTCTTACTTGATCTGCAAGTTTTGCTACTAGCCTAATGAAGAGCCTTTTATACATCCTTGCAGATAAAAAATGAATTGAATTATGAGCATCAGACAACTACGATCAATTTCCCGGTTATACCTGAAATAAAAGTGGCCGACCAAATGAAAGGAGGGATGCTTTCCTTGATGTGAGATTGTGTAGATTATCTTACTTGATCTGCAATATTTCTTTGGATTTCTTTTTTATGAAAGACACATGACACATAGTTTGCTGGATGGGTCTAAGATAAATATTTTAGTTATAGGAGGATTTTTTGAACGAGTAATAGTATTACCACCATTTACTTGGTTTGTTGTGCTTTCGGTAGAGCTTTCATATTTCAACACAAAAACAACAATTCAAGTTGGGACCAGAATCGCACAAACATCAAGCTCAAAGGAAATATCAGTTGGGAGTGATCAAGTATTCATTTTCTTAGTGATCTAATAGGTCTTATATTTGTTTAGAGAGGGAGTATGTTTGTAGATAGCCGTCAATTCCAATGTTTCGTTTATTTACTGTTTGAATATGAAGAAGATAGGTTTGCAATGTAGCTTTTTACATGATAATGTAGCAAACATTTATGTCTTATAACTGCAAACATTTTTTTAAGTCCGTCACCGAGCAAATGTTTGGGAGTTGGAAATTATTTGGATACGCATGATCTCAGCAAAGAAAGATTCACACATACTGCAACAAAAGGAGCTCCTTCACTCTCTATGCACCTAGAGAAATTATCCTTAATTACGAGCAGTACCCTAGATTTAGTTGTGGTTCTAACATATTAGAGATGTGGTTAGAATACCTACTGCTCTGAACTATTAAGTGGTTTGCACAAATCACTGATTCCCTCGTGCAGTGTACAATGTGGTATTGATCATCATAGGATCAAACTTAATACAGGAAGTACGCACTTAATTGTTTCTGAACTATACTACTTTGTATGTTCATTCTCCTTTCCTTTTAAATCTCTAATTTAGTTGCAAGTATTTTATTTGTTATCATTTGGCTTCTTAATAAGAAATTTAGCAAGCAACTACTCAATCGATGAAAGAGATGTTGACCATTTTTGCTGCAGTGAGGTGCATTCTCGATCATGTTAATAATCTGTGAGTGCCTGGTTGAGTCTCGGAGAGAGAGAGAGAGAGAGAGAGAGAGAGAGAGATCGTACCGGATCCAAAGCAACAGGAGCCAAGCTGCGAGAAATCCATGAACGGTGGCTCAGATCCCGCGCCAGCCCGACCAGCCCCTCGAACAGAACGCATCAAGGGCCCCGCCTCTCGGTCCACAGCCCGCGCCGCCGCGGACATCCCGAGCCCGTGGAGTGCGCCCGCCACAAAGGCGCCATGACGGTGGTGGTCCCGCTCATGGAGTCGTCCATGGCCGCCGCAAGGCATCTCCTCGTTGACCCGACTATCGACCACCTAACGCGAAGAGGAGGGAGGGCTCATGACGCAGCAGGGCTGGCCGGTGGAGGAGTAGCAGCAGGGCGGCGGCGGGGCTCCTAGGGCGCAGAAGGAGGAGGAGGAGGTGGGAGGGAGCGGTGGCGGGTGAGGAAGGAAGGAGCGAGGGGCTGTTCGGTGTGTGGATGAGATGCGAACGTAGTGTTTTTTTTACCTGGATGGGTGGGGAGAGAGGGAGGGGATAACCCCACAGTTTTATTTACTTGGAAAAAAATAACCCCATCTCTTTGCCATCTGCCAGCAGATGGCAAAGAATCTTTGCCGTCTGCTGGCAGATGGCAAAGACGTGGGGCTGGTACGCCGTTACACTCGTGACGGCCACAGGATTTGCCAACCTCTTTGCCATCTGCTGGCAGATGGCAAAGATTATTTGCCATCCACTAGCAGATGGCAAAGAATTGGCTGATGGCAACCATGTTCTTTGCCGTCTGTCAGTTCTTTGCCATCTGTTTTTTATAAGCGGATGGCAAATACGTTCTTTGCCATCAGCTGGCAGATGGCAAAGAGCTGGCTGATGGCAAATTCCCTATTTCCAGTAGTGCAAGTGATGCTGTGGCACTGGGCCGATCAAGAGGTGTGACTATGGTT
Source organism: Aegilops bicornis (assembly GCA_021605145.1). Lineage (NCBI taxonomy): Eukaryota > Viridiplantae > Streptophyta > Magnoliopsida > Poales > Poaceae > Aegilops > Aegilops bicornis. The sequence goes on from CM038669.1 coordinate 142,794,897, forward strand.
CAGACGTGACCACAAGTCCCCAAGTGATGTTGTGGCTTTATGCCTATCAAAAGGTGTTGCAATGGTTCGGACGCGACCCTAGCCCCCAAGTGATGTTGTGGCATTACGCCGATCAAGAGGTGTAACTATGGTTCGGATACGACCATAGCCCCCAAGTGATCAATAATATGATAAGCCAATAAGGCAGGATACCCATGTTTGAACCGTGCATCATGGCAGCAGGTCCTCTTTGGCAACCTTTAACTTTTGCAAGAGATAAATTCTTCTTGAGCCGGGATTTTGAACCGGATATTGAGAGCTTCAAAGCTTTGTGGGAGACATCTTTCCCTTGAACCGGATTGTAAACCGGAATCTTCATTTTCAGCCGGAAATTTTCTGACAGCCTTTCAACTCGAACTTGCGAGAAGTTAATTCCTTTTTGAACCAGAAATTCTTAAACCGGATTTGAGAGCCTTCAGAGCTTTTCGGGAGACAGATTTCCCTTGAACCGGGTTGTAAATCGGATATTTGAGAGCTTCAGTGAGACTGACTTCCCTTGAGCCGGATTTTAAACCAGAATCCTTTATGATGATCCGGAACGTCTTCATTGAGTCGGGATTTTCTAACTGTCATATACTTTCTAAGCCGGAAATTTTCTAACGGCCTTCAAATAACAAAGTAGCCTCCGTGACCGGGTTATCTTTCCCTCCATCGCTCGGGGTTCTTTAAATTTGTCAAACCGGCAAGTTTTGCTGAGTCATGTCATCGTAGCCCCCAAGTCTCAAGGCGACTCGAGGAGTTGGCTTGAAACTCTCCATATTTGACCGTGATATAAACCGGCATAACTTGTTTATCATTGGTGTTGATAGCACGATGTGAGTACACAGAAGATTGAGGTGACTGCGGCGGGTTATAAATGATCTCGTATGAGCCGTGTCAGCAACTCGGCCAATGGTTCCTTCCCACTGGCTCCTTGAAGTTTAACCAAACTGTAGTGGCGGCGACTTGTGTGCCTGTCCATTGAACCATCCAGTGCAGACGGCGGCTGATGACAATTTTTCCTCCAATTTGAAAGAAAACCGGGCTACCCAAGCTGTGACTTGCTCATATCCAATAAACAGCTCATGCAGACAGGTGCAGCCCGGTATGCTGATGTAGTCCAGGCCGCGAGAGACGGACAACAAGGACGATCGCAACATCAGAGGCAACTCGAACAGATGAGTCGGCCGCGGTATTGTAAGTCGGTGCAGACGGGGTAAATCGGCCGTATGCTGATGTAGAGCGGACTGCAGGGGACGGCGGCCTGTGCACGCGTTATTGGGTAATTCGCACGGTCCTGACGAGTTGATGCGGACTGGATCGCGATATAAACCTGCATGGGTTATCCAATAGCTCAGCGATACAATAATCCCTTTTTGTGATAGACAATTTGTCCTGCATTGGAAAACTTGCAAGCCAGAGTATTTGCTCTTTTTAAAGAAAGCAATATATAATGTGAAAATATAGTGGATGGATTTCACGTGATATGTTAGCCAGAAAATATCCACCGCGGAGTTGATGATCACCGCGGTGAAGCTGAAATCAATCATGGACAAGTCGGCCATATGAGCAGACGGATGAACCGGCCGCGGTGTTTTTAAATTGGTGTGGACGAGCAAGTTGCCCTCCGTGCTGTAAACCGGCGCGGACGCATGAACCGGTGGTCAGGGCAGGCGGGCGAGTCGTCCGTGGCGTTGTAAGGTGGTGCGGACGGGCGAGTCGGCCGGCGCGTTGAGGTAAACCGGACCGTGATATGCGTGTCCGTGAACGGCATAAAAATTGTCCTGTGTAAAAATATTAAAGGACAGAGTAATTGTTCTTTGACAAGAAACAGTAAGTGTTTAATACATAAATTTAGATGAATACCACCTGATGTTTGGGCGGACAGTAAAACCACCATAGCATCAGGAGCAGCTTCGGTGTGATGAGTCGGTCGCGGCCTTGCAAGCCGGCACAGACGAGCTAGTTGTCCTCCGCGTTATAAACCGATGCGGACGCGTGAACCGACCGCGAAGGCGGATGGGCGAGTCAATGCAGACGCGGTAGACCGCGCGGACGGGCAAGTCAGTCGCGTCGTGTTGATATGGCGGGGCGGCGACTTACGTACGTATCCGTCCAGTAACACGGTACGGAAAAGCGCTTAGTGCAAAAATAATTTCGGCGCACGCCCCTTTACGACACCTTTATAATGTATATTTGTCCTGCCTAAAATATATTGCAAGAAAACGTGATTGCTCTCAGGATAAATTTAATATGTAGTAAATAAATAAGAAAGATAACACCTGGTTATATCATGTAGTGGACGTAGCCATTCACAACAACTTTGAACATCAGTGGTTTAAGGTGACTTGTTTTGACCAACTTGGAAACAGTAGCAGCCGGCCGGCAACGACGGCTCAGGCGACGCGAGGGCCTGAGCAGCAAAGGCCTGAGTCTACGGCCAAATCCGTTTCCGGGCCCCATTGTCACGCCCAAGATGCGACCCTATCCGAAAGGAACTCGAAGGTCCCACCAAGGATAGAAGCGCATCTTGAAGACGCTTTTGCAAGGTGGATATCATTACATCAACATTACATAATAGTGGGGATACATCCAAGACATACAATGTCACATGAATACAACAATACAACATACAAGAACAACATCCGACTACGGATGTAACATAAACAGAAACTCAAACGACATCCACCCTGCTAGCCCAGGCTGCCGACCTGGAACCTATCCCCTGATCGAAGAAGAAACAGAAGGAGAACTCCAAAACAAGCAAACATCGCTCTCGCGTCATGATCATCACAAACATGTACCTGCAACTGGTGGTGTAGTAATCTCTGAGCCATGAGGACTCAGCAATCCCATTACCATGGGTATCAAGACTAGCAAAGCTAAATGGGAAAGGAAGGGGTAAAGTGGTGAGGTTGCAGCAGCGACTAAGCATGTATGGGGGCTAACATACGCAAATGAGAGCGAGAAGAGAAACAAAGGAACCGTCGTCAACTAGTAATGATCAAGAAGTGATCCTGAACTCCTACTTACGTCAGACATAACCCAGAAACCGTGTTCTCCTCTCGATCAACCCCGAAAAAGAGACACTCACGATTACGCATACACGGTTGGTGTATTTTAGAAGAGTTTGCTTCAAGTTTACTACAACCGGATATTAACAAATTCCCATCTGCCACATAACCGCGGCACGGCTTTCGAAAGTTCAAACCCTGCAGGGGTGTCCCAACTTAGCCCGTGATAAGCTCTCGCGATCAACGAAGGATATTCCTTCTCCCGGAAGACCCGATCACCGGAAGCCCGGCTACAAGACATTCCGACAGTAATAAAACAAGACCAGCAAGACCGCCCGATGCGCCGACAATCCCGATAGGAGCTGCACATATCTCGTTCTCAGGGCAACACCGGATGAGCACACCGTACAACTAAAACCAACCCTCGAGTTTCCCCAAGGTGGCGCTGCAAAGGACTCTAGTTCGGACCAACACTTAGACAAGCATTGGCCATGGGGGGGGGGGCTGAATAAAGATGACCCTTGGGTTAATTACTCCCAAGGGAAAATAGGTGGTGGTGAGGCAAATGGTAAAACCAAGGTTGGGCCTTGCTGGAGGAGTCTTATTCAAAGCGAACTGTCAAGGGGTCCCATAAATCACCCGACCGCGTTAGGGACGCAAAATCCGGGAACATAATACCGATATGATGGAAACTAGGGCGGCAAGAGTGGAACAAAACACCAGGCATAAGGCCGAGCCTTCCACCCTTTACCAAGTATATAGATGCATTAATAATATAAGAGATATTGTGATATCCCAACATAAACATAAACGTAATCCAACATGGAGCAATCTTCATCTTCACCTGCAACTAGCAACATTATAAGAGGGGCTGAGCAAAAGCGGTAACATGGCCAAACAACGGTTTGCTAGGAAGGGTGACAAAGGTTAAAGGTTCATGGCAATTTGGGAGGCTTGAGCAGCAAGTGATAGGTAACGCAGCAAAGCGATAGAACGAAGCAACTAGCATAGCAATGATAGTAATGAGATCCAAGGTGACGGTCATCTTGCCTGAAATCCCGCAAGGAAGAAGAACGAGTCCATGAAGAAGATGAAGCCACGAAGACGAACCAAGCGTAGACGAATGAATCCTCACGATCGCAACGAAACGGAACTATCGAGAAGAAGCACACAACATGGTAAACACACCACACATGAACAAGACATGATGCTCAACCAAGTATGATGCTTGACAAGGCTACATGAAGCTACTCATGGCAAAAGATGATGCCTACAAGACCAACACATCAAAAGCAAGTTTAAATGAGGCCCGAAACAACATAGAACAATTCCGGTAAGTCCTCATATGCAAATTTCGAAATTGGTCCAGATCTGAATAACTTTATGTTCAAGTTGTTAAACAGCAAGTTAAGATGCACCACGATGATCTACACGAAATTCTAGTCAAGTTACATATAAAGTTCATTAGATTCGGAGCTACGGCCTAGAAGATATGAGCAAAACAAGTTAAACATGGCATCGGTGCAAAATGCATACAAACATCAAGCAAACACCTCAAATCAAGGATGCAACATGATGATATGAAACTACATGCAATTCTAAACAAGTTTCATATAGAGCACACCCAAAACGGAGCAACGGTGAAACACATACACTCCAAACAATAAATAGCACCAATCTGACCAAAACAGCAAGTAGGCATCTAGCAAACATCAAAACAACATCCTACAGGACCTAAACATGATAACAAAAGGCATGGGCATGATTTACAGGTAAAGCATGACAAAACATGAACAGTGAGCTATCTCCAGAAACTACAAGAACATGCTCAAAAGTGCATGGCAAGATTGCAAATAATATCAGGTTCACAGACTTAGCAGAATTTACAGGACATGGCAGAAATAACATTAGGTTGCAATATTTAGAGCTATCAAACAACTTGTTACAGCAAGCTATCATGTCAAACTAGAGCATGACATGAATTTACTCGAAGCATATAACAAAAGTCCCTTAGTGACCATGAGCCAAAAGGGATCATAAAATACAATTGCAAGCATGTGAACATAGCAAAAACATAAACAGATTCAGACTTAGTAAAAAACTGGAGCATGGCATAAACAGATAACAAGTAGGCATGTTCGTGAGCTTGAATCACTTACCACAGAGCAATACATGGCATGAGAAGGTAACCAACAGTAAGACGGCATAAATATTAAGCTAATCATGGCAATATCATAGTCATAGGGTGCATGGATCACTACCAAAACACATGGCAAAACTGAACATAATGTTAACAGGCTGACAGCAACATTATTTAGCAATTTGAGAGAAAGATTACAACAACCTACAGCAGGCTATAAATTCAACCAGGGCACTTATGGATAGAGCATGACATGTGTAACAAAACATCCTTAGTTAACATCTCCAGATTATACATAGAACTCATGGTAGAAGCAGGTTTACATGGCAACAAAAATATAACAAACTCAGACTTAGCAGAAATCACTAAGTCACAGAAATCAGCAACATCATGGAGGCTACTTTGCATGCTTGTGCTAGTCACCACATACACCACAAAAATACAAGACGAGCACCTCTGCAAAAATGGCATGGCATAGTTCAAAATATATGTAGAGCTCATGCTCATAGGATGCACACACCAAATGCAACAAAAATGACAAATCACCAAGTTCTGATAACTGGCAGCAGATATCATCATATAGCACTCTTGCAACGATGATTAGGGCATCAAGATGAACTCAAATGAACATGGTGCGATGGAATGAAATGAAGAGCATCTCATGATGAACATTTTGATGTATTAAATACTCCAAACGGAGCTACAGACAGAAAGTTACAAGCAATCAAAGATGCACACATATCATGAGTTTACGGGACTTGGTGGAATTTACCCTCGTCGAAAACGGGACGGAGGGAAGCGGGACGGGCGGATCCGGGACGCGGGCGCCCGTTTGGATCACGTCCTGGTGGATCTCATCCACCCGGGCCGGATCTGGCTCCGGCGACATGGCGGCGCCGGCGACGAAGCTCGGGCGAGCGGCAGAGGAGGACGGCGACGCGGGCGACGAGGCGGCGGTCGGGCGATGCGCGGCGTCGGGCGCCGCCTCGATGGCAGAGAAGGGCGGGCGCTGGCGGCAAGACGGCGGTTCTGGGCGGCGCTGGCGACGACGTCCGGCGACCGGACGGGCGCGGGAGAGGCGCGGCGGATCGACGGAGACGGCGGAGCGGCGCTGCCGCCGAAGTCGCGGCGGATGGCGACGGCGAAGCGGGCCTCATGGCCTGATCCGGCTGCGGGCCGGGCGGGCGGGCTGGAGGAGAGAGGACAGCGGCGGTGACATGGCGAGACCGGGTTGGTCCGGCGCGGCGGGGCGGACATGTCCGGCGCGGGGATATTTTGTCCGGTGGCGCGAGGTAGGAGGAGCTAGGGTTTCATCCGCGAGATTTTTGGGGGAGACACATATTTATAGGTAGAGGGAGGTAGGAGAGTCCAAATGAGGAGCGGTTTTCGGCCACGCGATCGTGATCGAACGACCGAGAGCATGGAGGGGAGTTTGCTGGGTTTTGGGCCACTTTGGAAGGGGTGTTGGGCTGCAAAGAGAGAGGGGCTTTACGGTTACCCGGTTAACCGTTGGAGTACCAAACGAACTCCAAATGGCACGAAACTTGACAGGCAGTCTACCGATGCTATACCAAGGCCGCTTGGCAAACCTCGGGCCATTCCGAGAAAGTTTAACACCCACTCACAATAGGAGACAAAAGGGGAACGCCGGAGGGCATAGGAGCGCCGGATTGCAAAACGGACAACGGGGAAAGGCTCGGATGCATGAGACGAACACGTATGCAAAATGAAATGCACATGATGACATGATAAAATGCATCACGCAAGCAAATGACATGGCAACGACGGCGAATAGCTGGCAGACACCTGGCGCATCGAATCCGGGGCATTACAACTCTCCTCCACTAACAAGAGATCTCGTCCCGAGATCTTAGGACCGAGACGGAAGGGAAAAAGGGATGAGGTGAAGCAAGAACTCAAGAGAAGAACCAAAGAATCGAGAGCACTCGAGAAGATGAGAGGAACGGCGAGAATGGCAAGAATCGAAAGCTCAAGGAATCAGAAAGACTATGAAACCACTCCGGTTAGAACGAGATAAGAAACGAATAAGACTGAAAGGATTTAGGCAGTACTCTGACTGAACATGGAAAGAATAGAACATGAACTTGAAAAAAAATGGAGTGATACTTGACGAGAGGAACATCACAATGCCTCCGGAATACTTGAAAGAGTTGAAAGAAAAGAAAGGGGAAGAAGGCAACAACTTCTACCCGAATGAAATAGAAAGCAACCTTAGAAGAAAGGATTGAACGGAATTGTGGAGAAAATCAACAACGAAAAGCATAAGCTTGTCGTGGACTTATGGATAACATCCCAAAAATTATGAGGTGATAACCGACCACAATCGGAAAAGATTGAATAACTGAGAAAAACGAGGGAATGCAAAACTCCACTTCAAAAGAATACAGAGAATTAATTGCACTTCAAGACGCAAGAAGAAGGATACTTGAGCTCCTTCGATAAGAATATTGATGAACCCTTGAAGAATGAATTGAATCATGACGCACCACCATGAAGAACTCCGGTGACAAAAGGATGATGAGATAGAATGAAGGAAGAAAGAATAAGATTAAAGCTTTGCAGTGATCCCGATGGAGCTTCGTGACGAGACCCGCGAGAAGACTTGGAACTCCGGAAAGGAAAAGATGAACAACTTAGAGCCGAGAAATTATTCAACATGAACAATCTCCGAAGAAAATAATCAAACAACTTGATGAAAGAAGAATAAGAATTACGTTATGCTTATCCTCCACCAATTAAATTGATGAGAAGCAATGGATTGCGTACAACTTATTCTCGTCGGAAAGGATTACGGGGAGAGGATATAGCATCAAATTTGGGAAGGTCTTCATGATCCACCGGTAGGGTTGAAAAGAGCGAATGAATTTATGTGATGAGAACGGAAAAGGAATCTTCCACGAACCACCGTGAAAATGAAAACGAACGAAGAAAAAAGAATGAAACGCCGGTAAGAATTAGAGCAAGCACGAAGATATTTGAGGGAATTTAGCGACAAGAGAATGAAGAGATCCTGAACTGATTGAAGAATACTTGAACGAAGCCCCGGAAGGATATTGAGACGAACGAAGGGGCACGGATGTAGAATAATAGGAGAACGGATTTGAAAACTTAGAATGAAGAAATATTCCGAAAAGATGACCTCCGGATGATCGAGATGGAAAGCAACCCCTGAACTACTCCGGATGATTTAAAAGAATTGCGCGACTGGAAACAATTTGATAGGATAACATCGAGCTAGCACCGCAAATCTTCGGGAGAACGGGCAAGATTTAAGAGAAATTCTTCTTCGGTCTTCAAATGATGACAGGAAACACCACCAAAATTACTGAGATACTCCGGGAGAATGAAAGGCAAAGAGGTTGAGCCAACAATGAAAAGAGTTTGAAAACGATCTTTGGAAAGGCATCTGACTGATGAAATTCATTCTTACGTCAGACTTGAAAAGAATTTGAGAATAGCTCCGGGATAATTAGAAGAGTCAGGTAAGATCCTGGAAAAAGACCTGTGGGTTAGGGCCCACTGAAGAGATAACACCGTTGGAAAGGACTGTTGAAGAGATAGATGATGCACCGGAACAATTGCAATATTTGAATGAGGTGGCAACCTCGAATTAATTGGAACACAGACAAATCTCCTGAGATGTCTTCCGAACTCCGGAAAGATAAAGTGGCGAGAGGCGAACGAGCAGGGAAGACACTTGATCCAAGGAAAAGAATGCGATCAACGCCGGAAAAAAAACTTGAATTGAACCCACCGGAAAAAGAAAGGGATGAAGAATGACGAACGAGACGAGAATTCACCGGTTGAAATAATTGAGGAAAGACTGAAGAGGCTCCACACGAATGAAATTGATGGTCGAAAAAGACTCAGGCTCCGGGAATAAGAGGGTGGGAGGGCGGGAAAAACAAAGGCAACTTGAAGGGGAAACTGACGAATGAGTTCAAGAGTGAAAGATCGTGGATGTCGCCTAGAGGGGGGGGGTGAATAGGCGCTTTAAAATAATTACGGTTGAGGCTTGAACAAATGCGGAATAAACCTAGCGGTTAATTTGTCAAGCACAAAACCTACAACAACTAGGCTCACCTATGTGCACCAACAACTTATGCTAAGCAAGAAAACTACTTAGGTGATAGCAAGATATATGACAAGAAACAATATGGCTATCACAAAGTAAAGTGCATAAATAAAGGGCTCGGGTAAGAGATAACCGAGGCACGCGGAGATGACGATGTATCCCGAAGTTCACACCCTTGCGGATGCTAATCTCCGTTTGGAGCGGTTTGGAAGCACAATGCTCCCCAAGAAGCCACTAGGGCCACCGTAATCTCCTCACGCCCTCGCACAATGCAAGATGCCGTGATTCCACTAAGGGACCCTTGAGGGCGGTCACCACACCCGTACAAATGGCAACCCTTGGGGGCGGTCACCGAACCCATACACTTTGGCAACCCTTGGGGGCGGTCACCGTGCATTCAAATTGCTCAGGCGATCTCCACAACCTAATTGGAGACCTGACGCTTGCGGAGCTTTACACCACAATGATTGAGCTCGAACACCACCAACTGCCTAGGGCGCCCAAGCACCCAAGAGGAACAAGCTCAAGGGCGCCAAGCACCCAAGAGTAATAAGCTTCTCAACTTGTAACTTCCACGTATCACCGTGGAGAACTCAAACCGATGCACCAAATGCAATGGCAAGGGCACACGGAGTGCCCAAGTCCTTCTCTCTCAAATCCCACCGAAGCAACTAATGCTAGGGTGGAAAAAGAGAGGAAGAACAAGGAGAACACCAAGAACTCCAAGATCTAGATCCAAGGAGTTCCCCTCACATAGAGGAGAAAGTGATTGGTGGAAATGTGGATCTAGATCTCCTCTCTCTTTTCCCTCGAAAACTAGCAAGAATCCATGGAGGGATTGAGAGTTAGCAAGCTCGAAGAAGGTCAACAATGGGGAAGAACACGAGCTCAAAGGATAAGGTTCAATGGGGAAGAAGACCCCTTTTATAGGTGGGCAAAAATCCAACCGTTATGCTCACAGCGACCGAGCGGTAGTACCGCTTGACATCACGGTACTACCGCAAGGGGTAGCGGTACTATCGCTAAGGGAAGCGGTACTACCGCTTATGAGCGGTACTAAAAAATTACATCCGTGCCTACCACCGCTGGACTTGTGACGAGTTTTTGGTCCTGAGCGGAAGTAGCCACGGAAGTAGCCGCGGTAGTACTGCTCCAAGCGGTAGTACCGCTCCCAAGAGCGGTAGTACCGCTCCCAAGGGCGGTAGAAAAAAATTACTTCCGCTCCTACCTGCGGTAGTACCGCTGCAGCCTTTTCAGAACACCAAAACTACCATAACTTCTGCATTCGGACTCCGAATTCGACGAAACCAAGTTTGTTGGAAAGCTAGGGACAAGGGCTAACACAATCTTGAGAGAAATACCAATAAAAAGCAAATTAGAAAAGGCCCAAAAGAAAATGGTGAGAACCCTTCCTCGGAAAAGACCGGTAAAACCTCCAACACCAAAAACATCATAGAAGCCGTATGCAAACTCCGTTTTCGATGAACTCAAGCTTGTCATAAAGATGACCATAAACTCTAAGACTCACAAATAGAACCAAACAAGAACCAAGAAACATGATGCAAGTATGCAATGGTTTGAGCTCTCGATTTAACGATACGATCAAGCTACTCACTTGAGAGCCCCCTTGATAGTACGGCTATCGATCCTATAACCCGGTCTCCCAACTACCACCATGAGACCGGTAAAATAGAAAACCTATCAAGGGCAAACATTTGCCTTGCACATGATCCACTTGAGCTAGATGATGATGATCTTGTCGTCCTCAAGATGGACCACCTTTCTTGATTGTGTTGGGTCGATGGAGACTAGATGATTGCTCCCCCATACTCCACTATGGGTGAGGCACTCTTCGGCACATCTTCACAAGTCCATTGACACCACAATGGATGGCAAGCTTCAAGCACTTGATCTCTTCGTGATGCTCCACTTGAACTTGCACACGGCAATCTTGATGACGATCACCACTTGATGTCATCCTTTCCATGGGTTGTATGATATCTTCCTCTTGACGCAAGCACATGGACACGTACCTAACCCCACATAGACTCTCACATAGACCATGGCTTAGTACACAAAGTGCAATGGATAATTCTTACCATACCATGGGATCACTTGATCCCTCTCGGTACATCTTCTACGCTTTGTGAGTTGATCAACTTGATTGACTCTTGACTTAGTCTTGATCAACCTTGAATCTTTCCAACTCTATTCATTTGGATGATGTCTTGAAGGTAAACATGAATGATCACACAATCTTCTTCTTCAAGACATGCTTGCAATAAGCTCAACACTCACATGACCAATCTTTGGATAATTCCTTAATAGCACCTTGGTCAACACATAAACTCCTTGAAACCAACACATGGACTTCAAGAAATGCCTATGGACAAATCCTTCAAATATAACTCAATGCAACCATTAGTCCATAGAGAATGTCATCAATTACCAAAACCACACATGGGGGCACCGCATGTCCTTTCAATCTCCTCATTTTGGTAATTGATGACAATCACTTTCAAGAGAGTTTATATAAGGAATTATGCATCACCATGCAATGCAACAACCAATAATGCATGCGTATGAGATGCAAATGCTTAGGAACAAAACCGAAGCAAGGATAAAACTCTGAAGACTTCTCCATAAAACTCTGAAACTTCTCCCCATTGGTATCGATTGCCAAAATGGGCTAAAAGCTAAGAAGACCAATATAAAAGGTGTTCCTCCAAAAGTTGTGTATTTCTCAACAAGAGAGTGGAATGCCATACACATATCCAAAGGTAATACTTGGAGGAAGACCAACTATATTGAGGCACCAAGATTGCAAAAGAATGATATGCCACAAAGACATAACAAAGAGGGAAACAAGCAATCAAGCAATCAAAAGATACCAATTGAAGCAAGCTATCAAAAGATATCAACTGAACCACTAGACCAAAGATCCTACGAGCCACATGAAAAAGATATTATGATATGAGCAGAGGATTGTTCTAAAGAAACTAGAGAAGCTCCCCATGATTTGTGCACATCAAGAACTTTTGTATTTGGATACAAAGTGCACAAAATAGGATCATAGCTCCCCAAAGTCAATGTAAACTAACAACCAAAGTGCAAGAGAGCATATAGGAAACTAAGGCTAGCGCTTGCAACAAGCACATGGTTGAGCAACATTGTAAAATAGGCAACTTAAGAATAGGCTCAACCAAAATGATGTGTGTGAGTCATGGCAAAGCACATGAGAAGACTAATATACTGGATGAGCATAAGCATCAACATAGTCTCGAATGAATGAGATACACGGTGCAAAGCCTTTCATTCTCACACACAACTAGCAAATGGGTTCACAAGCTTACTAATAAGAAAATAGAGAACCCATGCTTGTGACAACCCGTGGTGAAGATAGAGCGATGAGAGGCTCATCAAGACGAGGGGTACCAATTAAGATGGCAAAAGCCTCGTAAAGATGAGCAAGAGGAAAATAATCTTCACCACACAAGAGTGCATCAAGATGCAACGATAGAGGACACGACTCAAGGCAAAAGCTTTCACGGGCCACCAAAGAATTAACATAAGAAAGACAAGGTGGACGTGAAAGAAAGGATATCAACTAGAGATGTAATTTCTCTCAAGTGTATAAGGTTCTAGGTAGACAAAATCATGATGATATATATCTACAAAGAGGGATGTACAAGAAATAGTTACAACATGAAGGAACAAGATATCCACAAGGAAGTCATAAATATACCAATAAGATATTTGCTTGAAAGCATAGCACTTGGCTAGATATGGTCTTATTGTATATAAATGAATTCCTACCCATGAACATCAAAGACATCACAACTAGCAACATGAGATCATCGTTGAGATGCTTTGAGAAAGGAAACAAGTATCACAAGAAAGAATGAAATACATGCCATGATACAACCTACACAAGGTTGATGCAAGTAATGTGTACATGTAGTAGATGATGATACTTATTACCGAGATACCATTGGAAGGATGTAGTAGATACCAATTGAAGGTAGATAGTAGTTCATTGATCATCCTAGCTTGACTCCAATATGCACATGGTGACAACACCTTCCTTGTGAGTGAGCCGAGCATCCAATGCATCTCCAAATGTTCCTATAAGAACAACACAAACTAAACGGTACCCAAACTCATCGGGACCAAATAGTTAGAAACACCAATACATAGGACAAACTCCACATAAATATGTGCATATAGATATGAAAATGAATATCATGCACATCTCATCCAAATTGAGACTAGGTGGAGTTTCTCCCATATATTGAGTCAAAGAAAGAAAGCATGACAAATAAAATACATGAAGAAAACATGCATGCTCAAGACTTCAAAACCCAAAACCAAAAGACAAAGAAATGCCAAGTGAAAAGGATACCAAATGAATAAAACATCACTTGGAGGATATCCATAAAAGATACATCAAGGAATGAGATATCCATTGATACACTCAAAATAAAAGATATCAAACTCCCAAAAGAGAGGATGGTTCCAAACAAACCAAGCTCTCTACAAAGTTTCATATAGCACAAAGTACCAAAACGAAAACGGCTTGCCTTCCACCAACACACACTTGATAAGGATCGCAAGAAGAGTGTTCTATAGAGAATAGGATAGCTCCCCCAAGACTAGTGCATTATAGAGAATTTGCATTTGAATACAAAATGCACAAGGTGGGATCACCACTTTCACTATATCTAGAAAACACTAGACAAGGACGAGAAAAAAAAACAAGATCCACAAGTGGTAGGGAAGACAAGGTAGTTGACACTAACCTTGGCAAGAGAAAAGTAATAATAAAAATCTAACGCCAATGTTAAGATGATCAATAAATTCTACCACAAAAGTGAGTACCAATTGTCAAAAGACAAGAAGTAAATGGAAATAATTCCCGGTGGTAGATAGCAAGGATATCCGACATCATCTTCACACCAAACACAAGCAAATTGCAACTTGTAGAGCTAGCATGCCACCTAGGAACAAGATAATTTACAATATCAATTCTAGGTGACAATATCTCAAATGTACACATTTTCTAGGCTAGTAATACACACATAGCATATTACTCCCCATAATGTGAAACCAATTAAAGATAGACAAGAGGCAATTAAAAGGATCCAACAAGAGATAATTAATGGAAATTTTAGAATTTGAATTTCTCATGAGAGATATACCACCTAGAGACTAGATAATCTTGAAATATCAATACTAGATGGTATTACTCATGTACACACATTTATAGGATTGTGAGGTGCACAAAGCACATCACTCCCCCATAATGTGATATTCCATTAATCTCTCACAAGAGCCAACTAAGAAATAAAAAAGATGCAAAAAGGCTCAACACACAACACACATGTACATGATGTGCAAACCAACATGCACATACTTGATTTCTCAAGATAAGCAATTTGGAAGCACAACATATACAAGCACATGCAAGATACAAAACCACAACATGCTAAGGGACAAGTAACTTTTAATGTAAGCAATTTAAGCATGAGTTACCGCAAGGAGGAACATTGGATATATGATAGAAAGATAATCTGAATGACTTGGCTTGACACAATATGAATGATGAGGACCCCTTAAATCTTCATAATGTAGCCAAGTCTCCAATGACCTCCAACAACACCTATTGATCAAGTTTGAGCTAGTTGGTCCCCAACCAAGTTGGGTCCTAAGAGGTTAGTCACAATAGGCTTGGCCACCCAAATGGTTCTTTTCTTGACACCACTTTGAGTACCAACAAACTTGGCAAACACATTGCCAACCTTATCCTTCCCAATAGAATAGACATCATCAATAATAATTGGGTTGGATAATTTACCACTAGTGCATGAAGAAGCGACGTGGCCTTTCTCACGACATAAGTAGCAACGTCTACTCTTCACTTTCTTCTCACTTGATTTCTCAACAAGAGAAGCATTAACTTGAGTCTTCTTGGGAAGTGGCCTTTCTTCAACTTGAGGTTGAGCATGAGATTGAACTTGTGCCCTCTTCCCTTGTTGCTTGACACTAATGGCCTTCTTCTTCAATGGGCAAGATCTAACATGATGCCCTTCTACTTTGCACTTGAAGCAAACAATCTTGGCCGATTTCTTGACTTGTTC
This sequence comes from Aegilops bicornis, assembly GCA_021605145.1. Lineage (NCBI taxonomy): Eukaryota > Viridiplantae > Streptophyta > Magnoliopsida > Poales > Poaceae > Aegilops > Aegilops bicornis. The sequence continues at coordinate 142,810,302 of CM038669.1, forward strand.
TTGGCCCTTCTTTTGTTCATCTTGGACTTCTTCTTCTTATTGGAGTTGAATCCAAGTCCACCTTTGTCATTGGGGATTTTTGCACACTCAAGATATTGTTGAGTGTGGATTTCCTTCATGAATCTTTTTCCAAGTCTTTCTTCAAAGAAGTGACTTGGGCCTTGAGCTCTTTGATTTCCTCTACATGGTTAGTCTCAATACAAGTACTAGAGGAAGTGTAAGCTTCATTGTTAGAGCAACAAGGCAAGGAAAGCAATTCGTCACAAGATGTACCAACATTGTGAGTAGATGAATTACAAGGACTAGCACATATCAATATAGCATTTTGACTAGAAGTAGTGCTAGTATCCACATGAGGCTCACTAGATGTTACCTTAGCAAGCATGGCCTCATGAGCTATCTTTAGAACATTATGGGATACTAGAAGATCATCATGAGAGCTTGTGAGCCTTACATGATTTTCTTCCAACATCCCATAATTGCTAGATAACAACTCAAGTTGAGCCCTTAGCTCAACATTCTCCTTCAATATGGATGCTTCACAAGAGATAGAGTTAGTAGCACAAGCATCATCATTAGCAACAAGAGGAGAAGACAACTTGGCAAGCTCTTTTGAATATGAAGCTTTAAGTTGAGCATGAGACTCGGTGAGTTTGATGAGCTCACTCTTAATGACCCTTGAGCCATTTTCGAGGTGCTCAAAGTCCTCAAGGAGTTTAGCATGCACAACTTCAAGCTCCTCATTTTTAGTTTCAAAATAATTGGCCACCTCAAGAGCTCTATCACGAGATTCCCTCACTCTAGATAATTCTAGAGCAAAAGTCTCCTCAAGAGATTCCTTGGTGGTTTGTTCAAGTTCAAGAGCTTGAGAGAGGTCCGCAATCTCATTAGTGTAACCACGCTCATGACCTTCCATTTTATCAATGGTGACCTCATGCTCCTCAAGACGAGATTCCAACTCATCAATATATTTCTTGCCCTCAATAGCAATAGACATGATTTCCATGAAGTTGAACGAGCAATTTTATTCTTAAGAAGAGCTTTAAAAATCATTTCCCCTTAATTTTTAAGGAGGCAACATCATCACTCTCTTCATCATAATCAACATCATCATCACTCTTGCCATCATCAATATCATCACAAGATATATTGGGATTCAAAGTGGGAGATACCTTTGAAGCCTTGGCCATAAGGCAAAATGCAGTAGATGATGATATAGGATCCCTTGAAGCCATTCAAGACCACATCTTGTTCCATGGAGTGTTGGGTTTCATCTACATTGTTAGCACAACAACTCGAGGAAATACATGCATTTTATCATGGCAACAAGATATAGCAAGCATATCATCATGAGATTTAGTCAAGCAATTTCTACATGATATGCAAGGACTATCAACACAAGCAAGTGAAACATTTGGAGTGCTCAAGTGCTAAGGCCCAAAGACGGAGCATTGCAATAATATAGTGATGAAGAATCATCCACAAAAAGCACACTATCATCATTGCAATGACTGACACTACTCACCATATCATTACCTTGTGGCAAACCACATGTAGGTAAAGTAGAAGAAGTTGAGAAGACTATATGGCCGGAGGTGGAGGGAGAACAATCATCCCTACAAATCTTGGACACACCATATTTATCTTGAAGCTTCATCCACAACTCATGAGCATCCCGGAACGGCATGAGTTGAAATATAACTACATTGCTCAAAGCATCGAAAAGCACATTAGAAGCTTGAGCATTGAGATAAGAGTTTTCTCTTCCTCTAAAGATAATCTTTGGGGATCCTTTGGAGGAGAAAAACCCATATCTACAATTCGCTCCAAATTTGGGTCCATGACCCTAAAGAAATTAAGCATACGAATTACCCAAACATCAAAATTTGTGCCATCAAAACTAAGAGTGTCAGAGAATCCTAATCCCCTAGTCGACATCTTTACTCTCTAGGCGGTTAAGCCCAACAAAGAGAGACGAGGCTCTGATACCAATTGAAAGATCGTGGATGTCGCCTAGAGGGGGTGAATAGGCGCTTTAAAATAATTACGGTTGAGGCTTGAACAATGCGGAATAAACCTAGCGGTTAATTTGTCAAGCACAAAACCTACAACAACTAGGCTCACCTATGTGCACCAACAACTTATGCTAAGCAAGAAAAACTACTTAGGTGATAGCAAGATATATGACAAGAAACAATATGGCTATCACAAAGTAAAGTGCATAAGTAAAGGGCTCGGTAAGAGATAACCGAGGCACGCTGGAGATGATGATGTATCCCGAAGTTCACACCCTTGCGGATGCTAATCTCCGCTTGGAGCGGTGTGGAGGCACAATGCTCCCCAAGAAGCCACTAGGGCCACTCAGTAATCTCCTCACGCCTCGCACAATGCAAGCCGTGATTCCACTAAGGGACCCTTGAGGGCGGTCACCAAACCCGTACAAATGGCAACCCTTGGGGCGGTCACCGAACCCAGACACTTTGGCAACCCTTGGGGGCCGTCACAGTGCAGATCAAATTGCTCGGGCGATCTCCACCACCTAATTGGAGACCTCGACGCTTGCCGGAGCTTTACACCACAATGATTGAGCTCGAACACCACTAACTGCCTAGGGCGCCCAAGCACCCAAGAGTAATAAGCTTCTCAACTTGTAACTTCCACGTATCACCGTGGAGAACTCAAACCGATGCACCAAATGCAATGGCAAGGGCACACGGAGTGCCCAAGTCCTTCTCTCTCAAATCCCACCGAAGCAACTAATGCTAGGGTGGAAAGAGAGAGGAAGAACAAGGAGGAGAACACCAAGAACTCCAAGATCTAGATCCAAGGGGTTCCCCTCACATAGAGGAGAAAGTGAATGGTGGAAATGTGGATCTAGATCTCCTCTCTCTTTTCCCTCAAAAACTAGCAAGAATCCAGGGAGGGCTTGAGAGTTAGCAAGCTCAAAGAAGGTCACTACTGGGGGAAGCACACGAGCTCAAAGGAGATGGTTCAATGGGGAAGAAGACCCCTTTTATAGGTGGGCAAAAATCCAACCGTTATGCTCACAGCCCGCACTGAGCGGTAGTACCACTTGACATCACAAGATTACCGCAAGGGGTAGCGGTACTCATCGCTAAGGGAAGCGGTACTACCGCTATGAAGCGGTACTAAAAATTACATCCGTGCCTACCACCGCTGGACTTGTGACGAGTTTTTGGTCCCGAGCGAAAGTAGCCACGGAAGTAGCCATGTAGTACTGCTCCAAGCGGTAGTACCGCTCCCAAGAGCGGTAGTACCGCTCCCAAGGGCGGTAGTAAAATTACTTCCGCGGTAGTACCGCCGCAGCCTTTTAGAACACCAAAACTACCATAACTTCTGCATTCGGACTCCGAATTCGACGAAACCAAGTTTGTTGGAAAGCTAGGGACAAGGGCTAACACAATCTTGAGAGAAATACCAATAAAAAGCAAATTAGAAAAGGCGCAAAAGAAAATGGTGAGAACCCTTCCTCAGAAAAGACCGGTAAAACCTCCAACACCGAAAACATCATAGAAGCCGCATGCAAACTCCGTTGATGAACTCAAGCTTGTCATAAAGATGACCATAAGCTCTAAGACTCACAAATAGAACCAAACAAGAACCAAGAAACATGATGCAAGTATGCAATGGTTTGAGCTCTCGACGAACGATACGATCAAGCTACTCACTTGAGAGCCCCCTTGATAGTACGGCTATCGATCCTATAACCCGGTCTCCCAACTACCACCATGAGACCGGTAAAATAGAAAACCTATCAAGGGCAAACCTTTGCCTTGCACATGATCCACTTGAGCTAGATGATGACGATCTTGTCCTCATCAAGATGGACCACCTTTCTTGATTGTGTTGGGTCGATGGAGACTAGATGATTGCTCCCCCATACTCCACTATGGGTGAGCCACTCTTCGGCACATCTTCACAAGTCCATTGACACCACAATGGATGACAAGCTTCAAGCACTTGATCTCTTCGTGATGCTCCACTTGAACTTGCACACGGCAATCTTGATGACGATCACCACTTGATGCCATCCTTTCCATGGGTTGTATGATATCTTCCTCTTGACGCAAGCACATGGACACGTACCTAACCCCACATAGACTCTCACATAGACCATGGGTTAGTACACAAAGTGCAATGGATAATGCTTACCATACCATGGGATCACTTGATCCCTCTCGGTACATCTTCTACGCTTTGTGAGTTGATCAACTTGATTCACTCTTGACTTAGTCTTGATCAACCTTGAATCTTTCCAACTCTATTCGTTTGGATGATGTCTTGAAGGTAAACATGAATGATCACACAATCTTCTTCTTCAAGACATGCTTGCAATAAGCTCAACACTCACATGACCAATCTTTGGATAATTCCTTAATAGCACCTTGGTCAACACATAAACTCCTTGAAACCAACACATGGACTTCAAGAAATGCCTATGGACAAATCCTTCAAATATAACTCAATGCAACCATTAGTCCATAGAGAATGTCATCAATTACCAAAACCACACATGGGGGCACCGCATGTCCTTTCAAAGAGGAAACACCGGTTGAAATCATTGAGGAAAGAAAGCAAAGACTTCGCACGAGTAGGATGGATACTCGATTACGGACACCGGTTCCAAGAAGAAGAAGGGTGAGCGGGAGGGGAAAAAACAAGGACAACTTCGGACAGGGAACCAACGACGTGGAGGAAGAACTGATGATTGATCTCCCAAAGACAAAGAGGTTTGAGTCGATTGACGAGAGACGCACCGGACAAAAGAGGATGGACAACTCACGAAACTAACCACGTGATCCTAAAGAAAAATTTGAACGGGAAGAGGAGTAATTCAAAACACCTACGTCAAGATTTCACACCAGACGACGAAGGGGCAGAGGAGTAAAAAGAATTCCTACTCTCCGATATAACTAAACTCCGAAAAGTTTTATTCTAGACTCAACTGCAGCCAAACTACTCGATCAATCAAGGGGGCTCCTAGGGTCGGTCGAGGCTCTGATACCAACTTGTCACGCCCAAGATGCGACCCTATCCGAAAGGAACTCGAAGGTCCCACCAAGGGTAGAAGCGCATCTTGAAGACGCTTTTGCAAGGTGGATATCATTACATCAACATTACATAATAGTGGGGATACATCCAAGACATACAATGTCACATGAATACAACAATACAACATACAAGAACAACATCCGACTACGGATGTAACATAAACAGAAACTCAAACGACATCCACCACGCTAGCCTGTGCTGCCAACCCGGAACCTATCCCCGATCGAAGAAGAAGCAGAAGGAGAACTCCAAAACAAGCAAACATCGCTCTCGCGCCATGATCATCACAAACCTGTACCGCAGAATCGGTGGTGTAGTAATCTGTGAGCCACGAGGACTCAGCAATCCCATTACCATGGGTATCAAGACTAGCAAAGCTAAATGGGAAAGGAAGGGGTAAAGTGGTGAGGTTGCAGCAGCGACTAAGCATGTATGGGGGCTAACATACGCAAATGAGAGCGAGAAGAGAAACAAAGGAACGGTCGTCAACTAGTAATGATCAAGAAGTGATCACGAACTCCTACTTACGCCGACATAACCCGTAAACCGTGTTCTCCTCTCGATCAACCACGAAAAGAGACACTCACGTTACGCACACGGTTGGTGTATTTTAGAAGAGTTTGCTTCAAGTTTACTACAACCGGATATTAACAAATTCCCATCTGCCACATAACCGCTGGCACGGCTTTCGAAAGTTCAAACCCTGCAGGGTGTCCCAACTTAGCCCATGATAAGCTCTCGCGATCAACGAAGGATATTCCTTCTCCCGGAAGACCCGATCAGTCTCGAATCCGGCTACAAGACATTCCGACAGTAATAAAACAAGACCAGCAAGACCGCCCGATGCGCCGACAATCCCGAGAGGAGCTGCACATATCTCGTTCTCAGGGCAACACCGGATGAGCACACCGTACACCTAAAACCAACCCTCGAGTTTCCCCAAGGAGGCGCTGCAAAGGACTCTAGTTCGGACCAACACTTAGACAAGCTTTGGCCCGGGGGGGGGGCTGAATAAAGATGACCCTTGGGTTAATTACTCCCAAGGGAAAATAGGTGGTGGTGAGGCAAATGGTAAAACCAAGGTTGGGCCTTGCTGGAGGAGTCTTATTCAAAGCGAACTGTCAAGGGGTCACATAAATCACCCGACCGCGTTAGGGAAGCAAAATCCTGGAAAATAATACCGATATGACGGAAACTAGGGTGGCAAGAGTGGAACAAAACACTGTGCATAAGGCCGAGCCTTCTACCCTTTACCAAGTATATAGATGCATTAATAATATAAGAGATATTGTGATATCCCAACATAAACATAAACGTAATCCAACATGGAGCAATCTTCATCTTCACCGCAACTAGCAACATTATAAGAGGGCTGAGCAAAAGCGGTAACATGGCCAAACAACTGTTTGCTAGGAAGGGTGACAAAGGTTAAAGGTTCATGGCAATTTGGGAGGCTTGAGCAAAGAAGTGATAGGTAACGCAAGAAAAGCGATAGAACGAAGCAACTAGCATAGCAATGATAGTAATGAGATCCAAGGTGACGGTCATCTTGCCTGAAATCCCGCAAGGAAGAAGAACGAGTCCATGAAGAAGATGAAGCCACGAAGACGAACCAAGCGTAGACGAACGAATCCTCACGATCGCAACGAAACGGGAACTATCGAGAAGAAGCACACAACATGGTAAACACACCACACATGAACAAGACATGATGCTCAACCAAGTATGATGCTTGACAAGGCTACATGAAGCTACTCATGGCAAAAGATGATGCCTACAAGACCAACACATGAAAAGCAAGTTTAAATGAGGCCGGAAACAACATAGAACAATTCCAGAAGTCCTCATATGCAAATTTCGAAATTGGTCCAGCTCTTAATAACTTTATTTTCAAGTTGTTAAACAGCAAGTTAAGATGCACCACGATGGTCTACATGAAATTCTAGTCAAGTTACATATAAATTTCATTAGATTCGGAGCTACGGCCTAGAAGATATGAGCAAAACAAGTTAAACATGGCATCGGTGCAAAATGCATACAAACATCAAGCAAACACCTCAAATCAAGGATGCAACATGATGATATGAAACTACATGCAATTCTAAGCAAGTTTCATATAGAGCACACCCAAAACGGAGCAACGGTGAAACACATACACTCCAAACAATAAATAGCACCAATCTGACCAAAACAGCAAGTAGGCATCTAGCAAACATCAAAACAACATCCTACAGGACCTAAACATGATAACAAAAGGCATGGGCATGATGTACAGGTAAAGCATGACAAAACATGAACAGTGAGCTATCTCCAGAAACTACAAGAACATGCTCAAAAGTGCATGGCAAGATTGCAAATAATATCAGGTTCACAGACTTAGCAGAATTTACATTAGGTTGCAATATTTAGAGCTATCAAACAACATGTTACAGCAAGCTATCATGTCAAACTAGAGCATGACATGAATTTACTCGAAGCATATAACAAAAGTCCCTTACTGACCATGAGCCAAAAGGGATCATAAAATACAATTGCAAGCATGTGAACATAGCAAAAACATAAACAGCTTCAGACTTGGTGAAAAACTGGAGCATGGCATAAACAGATAACAAGTAGGCATGTTCGTGAGCTTCAATCACTTACCACAGAGCAATACATGGCATGAGAAGGTAACCAAAAGTAGGACGGCATAAATATGAAGCTAATCATGGCAATATCATAGTCATAGGGTGCATGGATCACTACCAAAACACATGGCAAAACTGAACATAATGTTAACAGGCTGACAGCAACATTATTTAGCAATTTGAGAGAAAGATTACAACAACCTACAGCAGGCTATAAATTCAACCAGGGGCACTTATGGATAGAGCATGACATGTGTAACAAAACATCCTTAGTTAACATCTCCAGATTATACATAGAACTCATGGTAGAAGCAGGTTTACATGGCAACAAAAATATAACAGACTCAGACTTAGCAGAAATCACTAAGTCACAGAAATCAGCAACATCATGGAGGCTACTTTGCATGCTTGTGCTAGTCACCACATACACCACAAAAATACAAGACGAGCACCTCTGCAAAGATGGCATGGCATAGTTCAAAATATATGTAGAGCTCATGCTCATAGGATGCACACACCAAATGCAACAAAAATGACAAATCACCAAGTTCTGATAACTGGCAGCAGATATCATCATATAGCACTCTTGCAACGATGATTAGGGCATCAAGATGAACTCAAATGAACATGGTGCGATGGAATGAAATGAAGAGCATCTCATGATGAACATTTTGATGTATTAAATACTCCAAACGGAGCTACAGACAGAAAGTTACAAGCAATCAAAGATGCACACATATCATGAGTTTCTGGGGACTTAGTGGAATTTACCCTCGTCGAAAACGGGACGGAGGGAAGCGGGACGGGCGGATCCGGGACGCGGGCGCCCGTTTGGATCACGTCCTGGTGGATCTCATCCACCCGGGCCGGATGTGGCTCCGGCGACATGGCGGCGCCGGCGACGAAGCTCGGGCGAGCGGCAGAGGAGTAGGGCGACGCGCGGGCGACGAGGCGGTCGGGCGATGCGTGGCGTCGGGCGCCGGCCTCCGTGGCAGAGAAGGGCGGGCGCTGGCGGGCGACGGCGGTTGCGGCGGCGCTGGCGACGACGTCCGGCGACCGGACGGGCGCGGGAGGAGGCGCGCGGCGGCGGGATCGACGGAGACGGCGGGCGGCGCGGCCGGCCGAGTCAGCGGGCGGATGGCGACGGCGAAGCGGCCTCATGGCCTGATCCGGCTGCGGGCCGGGCGGGCGGGGCTGGAGGAGAGAGAGGACGGCGGCGGTGACGTGGCGAGACCGGGTTGGTCCGGCGCGGCGGGGCGGACATGTCCGGCGCGGGGATATTTTGTCCGGTGGCGCGAGGTAGGAGGAGCTAGGGTTTCATCCGCGAGATTTTTGGGGGAGACACATATTTATAGGTAGAGGGAGGTAGGAGAGTCCAAATGAGGAGCGGTTTTCGGCCACGCGATCGTGATCGAACGACCGAGAGCATGGAGGGGAGTTTGCTGGGTTTTGGGCCACTTTGGAAGGGGTGTTGGGCTGCAAAGAGAGAGGGGCTTTACGGTTACCTTGCTAACTGCTGAGTACCAAACGAACTCCAAATGGCACGAAACTTGACAGGCGGTCTACCGATGCTATACCAAGGCCGCTTGGCAAACCTCGGGCCATTCCGAGAAAGTTTAACACCCACTCACAATAGGAGACAAAAGGGGAACGCCGGAGGGCATAGGAGCGCCGGATTGCAAAACGGACAACGGGGAAAGGCTCGGATGCATGAGACGAACACGTATGCAAAATGAAATGCACATGATGACATGATAAAATGCATCACGCAAGCAAATGACATGGCAACGACGGCGAATAGCTGGCAGACACCTGGCGCATCGAATCCGGGGCGTTACAACTCTCCTCCACTAACAAGAGATCTCGTCCCGAGATCTTAGGACCGAGACGGAAGGGAAAAAGGGATGAGGTGAAGCAAGAACTCAAGAGAAGAACCAAAGAATCGAGAGCACTCGAGAAGATGAGAGGAACGGCGAGAATGGCAAGAACCGAAAGCTCAAGGAATCAGAAAGACTATGAAACCACTCCGGTTAGAACGAGATAAGAAACGAATAAGACTGAAAGGATTTAGGCAGTACTCTGACTGAACATGGAAAGAATAGAACATGAACTTGAAAAAAAATGGAGTGATACTTGACGAGAGGAACATCACAATGCCTCCGGAATACTTGAAAGAGTTGAAAGAAAAGAACGGGGAAGAAGGCAACAACTTCTACCCCGAATGAAATAGAAAGCAACCTTAGAAGAAAGGATTGAACGGAATTGTGGAGAAAATCAACAACGAAAAGCATAAGCTTGTCGTGGACTTATGGATAACATCCCAAAAATTATGAGGTGATAACCGACCACAATCGGAAAAGATTGAATAACCGAGAAAACGAGGGAATGCAAAACTCCACTTCAAAAGAATACAGAGAATTAATTGCACTTCAAGACGCAAGAAGAAGGATACTTGAGCTCCTTCGATAAGAATATTGATGAACCCTTGAAGAATGAATTGAATCATGACGCACCACCATGAAGAACTCCGTGACAAAAGGATGATGAGATAGAATGAAGGAAGAAAGAATAAGATTAAAGCTTTGCTGATCCCGATGGAGCTTCGTGGACGAGACCCGCGAGAAGACTTGGAACTCCGGAGAGGAAAAGATGAACAACTTAGAGCCGAGAAATTATTCAACATGAACAATCTCCAAGAAAATAATCAAACAACTTGATGAAAGAAGAATAAGAATTACGTTATGCTTATCCTCCACCAATTAAATTGATGAGAAGCAATGGATTGCATACAACTTATTCTCGTCGGAAAGGATTACGGGGAGAGGATATAGCATCAAATTTGGGAAGGTCTTCATGATCCACCGGTAGGGTTGAAAAGAGCGAATGAATTTATGTGATGAGAACGGAAAAGGAATCTTCCACGAACCACCGTGAAAATGAAAACGAACGAAGAAAAAAGAATGAAACGCCGGTAAGAATTAGAGCAAGCACGAAGATATTTGAGGAATTTAGCGACAAGAGAATGAAGAGATCCCGAATCGATTGAAGAATACTTGAACGAAGCCCGGAAGGATATTGAGACGAACGAAGGGGCACGGATGTAGAATAATAGGAGAACGGATTTGAAAACTTAGAATGAAGAAATATTCAAAAGATGACCTCCGGATGATCGAGATGGAAAGCAACCCCTGAACTACTCCGGATGATTTAAAAGAATTGCGCGATCGAAACAATTTGATAGGATAACATCGAGCTAGCACCGCAAATCTTCGGGAGAACGGGCAAGATTTAAGAGAAATTCTTCTTCGGTCTTCAAATGATGACAGGAAACACCACCAAAATTACTGAGATACTCCGGGAGAATGAAAGGCAAAGAGGTTGAGCCAACAATGAAAAGAGTTTGAAAACAATCTTTGGAAAGGCATCTGACTGATGAAATTCATTCTTACGTCAGACTTGAAAAGAATTTGAGAATAGCTCCGGATAATTAGAAGAGTCGTAAGATCCTCGAAAAGACCCGTGGGTTAGGGCCCATCAAGAGATAACACCGCTGGAAAGGACTGTTGAAGAGATAGATGATGCACGGAACAATTGCAATATTTGAATGAGGTGGCAACCTCGAATTAATTGGAATGAGACAAATCTCCCGAGATGTCTTCCGAACTCCGGAAAGATAAAGTGGCGAGAGGCGAACGAGCAGGGAAGACACTTGATCCAAGGAAAAGAATGCGATCAACACCGGAAAAAAAAACTTGAATTGAACCCACCGAAAAAGAAAGGGATGAAGAATGACGAACGAGACGAGAATTCACCGTTGAAATAATTGAGGAAAGACCAAGAGGCTCCACACGAATGAAATTGATGGTCGAAAAAGACTCAGTTCCCGGAATAAGAGGGTGGGAGGGCGGGAAAAACAAAGGCAACTTGAAGGGGAAACTGACGAATGAGTTCAAGAGTGAAAGATCGTGGATGTCGCCTAGAGGGGGGGGGGGTGAATAGGCGCTTTAAAATAATTACGGTTGAGGCTTGAACAAATGCGGAATAAACCTAGCGGTTAATTTGTCAAGCACAAAACCTACAACAACTAGGCTCACCTATGTGCACCAACAACTTATGCTAAGCAAGAAAAACTACTTAGGTGATAGCAAGATATATGACAAGAAACAATATGGCTATCACAAAGTAAAGTGCATAAATAAAGGGCTCGGGTAAGAGATAACCGAGGCACGCTGGAGATGACGATGTATCCCGAAGTTCACACCCTTGCGGATGCTAATCTCCGCTTGGAGCGGTTTGGAAGCACAATGCTCCCAAGAAGCCACTAGGGCCACCAGTAATCTCCTCACGCCAAGACAATGCAAGATGCCGTGATTCCACTAAGGGACCCTTGAGGGCGGTCACCACACCTGCATAAATGGCAACCCTTGGGTCGGTCACCGAACCCTTACACTTTGGCAACCCTTGGGGGCGGTCACCGGTACCCGTCAAATTGCTCGGGGCGATCTCCACAACCTAATTGGAGACCCCGACGCTTGCCCGAAGCTTTACACCACAATGGTTGAGCTCAACACCACTAACTGCCTAGGGCGCCCAAGCACCCAAGAGGAACAAGCTCAAGGGCGCCAAGCACCCAAGAGTAATAAGCTTCTCCACTTGTAACTTCCACGTATCACCGTGGAGAACTCAAACCGATGCACCAAATGCAATGGCAAGGGCACACGGAGTGCCTTAGTCATTCTCTCTCAAATCCCACCAAGCAACTAATGCTAGGGTGGAAAAAGAGAGGAAGAACAAGAAGGAGAACACCAAGAACTCCAAGATCTAGATCCAAGGGGTTCCCCTCACATAGAGGAGAAAGTGATTGGTGGAAATGTGGATCTAGATCTCCTCTCTTTTCCCTCGAAAACTAGCAAGAATCCATGGAGGGATTGAGAGTTAGCAAGCTCGAAGAAGGTCAACAATGGGGGAAGAACACGAGCTCAAAGGATAAGGTTCAATGGGGAAGAAGACCCCCTTTTATAGGTGGGCAAAAATCCAACCGTTATGCTCACAGCCTGCACCGAGCGGTAGTACCGCTTGACATCACGGTTCTACCGCAAGGGGTAGCGGTACTACTGCTAAGGGAAGCGGTACTACTGCTATGCAGCGGTACTAAAAATTACATCCGTGCCTACCACCGCTGGACTTGTGACGAAGTTTTTGGTCCTGAGCGGAAGTAGCCACGGAAGTAGCCATGTAGTACTGCTCCAGCGGTAGTACCGCTCCCAAGAGCGGTAGTACCGCCCAAGAGCGGTAGTACCGCTCCCAAGGGCGGTAGAAAAATTACTTCCGCTCCTACCGCGGTAGTACCTGCAGCCTTTTCGAACACCAAAACTACCATAACTTCTGCATTCGGACTAATTCGATTTAAACCAAGTTTGTTGGAAAGCTAGGGACAAGGGCTAACACAATCTTGAGAGAAATACCAATAAAAAGCAAATTAGAAAAGGCCCAAAAGAAAATGGTGAGAATCCTTCCTCGGAAAAGACCGGTAAAACCTCCAACACCGAAAACATCATAGAAGCCGCATGCAAACTCCATTTTCGATGAACTCAAGCTTGTCATAAAGATGACCATAAGCTCTAAGACTCACAAATAGAACCAAACAAGAACCAAAAAACATGATGCAAGTATGCAATGGTTTGAGCTCTCGATTTAACGATACGATCAAGCTACTCACTTGAGAGCCCCCTTGATAGTACGGCTATCGATCCTATAACCCGTCTCCCAACTACCACCATGAGACCGGTAAAATAGAAAACCTATCAAGGGCAAACCTTTGCCTTGCACATGATCCACTTGAGCTAGATGATGACGATCTTGTCCTCCTCAAGATGGACCACCTTTCTTGATTGTGTTGGGTCGATGGAGACTAGATGATTGCTCCCCCATACTCCACTATGGGTGAGCCACTCTTCGACACATCTTCACAAGTCCATTGACACCACAATGGATGGAAAGCTTCAAGCACTTGATCTCTTCGTGATGCTCCACTTGAACTTGCACACGGCAATCTTGATGACGATCACCACTTGATGTCATCCTTTCCATGGGTTGTATGATATCTTCCTCTTGACGCAAGCACATGGACACGTACCTAACCCCACATAGACTCTCACATAGACCATGGGTTAGTACACAAAGTGCAATGGATAATGCTTACCATACCATGGGATCACTTGATCCCTCTCGGTACATCTTCTACGCTTTGTGAGTTGATCAACTTGATTCACTCTTGACTTAGTCTTGATCAACCTTGAATCTTTCCAACTCTATTTGTTTGGATGATGTCTTGAAGGTAAACATGAATGATCACACAATCTTCTTCTTCAAGACATGCTTGCAATAAGCTCAACACTCACATGACCAATCTTTGGATAATTCCTTAATAGCACCTTGGTCAACACATAAACTCCTTGAAACCAACACATGGACTTCAAGAAATGCCTATGGACAAATCCTTCAAATATAACTCAATGCAACCATTAGTCCATAGAGAATGTCATCAATTACCAAAACCACACATGGGGGCACCGCATGTCCTTTCAATCTCCCTCATTTTGGTAATTGATGACAATCACTTTCAAGAGAGTTTATATAAGGAATTATGCATCACCATGCAATGCAACAACCAATAATGCATGCGTATGAGATGCAAATGCTTAGGAACAAAACCGAAGCAAGGATAAAACTCTGAAGACTTCTCCATAAAACTCTCTGAAACTTCTCCCCCATTGGCATCGATTGCCAAAATGGGCGAAAAGCTAAGAAGACCAATATAAAAGGTGTTCCTCCAAAAGTTGTGTATTTCTCAACAAGAGAGTGGAATGCCATACACATATCCAAAGGTAATACTTGGAGGAAGACCAACTATATTGAGGCACCAAGATTGCAAAAGAATGATATGCCACAAAGACATAACAAAGAGGGAAACAAGCAATCAAGCAATCAAAAGATACCAATTGAAGCAAGCTATCAAAAGATATCAACTGAACCACTAGACCAAAGATCCTACGAGCCACATGAAAAGATATTATGATATGAGCAGAGGATTGTTCTAAAGAAACTAGAGAAGCTCCCCATGATTTGTGCACATCAAGAATTTTTGTATTTGGATACAAAGTGCACAAAATAGGATCATAGCTCCCCAAAGTCAATGTAAACTAACAACCGGTGCAAGAGAGCATATAGGAAACTAAGGCTAGCGCTTGCAACAAGCACATGGTTGAGCAACATTGTAAAATAGGCAACTTAAGAATAGGCTCAACCAAAATGATGTGTGTGAGTCATGGCAAAGCACATGAGAAGACTAATATACGGATGAGCATAAGCATCAACATAGTCTCGAATGAATGAGATACACGGTGCAAAGCCTTTCATTCTCACACACAACTAGCAAATGGGTTCACAAGCTTACTAATAAGAAAATAGAGAACCCATGCTTGTGACAACCCGTGGTGAAGATAGACGATGAGAGGCTCATCAAGACGAGGGGTACCAATTAAGATGGCAAAAGCCTCGTAAAGATGAGCAAGAGGAAAATAATCTTCACCACACAAGAGTGCATCAAGATGCAACGATAGAGGACACGCACTCAAGGCAAAAGCTTTCACGGGGCCACCAAAGAATTAACATAAGAAAGACAAGGTGGACGTGAAAGAAAGGATATCAACTAGAGATGTAATTTCTCTCAAGTGTATAAGGTTCTAGGTAGACAAAATCATGATGATATATATCTACAAAGAGGGATGTACACCCGAAATAGTTACAACATGAAGGAACAAGATATCCACAAGGAAGTCATAAATATACCAATAAGATATTTGCTTGAAAGGATAGCACTTGGCTTGATACGGTCTTATTGTATATAAATGAATTCCTACCCATGAACATCAAAGACATCACAACTAGCAACATGAGATCATCGTTGAGATGCTTTGAGAAAGGAAACAAGTATCACAAGAAAGAATGAAATACATGCCATGATACAACCTACACAAGGTTGATGCAAGTAATGTGTACATGTAGTAGATGATGATACTTATTACCGAGATACCATTGGAAGGATGTAGTAGATACCAATTGAAGGTAGATAGTAGTTCATTGATCATCCTAGCTTGACTCCAATATGCACATGGTGACAACACCTTCCTTGTGAGTGAGCCGAGCATCCAATGCATCTCCAAATGTTCCTATAAGAACAACACAAACTAAACGGTACCCAAACTCATCGGGACCAAATAGTTAGAAACACCAATACATAGGACAAACTCCACATAAATATGTGCATATAGATATGAAAATGAATATCATGCACATCTCATCCAAATTGAGACTAGGTGGAGTTTCTCCCATATATTGAGTCAAAGAAAGAAAGCATGACAAATAAAATACATGAAGAAAACATGCATGCTCAAGACTTCAAAACCCAAAACCAAAAAGACAAAGAAATGCCAAGTGAAAAGGATACCAAATGAATAAAACATCACTTGGAGGATATCCATAAAAGATACATCAAGGAATGAGATATCCATTGATACACTCAAAATAAAAGATATCAAACTCCCAAAAGAGAGGATGGTTCCAAACAAACCAAGCTCTCTACAAAGTTTCATGATAGCACAAAGTACCAAAACAAAAACGGCTTGCCTTCCACCAACACACACTTGATAAGGATCGCAAGAAGAGTGTTCTATAGAGAATAGGATAGCTCCCCCAAGACTAGTGCATTATAGAGAATTTGCATTTGAATACAAAATGCACAAGGTGGGATCACCACTTTCACTATATCTAGAAAACACTAGACAAGGACGAGAAAAAACAAGATCCACAAGTGGTAGGGAAGACAAGGAGTTGACACAAACCTTGGCAAGAGAAAAGGAAAAATAAAAACAAAAGCCAATGTAAAGATGATCAATAAATTCTACCACAAAAGTGAGTACCAATTGTCAAAAGACAAGAAGTAAATGGAAATAATTCCCGGTGGTAGATAGCAAGGATATCCGACATCATCTTCACACCAAACACAAGCAAATTGCAACTTGTAGAGCTAGCATGCCACCTAGGAACAAGATAATTTACAATATCAATTCTAGGTGACAATATCTCAAATGTACACATTTTCTAGGCTAGTAATACACACATAGCATATTACTCCCCATAATGTGAAACCAATTAAAGATAGACAAGAGGCAATTAAAAGGATCCAACAAGAGATAATTAATGGAAATTTTAGAATTTGAATTTCTCATGAGAGATATACCACCTAGAGACTAGATAATCTTGAAATATCAATACTAGATGGTATTACTCATGTACACACATTTATAGGATTGTGAGGTGCACAAAGCACATCACTCCCCCATAATGTGATATTCCATTAATCTCTCACAAGAGCCAACTAAGAAATAAAAAAGATGCAAAAGGCTCAACACACAACACACATGTACATGATGTGCAAACCAACATGCACATACTTGATTTCTCAAGATAAGCAATTTGGAAGCACAACATATACAAGCACATGCAAGATACAAAACCACAACATGCTAAGGGACAAGTAACTTTTAATGTAAGCAATTTAAGCATGAGTTACCGCAAGGAGGAACATTGGATATATGATAGAAAGATAATCTGAATGACTTGGCTTGACACAATATGAATGATGAGGACCCCTTAAATCTTCATAATGTAGCCAAGTCTCCAATGACCTCCAACAACACCTATTGATCAAGTTTGAGCTAGTTGGTCCCCAACCAAGTTGGGTCCTAAGAGGTTAGTCACAATAGGCTTGGCCACCCAAATGGTTCTTTTCTTGACACCACTTTGAGTACCAACAAACTTGGCAAACACATTGCCAACCTTATCCTTCCCAATAGAATAGACATCATCAATAATAATTGGGTTGGATAAGTTACCACTAGTGCATGAAGAAGCGACGTGGCCTTTCTCACGACATAAGTAGCAACGTCTACTCTTCACTTTCTTCTCACTTGATTTCTCAACAAGAGAAGCATTAACTTGAGTCTTCTTGGGAAGTGGCCTTTCTTCAACTTGAGGTTGAGCATGAGATTGAACTTGTGCCCTCTTCCCTTGTTGCTTGACACTAATGGCCTTCTTCTTCAATGGGCAAGATCTAACATGATGCCCTTCTACTTTGCACTTGAAGCAAACAATCTTGGCCGATTTCTTGACTTGTTCTTGGCCCTTCTTTTTGTTCATCTTGGACTTCTTCTTATTATTGGAGTTGAATCCAAGTCCACCTTTGTTATTGGGGGATTTTTGCACACTCAAGATATTGTTGAGTGTGGATTTCCCTTCATGAATCTTTTCCAAGTCTTTCTTCAAAGAAGTGACTTGGGCCTTGAGCTCTTTGATTTCCTCTACATGGTTAGTCTCAATACAAGTACTAGAGGAAGTGTAAGCTTCATTGTTAGAGCAACAAGGCAAGGAAAGCAATTCGTCACAAGATGTACCAACATTGTGAGTAGATGAATTACAAGGACTAGCACATATCAATATAGCATTTTGACTAGAAGTAGTGCTAGTATCCACATGAGGCTCACTAGATGTTACCTTAGCAAGCATGGCCTCATGAGCTATCTTTAGAACATTATGGGATACTAGAAGATCATCATGAGAGCTTGTGAGCCTTACATGATTTTCTTCCAACATCCCATAATTGCTAGATAACAACTCAAGTTGAGCCCTTAGCTCAACATTCTCCTTCAATATGGATGCTTCACAAGAGATAGAGTTAGTAGCACAAGCATCATCATTAGCAACAAGAGGAGAAGACAACTTGGCAAGCTCTTTTGAATATGAAGCTTTAAGTTGAGCATGAGACTCGGTGAGTTTGATGAGCTCACTCTTAATGACCCTTGAGCCATTTTCGAGGTGCTCAAAGTCCTCAAGGAGTTTAGCATGCACAACTTCAAGCTCCTCATTTTAGTTTCAAAATAATTGGCCACCTCAAGAGCTCTATCACGAGATTCCCTCACTCTAGATAATTCTAGAGCAAAAGTCTCCTCAAGAGATTCCTTGGTGGTTTGTTCAAGTTCAAGAGCTTGAGAGAGGTCCGCAATCTCATTAGTGTAATCACGCTCATGACCTTCCATTTTATCAATGGTGACCTCATGCTCCTCAAGACGAGATTCCAACTCATCAATATATTTCTTGCCCTCAATAGCAATAGACATGATTTCCATGAAGTTGAACGAGCAATTTTATTCTTAAGAAGAGCTTTAAAAATCATTTCCTTAATTTTTAAGGAGGCAACATCATCACTCTCTTCATCATAATCAACATCATCATCACTCTTGCCATCATCAATATCATCACAAGATATATTGGGATTCAAAGTGGGAGATACCTTTGAAGCCTTGGCCATCAGGCAAAATGCAGTAGATGATGATATAGGATCCCTTGAAGCACCATTCAAGACCACATCTTGTTCCATGGAGTGTTGGGTTTCATCTACATTGTTAGCACAACAACTCGAGGAAATACATGCATTTTTATCATGGCAACAAGATATAGCAAGCATATCATCATGAGATTTAGTCAAGCAATTTCTACATGATATGCAAGGACTATCAACACAAGCAAGTGAAACATTTGGAGTGCTCCAAGTGCTAAGGCCCAAAGACGGAGCATTGCAATAATATAGTGATGAAGAATCATCCACAAAAAGCACACTATCATCATTGCAATGGTGACACTACTCACCATATCATTACCTTGTGGCAAACCACATGTAGGTGAAGTAGAAGAAGTTGAGAAGACTATATGGCGGAGGTGGAGGGAGAACAATCATCCCTACAAATCTTGGACACACCATATTTATCTTGAAGCTTCATCCACAACTCATGAGCATCCGGAACGGCATGAGTTGAAATATAACTACATTGCTCAAAGCATCGAAAAGCACATTAGAAGCTTGAGCATTGAGATAAGAGTTTTTCTCTTCCTCTAAAGATAATCTTTGGGGATCCTTTGGAGGAGAAAACCCATATCTACAATTCGCTCCAAATTTGGGTCCATGACCCTAAAGAGATTAAGCATGTGAATTACCCAAACATCAAAATTTGTGCCATCAAAACTAAGAGTGTCAGAGAATCCTAATCCCCTAGTCGACATCTTTACTCTCTAGGCGGTTAAGCCCAACAAAGAGAGACGAGGCTCTGATACCAATTGAAAGATCGTGGATGTCGCCTAGAGGGGGGTGAATAGGCGCTTTAAAATAATTACGGTTGAGGCTTGAACAAATGCGGAATAAACCTAGCGGTTAATTTGTCAAGCACAAAACCTACAACAACTAGGCTCACCTATGTGCACCAACAACTTATGCTAAGCAAGAAAAACTACTTAGGTGATAGCAAGATATATGACAAGAAACAATATGGCTATCACAAAGTAAAGTGCATAAGTAAAGGGCTCGGGTAAGAGATAACCGAGGCACGCGGAGATGATGATGTATCCCGAAGTTCACACCCTTGCAGATGCTAATCTCCGTTTGGAGCGGTGTGGAGGCACAATGCTCCCCAAGAAGCCACTAGGGCCATCAGTAATCTCCTCACGCCCTCGACAATGCAAGATGCCGTGATTCCACTAAGGGACCCTTGAGGGCGGTCACCAAACCTGCATAAATGGCAACCCTTGGGGGCGGTCACCGAACCCGTACACTTTGGCAACCCTTGGGGGCCGTCACCGGTACCCGTCAAATTGCTCGGGGCGATCTCCACCACCTAATTGGAGACCCCGACGCTTGCCCGGAGCTTTACACCACAATGATTGAGCTCCGAACACCACCAACCGTCTAGGGCGCCCAACCACCCAAGAGTAATAAGCTTCTCAACTTGTAACTTCCACGTATCACCGTGGAGAACTCAAACCGATGCACCAAATGCAATGGCAAGGGCACATGGAGTGCCCAACTCCTTCTCTCTCAAATCCCACCGAAGCAACTAATGCTACGGTGGAAAAAGAGAGGAAGAACAAGGAGGAGAACACCAAAAACTCCAAGATCTAGATCCAAGGGGTTCCCCTCACATAGAGGAGAAAGTGATTGGTGGAAATGTGGATCTAGATCTCCTCTCTCTTTTCCCTCAAAAACTAGCAAGAATCCATGGAGGGATTGAGAGTTAGCAAGCTCGAAGAAGGTCAACAATGGGGAAGAACACGAGCTCAAAGGATAAGGTTCAATGGGGAAGAAGACCCCTTTATAGGTGGGCAAAAATCCAACCGTTATGCTCACAGCCCGCACCAAGCGGTAGTACCGCTTGACATCACAAGATTACTACCGCAAGGGGTAGCGGTACTACTGCTAAGGGAAGCGGTACTACCGCTATGAAGCGGTACTAAAAAATTACATCCGTGCCTACCACTGCTGGACTTGTGATGAGTTTTTGGTCCCGAGCGAAAGTAGCCACGGAAGTAGCCGCGGTAGTACTGCTCCAAGCGGTAGTACTGCTCCAAGCGGTAGTACCGCTCCCAAGAGCGGTAGTACCGCTCCCAAGGGCGGTAGTAAAAAATTACTTCCGCTCCTACCCGCGGTAGTACCGCTGCAGCCTTTTTAGAACACCAAAACTACCATAACTTCTGCATTCGGACTCCGAATTCGACGAAACCAAGTTTGTTGGAAAGCTAGGGACAAGGGCTAACACAATCTTGAGAGAAATACCAATAAAAAGCAAATTAGAAAAGGCGCAAAAGAAAATGGTGAGAACCCTTCCTCGGAAAAGACCGGTAAAACCTCCAACACCGAAAACATCATAGAAGCCGCATGCAAACTCCGTTTTCGATGAACTCAAGCTTGTCATAAAGACGACCATAAGCTCTAAGACTCACAAATAGAACCAAACGAGAACCAAGAAACATGATGCAAGTATGCAATGGTTTGAGCTCTCGACGAACGATACGATCAAGCTACTCACTTGAGAGCCCCCTTGATAGTACGGCTATCGATCCTATAACCCGGTCTCCCAACTACCACCATGAGACCGGTAAAATAGAAAACCTATCAAGGGCAAACCTTTGCCTTGCACATGATCCACTTGAGCTAGATGATGACGATCTTGTCCTCCTCAAGATGGACCACCTTTCTTGATTGTGGTGGGTCGATGGAGACTAGATGATTGCTCCCCCATACTCCACTATGGGTGAGCCACTCTTCGGCACATCTTCACAAGTCCATTGACACCACAATGGATGACAAGCTTCAAGCACTTGATCTCTTCGTGATGCTCCACTTGAACTTGCACACGGCAATCTTGATGACGATCACCACTTGATGCCATCCTTTCCATGGGTTGTATGATATCTTCCTCTTGACGCAAGCACATGGACACGTACCTAACCCCACATAGACTCTCACATAGACCATGGGTTAGTACACAAAGTGCAATGGATAATGCTTACCATACCATGGGATCACTTGATCCCTCTCGGTACATCTTCTACGCTTTGTGAGTTGATCAACTTGATTCACTCTTGACTTAGTCTTGATCAACCTCGAATCTTTCCAACTCTCTTCGCTTGGATGATGTCTTGAAGGTAAACATGAATGATCACACAATCTTCTTCTTCAAGACATGCTTGCAATAAGCTCAACACTCACATGACCAATCTTTGGATAATTCCTTAATAGCACCTTGGTCAACACATAAACTCCTTGAAACCAACACATGGACTTCAAGAAATGCCTATGGACAAATCCTTCAAATATAACTCAATGCAACCATTAGTCCATAGAGAATGTCATCAATTACCAAAACCACACATGGGGGCACCGCATGTCCTTTCAAAGAGGAAACACCGGTTGAAATCATTGAGGAAAGAAAGCAAAGACTTCGCACGAGTAGGATGGATACTCGATTACGGACTCCGGTTCCAAGAAGAAGAAGGGTGGGCGGGAGGGGAAAAAACAAGGACAACTTCGGACAGGGAACCAACGACGTGGAGGAAGAACTGATGATTGATCTCCCAAAGACAAAGAGGTTTGAGTCGATTGACGAGAGACGCACCGGACAAAAGAGGATGGACAACTCACGAAACTAACCACGTGATCCTAAAGAAAAATTTGAACAGGAAGAGGAGTAATTCAAAACACCTACGTGAAGATTTCACACCAGAGCAACGAAGGGGCAGAGGAGTAAAAACAATTCCTACTCTCCGATATAACTAAACTCCGAAAAGTTTTATTCTAGACTCAACTGCAGCCAAACTACTCGATCAATCAAGGGGGCTCCTAGGGTCGGTCGAGGCTCTGATACCAACTTGTCACGCCCAAGATGCGACCCTATCCGAAAGGAACTCGAAGGTCCCACCAAGGGTAGAAGCGCATCTTGAAGACGCTTTTGCAAGGTGGATATCATTACATCAACATTACATAATAGTGGGGATACATCCAAGACATACAATGTCACATGAATACAACAATACAACATACAAGAACAACATCCGACTATGGATGTAACATAAACAGAAACTCAAACGACATCCACCCTGCTAGCCCAGGCTGCCAACCTGGAACCTATCCCCTGATCGAAGAAGAAGCAGAAGGAGAACTCCAAAACAAGCAAACATCGCTCTCGCGTCATGATCATCACAAACCTGTACCTGCAACTGGTGGTGTAGTAATCTGTGAGCCACGAGGACTCAGCAATCCCATTACCATGGGTATCAAGACTAGCAAAGCTAAATGGGAAAGGAAGGGGTAAAGTGGTGAGGTTGCAGCAAATGACTAAGCATGTATGGGGGCTAACATACGCAAATGAGAGCGAGAAGAGAAACAAAGGAACGGTCGTCAACTAGTAATGATCAAGAAGTGATCCTGAACTCCTACTTACGCCGACATAACCCGTAAAAACCGTGTTCTCCTCTCGATCAACCCCGAAAAGAGACACTCACGTTACGCATTACGGTTGGTGTATTTTAGAAGAGTTTGCTTCAAGTTTACTACAACCGGATATTAACAAATTCCCATCTGCCACATAACCGCGGGCACGGCTTTCGAAAGTTCAAACCCTGCAGGGTGTCCCAACTTAGCCCATGATAAGCTCTCGCGATCAACGAAGGATATTCCTTCTCCCCGGGAAGACCCGATCAGTCTCGGAATCCCGGCTACAAGACATTCCGACAGTAATAAAACAAGACCAGCAAGACCGCCCGATGCGCCGACAATCCCGAGAGGAGCTGCACATATCTCGTTCTCAGGGCAACACCGGATGAGCACACCGTACAACTAAAACCAACCCTCGAGTTTCCCCAAGGAGGCGCTGCAAAGGACTCTAGTTCGGACCAACACTTAGACAAGCTTTGGCCCGGGGGGGGGGGGCTGAATAAAGATTAACCTTGGGTTAATTAAAACCAAGGGAAAAAAAGTGGTGGTTAGTCAAATTGTAAAAACAAGGTTGGGCCTTCTTTGGAGGAGTCTTATTCAAAGCGAACTGTCAAGGGGTCCCATAAATCACCCGACCGCATTAGGGACGCAAAATCCGGAACATAATACCGATATGACGGAAACTAGGGCGGCAAGAGTGGAACAAAACACTGTGCATAAGGCCGAGCCTTCCACCCTTTACCAAGTATATAGATGCATTAATAATATAAGAGATATTGTGATATCCCAACATAAACATAAACGTAATCCAACATGGAGCAATCTTCATCTTCACCTGCAACTAGCAACGCTATAAGAGGGGCTGAGCAAAAGTGGTAACATGGCCAAACAACGGTTTGCTAGGAAGGGTGACAAAGGTTAGAGGTTCATGGCAATTTGGGAGGCTTGAGCAGCAAGTGATAGGTAACGCAGCACTAGCATTGCAATGATAGTAATGAGATCCAAGGTGACGGTCATCTTGCCTGAAATCCCGCAAGGAAGAAGAACGAGTCCATGAAGAAGATGAAGCCACGAAGACGAACCAAGCGTAGACGAACGAATCCTCACGATCGCAACGAAACAGGAACTATCGAGAAGAAGCACACAACATGGTAAACACACCACACATGAACAAGACATGATTCTCAACCAAGTATGATGCTTGACAAGGCTACATGAAGCTACTCATGGCAAAAGATGATGCCTACAAGACCAACACATCAAAAGCAAGTTTAAATGAGGCCGGAAACAACATAGAACAATTCCGGTAAGTCCTCATATGCAAATTTCGAAATTGGTCCAGATCTGAATAACTTTATGTTCAAGTTGTTAAACAGAAAGTTAAGATGCACCACGATGATCTACACGAAATTCTAGTCAAGTTACATATAAAGTTCATTAGATTCGGAGCTAGGGCCTAGAAGATATGAGCAAAACAAGTTAAACATGGCATCGGTGCAAAATGCATACAAACATCAAGCAAACACCTCAAATCAAGGATGCAACATGATGATATGAAACTACATGCAATTCTAAGCAAGTTTCATATAGAGCACACCCAAAACGGAGCAACGGTGAAACACATACACTCCAAACAATAAATAGCACCAATCTGACCAAAACAGCAAGTAGGCATCTAGCAAACATCAAAATAACATCCTACAGGACCTAAACATGATAACAAAAGGCATGGGCATGATGTACAGGTAAAGCATAACAAAACATGAACAGTGAGCTATCTCCAGAAACTACAAGAACATGCTCCAAAGTGCATGGCAAGATTGCAAATAATATCAGGTTCACAGACTTAGCAGAATTTACAGGACATGGCAGAAATAACATTAGGTTGCAATATTTAGAGCTATCAAACAACATGTTACAGCAAGCTAACATATCAAACTAGAGCATGACATGAATTTACTCGAAGCATATAACAAAAGTCCCTTACTGACCATGAGCCAAAAGGGATCATAAAATACAATTGCAAGCATGTGAACATAGCAAAAACATAAACAGATTCAGACTTAGTGAAAAACTGGAGCATGGCATAAACAGATAACAAGTAGGCATGTTCGTGAGCTTGAATCACTTACCACAGAGCAATACATGGCATGAGAAGGTAACCAACAGTAAGACGGCATAAATATTAAGCTAATCATGGCAATATCATAGTCATAGGGTGCATGGATCACTACCAAAACACATGGCAAAACTGAACATAATGTTAACAGGCTGACAGCAACATTATTTAGCAATTTGAGAGAAAGATTACAACAACCTACAGCAGGCTATAAATTCAACCAGGGCACTTATGGATAGAGCATGACATGTGTAACAAAACATCCTTAGTTAACATCTCCAGATTATACATAGAACTCATGGTAGAAGCAGGTTTACATGGCAACAAAAATATAACAGACTCAGACTTAGCAGAAATCACTAAGTCACAGAAATCAGCAACATCACGGAGGCTACTTTGCATGCTTGTGCTAGTCACCACATACACCACAAAAATACAAGACGAGCACCTCTGCAAAGATGGCACGGCATAGTTCAAAACATATGTAGAGCTCATGCTCATAGGATGCACACACCAAATGCAACAAAAATGACAAATCACCAAGTTCTGATAACTGGCAGCAGATATCATCATATAGCACTCTTGCAACGATGATTAGGGCATCAAGATGAACTTAAATGAACATGGTGCGATGGAACGAAATGAAGAGCATCTCATGATGAACATTTTGATATATTAAATACTCTAAACGGAGCTACAGACAGAAAGTTAGAAGCAATCAAAGATGCACACATATCATGAGTTTCTGGGGACTTTGTGGAATTTACCCTCGTCGAAAACGGGACGGAGGGAAGCGGGACGGGCGGATCCGGACGCTGGCGCCTGCTTGATCACGCCCTGGTGGATCTCATCCACGGGCCGGATCTGGCTCGGCGACATGGCGGCGCCGGGCGACGAAGCTTCGGGCGAAGCGGCAGAGAGGACGGCGACGCGCGGCGATTTAGGCGGCGGTCGGGCGATGCGCGGCGTCCGGGCGCCGGCCTCGTGGCAGAGAAGGGCGGGCGCTGGCGGCAGACGGCGGTTGTGGCGGCGCTGGCGACGAGGTCCGGCGACCGGACGGGCGCGGAGGAGCAAGGCGGCGGCAGGATCGACGGAGACGGCGGCGGCGCGCCGGCGAGCTGGCGGATGGCGACGGCGAGCGGGCCCCGCGGGCCTGATCCGGGCCGTGCGGGCCGGCGGCGGGGCTGGAGGAGAGAGAGGACGGCGGCGGTGACGTGGCGAGACCGGGTTGGTCCGGCGCGGCGGGGCGGACATGTCCGGCGCGGGGATATTTTGTCCGGTGGCGCGAGGTAGGAGGAGCTAGGGTTTCATCCATGAGATTTTGGGGGAGACACATATTTATAGGTAGAGGGAGCTAGGAGAGTCCAAATGAGGAGCGGTTTTCGGCCACGCGATCGTGATCGAACGACCGAGAGCATGGAGGGGAGTTTGCTGGGTTTTGGGCCACTTTGGAAGGGTGTTGGGCTGCAAAGAGAGAGGGGCTTTACGGTTACCCGGTTAACCGTTGGAGTACCAAACGAACTCCAAATGGCACGAAACTTGATAGGCGGTCTACCGATGCTATACCAAGGCCGCTTGGCAAACCTCGGGCCATTCCGAGAAAGTTTAACACCCACTCACAATAGGAGACAAAAGGGGAACGCCGGAGGGCATAGGAGCGCCGGATTGCAAAACGGACAACGGGGAAAAGGCTCGGATGCATGAGACGAACATGTATGCAAAATGAAATGCACATGATGACATGATAAAATGCAT
Organism: Aegilops bicornis; assembly: GCA_021605145.1. Taxonomy (NCBI): domain Eukaryota; kingdom Viridiplantae; phylum Streptophyta; class Magnoliopsida; order Poales; family Poaceae; genus Aegilops; species Aegilops bicornis. The sequence goes on from CM038669.1 coordinate 142,837,756, forward strand.
CACGCAAGCAAATGACATGGCAACGACGGCGAACAGCTGGCAGACACTTGGCGCATCGAATCCGGGGCGTTACACCCACGTTTCTTCCGAATCCACGTCCGCCTCAACCTCCAGGTCGTGACCCTCCTTTTTTTTCCTTTTTTCAATAGTAATTTTCCCTTGATGACCGGAGTACTGGAACTTGCATCTCGCATGATAGAATTCATTATCCCCACGTGAGGGAGGTACTTCCCAGGCTTGAGAAAAGTAGTAGTCGCATTGTCTTTTCCTAGTAGCATTTTTGACTTACTTTAATACCATGATGTGGACATCAAGACTGCAGATCGCATCACGGGATTTTCTTTTTTTACTATTTCAGCCAGTAGAACTTTTTGATCTTATCTGCACACTCCAAATGAGGAATCAATCAGACGATGTTTGCAGAGTTTGCCTCAGTACTGCTGTAGTCCTACGAGTCGTGTCATGTTGATCCACACACGGACGATACCCAAGTCAGTCTCGGCGAATCAACCACGCGTATAACTTTTCTTCTTCTCGAAAATTGCAAACTTCTCGAACCCTAGGAAGGATCCCTCCAAGAACTCAACACCACCGTGCGCCTGGCCCCATGGTGGGCGCCAACTGTCGTGGATTTAACACGGCAGATGTCCTTAGTGTCAGGACTTAGTCGCGAGGCCAACGCATCTATGTAGTAGCTTGAGAGGGTTGATTGGGACGAGAGATGCGACACACATGACAAGGATTTAGACAGCTTCGGGCCCCGGGAAACATCATCCGGTAACAACCCTACATGTTGTTTGAGGCTAGGTCTCATTATCATCACGAGGGAGTCGCCGTAAACCGGCTCTCCTCTTTGTGTCTAGCCCTAAGATTGTTTCTTATTGCTTGTAACGTCTCCCTCTTTGGGGAGCCTTGCCCCTCCTTATATATGTTGAAGGGGCGGTTTACATGACTAGTCCTAGTTGGATTAGGATTACTCTATTACAAGTGGAGTCCTAGTCTTGCTTCCTTTGTAGGAGAATAGTCCTTATGCTTTCCTCATAAACCGCCCACCATTAAACGTGAACCAGCCTTCTGGGCCTTGGGCCTTGTCATCCGTCTGTCCCGCACGCCGGATCACCAGTGAGTCATAATGACCAGGTGGGTTGCTTGTAAACCGCCAGGTCAGGGAGGGTCGCCAGTGAATCACCAAGTGTCAGCTGGATCTCAAGTAAACCGCCAAGTCCGGCCGGGTTATACTTCCGGCCGGTTTACGCCGCGGGGTATATCCCCGACAGAAAGGGTGATGCAGCAAAGTAGCGTAAGTATTTCCCTCAGTTTTTGAGAACCAAGGTATCAATCCAGTAGGAGGCTACGCGCGAGTACCTCGCACCTACAAAACAAATGAATCCTCGCAACCAATGCGATAAGGGGTTGTCAATCCCTACACGGCACTTACGAGAGTGAGATCTGATAGATATGATAGGATAATATTTTTAGTATTTTTATGATAAAGATGCAAAGTAAAATAAAAGCAAAGTAAAAAAGCAACGGAAATAACTAAGTGTTGGAAGATTAATATGATGAAGATAGACCCGGGGGCCATAGGTTTCACTAGTGTCTTCTCTCAAGAGCATAAGTATTTTACGGTGGGTGAACAAATTACTATTGAGCAATTGACAGAATTCAGCATAGTTATGAGAGTATCTAGGTATGATCATGTATATAGGCATCACGTTCGAGATAAGTAGACTGACTCCTGCCTGCATCTACTACTATTACTCCACTCATCGACCACTATCCAGCATGCATCTAGAGTATTAAGTTCATAAAAACAGAGTAACGCCTTAAGCAAGATGACATGATGTAGAGGGATAAATTCATGCAATATGATAAAAAACCCCATCTTGTTATCCTCGATGGCAATAATATAATACGTGCCTTTGCTGCCTCATCACACCGGGAAAGGACACCGCAAGATTGAACCCAAAGCTAAGCACTTCTCCCATTGCAAGAAAGATCAATCTAGTAGGCCAAACCAAACTGATAATTCGACGAGACTTGCAAAGATAACCAATCATACATAAAAGAATTCAGAAGATTCAAATATTGTTCATAGATAAACTTGATCATAAACCCACAATTCATCGGTCTCAGCAAACACACCGCAAAAGAAGATTACATCGAATAGATCTCCACGAGAGAGGGGGCGAACATTGTATTGAGATCCAAAAAAAGAGAAGAAGCCATCTAGCTAATAATTATGGACCCGAAGGTCTGAGGTAAACTACTCACACTTCATCGGAGCGGCTATGGTGTTGATGTAGAAGCCCTCCATGATCGATGCCCCCTTCATCGGAATGGGATCTCGTGGGTACAGAAGGTTGCGGCGGTGGAATTAGGTTTTTGCCTCCGTGTCTGATCGTTTGGGGGTACGTAGGTATATATAGGAGGAAGGAGTACGTCGGTGGAGCAACAGGGGGTCCACGAGGGTGGAGGCACGCCTGGGGGAGGGGGGTAGGCGCGCCCCCCTACCTCGTGGCCTCCTCCTTTATTTCTTGACGTAGGGTCCAAGTCTCCTGGATCTTATTCGTTCCAAAAATCACGTTCCCGAAGGTTTCGTTCCGTTTGGACTCCGTTTGATATTCTTTTTTCTCGCTAAACTCAAATAGGCAAAAACAAAGAATTTCGGCTGGGCCTCCGATTAATAGGTTAGTCCCAAAAATAATATAAAAGTGAATAATAAAGCCCAATAATTTCCAAAACAGAAGATGATATAGCATGGAGCAATAAAAAATTATAGATACGTTGGAGACGTATCAAGCATCCCCAAGCTTAATTCCTGCTCGTCCTCGAGTAGGTAAATGATAAAAACAGAATTTTGATGCGGAATGCTACTTGGCATAATTTCAATGTAATTCTTCTCATTGTGGCATGAATGTTCAGATTTGATATGATTCAAGATAAAAGTTTAATGTTGACATAAAAACAATAATATTTCAAGCATACTAACTAAGCAATTATGTCTTATCAAAATAACATAGCCAAACCAAGTTATCCCTACAAAATCATGTAGTCTGGCTATGCTCCATCTTCCCCACACAAAATATTCATATCATGTACGACCCCGGTTTTGGCCAAGCAATTGGTTCATACTTTTAACGCGCTTCAGCCTTTTCAACTCTTACGCAATACATGAGCGCAAGCCATGGATATAGCACTATGGTGGAATAAGGTATAATGGTAGGGGTTATGTGGGAAGACAAAAAAGAGAAAGTCTCACACCAACGAGGCTAATCAACGGGCTATGGAGATGCCCATCAATTGATGTTAATGCGAGGAGTAGGGATTGCCATGCAACAGATGCACTAGAGTTTTAAGTGTATGAAAGCTCAAAAAGAAACTAAGTGGGTGTGCATCCAACTTGCTTGCTCACGAAGACCTCGGGCATTTGAGGAAGCCCATCATTGGAATATACAAGCCAAGTTCTATAATGAAATTTCCCACTAGTATATGAAAGTGGCAAAATGAGAGACTCTCTATCATGAAGATCACGGTGCTACTTTGAAGCACAAGTGTGGTAAAAGGATAGTAACATTGTCCCTTCTCTCTTTTTCTCTCATTTTTTTTATTTGTGCCTTTTCTCTTTTTTTGGCCTCTTTTTTTAGTCCGGAGTCTCATCCCGACTTGTGGGGGAATCATAGTCTCCATCATCCTTTCCTCACTTGGGACAATGCTCTAATAATGATGATCATCACACTTTTATTTACTTACAACTCATGAATTACAACTCAGTACCTAGAACAAAATATGACTCTATATGAATGCCTCCGGCGGTGTACCGGGATATGCAATGAATCAAGAGCGACATGTATGAAAGAATTATCAACGGTGGCTTTGCCACAAATACAATGTCAACTACATGATCATGCAAAGCAATATGACAATGATGAAGCATGTCATGATAAATGAAATGGTGGAAAGTTGCATGGCAATTTATCTCGGAATGGCTATGTAACGCCCACGATGCGGCTATATCTCCCACGTGCCGAGGCACGACTTGGAGGCATAACCGCATTGTGGTTTTGTCGCAAGAAGGGTCATCTTCACAGAATCCCATGTAATGAACAAGAATGGGATAAAGAGAGTTGGCTTACAATCGCCACTTCACACAATACATAAATAAATTCATACATCATTCAGAGTACGCACATAGGTCCGACTACGGAACCAAAAGAAAAGAAGATAACCCCAAATGCTAGATCCCCGATCGTCCCAAATGGGCTCCACTACTGATCAACAGGAAACGAAACAACACAACGAACAAGATCTTCATCGAGCTCCCACTTGAGCTCGGTTGCGTCACCTGCACTGGCATTGTCGGCACCTGCAACTGTTTTGGTAGAATCTGTGAGTCAGGAGGACTCAGCAATCTCACACCCGCGAGATCAAGACTATTTAAGCTTATAGGAAGGATGGAGTAATGAGGTGGAGCTGCAGCAAGCACTAAGCATATATGGTGGCTAACCTACGCAAAGGAGAGCGAGAAGAGAAGCAACGCACGGTCGCGAAGCTAGAAGTGATCAAGAAGTGATCCTGAAACTACTTACGTTCATACATAACCCAAACCGTGTTCATTTCCCGGAGTCCGCCGAAAAGAGACCATCACGGCTACACACGCGGTTGATGCATTTTAATTAAGTCAAGTGTCAAGTTCTCTACAACCGGACATTAACAAATTCCCATCTGCCACATAACCGCGGGCACGGCTTTCGAAAGATAATACCCTGCAGGGGTGTTCCAACTTAGCCCATCACAAGATCTCACGGTCAACGAAGAATGTTCCTTCTACCGGGAAGACCCGATCAGTCTTGGAATCCCGGTTACAAGACATTTCGACAATGGTAAAACAAGACCAGCAAAGCCGCCCGATGTGCCGACAAATCTCGATAGGAGCTGCACATATCTCGTTCTCAGGGCACACCGGATGAGCCAGATGTCGGGTTGGCATAGACCCTGATTGCCCAGGGGGCGCCGGACATCTCTCGGGTTGGACCAGCACTCGAAGAACCTTTGGACCGGGGTTAAAATAAAGATGACCCTCGGGCTCGTGAAAACCCAAGGGAAAAAGGCTTAGGTAGGCAAATGTAAAACCAAGATTGGCCCTTGCTGGAGGAGTTTTATTCAAGGCGAACTGTCAAGGGGGTCCCATAAATCACCCAACCGTGTAAGGAACGCAAAATCAAGGAACATAACACCGGTATGATGTAAACTAGGGAGGAAAGAGTGGAAAAAAACACCATGCATAAGGCCTAGCCTTCCACCCTTTACCAAGTATATAGATTCATTAATTAAATAAGATATATTGTGATATCCCAAAATATCTATGTTACAACATGGAACCAACTTCATCTTCACCGCAACTAGCAACGCTATAAGAGGGTCTGAGCAAAAGCGGTAACATAGCCAAACAACGGTTTGCTAGGAAAAGATGGTTAGAGGTTTGACATGGCAACATGGGAGGCATGATATAGCAAGTGGTAGGTATCACGGCATAGCAAAAGAGCGAGCAACTAGCAAGCAAAGATAGAAGTGATTTTGAGGGTATGGTCATCTTGTCTGAGATCCCGCAAGGAAGAAGAACGAATCCATGAAGAAGGCAAACGGACGTAGTCGAACGAATCCTCACAACTCCGGAACAAAACCGAAGCTAACGAGAGAAGCAAACCGGAAAGAAGCAAACAACATAATAAACAATCATCACATAAACATGGCATGTGTTGGCACGGAAAATCGCCGCGCAACACCAAGATAATTGTCATGCTTTCGTGACGACGAACGATTGCTTTATGAGCAAAGCAACAAAGGTTTCCTCGCTTTCGTGGAGGAGAGACGACCGTTTTACAGCGCAAAACAGCAAAGATCAACCAAACCCTAGGGCTGCTAGGGCTCGGCAGGAAGTAGCGACAGAAAATAGACGTACGTGAAAAAGTAGTTTTTGTATTGATAGATCGATTGCTTGGGGCTGTTTCAATCGGCCATGGCCTTATATATAAGGCACGCTGGACTTTGACGTATACAAGGCAGGACTTGGCGTACACGAGTTGCATTCCAAAATCAAACCGATTAGAATCTAATCAGGTCATCCTAATTGGGCTACCATGTATAGTACTTGACGCTTTACATTAAGCTAACTCGCATGGCGATCCCTTCCGACCGTATACACACCTTGCCTTATCAATTAAATATTCCGCCACGCCGCTATCACCAAATAATATAGTAGCCCAAGTCCTAAGCACGCATAAATACCTTGAGCCTTCAAAGAAAATAATAAAATACTCCGCAACGCCGCAAATCAACTCGGATAATAGCCATCAAGACTAAGCATACTTCTCCGCACACGTAGATATATATAGACCATGCACTCCATGCCCATAGTTTAGCTTAGCATCCGATCCTTCTTAGAACTTGCATCTTTGTTGTCCATGAAACTTCCTGTTACAATACTTAAAAATGTATCAACCGATCAGCTTGATAAATCATTGAATCAATTTGGCTCATCATATATTAACTAGCCAAATTACACCATGAACACATGCCCCCCTGTTTTTGGTATAATTGTATTCACCAAAAACACTATCACATTTCCATAGGAAGGCTTCGATAACTTCACCGGCTATATAATTAATTTGTTGAAGGGTGATGTCCAAGTAGCACATCGGCCAATTTCCTCTTTGGAAATATTTTCAAATAATATGTCAGCCAAATTTTCTTAGGGCGATATTTAGAATAATATATCGGCCACATTATCTCAAGCCTCCTTTGACATGCTAGGATAGTAATTTTTTGAATATTTTCCGTTGGGAGATTTTGGCAACTTCTCCACAACACGCTTCTCCATCCATGTCATCTTCGGCACCATTGGTTTTTGTCGATCGAACAAGCGATTCTTCTCGGCTATCTCTTCTTTCATTCTAAATGCTCGTAGTCGTTGGACACGCCGTTTCTTAGTGTTGTGAGTCCCATGGGACAACACCGAGTTCTTGCTTTAGTCCCTAGTGCAGCTGAAATAATTCTGCTGCCCCCCGAGTCTCTCGGCCTATATTGTGGTAATGCTGCTCGGGAGCAAATATTTTGTTGTTGGTCAAGAAATCATCCACAGATCATATGTACTGTAGTTCCATATTGCCCAACGCCTCCGGTGAATATATCGGCACATTAATCAGCCGACTCATTAGTACTAGCATGTACAACTTCCTTCTCTGAACGTGTGTGCACCTTAGCCTCTAACTTAGATGCATCAATGTATCTTGTTCCTGGACTATTCTCTACACTTGCAGTCGATTGGTATTCACCAAATTTCATAACATTAGAAGCATCCATATCATTTGAACTTTGTATAGACTTAGATTCAGCATGCCTCACCGGCACCCACACAAACTTCTTATCACCTCTATGAATTGTGCCATTTGTATTGTGCCTCCTAGGAGAGTTTGAAGTTCGCAAGACCACCATGTCATCATTACCATGGATTACATTGCCATCATGTGGTCTCACTTCTGATTAAACTGAACCCCTTTTTCATGCAATGATTTCTGTACATTGGCCCCGCTGAATCCACTCGTCGAGAATAACACATTGGCCTTGTAGGATATGGCGCCCAAGGATTAAAACCCCACGGAGGAAACCGTGGGTAAATAGGAGGTGCGCATCCCCCATATGTCGGATCCATTTTAAAATACATCTGCTGGTCATATGAATTTCCTTGCCGTCGCTGATGACCGGTAGTTCGGAAGGAGATCTAGGACACTTATTACCTCCAATCCGATTAAAACATTGCTTGCCTTGCATGAGGTGTACTTTTCCAACAACAAGCTAACTGTCGGCTTTGGTCTTGGAGCTTGTTTCCTTCTTCCATTGACTTTCCACACTCCTACTTCTGGATTTTTGGTTTGATCATCCTTGGAGGAGCACTATCGTCAACAACATTCTTTTCTCTTGCAGATTCACCGATCTGTTGAATAAGCATTTTCTTACTCTTAAGCTCGACAACATTGATGGAAAAAGGGTCACTATCAAGCTCTATCTTAGAACTTTACGTAAGTGTCAATCGTCCTTCATTAATGGCCGATTGCACCGCTTTATCTAAACATGTTACAATCATTAGTAGCATGAGAGAAAGAATTGTGCCACTTACAGTAAGCTCGCCTACCCAACTCTTCTAGAGGTGGAATTACATGGCCCTCTCTCACTCTAATTATTTTATTTTGCAGTAACATATCAAAAATTCTATCACACTTGCTAACATTAAAAGTGTATTTTTTTCATCTCTTCTAGCAGGCATGGGCTTCAAAGCAGAACATGCAAAGGGTTTTGACTTTGAAGCTGGAATCCATTCGGCTACACATATATTAACGTCAACTTTACTAGCCGAATTACTATCATAATCGAAGGCATTACCTACATGATTATCTTCCTTATTATCAATATCATCTTCAAACCGGCTATATTGTTTAATCTCCTTAGTCCGGTTTTCTTGCGCCAAAGCCTTCTGCAAAACTTGATTAACATCTAAAAATTCTTGCCCTTCTAGTTTATCCTTAATATGAGCGAGAAGACCCGAAAACGCAAGACCGGCTAAATCCTTTTCGGCTATGGTCAAGCTGAAACATCGATTTTTTACATCCCTAAACCTCCTAATATAATCATGAACGTGCTCATTATATTTCTGCCTAACCATAGTTAAATCTGAAAGCCGAAGTTCTGTTTCACCACTATAAAAGTACTCATGAAATTTTTGCTCCAATTGTGCCCATGTTGAAATAGAATTAGGAGCAAGCGATGTAAACCAAGTAAATGCAATACCGGACAAAGACAACGGAAATAATTTAATCCTATAAACATCCAATGTGCCGATATCACACCATTGGGCTAAAAATTGTCCGATATGCTCGAAAGTAGACCTACCATCTTCCCCTGTAAACCTAACAAAATCAGGAATTCTAAAATCGCGAGGAAATGGTGTCGAGTCAAAGTAATCAGGGTATGGTTTTGGATATGCGTGTGCTTTACTCTTAGGTTCTAAACCGAATTCTCTTAGTATACTAGCGAGCTTATCCTTAAAACTATCATTCGGCTGTTGAGAACTAGTTTGTGGAGCAGATGGAATGCTAGCACGTGATGGAAACTCCGGCAAAGAAATTTGAGCTTGTGATGCTTGCAGCGAAGACCCATTAACATATGAATCAAGTACCGGCCCGAACGTAATCCAGTCTTGACGATCGATAGTGAGCGTGTACTATATTCTACAGATTGGATAAAAAGTTGTTGCAAACTAGAATTAGAACTAGCACTTCGGTTATTGCTGTTGCGATTTTGTGGAACCGAAGTTGAGACAGTAGGAGTTGCTACGCTAGGCATAAAATTATTAGCCGAACTGTTCACATAGTTCCGGCCACCTTGATCACAATTTAAAGGAACATTGGGCTGCACAACGTTATTAACCGATGCACTATGTGTATGAATATTACTAGGAAAGTTAATGAATCATGTATTTTGCAGCGGCATCAGCTTTTTCTCAGAATATCCTTCATTGATTTGCAGCACTAATGACCGAACCTGACTAGGTAAAATATTCTCAAGATCTTTGTGAAGCTGCTCCTTAAATTCCTCAATTCTATTAGCTACTGATTGAGTAATTGTGTGTGTCGTAGTTTTCACATCAAAATCATACTTGGTAGCTACGCACATATCAATTAGATGGGAAATTTCTTCGGTTGACTTTTTTACCTCGGTGTTGATCGAATCTGAAGGGTTCGGCACATGTACCTTCTTGACGACGCCGATCCTTGTCTTGCGATATCCAATCAACTTCAATTTTAGTCGCCGCCATCTCTTTCTTAAGCTCTTGTTCAAGCTCGCGCCCGATCATCTTCAGACAGATCGTCGAGTGTAACGGCGATGACGTTCTCCGGGTCGATGTCGCTCCCGTTCCTGGACTCGGTATTCATCGTGTGCCTCTTCTTCTTCTCGTCCCCAGCGGAGTCGCCAATTGTGTTGGCACGGAAAATCGCCGTGCAACACCAAGATAATTGTCGTGCTTTCGTGACGACGAACGATTGCTTTACGAGCAAAGCAACAAAGGTTTCCTCGCTTTCGTGGAGGAGAGACGACCGTTTTACAGCGCAAAACAGCAAAGATCAACCAAACCCTAGGGCTGCTAGGGCTCGGCAGGAAGTAGCGACGTAAAATAGACGACGTGAAAAAGTAGTTTTTGTATTGATAGATCGATTGCTTGGGGTTGTTTCCAATCGGCCATGGCCTTATATATAAGGCACGCTGGACTTTGACGTATACAAGGCAGGACTTGGCGTACACGAGTTGCATTCCAAAATCAAACCTATTAGAATCTAATCAGGTCATCCTAATTGGGCTACCATGTATAGTACTTGATGTTTTACATTAAGCTAACCTGCATGGCGATCCCTTCTGACCGTATACACACCTTGCCTTATCAATTAAATATTCCGTCCACGTCGCTATCACCAAATAATATAGTAGCCCAAGTCCTAAGCACGTACAAATACCTTGAGCCTTCAAAGAAAATAATAAAATACTCCGCAACGCCGCAAATCAACTCGGATAATAGCCATCAAGACTAAGCATACTTCTCCGCACATGTAGATATATATAGACCATGCACTCCATGCCCATAGTTTAGCTTAGCATCCGATCCTTCTTAGAACTTGCATCTTTGTTGTCCATGAAACTTCCTGTTACAATACTTAAAAATGTATCAACCGATCAGCTTGATAAATCATTGAATCAATTTGGCTCATCATATATTAACTAGCCAAATTACACCATGAACAGCATGATGCACAACCAAGTATGATGCATGTCCGATTTAATGAGCATGGCATGGCAAGACAAAGTGCAACAAACAATACTACAAGTTAAGTGGAGCTCAATATACAACGAGTTGCATATTGACGAAACACCACATGACTCATTTAATTCTCTCTCGGTTATGTACCCAACAATATTAAATGTTGTTAAACATGGCAAGGGGTGAATCATATGAAAACTACCTATCTAGGCAAGTTTAAATGAGGCCGGAACAACAAACAACAATTCCGGAAAATCCTCATGTGCATATTTTAGATTTGGTACTGTTCTGCCATAAACACAATTTTAATGTTATTAAACAGCAAAATAAAGTGCACCAAATTAATCTATGCATTTTTCTACCCCATTTACATATAAAGTTTATTTAAAACCGAGCTACGGTTATTTAGTTATGAAATAAATCATTTTAACATGGCATTTGAGTAAAATTAATCCAACAGCAATTTAAACATACTTAACATGTATGAAAGTAGAAGATTATGAAACTATATGAAATTCTAAGCATTTTACATATATAATTTGTTTTAATCCGATGCACGGTTTGTGAGATATTAAATGCATGAACATAAGGGCCAATCTGTAAATATGCAGTTTTCTGGATAATAGACAAAATCGCAGACGGTAAAAAAAGGAACTGGGCCGCATCTCAGGCGGACTGGGCTTCTCACCAGAGGGCCAGGTCGGGCCGGTGGTGGAGGGAGGTCGAAGCAGGCCGGATTGGGGAGGTTGCTGGTGGCCCAGAGGCAAAGGAGATGGGCAGGTCGCGGTCAACGCGAGCGACCGGGCGCGTCTGCAGCCTCCTCTCGAACAGAGGCAGAAGCGGGACTTGGCGCGATGCAGAGGACGGGCAGAGCAGGGTCAAGGGACCAGCGGGGCTTCACCGGCAGCTGGGCTCGTCGGCAATGAGCGACCGGAGGTGGGGGAAGGCGTTGGGGACGACCCGCAGCGGCGGCTTGTGCGGGACTCCGGTGAGGAGGAGGTTGGAGGCGCTGGTGACCCGTCCCGGCGATGAAGCAGAGGAATGAGCGGACGCCACGGTTCAGGCGGACGAAGGCAAGGACGGCGGGGAAGAGGCCGGATCCGGGCGGAGGGGAAGGAACGGTGACGAGGACAAACGGTGGCCGGACGGAGCGGACTGGCCTGGCGGGCTGCTCGCCTGCGAGGTTCAGGTGAGGTCGCCGGCGCGGAAATCACGGGAGGTGGTCGGGGAGGATTTGGATCGGGAGGAGATCCCAAGGAGGAAGAGACAGGAGGAGTGTGGCGGTGGGGGGAATGGAATGGATGGATAGATGGGACAGGGATAGGGTTAGACTGCTACTTATAGCATTGGGTTTTTGGTTAGGGCTATTTGGAACCTCCGATTAAAATCAAACGGTCGAGAAAGAAAGGTTAAGAGAGATCAAATAATAAACCGGAGATATTAGAGGGATGTTTGGAGATGATCCGAATCCAATGGTGATAACTGAGCGGGTCGGGTTCGGGACAGCTTTCGGACGCGCGCGAGGGGTTCGAGCATTGAGCAAAGAGATTAAGCGGCCAGACAAGAGGGACTCGAAAAACCCGGTTGGTCTCGGAACGGACAACGGAGAGACGCGGCAACTACGAACGAACTAAGAGTATTAAGCAAACATGCGGATGATGCAATGATGAATGCAACAAACAAATAAATCACACGGCGACAACGAAATACATAGAAGCCGTCTGGAGCGTCGGTCTCGGGGCATTACAGGCAATGGAAATGCCATGATAGGTAGGTATGGTGGCTGTTTTGAGGATGATATAAGGAGGTTTATGTGTGAAAGAGCGTATCATATCACGGGGTTTGGATGCACCGCCGAAGTTTGCACCAACTCTCAAGGTGAGAAAGGGCAATGCGCTGCATCAAGAGGCTAGAAAATTGCGGAAAGGTAAGTGTGCGCATAATCCATGGACTCACATTAGTCATAAAGAACTCATATACTTATTGCAAAAATTTATTAGCCCTCGAAGCAAAGTACTACTATGCATGCTCCTAGGGGAAGGGTTGGTGGGAGTTAACCATCACGCGATCCCGACCGCCACACAAAGGAAGACAATCAACAAATACTTCATGCTCCGACTTCGTTACATATCGGTTCACCATACGTGCATGCTACGGGAATCACAAACTCCAACACATGTATTTTTAAATTCCACAATTACTCAACTAGCACAACTATGATATTGCCACCTTTACATCTCAAAACAATTATCAAGCATCAATTTTCTCATGATATTAATTAAAGCAAATTGCCATGCTATTTTAAGACTCTCAAAATAATATAAGTGAAGCATGAGAGATCAATAGTTTCTATAAAACAAATCCACCACCGTGCTCTAAAAGATATAAGTGAAGCACTAGAGCAAAACTATATAGCTCAAAAGATATAAGTGAAGCACATAGAGTATTCTAATAATTTATGAATCATGTGTGTCTCTCTCAAAAGGTGTGTACAGCAAAGATGATTGTGGTAAACTAAAAAGCAAAGACTCAAATAATACAAGACGCTCCAAGCAAAACACATATCATGTGGTGAATAAAAATATAGCTCCAAGCTAGTAAAGTTACCGATGGAAGTAGACAAAAGAGGGGATGCCTTCCGGGGCATCCCCAAGCTTTGGCTTTATGGTGTCCTTAGATTATCTTGGGGGTCCCATGGGCATCCCCAAGCTTAGGCTCTTGCCACTCCTTGTTCCATAATCCATCAAATCTTTCACCCAAAACTTGAAAACTTCACAACACAAAACTTAGCAGAAAATCTCGTGAGCTCCGTTAGCGAAAGAAAACAAAAGACCACTTCAAGGTACTGTAATGAACTCATTATTTATTTATATTGGTGTTAAACCTACTGTAATCCAACTTATCTTTGGTTTATAAAATATTTTACTAGCCATAGATTCATCAAAATAAGCAAACAACACACGAAAAACAGAATCTGTCAAAAACAGAACAGTCTGTAGTAATCTGTAACTAACGCAAACTTCTGGAACTCCAAAAAATCAGCCAAAATAGGAAGACCTAGGAAATTTTTTTATTGATCAGAAGAAATTGGAATCAATATTTTATCATCTTCTGGTGATTTTTAACAATTATTTTTGTGAACAGAAAGTTTCTGGAAATTTCTGCAAGATCAAATAACTATCATCCAAGAAGATCCTATAGGTTTAACTTGGCACAAACACTAAGTAAAACATAAAAACACATCTAACCAGAGGCTAGAACAAATATTTATTCCTAAACAGAAGCAAAAAGCAAAAAACTAAAAATGAAATTGGGTTGCCTCCCAACAAGCGCTATCATTTAACGCCCCTAGCTAGGCATAAAAGCAAGGATAGATCTAGGTAGTGCCATCTTTGGTGGGCTATTTCTTATTGGAGTTATGCTCGGTAATCCTTTGATCCAAAGTATCCATCCGCTTATTGCAAAAGCGTAATCAAATTATTCATGCGGTCGATATTCCCACCAATACTTTTAAGAGGTTCAACAATTTTTTGCAATTCACATAATTTCTCTAGGATTTGAGTTTCCTCTTGGGAAGGGGAGGATCCCTTTTGTAGGGGGAGTACTCCCACTACCCCCTCTATAATTTCGTAAGCGAAGCTAGGATCAATATCAATAAAACTACTCTTGGCAGCAAAATTGAGGAGTTGTCTATGGGGCAGAGTTAGCACAACATAAAAATGTCGAAGCAAGATTTTAAAATCTCCCTCTAAATTGCAACTACGATAAGATTAGAGCATCCTAAACCAAGCATCTATTAAATTTTCCCCTTGTCTTTGCTTGAAGTGGAGAACTTCAAAGTCTGGAGACGAAGGGATGAAGACTGAGCTAGCCATAACGACAAGCAAACGGAAAAGAAACGAACGGAAAAAGAGAGGGCGAATAAAACGACAAGGGTGAAGTGGGGGAGAGGAAAAAGAGAGGCAAATGGCAAATAATGTAATGCGGGAGATAAGGGTTGTGATGGGTAATTGGTATGTTGATTTTTGCGTAGACCTCCCCGGCATCGGCGCCAGAAATCCTTCTTGCTCCCTCTTGAGCACTGTGTTGGTTTTCCCTTGAAGAGGAAAGGGTGATGCAGCAAAATAGTGTAAGTATTTCCCTCAGTTTTCGAGAACCAAGGTATCAATCCAGTAGGAGGCTAAGCGCAAGTCCCTCCCACCTACACAAACAAATAAATCCTCGCAACCAACGCGATAAGGGGTTGTCAATCCCTACACGGTCACTTATGAGAGTGAGATCTGATAGATATGATAGGATAATATTTTAAGTATTTTTATGATAAAGATGCAAATTAAAATAAAAGCAAAGTAAAAAGCAACGGAAATAACTAAGTGTTGGAAGATTAATATGATGAAGATAGACCCGGGGGCCATAGGTTTCACTAGTGGCTTCTCTCAAGAGCATAAGTATTTTACGGTGGGTGAACAAATTACTGTTGAGCAATTGACAGAATTGAGCATAGTTATGAGAGTATCTAGGTATGATCATGTATATAGGCATCATGTCCGAGACAAGTAGACCGACTCCTGCCTGCATCTACTACTATTACTCCACTCATCGACCGCTATCCAGCATGCATCAAGAGTATTAAGTTCATAAAAACAGAGTAACACCTTAAGCAAGATGACATGATGTAGAGGGATAAATTCATGCAATATGATAAAAACCCCATCTTGTTATCCTCGATGGCAACAATACAATACATGCCTTGCTGCCCCTCATCACTTTGGGAAAGGACACCGCAAGATTGAACCCAAAGCTAAGCACTTCTCCCATTGCAAGAAAGATCAATCTAGTAGGCCAAGCCAAACTGATAATTCGAAGAGACTTGCAAAGATAACCAATCATACATAAAAGAATACAGAAGATTCAAATATTGTTCATAGATAAACGTGATCATAAACCCACAATTCATCGGTATCAACAAACACACCGTAAAAGAAGATTACATCGAATAGATCTCCACAAGAGAGGGGGAGAACATTGTATTGAGATCCAAAAAGAGAGAAGAAGCCATCTAGCTAATAACTATGGACCCGAAGGTCTGAGGTAAACTACTCACACTTCCTCGGAGGGGCTATGGCGTTGATGTAGAAGCCCTCCGTGATCGATGCCCTCCCATGGAGCTCGGAACAGGCCCCAAGATGGGATCTCGTGGCATGTAAGGTTGCGGCGGTGGAATTAGGTTTTAGGCTCCGTGTCTGATCGTTTGGGGGTACGTAGGTATATATAGGAGGAAGGAGTACGTCGGTGGAGCAACAGTGGGCCCACAAGGGTGGAGGCGCGCCTGGGGGGTAGGCGCGGCCCCCTACTTTGTGGCCTCCTCCTTTATTTCTTGACGTAGGGTCCAAGTCTCCTGGATCTTGTTCGTTCCAAAAATCACGTTCCCGAAGGTTTCATTCCGTTTGGACTCCGTTTGATATTCTTTTTCTGCGAAACTCTGAAATAGGCAAAAAACAGCAATTCTGGGCTAGGCCTCCGGTTAATAGGTTAATCCCAAAAATAATATAAAAGTGAATAATAAAGCCCAATAATTTCCAAAACAGAAGATAATATAGCATGGAGCAATCAAAAATTATAGATAGTTGGAGACGTATCAAACGTAAGGTAGCAAACACAGGAGCCGGGCAACCCAACTATTGACCAAAGACATGATTCGGAGGCGATGCATATAATGCTGAGCTCGGGACGCCGAGTTGTGCCAGAAAGCTGTTTTGGACTTTTTGGTTGGCAACACATGTGTTGCCATATAAAGCCCCTGGCAGTTTTTGCCGAGGTGTGTGCGCTATGCAACTTGAAGGGACGAGATAAAGTCTATAAATGAAGACGATACCGAGGAAGAATTTGCTTCACTGAAATCTGATTGATACTCAAAATGTAGTATTACAGAGGGTACCATAATTACCAAGGCTATTTTACATGCCGGGGGTCTTAAGGCTAAAGAAAAAAGCTCTATACAGGTTCTCTGGAGCGAAGTTATGATTTAGAAGATCCTTCGCACTTTCCTGCCGCATGTCTGCGCTGCTTTCGCCTGTGGTAAAAGATGAGAAATAAGTAAAAACGAGGGGGAGACCATATAGGGTCAAACCATACTATAGGCCTGTCCATATGTTGCCTCCACTGATGCCCAAGGTACTTTGAGTGTGTAATTGTGCACACGTGGTATGAATCTCGCTGAAGTGCGTGGCAGTCGACGGAGGCGAAACTGCTAATCCGACCCAGGGATTGCCGGGCTGCCCGTATGTCGTACTGTCCGACCTTGCGTAATAAAGTCTGGCGGCTTGATAGCCGATGAGGTGTGCGTCTTGACAGGGCCGCTTTGTACTTCGGTCGTGATGGTCGCGGTGTGCTCCTCGGTACTGAGGGAGCGCTCCATATTTCCTTTGATTGTAATGACACCACGGGGACCGGGCATCTTAAGCTTTAGATAGGTGTAGTGCGGGACCGCGTTAAAGCAGGCGAAAGTGGTTCGTTCGAGCAGTGAGTGATAACCACTGCGGAATGGGACGACATCGAAGATCAAGTCTTCGCTTTGGAAGTTGTCCGGCAAACCGAAGACGACTTCCAACGTGATTGAGCCCATGGAGCGGGCCTCTACACCAGGTATTACTCCTTTAAAGGTAGTTTTAGTGGGCTTGAATCTTGAAGGATCGATGCCCATTTTGTGGACAATGTCTTGGTAAAGTAGATTGAGACTGCTGCCACCGTCCATGAGTACTCGCGTGAGGTGGAATCCGTCAATGATTGGGTCGAGGACCAGAGCTGCCGAACCTCCATGACGGATACTGGTTGGGTGGTCCTTTTGATCGAAGGTGATTGGACAAGCCGACCACGGGTTGAATTTTGGGGCGACCCGCTCTAAGGCGTAGACATTCCGTAGTGCGCGCTTGTGTTCCCTCTTCGGGATATGCGTGACATATATCATGTTCACTATCTTTACCTCGGGGGGAAATTGCTTCTGTCCCCCTGTGTTCGGTTGACGAGGCTCTTGGTTATCATCGTCGCTTGGGGACCCTTTCCCCTTATGTTCAGCGTTGAGTTTGCCGGCATGTTTAAAGACCCAACAATTTCTGTTGGTGTGATTAGCGGGCTTATCACGGGTGCCATGAATCTGGCAAGGCCGATCAAGTATTCTGTCTAAGCTGGATGGGCCATCTCTGTTTGCCTTGAATGGCTTCTTTCGTTGACCGGGTTTGGAACCACTGAATCCGGCGTTGACCCCCGTATCCTGGGTTTCTTCATTGTTGTTTCGACGTTTGTGCTTGTTGCATCGTGGCTTGCCATTGCTGTCCCTGGGTTCAGAGGTGCCAGGGTCGTTGGTGCTATTGCTTCTACGAGCAAGCTAGCTATCCTCTCCCACGCAAAAGCGGGTCATAAGTGCGGTGAGGGCTGCCATGGATTTCGGTTTTTCTTGGCCGATGTGTCGGGCGAGCCACTCGTCTCGGACGCTATGCTTGAAGGTCGTGAGGGCTTCGGCGTCCGGACAATCCACAATCTGGTTCTTTTTGATGAGGAACCCGGTCTAGAGCTGCCGGGCTGATTCCCTGGGCTGCTGGATTATGTGACTAAGGTCATCGGCGTCTGGGGGCCGAACATAGATGCATTGGAAGTTATCTTGAAATGCGTCTTCCAAGTCTTCCCAACTACCAATAGAGTTTTCTGGTAGGCTGTTCAGCCAGTGCCGTGCTGGCACCTTGAGTTTTAGGGGGAGATATTTGATGGCATGTAGATCATCACCGTGTGCCATGTGAATGTGGAGAAGAAAATCTTCAATCCATACTGCAGGATCTGTTGTGCCATCGTATGATTTGATGTTGACGGGTTAAAACCCTTCTGGGAACTGGTGCTCCATTACCTCATCGGTGAAGCATTGGGGGTGTGCGGCGCCTCTGTATCTGGCAACATCATGCATAGTTCGGATGAAGTCTGTATGCGGTTTTCAGCCCGAGCATGGTTGTGCTTGTCGCACCGGGCTTGATAGCCGTCCTCACACACCGGGGCGCGCCCCCGCGATCGGTATATTGATCTTGTCTGACCTGCTCTATTTTCCAGGTCTTGTCGTAGGTCATATGTGTATCCCCGAGCTATTGTTTCTCTGCTTTTACGGCGAGGTGGCACGGGCTGGCGTTCGGCTTGAGTTCTCGCTCTGTCCCGGCCACATGCTGGTCGGTCAGGTCCATTAGCCGTGTTACAGGCGGATGGTATGGGCTCCAGCGCCTCGTCGTCGAATTGGGGTAGCATCTTACGCTTCGGGTAACTTTTTGTTGGGTGTTCAAGGCCGTATTCTTCGGCCGCCACGACATTTATCCATCTGTCATTGAGCAGATCTTGGTTAGCTTGAAGCTGTTGCTGCTTCTTTTTTAGGTTTCTTGCCGTGGCTATTAGCCGACGCTTAAAGCGCTCTTGTTCGAGGGGTTCCTCTGGTACGATGAGATCTTCGTCGCCGAGGCTCACCTCGTCCTCGGAGAATGGTAGATAGTTGCTATCCTCCGAGTCTTCGTTCCCTGCTTGCTCGTCAGGGTCAACTTGCCCATCCTCCCGATCATCCTGTTCGGATGTTGGTTCAATGGTGTCTTCTTTGTCTTCAGCGTTCTCTGGAGTATCGTTGTCTCCGGTGCTGGTATTGTTGTCCTTTCCGCGACGCGATTTAGAGCGGCGCCGCTGACGTGACACTTCGGTGGTATCTCAGGAGGTTCGTCCTCGACTGGGTCCTCCTCTTTATCGCCGTCGCCTTCTTTAGGTGTGTCCACTATGTACACGTCGTACGAGGAAGTGGCCGTCCATCATCCGGTGAACGGTGGGTTTCGGGCCTGCTCCTCCCCGGCATCGTCGTCCATACCGTCGATGTCTTCGGAGGCGTAATCAAGAATGTCGGTTAGATCCTCGACAGTGGCTATAAAGTGGGTGGTGGGTGGGAAGCAAAGTTCCCTATTTCTAGCCCCTAGTCCGGGCTAGGCGCAATTAGGAAGTGGCTCCTCTGTGATGGCGAGGGACCACATTAAGTCCAGAGCCTCGTTTAAGAGCAAGGTTTGTGCGGGGACCGGAGTTTCCTGGCCGAGCCCGCATGATGCAAGCTGCAAGGGCCCAGGGCTAGTGTTCGGAAAAGAGTCCGGCTTTATGATGAGTGTTGGTGACACTATTCCCTCCGGTTCTCCCATGTTGAGCTCTGCAATCACAGAGAATCCGACGGGCTCTAGTCTCCCGTCTTCGGACCTGATGACGCGCTCCGGATCTAAGGCTGGAGCAGTGGTTGGAGCCGCGAACCCTTGGAAGATCAAGTCTCCTCTGATATCAGCGACGTAATTCAGATTTCCGAAACTGATCTGATGAGCAGGGGCGTAGCTGTCGATCTGCTCCAGGCGGCCAACGGAGTTGGCACGCAGTGCGAAGCCGCCGAATACGAAGATCTGGTCGGGGAGAAATTACCAGTAGCACTATTGTAGATGATTGATGGAGCCATCGAGCCTTTCGATGACGACACAGTGGAACTCTCAATGAAAGCACCAATGTCGGTGTCAAAACCGGCAGATATCGGGTAGGGGGTCCCGAACTATGCGTCTAAGGATCGAAGGTAATAGGAGGCAGGGGACACAATGTTTACCCAGGTTCGGGCCCTCTCGATGGAGGTAGTACCCTACTTCCTGCTTGATTGACTTTGATGAGTATAGGGGTTACAGGAGTTGATCTACCTCGAGATCATGATGGCTAAACCCTAGATGTCTAGCATGTATGATTATGATTGCATCTACGGACTAAACCCTCCGGTTTATATAGACACTAGAGGGGGCTAAGGTTACACAGAGTCGGTTTACAGAGAAAGGAATCTTCATATCCGCATGCCAAGCTTGCCTTCCACGCCAAGGAGAGTCCCATCCGGACACGGGGGAAAGCCTTCCATCTTGTATCTTTACGGCCCATGAGTCCAGCCCATGTCACGTAGTCCGGACGCCCGAGGACCCTGTAATCCAGGACTCCCTCACCGGGTGCCATGATTTCGGATGTAAACCATTTATGTTATCATCATTATATCCATGTTCTAGATCCTACTACGTGTTACGATCTGGCAACCCCGTAGTGACAATAACCAGGACCACCCGCGGTGATGACCGTAGTTTGAGGAGTTCATGTATTCACTATGTGTTAATGCTTTGTTCTGGTTCTTTATTAAAAGGAGGCCTTAATATCCCTTAGTTTCCAATATGGACCCCGCTGCCACGGGAGAGTAGGACAAAAGATGCCATGCAAGTTCTTTCCATAAGCACGTATGACTATTTACGGAATACATGCCTACATTATATTGACGAACTGGAGCTAGTGCCATATCTCCCTAGGTTATAACTCTCTCATGATGAATATCATCCAACAAGTCACCGATCCAATGCCTACGAATTTATCTTATATTGTTTCCGCTAAGTTACTACTGCTATCATCACTATTACACTTGCTACAAAATACTGCTATCGTTGTTACTGTTACTATTGCTGCTGTCACTTCTATCAAAACTATCAAACTACTTTGCTACTGATCACTTTGCTGCAGATAATTAATCTCCAGGTGTGGTTGAATTGACAACTCAGCTGCTAATACCTTCAAATATTCTTTGGCTCCCCTTGTGTCAAATCCATAAATTTGGATTGAATACTCTACCCTCGAAAACTGTTGCGATCCCCTATACTTGTGGGTTATCAATGAACTTGATACACTAGATCCATTCTGGATAGCGGTCGATGTGTGGAGTAATAGTAGTAGATGCAGGCAGGAGTCAGTCTACTAATCTTGGACGTGATGCCTATATAATGATCATTGCCTGGATATCGTCATGATTATTTGAATTTCTATCAATTGCCCAACAGTAATTTGTTTACCCGCCGTATGCTATTTTTCTCGAGAGAAGCCACTAGTGAAACCTACGCCCCTGGGTCTCTTCTTTATTATATTTGCCATCGCGATATATTTTTATTTGCTTTGATTTTCATATCTATTAATCCCAAAAATACAAAAATACCTTGTTGCACTTTATTTTATTTTGTGTTTATTTGAGATCTATTTATCCAATCTATCATATTTTTATCCCGTCTACTTGCAAATTTCTGGCGCCATTACCCGAAAAGGATTGACAACCCCTTTAATACGTCGGGTTGTGAGTATTTGTTATTTGTGTGCATGTGTTGTTCACGTAGTGTTGCGTGGTTCTGCTACTGGTTCGATAACCTTGGTCCCATCATTGAGGGAAATACCTACCGTAGTTTTGCTGCATCATCCCTTCCTCTTTGGGGAAATACCGACGTAGTTCAAGCCGCATCAGGGGAGCCGAGGTGCCTTATACGTCTCCAACTTATCTCTACTTTGCTGCATCACCCTTTCCTCTTCAAGGTAAAAACCAACGCAAGCTCAAGAAGTAGGAGGAAGAATTTCGGGCGCCGTTGCCGGGGAGATCTATGACAAGTCAAGACATACCAAGTACCCATCATAAACTCTCATCTCTTCAATTACATTATTCGCCATTCGCCTCTCGTTTTACTCTCCCCCACTTCTAAAACGATTTTCGAAAATATGTTCCTTTTCTTCGCCCCTCTTCCATTTGTTTTCTTCGTTTGCTAGATTGGTTTGTTGCTATCATGTCTGAAATTGGGGAGGTTATCGCTGGAAAGGATAGTAGTAACAATGGGAGAAACTTTGATGCTTTTGCTAGTACTACTCCTCATGAAGAATCTAATATCTTGCACACTAAAAAACTTTGCATAGGTAGCGGCAATATTATTGGGAAAAGGGTTATTCAAGATTTCTTTACTTGTGTCGGTGCGTTACCCACATTAGGTGGATCTATTCTCCATAAAACTAGTAGTCTTGCGGATGCTATATCTTTGCTCGTGGTTGAACTTGAAAGACAATTTGTTAATATATGCATCCATCCATACAAAGGATTTTTCTAGGGTTTTCTCATATTGAGCATTCTTCTGTTAAGCGTGCCGCCACTATATTCCTAGCACATGAGTTTAGATTTATTATGAAAGAAGCTAGTGAAATTTTCGCGCATTATAAATTAGATGGTGGTAGTCCTCCCATAGAGGGAATTCTCTTTAATCAAGAGGACATAATGCGTTTACGATATCTAGATCATGTTGCTTATAATGAAAAATTAAGAAAGAGGGTCCCTACTGATGATTTAGTTGATAATATTTCTAAGTTTAATGATAATTTTGCTATACAAAACAACGGATTGGGTTTGTCTCTTGGACACAAGCTCATGACTTTTTCCCAAAATAATGCTTACAATTATGAGTTGGTTATACAATATGAGGGGCCGAAGGAGGAACTAATTCCTCCCGAGCTTGATCTTGGGGATCCTTATCCCATTAAATTTAGCCCATTTGATTACTTTTGCTTACCACAAAGAAAACTTGCTGCTGAACGAAGGGAGTATGAGATGAGTTTTAGGGATTTGCCTTATCATTACTACGATAATACCTAGATATATTCGTGTTGTTATGCCTAGCTAAGGGCGTTAAACAATAGCGCTTGTTGGGAGGCAACCCAATTTTTTTTTTGCTTTTAGGTTCAGTTTTGCAATAAATAATTCATCTAGCCTCTGTTTAGATATGGTTTTGTGTTTTAATTAGTATTTGTGCCAAGTAAGACCTTTGGGGTAGCTTACGGTGATAATTGTTTTGATCTTGCTAAAAAAGAGAAACTTTTGTGACCAGGAAAATAATTTTCATTTTTTACAGAAGTGTGCTTTTAATATGATTATTTCTGCGCAAGATTGGTACACGAACTGCCCAGGTTTTCCTAATTTTTCAGAATTCTGGGAGTTATAGAAGTATTCAAGAGTTATAGATTACTACAGACTGTTCTGTTTTTGACAGATTCTGTTTTCTATGTGTTGTTTGCTTATTTTGATGAATCTATGGGTAGTATCGTGGGGTATGAACCATGGAAAAGTTGGAATACAGTAGATATTACACCAATATAAATAAAGAATTAGTTCACAATAGTACCAAATCTGGTGATTTATTTTCTTATACTAACAGAGCTTACGAGATTTTCTGTTGAGTTTTGTGTTGTGAAGTTTTCAAGTTTGGGGTAAGGATTTGATGGACTATGGAATAAGGAGTGGCAAGAGCCTAAGCTTGGGGATGCCCAAGGCACCCCAAGGTAATATTCAAGGACAACCAAGAGCCTAAGCTTGGGGATGCCCCGGAAGGCATCCCCTCTTTCGTCTTCGTCTATCGGTAACTTTACTTGAGGCTATATTTTGATTCACCACATGATATGTGTTTTGCTTGGAGCGTCTTGTATTATTTGAGTATTTGCTTTTTTGTTTGCCACAATCATCCTTGCTGTACACACCTTTTGAGAGGGACACGCATGAATCTTGATTTATTAGAATACTCTATGTGCTTCACTTATATCTTTTGAGCTAGGCAAATTGGCTCTAGTGCTTCACTTAAATCTTTTTAGAGCATGGAGGTGGTTTTATTTCATAGAAATTAATGAACTGTCATGCTTCACTTATATTATTTCGAGAGTCTTTAAACAGCATGGTAATTTGCTTTGGTTATAAATTTAGTCCTAGTATGATAGGCATCCAAGAGGGATATAATAAAAACTTTCATATAAAGTGCATTGAATACTATGAGAAGTTTGATTCCTTATGATTGTTTTGAGATATAAAGATGGTGATATTAGAGTCATGCTAGTGAGTAATTGTGAATTTGAGAAATACTTGTGTTAAAATTTGTGATTCCCGTAGCATGCATGTATGGTGAACCGTTATGTGATTGGCGGTAGGGGATGAGCGATAGTCTTATCCTACCAATCTATCCACCTAGGAGCTTGCATGTAGTACATTATTTCGATAACTAATAGATTTTTGCAATAAGTATGTGAGTACTTTATGACTAATGTTGAGTCCATGGATTATACGAACTCTCACCCTTCCACCATTGCTAGCCTCTCTAGTACCGCGAACTTTCGCCGGTACCATACACCCACCATATACCCTCCCCAAAACAGCCACCATACCTACCTATTATGGCGTTTCCATAGCCATTCCGAGATATATTTCCATGCAACTTTCCATCGTTCCTTTTATTATGACACACATCATCATTGTCATATTGCTTTGCATGATCATGTAGTTGACATCGTATTTGTGGCAAAGCCACCATTGATAATTCTTTCATACATGTCACTCTTGATTCATTGCACATCCCGGTACACCACCGGAGGCATTCATATAGATTCATATTTTGTTCTAAGTATCGAGTTGTAATTCTTGAGTTGTAAGTAGATAAAAGTGTGATGATCTTCATTATTAGAGCATTGTCCCATGTGAGGAAAAGATGATGGATACTGTGATTCCCCCACAAGTCGGGATGAGACTCTGGACTAACAAAAGAGTCCAACAAAATGAGAGAAGGCCCAAATAAAAAATGAGAGAAAAGAGAGAAGGGGCAATGTTACTATCCTTTTACCACACTTGTGCTTCAAAGTAGCACCATGATCTTCATGATAGAGAGTCTCCTATGTTGTCACTTTCATATACTAGTGGAAAATTTTCATTATAGAACTTGGCTTGTATATTCCAATGATGGGCTTCCTCAAATTGCCCTAGGTCTTCATGAGCAAGCAAGTTGGATGCACACCCACTTTGTTTTGTTTTTGAGCTTTCATAAACTTATAGCTCTAGTGCATCCGTTGCATGGCTATCCCTACTCATTCACATTGATATCTATTGATGGGCATCTCCATAGCCCGTTAATACGCCTAGTTGATGTGAGACTATCTCCCTCTTTCTGTCTTCTCCACAAACACCATATTATATTCCACCTATAGTGCTATGTCCATGGCTCGCGCTCATGTATTGCGTGAAAGTTGAAAAAGTTTGAGAACATCAAAAGTATGAAACAATTTCTTGGCTTGTCATCGGGGTTGTGCATGATTTGAATATTTTGTGTGATGAAGATGGAGCATAGCCAGACTATATGATTTTGTAGGAATAAGCTTTCTTTGGCCATGTTATTTTGAGAAGACATAATTGCCTTGTTAGTATGATTGAAGTATTATTGTTTTTATATCAATATTAAATTTTTGTTTTGAATCTTATGGATCTGAACATTCATGCCACAATAAAGAAAATTACACGGATAAATATGTTAGTAGCATTCCACATCAAAAATTCTGTTTTTATCATTTACCTACTCGAGGACGAGCATGAATTAAGCTTGGGGATGCTTGATACGTCTCCAACGTATCTATAAATTTTGATTGTTCCATGCTATTATATTATTCTTTTTGGATGTTTTATATGCATTAATATGCCATTTTATATTATTTTTTGGACTAACCTATTAACCTAGAGCCCAGTGTCAGTTTCTGTTTTTTCCTTGTTTTAGAGTTTCGCAGAAAAGGAATACCAAACGGAGTCCAAACAGAATGAAAACTTCGCGATGATTTTTCTTGGACCAGTAGACAACCATGAGACTTCGAGATGAAGTTGGTGGAGCCACAAGGCAGCCACAAGGACGGAGGGCGCGCCCAGGAGGTAGGGCGTGCCCCCCACCCTTGTGGGCCCCCTGTGACCCTCCTGACCTAATTCTTTCGACTATATATTCCCAAATATCGCCGAACCACTAGAGGAGTCCACAAAAACACTTTTCCACCACCGCAACCTTCTGTACGCATGAGATCCCATCTAGGGACCTTTTCCGGCACCCTGCCAAAGGGGGATTCGATCACGGAGGGCTTCTACATCAACTCTCTTGCCCTTCCGATGAAGCGTGAGTAGTTTACCACACACCTATGGGTCCATAGCTAGTAGATAAATGGCTTCTTCTCTCTCTTTGATTCTCAATACCATGTTCTCCTCGAAGTTCTTGGAGATCTACTCAATGTAATACCTTTTTGCAATGTGTTCGCCGAGATCCGATGAATTGTGGATTTATGATCAGCTTATCTATGAATATTATTTGAATCTTCTCTGAATTCTTTTATGCATGATTTGATATCTTTGTAATTCTCTTCGAACTATCGGTTTGCTTTGGCCAACTAGATTGGTTTTTCTTGCAATGGGAGAAGTGCTTTGCTTTGGGTTCAATCTTGCGGTGTCCTTTCCGAGTGACAGCAGGGGAAGCAAGGCATGTATTGTATTGTTGCCATCAAGGATAAAAAGATGGGTTTTTCATCGTATATTCATATTGCTTGAGTTAATTCTTCTACAACATGTCATCTTACTTAATGCGTTACTCCATTCTTTATGTACTTAATACTCTAGATGCATGCTGGATAGCAGTCGATGTGTGGAGTAATAGTAGTAGATGCAGAATCGTTTCGGTCTACTTGACACGGACATGATGCCTATATTCATGATCATTGCCTTAGATATCATCATATCTTTGGGCTTTTCTATCAATTACTCGGCAGTAATTTGTTCACCCACCGTATTATTTGCTATCTTGATTGAAGCCTCTAGTGAAACCTATGGCCCCCGGGTCTATTTTCCATCATATAAGTATCAGATTTATCATATTAGTTTCCGATCTACGATTTTCAATCTTTTACTTTCCGATCTATAAACCAAAAATACCAAAAATATTTACTTTACCATTCATCTTTCTCTATCAGATCTCACATTTGCAAGTAACCGTGAAGTGATTGACGACCCCTTTATCGCGTTGGGTGCAAGTTTTTTGATTGTTTGTGCAGGTATTCTGTGATTTGTGCGTTGTCTCCTACTGGATTGATAGCTTGGTTCTCAAACTGAGGGAAATACTTATCTCTACTTTGCTGCATCAACCTTTCCTCTTCAAGGGAAAACCAACGCAAACTCAAGAAGTAGCAGTGCCCCCGCCACCCCCACCCGCAGCAGAGCAGGTCACGACTGGGTGGCCAGGTGTGATGGAGGAGGCCTTGAATAGCTCCCCCATTGCCGAGGAACACCGCACCCTGATGGGCGCGGTTTTGCAAAGTCTTCGGTCCGTGAGGAGGCTTTCAGCGGACTTTTAACAGGCTTTAAGGTAAATCATGTAATGCCCTTTTACTAACAAAATTTGCTTCATATTGTCATGCAGCCTCGTATATAGTAGCCCCCGATCCCTGAGTAAGTTGGGAAAACTCATGCGGGGGTCGAATAGTTTAGAGATATAGATGATAGCAAAAGTGAGCCGGAGCTCCCGAGACTCTGGCTGGGTTTGAGAAGCCTGGCAGAGGATCTAAAATCGACAACTTGGGAACCTGACGTGCATAATCTATTGTGCAGGCCTTGCCTTCGGCAGCAGCCGCCAACGCCGAGGAGTTGGCCAAGCTGAATCGGAAGCTCAAGAGCTCCGATGATGAGCTCGATCTGCTGAATAAGCGGTTTGACGAAGCGCAAGGAAAGTCCACACTAAACTGCTTAATACAACTGTTTACTAATGAAGTATTCGAAGGTAATTCTAAGTGAGATATGCCTGGCATTACTGCAGCTGTTGCCGCAGAGGTCGAGAACCTCAAGGACGAGCTGCGGAAGGCTCAGCAGGAGGCTGTGGAGCAGAAGACATGGCCGAATGAGCGTTCGCCGAACTGACGATGGTGAAGACTGCCAGCCAGCAGCATGAGGCCAGAGTAGCTGAGGTGCAATAAGAGCTCAAGGATGCTGTCACTAAATGTGAGGACCTTGAGCAGAAAAGTAAGGATCAGGCCACCGAGCTAACCTCGTTGAGGTCGGCGATCCAGGAGGCGAAGACGAAGGTGCGAGGCCACCGAGAAGAACTCCGCCAAGTCAAGCTTATTGCAGATGGTAAGCCGTACTTACTGAAAAGTGTCTTTGGTGGTAACAGGTTCGCTTTGCTCAGACGAGTATGGCGTTCCCCAAGCGCTTTTGCAGACCTCCCGTGCGGCAGATACGGTAAGATAGTTTGCGTCCCAGGAGGGCGGTACCAAGCATAGACTATTTTGGGCGCAATTTCAGGCACCCGAGCACCCTTCCCTTCTCAACAACCAGATGAAGCAGCTGATGGAGTTGCGTCGGATGGTGGAGCCAGCCATGAAGGACATATGTGTCAAGTTGTGGCCTTCAGAGCCACTGCTGAGCAGCTACTTTGGCGTGGTGCAGAAGTTGTGCGACGCTAAGTCTCGGATTGATGTTTGGAAGCGCTCTGTGTGCATCGAGGGAGCTCGGATGGCCATCGGCAAGACCATGGTACACTGGCCGAAGATCAAGCCAGCCGAGATGGCCACCGGACCCCCGCTGAGGGAGTCCTGGATTATGGGGTCCTCGGGCGTCCGGGCTGTGAGATATGGGCCGGACTGATAGGCCATGAAGATACAAGATGGAAGACTTTCCCCCGTGTCCGGATGGGACTCTCCTTGGCGTGCGGATATGAAGATTCCTTTCTCTGTAAACCGACTCTATACAACCCTAGCCCCCTCCTGTGTCTATATGAACCGGAGGGTTTAGTCTGTAGGGGCAATCATAATCATAAAGGCTAGACGTCTAGGGTTTAGCCATCACGATCTTGAGGTAGATCAACTCTTGTAATCCCTATACTCATCAAAGTCAATCAAGTAGGAAGTAGGGTATTACCTCCATCGAGAGGGCCCGAACCTGGGTAAACATTGTGTCCCATGCCTCCTGTTACCTTTGATCCTTAGACGCACAGTTTAGGACCCCTACCCGACATCTGTAACACCCCAAAAATTTAACCAGGTTTTAGTTATTAAAATTTTGCCAAGAGTTTAAAATTTATGCCTGCAAGAATATCTCTGTGGATTTCAAAACTTTTCTTTTATTATTAAGGAGTTTTTCCCAAGTGGGTCCTTCCAAAACATATTGGACTTATATGCCCTCTCTTTAAAAACATCTCTCAATCAGTAGATTTATTTATTAAATTATTTCACCCTGAGCTTTATTCATTAAAATGACTTGTTTTAAGTTTTGGAGCTCCTTTTTTGTACTACAACCAGTTGATAAACTTAACTAAAAATCCAACCAAAATTTGGAGATGTCATGTGATGTCTCTAAATCACTTTGTGCAATAATATATTTCATTCATTGCATATTTTGAGTGCTACACATGTTTTTCTTCTACGGTCCAGTGGACAATTTTGCACTACAACCCTTTTAAATATTTCTTTCTAGCTTCCACCAAAATTATGGGATGTTAGTAGCAGCATATGCTTCCACTTTATGCAAAAATCCAGGGATGTTATTTGAAATTTTTGAGTGAATCAACCTCATCTCCATTCTGGTCCAGCATGATGATTTGTACAACAACCATAGTCTTGCTTGCTCTTTGGCCCTAGATTCTTTCTCCTACTTGTAGTCCTCCATGCAAAACCCCTAAGTCCAGGAGCATGCACTCATTTGATCATTTTTGGTTCATGTTATAATGCCATCCACCTCCTGTCCAGATTTGAAGTTCTCCAAAACATACACAATCAAGAATGAGCTAATCACAAACTAACAACACCACCCTCATGTGCATCCAAGCAGACACTGATCTGTAAGTATTGGCCACTCCAAGAAATGCCTAGGTGCCTGTGGCATTTTGTCAAACACCTGGAGGGCATGAACTGATTTGACATGAGTTGTTGTTGGCATTGTGAACTTGGCCTCTATCTCTAACCTAGTTCTGTTGCTTGCCAACCTCACCTGTGACCTGTAGCATGCCATGGCATTGTATCGAACACTTGGCGTGCAGACGCCTGGGCGCGCCAGAGCGCTGCTTTGCACGCAGGCGCCAAGCTGCCGCTGGCCCCGGTTGACCCTCCTCCCCGAGCTCGATCTGATCCGCTGGTATAGCCGTGTCGCGCCCCACCCGACCGCCCCTGGCTCGCTACAGCAGCGCCGCAGCAAGCTTCTTGGCAGCACACTTGCGGCCGCATCCATGGACGGCGCCGCCCAAACCTCCTCCGCTCGCCAGCTGCCCCCTAAAGCATCTCGGCTTCGGCCAACCGTCCCCTAAGCGGCTTCGCCGCCACGTCGCCATTGCTACAGAAAGACGGTTCACCGTCGTTCTTATCGCCGGCCGCCTTGGAACCGACCTCCACCGCCTATATAAGGGCCCCGGAGACCAATCGAATTCCCGAGCAACCTCATCTGATCACCCTAGAGCTACCGCGGCCAGCAGTCGAGGAGGGGAAGGCCTTCTTCCCCGAGTCCGGCCGGTTCGGTCGCCGCCAAGTTCCGGCCGATTCCGTCGCCACCAGTGCCTCTCCCTCTCCATTCTCTCCACCAAGAGCTCCCTCCCTCTCGTGAGTGCAACCCCACGCCGATTTTGGTCGGAAACCACCGTAGCCCCAAACCCACTATCCACCCGAACGCCTCCTCCGCCACTTGAAGGCTTCGTCGCCGGCGACTTAAATCCCACATCGGCAACCATGGCGGGTACCCACAGACTGTTCTCGACCCCGAGCACACCCATGTCCTCAGATCACCAAGGACGCCCCGTTTGCCGCAAATCCTCGCCGAGCTCCGCCTCTGCTCGGGTCGAGGGGAACGACGCGTGGGCTGGTCAAACTGACGATGGGCAGGCGGGCCCACCGTCGATGACTCCAAATACCGTCCACGCAGGAGTAAGTGGAAGCGCCTTTTTCCGAATACGCCTTCGACGTGTTTTTCTTTTAAAACGTTTTCTTTTCTGTTTTGTTTTAAATAACAGATTTTGACCAAACTTTGACCTGCTGTATCTTTTTAAATACAACTCCAATTAAATTGATTCTTTTTCCTACCTCTTTCAAATATTGTCTAGTTTATTTTATGATTTATTTGAAAAAAACTCAAAACAACTTTTGTGCTGTTTTTATTTTTGTGTGTTAATTCTTTTATATTTTCAAAATGGGATTTTTGAAGAGAGGAGAATTATTTCAAGAGTTTGAAATGCACCATGCCTTCCCGTGACCTGAAGGCAAGCATTCTGAACCCCGGCATAATACTTTTGTGTGTTCGTTGACACGTTTATAACATCACCTCATTTCGGAGGACTCGTTGTTTCATGTGATACGATCATGTGCATGGATGCATATTAGTGATTTTCCATGCTGTTGGGAATGAACACAATTGTGATGATAATCATCCTCATGTGCCTTGCATGCATGCTGGAAGAAGTCCGGGAAAACCTCTGCCT
Source organism: Aegilops bicornis (assembly GCA_021605145.1). Lineage (NCBI taxonomy): Eukaryota > Viridiplantae > Streptophyta > Magnoliopsida > Poales > Poaceae > Aegilops > Aegilops bicornis. The sequence continues at coordinate 142,869,772 of CM038669.1, forward strand.
TGGGTAGGCATGAGTTTGTCGCCTGTCTCCGTCGGGACGGTTATGTCCATATGGCATGGTAAGGTATAGTGAGCGGTGCTTACATTGGTTGAATTCTTTTCATTATTCATGTCATGCAGGGAAATTTATAAACCTCTGAGTCGACCCTAGCTCGAGTCTTGTTCCAAAGAACCCCCATACTTGTTTTCAGATTACCACTCGTCTCTACAACAAGTAGAGTACGGTTCAGTAAGTTGTCAACCCCTTTCCAGCACACACCATACAGAGAGGTCAGGGTGGAAGATACCGGTTGTAGCTGGTAGGCAGACCACCTGGTCCGGGGCATGGGTGTTTCCGGTTGAGACCGAGAGGGGAGGCCAACCCTTAGAGCGCGCAATATAAATTTGATCCCATGCTACGCGAGGTTGTAGCCTCCCCACTTAGAGTTTGCTTGACAGGTGTCGTGGGTGATTTCCAGACACGTGTGAGTTAAGCTGGTGTGTGCAAGTTAGGTGTGTTTTCAACAAAAGATCAGACGGAATTAGTCCCGATGGACTAAAGGAATCCATTACTCGTGGGTAAAGAGTACACCCTCTGCAGAGATTAAACCTATTGAATAGCCGTGTCCATGGTTAAGGATTACGATGCAGGATGGGTCAACTGTTGGTCTTAGTGTCGGTCTTGGAGGTGAAACGTTAAATCGTAATCGATATTACGACTTGCGACATGTGGTAATTGATAATTATTATTTTGTTGTGGACTAACCCGTGATATTATTGGTATTATCGAATATCCACAGGACGGTTCTACCTCCTGGATATTCACTATGATTGTTTTCTTTTAAAGCCCTTTATGTGGTGTCGCCAGACGCCTGACCGTGGCATTTCTTTTAAAGCCCTTTATGTGGTGTCGCCAGACGCCCGATCGTGGCATTTCTTTTAAATCCCTTTATGTGGTGTCGCTCAGACGCCTCGATCGTGGCATTTCTTTTAAAGCCCTTTATGCGGTGTCGCTCGATCGCCCGACCGTGGCATTTCTTTTAAAGCCCTTTATGTGGTGTCGCTCAGACGCCCGACTGTGGCATTTCTTTTAAAGCCCTTTATGTGGTGTCGCTCAGACGCCCGACTGTGGCATTTCTTTTAAAGCCCTTTATGTGGTGTCGCTGAGACGCCCGACCGTGGCATTTCTTTTATAAGCCCTTTTTGTGGCGTTGCTTCAGACGCCCGCTCGGTGCCTTTTATTACTGCTATGTTATTGCATTTTCACAAATAACCTGCTTACATGCATCAGAGATTCATATACCTTTTGTGACTGACGTCATGAGCATAAATATTTCAGAACATCGTTGTTATATTATTCCTGTGTTCATAATGTTTGCGAGTACATTCAAAGTACTCACTGGCTTGTCCCTGGCTATTGTCTTGGCCAGATTTCTTGTGCGGAAAGGAGCGACCGTGTTGACAGCCCCGGAACCTAAGCAACGGTGATAGCAGCCTCGCGAAGATAGGAGTTAGCCTGGTCAGCTGTTCCCGTGGGAAATGGAGTCCCATAGACACTGATGATTTAAAACCCGCTTCCGCCATCAACCGCTAGAAACCAATTGTTGTACTCACAGTCCAGAATGGTCTTGTACCACATATTTTGTGTTTTGCTTGGAGTTTATGTATCAAGTTGGTGCCTCATCAGCTAACAGTAATCCTGGGGCTGATGAGCACAAGGGCCATTTTCTGGGAATTAATACCCGGAGAATCGGTCGCCACAAACTTGGTATCAGAGCCAGGCTGACCATTGGCTAATCCTATCCCAGCCAGGTCGATAAACTTAGGCAAAACAACCTACCAGACCTAACCAAACCCCAGCCAAGCTTCCCGTGCAAGATAGCCACACAGTGACCCCGACACATTTGGCAGTCGGTGCCCAACCTATCCGCCTAGCCTGTCGATCACACACCAGTGACCGATGGCAAAAATGTCTCATTGGCAAGCGTGCGAAGGAAGACTCCGTCCCCTTTTCTATAAAAGGGCACGCTAGCTTCAACCCAGCTCGGCACAGCCTCTACCCCAAACCGAGCCATAATGCCTCGCCCCGTAGTGCACAATGACACCACAGCATCCAACCTTGGAGGTTTTGTGACAATACTCGCAAACCTCACCCGGTGTGCCTATGCGTTAGAAGAGCCCCCAGAATATGTTGTGTACCAAGGACCCATGGGCGGTGAAAGCCGTCAATTTTGGGCCACTGTGCACATCTACGGTAGGGGTCTATCGCCAGAACACCCCTACAGGTTCACCGGAAGAACAACTTCCTTTGAGCCACAAGCCATCCAACTAGCTGCTCGAGAGGCTATAGTTCATCTCAGGCACCTGTCGCCCAGAGTTAACTGTCGCTTGTTCCACTACTACCCCAGGCGTGAAGGGTACGGTAGACCACCCCAAGTAGCCAACGGAGATCACGAGACGGATCCCGCATTGTTGCACCTAGTGCGCTATGTAAGTGCACTAGAGGCATTGTTCGATCAAATCACTATTGATCTGATCGCAGCTCGAGGAGAGCTGGTTCGCCGAGCCCCAGTAAGCAGAGAAACCGAGGCTGACACCCACAACCCAGTCGTGCTGTTCGGACACCCGATTGATACCCTGAGGTCAGCCCCAGCCATCATCCAAGATACTGTGATGACCCCAGAAGTGCTTTGTCGCCTTTTGGGAACACACTCCAACGGGATTATGGCCAACAATCCCCGCGATGGTCATCATAGCTATCCCGGCCCTGGAGTTCCTCCACCATCTCCGGCTAATCCCAACGGTGAGACCCGTGGAGAAGCCTCAGCATCCTCAAGGCAGGCTCGTTTAGATGTAAACGAGGTAGACTAAGTGTCGGTGTACTAGAGTAGGGGTACCCTAGTATCCCGAACTCGTGCACGGGCAGTTGTAGCACCCCGCGGAAAGGTTTGCTAGGGGATCGCCAAGATTCTCTATGGCTCTTTTGGAGCCATTCAAGAACGAAGTGTTTTAAGTCAAGGAGACAAGGCCCCGGCAAGAGGAGCTTGCCGGGAAGGCCGCCCAAGGCACGCAGAAGACAAAACCCCGGCAAGAGGAGCTTGCCGGGGAGGCTCGGAGAGCGACAAGCCTCCGGACGCGACAAGGATTCAGCTCCGGCAAGTCACTTGCCGGGTCAGGTTACCTCTCTACATCTCCGCTCCAGCTCACTCACCAACGTGTCGCCATGGGACCATTCCAAGCGCGCGTGTCGAGAGGCTGTGCAGCCAGCGGAGAGCAGCGGTAAGCGGCCGACAAGATAAGCCATCGTGGCCGGTGGCGCCGTGTGACGGCCACTTTTTGCACTTGTTTGGGAGACTTAGACGGGCATTTATTGCCTTTGTCCCCTGCCGTCGGGGTTAGGTATGATGCAATCGCATAAGTAGCTGTACCAACCGCTACTCTTTTTCCCTTTTTACCCTTGCATACGTTGCCACTTGTTGGTGACCCCTTGAGCGTATAAAAGGAGGCCCATGCGCAACGTAGAAGGGGTTCGGTTCAGCTCATTCGAAACCATAGACGCTCAAGCTAGGTTTTGTAGCTCTCATGGCTCTCTAGCAAGAAGACAATCAATCAGACAAGCAGCAGTAGGAGTATTATCTCTCCGGAGAGCTCCGAAGCTGGGTAAGCTGCTCGTGTGCTTCGCCTCGATCTGCTCTTCGTGCGATCTCCGCCCCCCACCGAACCGAAAGGGACCCGGTCCTCCGGTCCCATAGGTGTCCGTGGGTACGATCAGCCTCCCCGACATCTTTGGCGCGCCAGGTAGGGGGCGTCGAGGTTGTGTGAACCTGATCCGGCATTCACACGAGCCGCATCTTCATCATCTTCAACATCTTCATCAACATGCCACCGAAGAAGAAGGCTTCGGCGGCAGCAGAGCCGTCTGGCCGAACCCACCACCTCCGGAGCAATCAGGCGGTGGGGTAGACGCCGCGGAAGAACGGACATGGACGAGGAGCCCACGACGCCGCCAAGTCCAAGGACAAGGCTGCGCAGACCTCGGCCCGGACATTCACCACGTCCATCCCAGAGCCGCGAGACCGACAGCGTCATGGTGTCCACAACACCATACGCTCGTTGGACCAAGGCCGAGCTGGTGGATCTCGCGATCTGGAGACCCGGCATGCGTCGACATGCCGGGCGCGAAGCGAGGCACGGTCGCCGGACGGGGACTGCTCCTTCTAACATTGATAGAAGTCCGAGCATATCCGCTCCTCGTGACCGCCGCCATCGCCGCCCACCACGCGAGAAGAAGCTTTGGCGCGAGCTCAGCTGCTCCTGGACTACCCTCCGACGTCCGACAAGGTTGACGAATGGAGGGCCACCATCCAGAGTCTCATCGGCTTTGCCAACAGCGACGCTCTGCGGCAACCAACTGCATCGCTGCCGCGGGAAGACGACAAGGCACGAGCCGGTGGCGACGAAACCTGTGGGGGTGCAACCACCATGCACTCTCCACCCAGAAGGCCAAAATCACCAACTCGTCGGATCCACCTCGACAGCGACTCCACCGCATCATCGGATCCACGAGCTCGCCGTGATCAACGCCAAGTTCTTCAAGAACGGCAACAAGAAGACGCTCGAACCCGCATCGAGCGCCGGAGAGAAGCGCGACGTCAATCAGACCAGCGCGCTGGGCCCACTGTCGACATGCATGCGCCAGGGGAACCAGGCGACTTGCCGTACGCGGTAGGTTGCCCTGCGTTCACCCGTGAGCTGCGGCAAGTCCGGTGGCCCGACAAGAAGAATTTCAAGCCAGATGTGCCAGAGAAGTATGATGGCAGGACACATCCGTCGGAGTTCCTCAGCATCTACACCATCGCGGTGCAGGCTGCAGGGGGACGAGACGACAAGATCCTCGCCAACTACTTCCCGCTGGTACTCAAGCCCAACGTCAGATCTTGGCTCATGCACTTGCCGGACAACTCCATATCCTCTTGGGCAGATCTGTGCCATCAGTTTGTCGGCGCCTTCACAGGCGGCCACAAGCCTCATGGCCAGGAGAGTGACCTTCATCCGCCGCCCGGAAGGAAGGAGAGTCCCTGCGCAAGTTCATTCAGAGATTCAGCCGTGTGCACTACAACATCCCAGATGTCCACCCTGCCATGGTGATCAGCGCGTTTCATCAGAACGTGCGAAACCGCAGGATGAGGGAGGAGATGGCGATGTGCAAAGTCAAGGACGTCAGTGAGCTGTATGCCCTGGCCGACAAATGTGCACGCGCTGAGGAAGGAAGGAGACTCCCCGGGGAGAATGCAGAAGCCGGATCCGACGGTGAGGAGACCACTCCGGCAAGGAAAAGCCGGCGGCGGAACAACAGAAAAAAGAAGGGCAAAGATGTGCTAGTTGTCGAGCAGTCCGGCAATGGAGGTGCCGCCAATAAAGCCAAAGTTGGTAGCTCCGGCAAGGAGGTTGCCATGGCGCCAACGCATCAGGTGTGGCGGTCACGACAAGGTGACAACTCCAACAAGCAGTATTGCAAGATCCACCGCACCAAGGGCCACGACCTCCAGAGCTGCAAGAAGGTCGAGCAGCTTGTTGAACAGCAGAAGGCTGAATACGAGCGGCGCGACAAGGAGAAGGCCCAGGAAGGTGCTGGAGGAGCCGGCAAGAAGCGCACTGGCCGGGGAGGACGCCGCAGCAAGGCCAAGCTGACAAGGAGACAGACCTCCCAGCGGCCGCGACAAAGACGAAGACGCGACAATAGCGGCGAAGACATGGATGATGATGAAGCCGGCGAGCAGGAGTTTGAGAAAGCCACAGAGGTCCTCTGCGTTGGCGGTGGTGCTTCTGCATACTTCACACCGCCAACTCAAGCGGTGGATGCGGAAGTTAATGCAGCAGAACCATCCGTGAGAGTCACGCAAGCCTCTAAAATGGTCCAAAGACGCCTATCATCTTCGATATTGAGGACCACCCCGATCGCATAATCTGCGTCGTGTGCTTGCCGATGTTGGTCTCACCAACTATCCGCAACCTCAAGGTCACCAAGATGCTAGTTGACGGCGGGCGGCTTGAACCTGATCTCCTCCGCGGTGCTCCGAAGCTTCAGATCCCCGACAATGAGCTCGAAGAGACTGGCACATTCCAAGGAATCAATCCAGGAAGGAGCAAGCCGAAGGGGAAGATCACGTTGCCGGTGATATTTGGCAGCGAGCTAAACTTCAGGACTGAGAGGGTCACGTTCGATGTTGCTGATTTTCCATTGCCTTATAATGGAATACTTGGCCGTCCAGCACTCGCCAAGTTCATGACAGCCTCTCATTATGCATACAACTTACTCAAGATGCCAGGCCCGATAAGTGTCATTTATGTCCATGGCGACAAGAAAGATGCCCTTATCTACGCCGACAAGATCTACTGGAAGCAAAGACCATGGCGCAGATCGCGAGACACTTGCCGCTGAAGCTCCCGGGGAAGAAGAAGTCCAAGCACGGCAAGAGTTACGATGCCCACTCCGGCAAGCGCACCTCTTCGGAGTGCTGCGCTACCGTCGAGGACGCACCATCGAGCTCCACCGGCAAGTGCAAAAAGAAGACGATGGCAGCTCCACCAGCAACTAAGAAGGTGTCCGCCAAGGAAGACGGCACTGGTGGTACCTTCACCATCAGTGCTACGCTTGACCCTAAATAGGAAAGCGCGCTCGTTACTTTCCTGCGGGCGAACGTCGACGTGTTTGCATGGCAACTGTCTAACATCCCCGGTGTTCCCAGTAAAGTAATTGAGCACCACTTAGCTGTCTGTCCTCATGCGAGACCCGTCAAGCGTAAAAGTCGAAAGCAAGCGGTGGAGCGCCAAGAATTCATTGCGAAGAGATCAAGAAGTTGGAAGCAGCGGGCCTTGTCGAGGAGTACTCCATCCCACGTGGTTGGCCAATCCTCGTAGTCGTATGTAGCAAACGGGAAATGGAGGATTTGTATCGATTTTACCGATGTCTATAAAGCTTGTCCCAAAGACCCATTTCCTTGCCGCGCATTGACCAGATTGTTGACTCCATACCGGATGTGATTTGCTTTCATTTCTTGATGCATACTCAGGATACCATCAGATCTTCATGGCGTAAGAGGATGAGGAGAAAACCGCATTCATCACTCCATGTGGCACATCTTGTTTCATACGGATGCCTTCGGATTGAAGAATGCTGGTTCAACGTTTGCAAGAGTAGTCCATGAAGCTTTTGAGCCACAAATGCACGTAAATGTAGAAGCCTACATGGATGACATAGTGGTCAAGAGCAAAGACAAAGCAACTCTGGTTCAAGATTTAGATGAGACTTTTGCAAATCTGCGCAAGATCAACCTCAAGCTCAACCCCGAGAAGTGCGTGTTCGGAGTCCCTCCGCAAGCTTCTCGGTTCTTCAGATCTCGGCGGGAATTGAAGCCAATCCCGACAAGATCAAGGCCATTGAGCAGATTGAAGCACCAAAACGCGTCAAGGATGTACGAAGACTTGTCGGTTGCGTGGCTGCTCTCAGCAGGTTTATCTCAAAGTCTGCTGAGCGCCACGCCATTTTTCAAAATTTTGAAAAGGCGGGTCCAATGGAATGGACTCAAGCGGAGGCTGCGCTGCAAGACTTAAAGAGATACATGCCCTCCACTCCAACACTTGTCGCACTCTAAGCCACAAGAGAAGTTGTTGCTATATATAGCGGCAACCAATCAAGTGGTTAGTGCTGCGTTAGTGGCGGAGAGGGAGGCGGAAGATGACCCGGCAACCAAGGCAGATGCATCCAGCGACAAGCAAGGCACTTCACCGACAAGCTCTGGTCCCGACAAAGATGGATCTGCGCAGGAATGTGAGAATGTGCAAAAGAGAATGGTGCAGCGCCCAGTTTACTTCTTTAGTTCCCTCTTGCAGGGGGCTAGGTCGAGGTACTCTGGTGTGCAGAAATTGCTTTTCAGCCTCCTCATGGCCTCGAGAAAGCTGCGCCATTACTTCCAAGCACACGAGATCACAGTCGTCACTGCTTTTCACGAAGAGGATACTACAAAATCCGTGTTTATAGGCGGTGATTGTTGAGTGGGCACTAGAACTGTCAAGCTTTGGCCTCAAGTTTGAAAGCACTTCAACTATCCAAAGCGAGCATTGGCGGAGTTCATAGCAGAATGGACGCCGACACGGATGAAGAAATTCGAGACGAGCATCCCCACAAAGAAGAAAGCAGAGAATGGATAATGTACTTTGATGGTGCCTTCTTGCTGCAAGGCGCCCGGCAGCGAGCGTCTTTTCGTCGCACCCACCGAGAGAGCACCTCAAGCACGTGGGTCCAGATGCACTTTCCCAAGGAGCAAGCAACAAACAATACTGCAGAGTATGAGGGTTTGCTTGCCGGTCTCAGGATCGCGGTGGACCTTGGGATCAAGAAGCTCGTTGTCAGGGGTGACTCACAGCTTGTCATCCGACAAGTAAACAAGAGTTATCAGAGCCCGTTGATGGAAGCTTATGTTGATGAAGTGAGGAAGCTAGAAGAACACTTTGACGGCCTACAAATGGAACATGTTCCAAGAGCTCAAAACGATATAGCTAACGGCCTGTCGAAGTGCGCTGCACTTAAGTTACCTGTGGAACCAGGAACCTTTGTGCTCAAGTCGACTCAGCCAACCTGTAGCACCGGCTAACCGGGCAGAAAGAAGAAGAGAAAGTTGATCTCCGGCGACTATTTTCGGCAGAGCTCCCTGAGTCCGCCGCCAAGAGGGTCCCCCAGATCAACGCCAAGAGTGCTGAGGAGCAGTCTGCTCCGACAAACCCTAGGGTTTGTTTCGTTGAAGCAAACGCTCCCGACAAGTTTTGCTCCGGCAAGCTTGCCGGGGAATATCAAGCTCGCAGAGAACCTCGTGTTCTTGCCAGAGAAGCGGATGTTCCTCATGAAAGCATATGTGCCTTTAGTCCTTGTTGTCGAGCCACAAGCTCCAAAGATGGGCACAGCAGATTGTTCATTTCCTTGAGACGGAGAACTTCCGAAGAGCAAGAAGAAGCGGAAAGAGTAGCCCGGCAGTCAAGTATGTACCCGGTTTGTGAAGCACACTGCATGTAAGAAGACTCAACGGTGTGAAATTGAAGTGTATTTGCGGGAAGATGGATGAAAGCTGTTGGCGAGAGATACACGGAGGCATATGTGGTCACCACATTGGCAAGAAGAGCACTTGCGGCAAAGGCGTTCCGCAAGAAGGTTTCTTTTGGCCGACAGCCCTCCAGGATGCAACTGCGCAAGTAACCAAGTGTGAAGCGTGCCAGTTCCATTCCAAGCAGATTCACCAGCCAGCTCAAGCTCTCCAGACGATCCCTTTATCAAGGCCATTTTCGGTCCGGGGCTCGACATCCTCGGCCCCTTCCCCGAAGCTGTCGGGGCTTTGAGTACTTGTACGCCGTAATCGACAAGTTCACAAAGTGGCCGGAAGTGGAAGCGAAGGAGGAAGGTGACCGCGATCGTGATCAAGTTCTTGGTCAATTGTTTGCCGCTTCGATCCCTAACGGGATGATCACCGACAACGGCACCCAATTCACGAGCCGCACCTTCATGCAGTACATCCAAGATCTTGGCGCCAAGGTCTGCTTCGCTTCTGTTGCTCATCCGAGAAGCAACGGTCAAGCGGAGAGGGCAAATGCTGAAGTGCTGCGTGGACTCAAGACCAGGACTTTCGACGGTGCTGCACAAGTGCGGAAGAAAGCTGGATTGAGGAGCTGCCGGTGGTTCTTTGGTCGATCGTAACGACGCCAAATCGAGCCATCGGCGGACACCTTCGCTCTAGTCTATGGAGCAGAGGCAGTTATCCCCACGGAACTCGTATACGGGTCACCTCGAGTGCTCGCTTATGATGAGCTTGAGCAAGAGCAGCTGCGACAAGATGACGCGCTGCTCCTTGAGGAGGATCGTCTTCAGGCTGCTGTACGAGCTGCTCGATATCAGCAAGCTTTGCGCCGCTACCATAGCCGCAAAGTTAATGCCAGAAGTTTTGAGGAATGCGACCTTGTTCTTCGGCGCGTTCAGTCCGCCAAGAATTCCAACAAGTTGACGCCGAAGTGGGAAGGCCCTTATCGGGTGAAACGAGTCACTAGGCCTGGCGCTGTCCGCCTTGAGACCGAAGATGGCGTTCCGGTGAGCAACTCCTGGAACATAGAGCATCTTCGTAAGTTTTACCCGTAAGGCGCGGTTGCCGGAACCTGTTCCGGCAACCACCTTTTTGTACAAGTCTTGCCGATGTTGCATGTAATCCTTTGTACAAAGCCGGGCGCAGACCCCGTGCATAAGTAAAGCTCATGTGTTCCGCACACCTTGTCAGTTTTATGCTTTATCCATTATATTGCATATGTTATCTGACACTTTGTGCAGCACCCACGCCCGGTAAGCACTAACGAGCCACGAGGCTCCATATCTTTATTTTCTCTTCTTTCTTCTCTTCAAAGAAGGGAAGGATTCCTCGCACACAAGTTTGCCGGGGGGAAGGGAGAAGATAACGGTGTGGACCAAGCATCGCTCAAGGAGATCGAGCCTTACCGGGAGGCAAATGACAGAAAAGCTAAGTTGCCAGAGTTTGAGCAATCGGTTTTAAATTTTTTAAGTTATTCTCCTCGAACGATAAGTACTTTGTATGGAAAACCTGTGCGCGGAGGAACCAACTCGTAGCTAGTCGCCCTTACTTTGTTTCGAGTCCGCTCAACAACTTAAGAGAGCTGCAGCTAGTTGCGACAAGGTTGCTTGTCGGAAGCGGCATCGCCAAAGACGTTGCCGACGTTCAAGACTCATGCAAAAAGGTGCCCGCGCCGACAAGTTCCCTAAAAGCGTAGGGCACAAACATACAAAGGAAGGGATCAAGTAAAGGAAATAACATTGCAATCATTGCCCAAGATATAGTTATATCACAAAATAACTTGTCGCAGATCTAATAAATTGTTTTCCTAAACATGATCAGCAGTAATAAGGGAAAGATAAAATTGGCGGCCTAGTCTACACGGTCGCCTTCAACCCTCTTGATCTTGCCCACCCTGTCCACGATGGGAGCGACAAGAGCCTTGAGCGCCTCTACATCAGCATCCGGCGGCAAGGACTTGAGGACGTTGGTGAGGTCGAGGCCTGGATTGCGGTAGGCCACCTTCATCAGCACCTTTTGGAGAACTCCCGAGCAGATCTGGCGTGACTCCTCGGCCAGTCGCTTTGGGATCGCTGCCCGGAGTCGCCGGAGAGCCGTCACCACGCCCTTGAAGAATAAGCTGAGCTTGATTTGGAAATTTGGAGATGCTCGCTTGAGGAGTATCCAAGATCTTCCATCCCAATCTCCGTCGGCTCCTTGTCGATGATGGCGGCGGTATCCACAAGACCCTACATCCCGATTGCATCACGTTCTCTCACGAAGGTGTTACAGGGCGGTTGTGGCATTCGTCGCCAGCCTCCTCGACGGTCTTGATTTTCTCCAACAAGGCCACCTCCCGCTTCTTGGCGCCGTCCAGGGTCTCCATCAAGGTGGTCACCTTCAGCTCAAGATCTGCCTTGGAGTCCTTGGCGGCATCGAGCTCTTTGATCTTCTCAGCAAGACGGCCCTACAACTTGCCAAGAGTGTAGGCGTCCTTCTCGCGTTCGTGCTTCAGCGCGTCAAGCTCCTCGTCGCTCTTTTGGAGACTGGCCTCCAGCTGCGTCACTCTTGTCTCCAGCTCCTTCTTGGCGGCCTCGGCAGCTGCGGCAAAGATCCTTTGCTTCCGTGAGGGCTCCGCCAAGTGATTGCTTCGTGACAGCAAGCTCTTCTTCATAGCTGTCAAGATTGATCTTCCGCTACGCCAACTCGCCTTCTCGCGCAGTTAGCTTCTCGGCAACCAGCCGTTGCTGCTCCTCTTCAGAAAGCTGCGCCCGCTCTTCTGCTATGTCCCAGAGAGCTTCTCGGTTGGCGGCCCGGAGCTCCTCTGCGCGCTTCTCCATGTCTGCTCCCGCCCTCGCGACAAGTGCCTCCGGGACTCCAACTTGGCTTGTCGGCGCGGTAGAGCGACAAAGACTTCTTCGGCTTGCTCCTCCTCAGACTCGCCGCTGCTGCTGCTTGGCGCGTCAACCAGCGACAGCCCAGCAGAGGCGAGCAGCTCTCCGTCGAAGGTCTCCCCTTCGACCGGCGCCCTGGAACTCGACGCCCAGGGAAGCTTGATGAAGACCCCGTCGCCGGCCTTCAGATAGGCGCCGGGCTGAGGCTCTTCGGAGCCTGACGCTGCATCGGTAGCGGAGGGATCGGCGGTCGACATAGTGCCTGGCGCTCCTGCGGCCTCAGGGCCGTCAGTACGACCGCCAGACTCCTCGCCAGCCTTTGCGGCGGCAGCCTCGGCAGCCTCTTCGCCGGCGGATCCATCGGCACCAGCCTCTTCTTCCATGGTGGCGACGTTGTCAGTGTTGCCGCGCGCGTCCTCCTCGCCGGCAACCTCAGTCTCCATGGGCTCTGCGGCAGATGGATCTGATGACCAGAAAAAGAAAGAACAGTCAAGCAAGTGTTCAGAAAGGAAAACAGAAGAAAAGAAGAATCCAAGGGAAATTTCCATGCAAGATGATTACCTGCAATGGGATCCTTGGCCATGGCCTCAACCGCCGGAGGATCATTGGTGCTGTCCCTTGTCGGAGTAGTCTCCCTTGCCGGAGTAGTCTCCCTTGCCGGAGAACGCTCCCTTGCCGGAGAGCCCTCCCTTGGCGGCGTAATCGAAGCAGAAGGTATCTCGGGGGTGACTTCCGGGCCCTCCCGATGAGGCTGCTCTGCTCCTACACAAATCAGCAGTCAGATATCAGCAAGGAAGAAGCACTCATGCACGCCTAACGGTAAAAAGTAACCCAACACTTACGCTGGGGGCTATGCTGGGGGCTGCTCTGAGGAAAGGTTGCCGGGTCCGGCAAGGTGGTCTCGGGCGCTTCCTCTGGTCTCGGCGGGATCATCCTCGATGACAACCACCGGAGTCTTGGCCCTTTTGGACGCTCTACGGGCGGCGTCCTGAAAAGGAAAGAATTCAGAATGAAGCAAGTCAGATTCAAGATGAAGCAATAAAATTGAAATACAAGCGCAGCATGGAAGCTTACTCTTCTTCTTCCTCCTCGTCGGAGCTGAGCGTGGAGAGATCAAATTCCGGCTCGCCTCCGGTGCGAAGAGGCGGAGGAGTGGGTTCTCTTGATCGCTTGGCGGGAGTGGCAGCGGCGGCCTGTGAGGATCCCGCCTCAGTTGTCGCAGCAGTGTGGGGTGCTCCTGCAACATGATACTTGCCGGGCGGTAGAGCCTGCGTCGGCGGCGCTGTGGCTGATGGCCCGTCTGCCGTCCCGTCTAAATCTCCGGCCCTGAAAGACGCCTCCTTGGCGGAGCCGGGGCTCCGTTTGCGGCAAGCTAACTGGATGATGGGGCGAAGCGTCCTCGGCTGGCTCGCTCGACTTCAGCCTACTGTTTGCAAGCTCTTCCTCACCGGGCGAACTCCTTCGCTCGGCAAGGCTTGCCGCCTGCCGCGTCTGCCTCCTCCATGATGAACCCGAAGGCGCCCGGTGACGGCGGTTCTTGCCGCCTCCAACCTTGTGGCAATGCGTACCATCTCTTGGTCGGTGGTGTCGCGGGTGAGCCACTTCTGCTCGTCGTCGCGGATCGGCACTTCTTCCAAGCTGTCGAAGAACTGCCGCACGACATCGTCGGAGGGCTCTTGCCAGGTTGGAACGATCCCATGTGAATCGCACAACGGCATCATGGCGCGGATGCGGTCCAAATGACGAAGTTGTTGCACAAGGGGCGACCCCCTCGGCAACCTAAACCACTCGGGGTGCTCGGGGTCATGCTTGAACAACTCCTGCTGACATCGCCCGTCCAACTCCGGGGACAGTGAAGTTCCGATTAAGGCCCGGGCGCAGCCTCATGATGTCTGCCGCATTTTGGAACTCCCAAGCAGGTCTCCTCCTCTCCTGCAAGGGAGCAATGCGGCGGCGAAGGAAGTCTGCGCCAACTGCGCCTACAGTGAGTCCGGCAAGCCTAAGGCGCAAGATCCGGGTCACGGCAATCTTCAACCTAGCACCCTCCGGCGCCAAGTTACTCCAATCGTTGCCACGCACTATTGGGGTTTGGCGCACGGCACTGAAGGGCTGCGGGTCCTCCTCAACAATCCAGCACCAGTTGCCTCTCCACTCATCCCACTTGCTACGGAACTCTCCTTCCAAGTAAGCTTCTTTCTTGCCGATCCACGGAGACCCAAGCAATCCCTCCCACAGCGGCTCTCCTCTCTCGGCGGGGGCATGAAGAAGTGACGGAAGAGGGCTACGTTGGGTGGACTCCGACAAAGTTCTCGCAAGGTGTGCGAAAACCGCCATGGTGAGAACGGCGTTGGGGGTGAAGTCAAGGAGGCGGAGGCCATAGGTGTTCATGATGTCGCAAAAGAACTCGGAGAAGGGCGGGCAGAGCCCGCAATAGAAGAATAGCGCGAAAAAGGGGTACCCAGTTGGGGCTGATTCAGAGGCAGCGGCTGAGAGTACCTTGGTGCGCGGATGCGCCCGAGTCTCCGTCGACCAGAACAAGTAGTGTCCCACCCTCAGCTCGCTGCGTCCGAGCTGCGGGGGAAGACGGCCCCGCTCATGCGCAGCGCCACGAGCCGTCAAGCGCTTCGGCCGACTTCACGCCCTTCCCCTTGTCGGCTTTCGGAGCCATGGCGGAGGCGGTGGAGGTGACCGACGGCGTTGGTGGAGACGGCGGCGACGAGGGGCGGAGCGGTGCTCTCTTCTGGCTTGGGAAGCAGGGGGGAGCAATGGTGGTTTTCGAGATCAAGCAGCAAATGGCGAGGTGAACGGAATGCCCATGTTTCCTCTGCTTATAAAGAGGGAGCAGGCGGATGTTTCGCCCTTTTCGGATAAAGAAATTCCCCACGATCTCGCCCACGATCTCTCCCACGACGCCGCGTTCGACGCAGGCTGCCGTTAAATGGAGGACGTGGTGGGTCCAGGTAAGTAACGGCGTGATTTGAGCCGCGTGTCTGCAGACTGCTTTTGGGCCTGGCCCAACAGCTTTCGGCACCGTGTGTGGCCCAGGCCCGAGGGCTCCTGCCGATTGTACTAGAGTAGGGGTACCCTAGTATCCCGAACTCGTGCATGGGCAGTTGTAGCACCCCGCGGCAAGGTTTGCCAGGGGATCGCCAAGATTCTCTATGGCTCTTTTGGAGCCATTCAAGAACAAAGTGTTTTAAGTCAAGGAGCCAAGGCCCCGGCAAGAGGAGCTTGCCGGGAAGGCCGCCCAAGGCACGCAGAAGACAAAACCCCGGCAAGAGGAGCTTGCCGGGAAGGCTCGGAGAGCGACAAGCCTCCAAACGCGACAAGGATTCAGCTCCGGCAAGTCACTTGCCGGGTCAGGCTACCTCTCTACATCTCCGCTCCAGCTCATCCATCAACGTGTCGCCATGGGACCATTCCGGTACAGCGTGTCAAGAGACTGTGCAGCCAATGGAGAGCAGCGGTGATAAGCGGCCCGACAAGATAAGCCATCGTGGCAGACGGTGGCGCCCGTGGACGACCACTTTTTGCACTTTGTTTGGGAGACTTAGACGGGCATTTATTGCCTTTGTCCCCGCCGTCGTGGTTAGGTATGATGCCTTTGTACAAGTAGCTGTACCAACCGCTACTCTTTTCCCTTTTACCCTTGCATACGTTGCCACTTGTTGGTGACCCCTTGAGCGATATAAAGGAGGCCCATGCATAGCGTAGAAGGGGTTCGGTTCAGCTCATTCGAAACCATAGACGCTCAAGCTAGGTTTTGTAGCTCTCATGGCTCTCTAGCAAGAAGACAATCAATCAGACAAGCAGCAGTAGGAGTATTATCTCTCCGGAGAGCTCCGAAGCTGGGTAAGCTGCTCGTGTGCTTCGCCTCGATCTGCTCTTCGTGCGATCTCCACCCCCCATCGAACCGAAAGGGACCCGGTCCTCCGGTCCCATAGGTGTCCGTGGGTACGATCAGCCTCCCCGACACTAAGTCACCCGAGTAGTGCCGAGTCTCGGTGTATTCTCGCTTTGTAATCATGTAACCTTGGGAGTAAGCGCAGCCTGTCGTTGTGCCTCTGTTTTAATAGTAGCTTTGCGTGTTTTCGTCAGCACGCAGTTGCATGTTTTTCCGGGCACAACTACCAAGACCAACCCCGACGACACCCACAGTAACACGTCTCTTTATGAGATATGTGTATCCCCGACCCTGACCCGATTCTTGGAGGTGATCTGGCATATTTATTACCTTTCACCACGGTAAATAAATCAGCCCAGATGTTATATAAGAAGGCCACCTTGTGACCTTACCAAGCACCCCACACCTTGTGCACCACTCTCACAACCATTTCTTGCCATGTCGAGCCCTAGTATTTACCTGAGAACCCCAGATGCAACCCCGGGTAGTTTTGTCAAAATATTGTGGGACTTTACCTCAGTACCATGGGTTCTACCCAACCACCCCAAAGTCTGAGCTGTTCAAATCGAGAATCACCCCTTCCACTTCGGAATATTGGGCAGCAGTACACATCCCTCCCGTAGACCCCAACCAAGATCCAACGGAGGTTTCCTTCGTGGGGAAATCTATGCCAACCCCACGCTTAGCCATAGAAGCTGCTGCAAAAGAAGCGACTGCTCGTCTTTGATCCGCAGTACCCTATGCCCGCGAGCGAGGATATTATTACTTTCCGAGCCGCGGCAAGACCCGGAGGAGTAACAACTTTTCGGTGGACGGATTGAGAGAGACCCAAGTACTAGCCAACCTTATCCAAGACATCATCGCTCAAGAGCATTTGAACCAAATGAGTGATGGATTATCTCCAGAGTCACGCTGATTTGAACCCTCAGATTGCCATCGGCAGACCACTGAGGCCCGACCCGGAGAGACGCATACATCGACAGGTCAATCCACTTCCTCCGATGGAAGAGGAGTATATTCCATTGCCAGAGACATTTTCTCGAGACCCTGTCCAGTTACCATTCTCATTTTAGACGTCACTGCCGTGTTTGTTAGTTCAGCATTTGATATTACGTTGTAACTGATGCTTAGTACCTTAAAATTGTGCGACGAGTCGAGTATTTCAGTTCCTGCTTATATGAGTAGTTCTCCTTGAGATTAACATGTGTAACCACGAAGAAAATCCTAGAATGAGATTTCTTTTCCCCGAGTTGTTGCATCGTTTATCCCCTCACTACATAGTTTATTTTCATTCACGCAGCACCACGGCAGCAGACTCACAACCGCTCGAACGCATGTGGAGTATCTGTTTTTCTCAATGGCTCTTAGCAAATCTCGAGGACGAGATTTTTCTTAAGGGGAGTAGTAATTGTAACACCCCAAAAATTTAACCAGGTTTTAGTTATTAAAATTTTGCCAAGAGTTTAAAATTTATGCCTGCAAGAATATCTCTGTGGATTTCAAAACTTTTCTTTTAATATTAAGGAGTTTTTCCCAAGTGGGTCCTTCCAAAACATATTGGACTTATATGCCCTCTCTTTTAAAACATCTCTCAATCAGTAGATTTATTTATTAAATTATTTCACCCTGAGCTTTATTCATTAAAATGACTTGTTTTAAGTTTTGGAGCTCCTTTTTGTACTACAACCAGTTGATAAACTTAACTAAAAATCCAACCAAAATTTGGAGATATCATGTGATGTCTCTAAATTACTTTTGTGCAATAATATATTTCATTCATTGCATATTTTGAGTGCTACACATGTTTTTCTTCTCTGGTCCAGTGGACAATTTTGCACTACAACCCTTTTAAATATTTCTTTCTAGCTTCCACCAAAATTATGGGATGTTAGTAGCAGCATATGCTTCCACTTTATGCAAAAATCCAGGGATGTTATTCGAAATTTTTGAGTGAATCAACCTCATCTCCATTCTGGTCCAGCATGATGATTTGTACAGCAACCATAGTCTTGCTTGCTCTTTGGCCCTAGATTCTTTCTCCTACTTGTAGTCCTCCATGCAAAACCCCTAAGTCCAGGAGCATGCACTCATTTGATCATTTTGGTTCATGTTATAATGCCATCCACCTCCTGTCCAGATTTGAAGTTACGCAAAACTTGCACTAGCAAGTTTGTGCTTTTCACAAACTAACCTCACCACCCTCTTGTGCATCCAAGGAGACACTGATCCGGAAGTATTGGCCACTCCAAGAAATGCCTAGGTGCCTGTGGCATTTTGTCAAACACCGGAGGGCATGAACTGATTTGACATGAGTTGTTGTTGGCATTGTGAACTTGGCCACCGACCAAACCATCTTGTCCCTTGAGTTTCCTCTATCTCTAACCTAGTTCTGTTGCTTGCCAACCTCACCGTGACTGTAGCATGCCACGGCATTGTATCGAACACTTGGCGTGCACGCTGGGCTGTGCCAGGCGTAGCGTTTACTGCGTCACGTGCGCTCGAGCTGCCGAGTCCCAGGTTGACCCCTCCCGCCCCCGAGCTCGATTCGATCCGGTATAGCCGTGTCGCGCCCACCCGACCACCTGGCTCACATAGCGGCGCGCCAAGCAAGTTCTTGGCGGCTTGCACGCTTATGGCCTCATCCATGGACGGCGCCGCCCAAACCTCCTCCGCCGCCACCTGCCCCTTAAGCATCTCGGCTCACCATAGCTTCGTCCCCTAGTTAGCGTCGCCGCCATCGCCGCCATTGCTACAGTAAAGACGGTTCGCCATCGTTCTTATCACGGCCGCCTGAACCGACCTCCACCGCCTATATAAGGGCCCCGGAGACCAATCGAGTTCTCGAGCAACCTCATCTGATCACCCTAGAGCTACCGCGGGCAGCAGTCGAGGAGGGGAAGGCCTTCTTCCCCAAGTCCGGCCGGTTCGGTCGCCGCCAAGTTCCGGCCGATTCCGTCGCCACCAGTGCCTCTCCCTCTCCATTCTCTCCACCAAGAGCTCCCCCTCCCTCTCGTGAGTGCAACCCCACGCCGATTTTGGTCGAAACCACCGTAGCCCCAAACCCACTATCCACCCGAACGCCTCCTCCTCATGAAGCTCGTCAGCGACTCGTCCACATCGGGCGACCATGGCGGTACCCACAGACTGTTCTCTACCCCCTGAGCACACCCATGTCCTCAGATCACCAAGGGACGCCCCCATTTGCCGGCAAATCCTCGCCGGAGCTTCGCCTCCGTTCGGTCAGAGGGGAACGACGCGCGCGTGGCTGGTCAAACCTAACCAGTGGGCCAGGCGGGCCCACCGTCAGTGACCCAGCGTCTGTCCACCCAGGAGTAAGTGGAAGCGCCTTTTTCCGAATACGCCTTCGATGTGTTTTTCTTTAAAAAGTTTTCTCTCGCTTTTGTTTTAAATAATGATTTTGACCAAACTTTGACCTGCTTTGTATCTTTTTAAATACAACTCCAATTAAATTGATTCTTTTTCCTACCTCTTTCAAATATTGTCTAGTTTATTTTAAGATTTATTTGAAAAAAATTCAAAACAACTTTTGTGCTATTTTTATTTTGGTGTGTTAATTCTTTTATATTTTCAAAATAGGATTTTTGAAGAGAGGAGAATTATTTCAAGAGTTTGAAATGCACCCTGCCTTCCCGTGACCTGAAGGCAAGCATTTTGAACCTCAAGATAATACTTTTGTGTGTTCGTTGACACGTTTATAACATCACCTCATTTCGGAGGACTCGTTATTTCATGTGATACGATCATGTGCATGGATGCATATTAGTGATTTTCCATGCTGTTGGGAATGAACACAATTGTGATGATAATCATCCTCATGTGCCTTGCATGCATGCCGGAAGAAGTCCGGGAAAACCTCTGCCTTGGGTAGGCATGAGTTTGTCGCCTGTCTCCGTCGGGACGGTTATGTCCGGTATGGCATGGTAAGGTATAGTGAGCGGTGCTTCTGTTGGTTGAATTCTTTTCATTATTCATGTCATGCAGGGAAATTTATAAACCTCCTGAGTCGACCCTAGCTCGAGTCTTGTTCCAGTAACCCCCATACTTGTTTCGTACTACCACTCGTCTCTACAACAAGTAGAGTACGGTTCAGTAAGTTGTCAACCTCTTTCTAGCACACACCGCATGTAGAGAGGCCAGGGTGGAAGATACGGTTGTAGCTGGTAGGCAGACCACCTGGTCCGGGGCATGGGTGTTTCGGTTGAGACCGAGAGGGAGGCCACCCCTTAGAGCGCCAAGTAATATAAATTTAATCCCATGCTACGCGAGGTTGTAGCCTCCCACTTAGAGTTTGCTTGACAGTGTGTCGTGGGTGATTTCTGCACACGTGTGAGTTAAGCCGGTGTGTGCAAGTTAGGTGTGTTTTCAACAAAAAGATCAGATATCTGAATTAGTCCCGATGGACTAAAGGAATCTGATTACTAAATGGGTAAAGAGTACACCCTCCGCAGAGATTAAACCTATTGAATAGCCGTATCCATGGTTAAGGATTACGATGCAGGATGGGTCAAGTGTTAGTCTTAGTGTCGGTCGTCGGAGGTGAAACTTTTAAATCAGAACTGATAATACGACTTGCGACAGGTGGTAAATGATGATTAATAATGTGTTGTGGACTAACCCGTGATATTGTTGGTATTATCGAATATCCCTGGGACCGTTCTACCACCTGGATATTCACTATGATTGTTTTCTTTAAAGCCCTTTATGTGGTGTCGCCAGACGCTCGACCGTGGCATTTCTTTTAAAGCCCTTTATGTGGTGTCGCCAGACGCTCGATCGTGGCATTTCTTTTAAAGCCCTTTATGTGGTGTCGCTCAGACGCCCGATCGTGGCATTTCTTTTTAAAGCCCTTTATGTAGTGTCGCCAGACGCCTCGACCGTGGCATTTCTTTTAAAGCCCTTTATGTGGTGTCGCCGACGCCCGACTGTGGCATTTCTTTTAAAGCCCTTTATGTGGTGTCGCTCAGACGCCCGACTGTGGCATTTCTTTTAAAGCCCTTTATGTGGTGTCACTGAGACGCCCGACCGTGGCATTTCTTTTATAAGCCCTTTTTGTGGCGTTGCTTCAGACGCCCGCTCGGTGCCTTTTATTACTTATGTTATTGCATTTTCACAAATAACCTGCTTACATGCATCAGAGATTCATATACCTTTTGTGACTGACGTCATGAGCATAAATATTTCAGAACATCGTTGTTATATTATTCATGTGTTCATAATGTTTGCGAGTACATTCAAAGTACTCACTGGCTTGTCCCTGGCTATTGTCTTGGCCAGATTTCTTCTTGTGGAAAGGAGCGACCGTGTTGACAGCCCGGAACCTAAGCAACGGTGATAGCAGCCTCGCGAAGATAGGAGTTAGCCTCGGTCAGCTGTTCCGTGGGAAATGGAGTCCCATAGACACCGATGATTTACAACCCGCTTCCGCCATCAACTGCTAGAAACCAATTGTTGTACTCACTGCACTGTAATGGTCTTGTACGACATATATTTTGTGTTTTGCTTGGAGTTTCTGTATCAAGTTGGTGCCTCATCAGCTAACAGTAATCCTGGGGCTGATGAGCACAAGGGCCATTTTCTTGGAATTAATACCCGGAGAATCGGTCGCCACAACATCTGCCGGTTTTGACACCGACATTGGTGCTTTCATTGAGAATTCCTCTGTGTCGTCGATTGAAGGATTGATGGCTCGCCTTGTCATCAACGACATCATCACTTCTGGAGGAGCCCTAGATTCAGGGCAGACCCTCCGACTGGGCAGCTTCACCATGGGCGCTCATTTGGCCATTAAGCCGAAGGCGGCCCCCCAAGCCGCCAAAAATCTTCTCCGATTGACCCCGAATACTCCGACAAGATGGATCCGGCAGATGTAGTGTCTTTGAACGAGCTGCTAGATTGCATCACCGCCCTGGGAGTCGCGACTGACTATGATCGGATTGGGCTTAAACCCAATCAGAGAGAAAGTAAATCTCCGCCGATCACCCATCTAGTAGCGGTTGTGGAGGAGCAGACCAACAATAACCACTCTCCTATGTTGAGAACGAGCTATGTTCAGGTTTCCGAGACCAGAGGGCCGGACACCCTTCTCTGGGAGGACACTCCCTGTTCTCCGAACATAGAACCGGACGTTAAGTCTGAAAACTCGCCGGAAACTCAGAAGCCCGAGCTGGTGACCTTGGAAATTCATCAAACTCTAGATTCCACAATGGGTCAAAGCGTGAATTTAAGCCCGCCCACCCACCACAGACAATATTCCCCAAGCAATTTCGGTCCACGGGACATATGTGACCTAATGTATGCGCGGCAGCAGCCTCAGGAAACGTTCCATCATTTTTGGGCCAGATTCCTCGTTAAAAACAAGATAAAAGACTGCTGCGATGACGACGCAATTTCAGTATTTTCCAACAACTGCACAAATGAGGGGATCCTCAATGCCCTCAACCGCCGTCGCGTACTACACTTTATAGATTTGGCACAGATAGTACAGAAGTACTGCGCAATGGAAAGCGCCTGGAAAACTCAAACCGCTCAATGGGAACCGCAGGCTTCAAGCCATCTCCCGGACGAACAAAAGGACGCCCCCTCGTAGGTCACCTGATCGCCACCCTGCGGACAAGAAATCAAGCCCTTTACGGGACATAGAACTGTCTTTGAAGAGTGGCTCGACGGGCCATGTAAAATACACATGACGCCGAATATCGAACCAACGCACAGCCTACGGGCATGTTGGATACTCCGGCAGGTGGCCAAGAGCGGCGAGGGTATCCTCACCAACACTACCCCAGAAAAGTACTATTCATAGGACAACAAGCACGAAGTACTCACGGTCTTCGAAACCTTCTCGTCAAATAATCGGTGCAAACGGGCGCTCCGCAACCTCGTCGAAGTCTGCCAAGTAGCAACAATAAACCCTTGTAACGATACGACAATTACTTTCAATGCCGACGACGAACCAAGATCCCCTCCGTCCGGGCACCAGCCTCTCTGGTCCTAAACCCAATCGTGGACGGCTTTCGGCTCACTAAAGTGCTAATGGACGGCGGCAGCGGACTGAACCCCATCAATGAGGACACGCTCAACAAAATGCAAATGGACAGGAGTCGCATCGAGCGCAGCAATACATCCTTCAGGGGAATCATCCCTGGCGGGGAAGCAAGATGCTCAGGGAAAATTAAACTGGATGTGGTATTCGGCACACCAGAAAACTATAGGTCCGAGGAGATAATCTTCCATGTGGCTCCTTTCAACAGCGGATATCATGCCCTGTTAGGGCGAGATGCATTCACACACTTTCAAGCTATACCCCATTACGGGTACATGAAGCTCAAAATGCCCAGGCCCAATGGTGTTATCACCATCTCCAGTGATCCGAACATAGGACTCCGTGCTGAAAATAAAACCGCACCCCTGGCCCTTGAGGCACTGTCCGAAGCCCTAGCGGCCAAAGAACTCACCGCTCTGCGCTCTGCAGTGGATAGGGACGATGTAATTCTTGATAAAAGGCCCAAATCCACCTCTTTCAAGCCAGCTGACGAAATAGTCAAATTTCAAGTTCACCCGACGGATCTCAAGAAAACAGCTTCCATTGGGACACAGTTGGACCTGATGGTCGACGCCGCATTACGCGCGTTCTTGCGCGAAAATTGGGACATCTTCACCTGGCACCCCTCGGATATGCCAGGAATCCCACACGCGCTGGCCGAACATAGTCTCAACATACTCAAGGGATACAATCCGTTCAAGCAAACGCTCCGGCGATTTTCCGAACCCAAACGGCGGGCTATGGGGGAGGAGCTAGCCAAGCTACTCGAAGCCGGGTTTATCAGAGAGATCAAACATCCGGACTAGCTAGCAAACCTGGTCATGGTACCAAAAAAGGATATATCCTGGCGCATGTGTGTCGATTTCAAAGACCTTAACAAGGCTTGCCCTAAGGACCCCCTCCCACTACCTTGCATCGACCAGATTATCGACGCAACTGCGAGACACGATTCGCTGTGTTTCCTCGATGCATACTCCGGATACCATCAAATCAAAATGAAAGAATCCGACCAAGCCATAACGGCATTTATCACCCCGTATGGGCCTTTCTGCTTCAACACTATGCCTTTCGGGCTCAAGAACGCCGACGCCACTTACCAACGCATGATTCAAACGTGCATAGAAAAGCAAATCGGCATGACTGTGGAGGCATATGTAGATGACATAGTCATGAAAACTAAGCATGTTGAATCTTTGGTGGACGACTTACGCCTCACATTCGACAACCTCCGAACGTATGACATAAGGCTCAATCCGGAAAAGTGCATTTTCGGCGTTCATGCCGGCAAATTGCTCTGGTTTATTGTCTCCAATAGAGGAACTGAGGCAAACCCAGCCAAAATCCAAGCCCTGTCACAATTGGCAACACCAACTGACCTCAAACAGGTCCAAAAGCTAGCCGGGTGCGTGGAAGCCTTGAGCCGTTTTATCTCCAGATTAGGAGAAAAGGCACTGCCATTGTATCGCTTACTCCGACGCACCGACCACTTTGCATGGACGGACGCTGCAATAGCCAGACTGGAGGAAATAAAAACTTTGCTAGCAAGCAACCCCATCCTGGCCGCACCGAACATCGGCGAACTAATGCTGCTCTACATATTGGCCACTCACCAGATGGTGAGTGCAGTGCTCGTCGTCGAACGAGAAGAGGAGGGACATAAATTCCCACTCCAAATACCAGTATATTACGTATAGACGGTCCTTACACCATGCAAATCCCGATACCCACATTATCAGAAGATAGCATATGCGGTCTTTATGGCATCCCGCAAGCTGCGGCACTACTTTCAAGAGTGCTAAATCATGGTGGCTTCAGAAGTACCGCTCAATGATATTATAAACAACCGGGACGCCACCGGAAGGATTGCCAAATGGGCCATTGAGCTCTTACCATTTTAAATAACTTACAAACCATGCCGAGCCATTAAATCTCAGGTGTTGGCTGACTTCGTCGCTGAATGGACAAAGGCCGAACTCCCTAAAGAGTACGGCTCGTATTCCAACTGGGTGATGCACTTTGACGGCTCTAGAATTTTAGCCGGACTTGGGGCTGGTGTCATCTTGACATTCCCCACAGGAGACACAGTTCGTTATGTGCTCCAGATACTGTATACACACTCTAACAATGCAGCCGAATACGAGGCCCTATTGCATGGTCTCCGGATGGCTGTCTCCATGGGCATACAACGCCTTGAGGTGCGTGGGGATTCCAACCTCGCAATATCCCAAATAAACGGAGACTTCCATGCAAAAGATCCAAATATGGCGGCTTAACGCAACGCCGTACTCCAAATATCAACTCGGTCCGAGGGCCTCGAGTTTCATCATGTGGCTCGAGAGAGTAATCAAGCCGCGGACATCCTTGCTTGCATGGGCGCTAAAGGCGACCCCATCCCACCTAACACCTTTGTGGAAAGGCTCTTCAAGCCATCTGTGGTGTGGCAGGATGAGAACGGCAACACTAGCCCGGGGCCGATCACACCTCCAGATTCCGAACACAGTTCTGATATTGTCGGGGGCTCGGGCACGGAAATAACACCATCGGCCCATGAACTCATGGCTGTAATTGCCCCATGGATCGAGCCTTTCCTTGCCTACCTAACAAGGAATGAGCTCCCCGAAGATCAGATTGAGGCTCGTCGTATCGTTCGATGCTCGAAGGCCTACAAAGTTCACGAAGGAGAACTATACAAGAAAAGTACTACTGAAGTCCTTCAAATATGCATCTCCGAAGAAGAGGGATGGCAGCTCTTGGCTGAAATACACGCTGGTCTTGGCGGTCATCATGCTGCAGCTCGGGCCCTTGTAAGCAAGGCCTTCCGTACGGGTTTCTTTTGGCCCACGACCTGAGCAGATGCACAAGACCTTGTACAGCGCTGCGTTGGATGCCAGTTTTTTGCTAATCAAAGCCACATGTTGCCCACTGCCCTACGAATAATGCCCATCACCTGGCCCTTTGTGGTCTGGGGGCTAGACATGGTCGGACCTCTTAAAGGGGGAAGCCATAAGAAGAAATACTTATTGGTTATGGTCCACAAGTTCACTCAGTGGATAGAAGCCAAACCAGTTAAAACGGCTGAAGCTGGACCGGTGATAGATTTTATATCCGGCGTCGTACACCGTTATGGTATCCCACACATTATTATTACTGATAATGGCTCTAATTTTACAGCCGATGAGGTGAAAAATTGGTGCGCCAATATGGGCATCAAGCTCGATTACGCCTCCATATATCACCCTCAGACAAACGGTCAGGTCGAACGGGCTAACGGCATGATCATGAGCGGCATCAAACCCATACTAGTGCGATCTCTGCAAGAATCAGACAAACACTGGGTCGAGGAACTTGGTTCCGCACTCTGGGGGCTGCGGACCATGCCCAATCGCACGACCCGATATACACCCTTTTTCATGATGTACGGTGTGGAGGCAGTCTTGCCTTGTGACATTATTCACGACTCACCCCGTGTGCGCATGTATGAAGAGAGAGAAGTCGAGCTCGATCGGCAGGACGACCTGGACGGCCTGGAAGAGGAGCGCGATATCGTGAAGGCCCATTCCGCATTCTATCAACAGTAGGCTCGGCTATCGGATTTCGGGTTCCGGCAGACCCTTAAGGTTCGAACTCTGGGGTGCACGCGGAGATCACACCTCCTGCCTACCCATGTCTCGTCGCCTCGCAAGGATCTAAACTACACGAAGAACAACACAAGGGACACGAGGTTTATACTGGTTCAGGCCACCATTGTGGTGTAATACCCTACTCCAGTGTGTGGTGTGGTGGATTGCCTCAGGGGTTGATGATGAGTATGTCTGAGGGAAGAACAGCCTCATGAGGGTCTACATTCTTGGCTGGTGCGATGAACCGCTTGGGTGAGTTCAGTCGCCTCTCTCTCTCTCTCTCTCTCTCTCTCTCTCTCTCTCTCTCTCTCGATGCCTAGATGCCTCTACCTTGTGGGTGGCTAGTCCTATTTATAGATGGAGGCCCTGTGCCTCTTCCCAAATATTGAGCGGGAAGGGCGCCAACAATTGGCCATTTTGAAGGGGAACATCTAGTACACTTATCCTGACTAAAGTTGGTCCTCGCCTGCAAAAGACCCTGACGGTGACGCCGGCTCGGGCTCCACGATGACCCCCATCCTGCCGTTCTGCTGGTCTTGGTCTTGTTGCACCGAAATGGTTGCCTTTGCTTGATACTCTTGCATGCGCTTGCCCCCTTTGCACCAAAGAGGAAACAAGGACTCTGCGCAGGTCGGCGCCCGCCTGGCCTTGGTCATCATGGCTTGTGTCATGGGCACCTCGTGAGGTACACCGCCTTGATCTCTCCGCCTCCTCGCGAGCCAGCCTGACGAGGCTGTGCCCGAGGAAGTCTCCTGTCGTCCGCCCCGCGAGGCTTGGCCCCTCGCGAGGGTCTTGAACATGTGTTGATGAAG
This sequence comes from Aegilops bicornis, assembly GCA_021605145.1. Taxonomy (NCBI): domain Eukaryota; kingdom Viridiplantae; phylum Streptophyta; class Magnoliopsida; order Poales; family Poaceae; genus Aegilops; species Aegilops bicornis. The sequence continues at coordinate 142,897,144 of CM038669.1, forward strand.
ATGGGTCAGATAATACTCCTCGAGCCACGCCGCAGGCAGTGAGGCGAGCAAGTCTGGTACCCCGTTCCGCCGACATGATAGCTCCCGGGCCCAAGGCGCGCCTGGACTTGGCTTAGCAGAGAAGCGAAGGGGCAAGTGCGAAGCGCTGCGGGCCCCATCAGCCTGCGGTCTTGGGTGCCGCGTGGCGGTTGATTGGACGTGGGCGTCCTAGCTCCCCCACGACGCCTCGGCAACTGCACGATTTGACAAGCCCCTGCATGCAAAACGGGTCATGATTACCTATGATCGCGGAGGCCGGCGGTTGGCCTCCCTCGGCTATATGTACGGAACGGCGTGGGCCTTTCCAGTCCATCTCTTCCTGCTACTCTCCGTCTTCTTCCTTGTCATCGCTCCACCATACGTCAATGGCGCCAATCCGTCGGTTTTCTGCCGAAGAGAAGGGGAATCCCCGAGAGGGTCCTGTCCCACTTCCTCCGAAGAAACGGCTCGCCTCTTGCCGCGCAGAAGGGGGTGCTTGGCAGGAGGTGTCGAGGCCATGGTTTGAGCGGCCGCCGCCTGGATTCCCATTGCCCTTGTACGCCCGAATCGAGGCTCCTGAAGGCGTAGGCGCCGAGCGGCACCGCCAAAGGCGCCGTCGCCGCCGGCGGATCATGGCGGTGTGCGTCGTTCCTCCTGGAGTTCACGCTGAGGGCTCCTCTCGCGAGCTCGTGCTTCACGCCGCCTCGCCTCCTCGGTCTTGGATTTGTCTTCCTCCCTCCTTCACCTTCGAGATCCCACCGAGGGGGCCTATCAAGCTTTGGCTGCAGCATGCTGACTGCAGTACCCCTGCGACCGGAGCGGAGGTCAAGGTCGTCGCTCCGGGGAAGGTCTTCATGACCCGTGGTTGGGGCGAGATCGCCCGGGTCTGCAGGATGGGTGGCACCCTCGCAATCCACCTCGAGTACGATGGTGCCTCCCTGATGTTCTTCAAGGTCTTCGACGCGGAGGGACGTCGGCTGGAATGCTGCCCCGAGAAAGGCGGCCGGGGCCCCGCCGTGGCGAGGACTAGGCTCGCCAATCGCTCCACCAGAAGCTCCTCGGGCGGCGAAGGTGCCGGAGGATCCAGCGACTCCGCCGAGCTCTTCGCGACCCCAGAGACGAGCAACGACAGCTACGAGCCCCTGAGCTCGCATCGCGCTCGGAGCAGGGCGGGCTCGTCAGGCCGCCGTCGCCACTGATCTGTATGGGGTTGGTGCCGGTGCCTGAAGGCCCACTGTTGATGATGGCGTCTCTTGCGGAGGTGCGCTTAGTCAGTGCTCTTTAGGATTTGCTCCTTTTGTTCCCTGTGAGGAATCGAAGAACGCACCCCGTGGGGGTTTGTAAGGTGCTTGTAGTTCCATTTGTTAATATGATCCTTATCGTAAAATGGTGTGAGATGCTCGTCCCGTCTTAGCGCAGTTCCTCCTTTCGAACCTCGCGAGGGCTTGACGCTCTGCGCTGACAGGTCCCGGTCCCAAGGCAAGCTTCAGCCATCGCTGGTATGCTAGGTCGCGATGCCGTGGTCAAGGCCAGGAGGTGAGCGGCCCGGGGTCCAGTAAGAGCCCCTGAGTCGCGATGCTCAGGAGGTCCCCTTTAGCGCTCAAGCAGCCATCGTTCGGTGAGAAAGGAGCGCGACGTTGCCAAAACGGGATTACATTAGGTGCGAGGTTAGTGCAGTGTTAGCTAGTATGTCCGGAGGATGACTTATCTCGAGGGTCAAAAGCCACTCCTTGGCGCGGCGCCAGGCCTGCGCATTGGTAGCTGAGGAGTTGCCTGGCAAGGTCCCAACGTGTCTCTTCCCCCTCGCCTTTGCTCCCCTTTGTGCTCTACGTCCTCAGGTCCCGGCCCTCGAGCGAGCTCAGCCATCGCTGGTATGCCAGGTCGCGATGCCGTGGACAAGGCCAGGAGGTGAGGGCTGGAGAGCCCGTAAGAGTCCATGAGTCGCGATGCTCAGGTACCCCCCCCCCCTTTAACGTGCAAGAAGTTCGCGCGGGCGAGAGTGAAGGTGACGCTGTGAAGGCCTCGCCCGACGCTGCTCCTTAAAGAGATCCTGCGAGCTCATCACAAGAAAACGAGAGTTTGCCGTTACAGTTGTCAACCAACTGCTGGTTGCTCTGGAAGGGTGACGAGGCACTGAAGGCTTGGTGAGGTGGCGCCTTGCGGGGTCGCCGCCGCCAGAGCTCAGCCATTCAGGTTTGACGACATTGCAGGGACGGACCCATGCGCAAGTGTCGTGCCGTTAGGGAGCAGCTCCATCAGTTGGTGTCAATCGAGCGGGCGATTAAGTCAAGTATGTTAATCATGAAAGAGCAGATCCATTTAGATAGGTGAAGAAAGAGGCGAACGCCGCTGGGTCGGGCCCGAGCGACTTGGGGATGATGCATACCGAGGGGCACCCCCAATAAAGTAAGCTAAAAACATGAACCAAAGGGATACATGCCGCAGGGACGGACCCACGTGGCCTGGGAATGATGCAGCCCTGGGGGGCGCTCCCAGCTGAAAATGAAACTCGAAGGATGTCACCTGATGATGTTGAAGATGAAGGGATGCTGAAGTAGCGGACGGCGTGCACTACGGAGGCCGATCTTCACGAGCCCCCAGGCCCAGGAGCCTCAGGAGGCTCCGGAGGCACTGGCGGCTCATCGTGGACCATCTCCATCTCCGCCAGGACTGTGTAATGCCTGGCCGCTTGAGCCTCCAGGATGCTCCTCATGAGGCGCTGACGCACAGCAGCCGCGTTCGGCAGGCCGTAAGGCATGCGAACATAGCTGTGGGGTGGACCTTCGCGGCGTCCCACACGTGAGGGCCAGAGGCGCTACTGAGAGGCGGCTCGGTTGAGTCCTGGTATGTTGATGCAGACGCGCAGCCCACCATCCTCGCCTGGATGGGGAGCTATGGCGAGTAAGCGGCGGCTGCCACTCATAACTCTCGACCCCTGCAGCTCGTGAATGATCTCGCTGACGAACTCCTGAGGGTTTGGCCCTCCTTGCCTTGCTCCTTCCTGAGGGAAACGTGCTTTGAAGCACGCCTCCAAGTGGTGCCCGTGCGCCTCCCTCGTGATCCTAATCCTAGCAAAGTCGATGGCCCTCTAGGAGAGAGCCCCCGAGCCTTGCTCGAGGAGGGCGTCGGGCGCGCCTCCCTATGCGACAGAAGGAGGTGCCCCATGAACAGGCGCGGACCCTGAGGGGCCTACCTCCCGAGGGGTCGGACCAGGCGATGTCTTCTTCTTCTTAGGGGGCGCCTCGGGAAGCCTCCCGCTCCCGTGATTTGGGTCTTCGATTGACGCGGCTTGGAAAGCATGTTCCAGAGAACACACAGCGTCTCTCTCTTCACAAGGCACCGTGATGACTCCACCGCTTCCTGGCATCTTGAGGACATTGTAGCCGTGATGAGTCATGGCCATGAACTTGGCCAGGGCTGGGTACCCGAGGATGGCATTGTACGGCAGGCGGATGTGAGCGACATCGAAGTCAATGAGCTCGGTGCGGTAGTTTTCGTGCTTCCCAAAGGTAACAGGAAGGCGGACCTGCCCTATCAGAACTGTGGAACCATCAGTGACTCCTGAGAAAGGCTTGGTTGGCTGCAACTGATTGTAGGGCACTTGGAGATTGTTGAACGTCTCGACGGATAGGACATTGATCCCTGTTCCGCCATCGATGAGGGTCCTGGTGACTTGCACATTGCTGATGATTGGGGAACAAAGCATCGGGAGGACTCCGGCTGTGGCCGCGCACTTGAGCTGATCCGCTGAGCTGAACGTGATGGCGCACGCTGACCACCTAAGAGGGCGCGTGGCTTCAAGCTTGGGGAGGAATGCATTCACTTCGTGAGCAAACTGCTTGAAGATGCGCTGAGAAGCCGGGGCCTGAGCGCCGCCCAAGATGCAAGCGATTGTGCGCGGCTCCTGGAAGCCTCCAACCCCCTCGTCCTAATGATGGTCTTCATTCCTCCTCGGCTGTGGTGGCAGAGGAGGGAGGCCCGCGTTGCCTTGTGGGCGATCCTCGCGAGGCTGATCCCTCCAACCTCCCTCGCGAGGCGGGTCCTTCCAACCTCCCTCACGAGGCTGGTCCTGCCAGCGGTCCTCGCGAGGTCGGTCACGCCACCCTTGGCGAGGGCCACGGTCTTCCCAACGTCCTCCACCTCTTCCTCCTCCTTAGCCATAGCCCCGGTCGCTGCGCTCGGGGCGTCGGCCGGCACGCACGTCTCGCACGGCCCTGAGCTCTTGGCAGTCATTGGTGTTATGGGTGTGGAGGTTGTGGTACACGCAGTACCGGCTGCCCTTGGATGATTCAGGTTGATCCCTGCTGAGGGAGTCCCGGATTAGGGGGTGTCCGGATAGCCGAACTATCACCGTTGGCCGGACTCCTGGACTATGAAGATACAAGATTGAAGACTTCTGCCCCGTGGTCCTGGATGGGACTTTCCTTGGCGTGGAAGGTAAGCTTGGCGATACGGATATGTAGATCTCCTACTATTGTAATCGACTTTGTGTAACCCTAACCTATCCGGTGTCTATATAAACCGGAGGGTTTTAGTCCGTAGGACGAACAACAATCATACCATAGGCTAGCTTCTAGGGTCTAGCCTCCTTGATCTCGTGGTAGATCTACTCTTGTACTACCCATATCATCAATATTAGTCAAGCAGAGTAGGGTATTACCTCCATCGAGAGGGCCCGAACCTGGGTAAAAACATCGTGTCCCTTGTCTCCTGTTACCATCCGCCTAGACGCCTGATTCGGGACCCCCTACCGAGATCCGCCGGTTTTGACACCGACATTGGTGCTTTCATTGAGAGTTCCTCTGTGCCGTCGCCGTCAGGAAGGATGCCTCATCCCGTCTTTAAAGACGATACTATCGCCAAAGGAGCCTTGGCCATTGGCCAGAATCTCCGGCTGGGTGGTTTTCTTATGACCGCCAGTTCGGCCACCGCGCCGATGATGACTTCTCGAGTCATCGAAACCAATCTTCACGTTAATTCGGAACTTGCCGAGCAGTTAGATCCAATCGAGCTCTCCTCCGTAAACGAGCTCTTGGATCGCATCGCCGCCCTGGGAGTCGCCACAGACTACGACCAGATCGGGCCTAAACCGATCTGAGAGAGATCAACTCTCCCCAAGCTACCCATCATGTTGCTATGATAGAGGAGCAATGCGGCGATTCTTCTTCTATCTTAAGAACTAGCTACGTCCGGATTCCCGATCCCTCCATGCCGGATTCCCGAAGAGGGACGGATGTCGATCAAGCCACGAACTTAAAGTCAGCGCGGGTTGGACTCATTGGATAGCATTCAAAAATCCAAACTTCCGAAGTTCGGAAACTTCGCCCCCGAGTCTAAAATTGACGGGTTCCGGATCTAGTTCCACCCGCCCACCCAAACATTAGCGATCTATCCCGAATTCGCAAGAGCCAGCGAAAGCGAAGACATCATTACTGGGCCAGATTCCTCTTGGTTATGGACAGGATAAAGGACTGCCGAGAGGAGGACGCAATCTCACTTTTTTGCAATAATTGCACGGACAAAGGAATCCTAAACGCCATAAGTCGTCGCGAAATTACACGCTTTGATGACTTGGTGACCATAGTACAAAAGTACTATGCGATGGAGAGTGCTTGGAAAACCGAAAGTCAATTTTGGGATAATCCGGCCCCAAATACATCCCTAGTCCGGAATAAAAGGGTGCATCATCACCAAGCACCCGGATTAAACATCAAAAAACAAAAACCCCCTAAAGGGTAATGGAACTGCATCGAGGGTTGGCTAAACGGACCTCGCAAAATTCATAGCACGTAGGGCGCCACTCCAACTCATAGCCTTCGAGCATGTTGGATACTACGGCAGTGGCCAAAAGTGGCGAAGAGCTTCTAGCTTCGTAATCCCAGCCCAAAGAATACCAAAGACAGTGTTAATAGTCTTCGAGACTTTCGCATCAAATAACATGCGAAACGAACACTCCGCAACCTTGCGAAGTCTACCAAGTAGCAACAATGCATCCATGGAGGACACGGCTATTACCTTTAATGCCAAAGGATTTAACCCAAATTCAACAGCCAGGAGCACCAGCCGCATTGGTTCTCGGTCCAATAGTGGACGGCTTTTGCCTTACAAAGGTACTCATGGATGGCGGCAATGACTGAACCTCATCTACGAGGAAACCCTCCGAAAAATGGAAATAGACTGGAACCGCATTGAGCGACAAAGCACAACCTTTAGAGGAATAATCCCTAGCCGAGAAGCATGCCGCACAGAAAAATCACATCGGACGTAGTGTTCGCTCACGGACAATTACAGTCCGAGGAGGTCACATTTCAAGTGGCCCCTGCTCAGCAGCGGATATCATGCTTTATTGGGGCGAGAGGCATTCACAATTTTTCAAGCTATACCCCATTATGGGTACATGAAGCTTAAAATGCCCGGAGCTAACGGAATCATCACTCTCGCTAGTGATCCGAACATAGCATTCCGCGCCGAAAACAAGACAGCCGCACTAGCCCTCGAGGCACTATCCGAAGCCCTAGCAGCCGAGGAACTCACTACGATGCGCTCCACGGTGAACAGGGATGATGTGATACTTGATAAAAGATCCAAGTCCACCTCTTTTAAACCAGCGGATGAAATAGTCAAATTCCAAGTCCACCCAACGGACCCTGCAAAGACGGCCTCCATTTGGGCACAATTAAACCTCGATGTAGACGCCAAGACTACGAGAATTTCTACGAGAAAATCGGGACATTTTTGCTGGCACCCTTCGGACATGCCAGAATCCCACGTCGGTCGGCCGAGCACAGCCTAAATATCCTAAAAGGATTCAAGCTACCAAACAGGCTCTTCGGCGCTTTTACGAACCCAAGAGACAAGCCATGGGAGAGGAGCTAGCCAAACTTCTGGAAGCCGGATTCATCAGAGATATAAAACATCCGGACTGGTTAGCAAATCTGGTGATGGTACCAAAGAAGGACAAATCCTGGCGCCTATGTGTTGATTTCAAAGACCTAAATAAGGCTTGCCCAAAGGATCCCTTCCCCCTCGCTCGAATTGATCAAATTATCGACGCTACAGCAGGACACGACTCATTGTGCTTCATCGACGCTGCATCTCGGCTACCACCAAATCAAGATGGCGGAGCCAGACCAAGCTCTAACGGCATTCATTACTCCATACGGCCCATTCGCTTCAACACAATGCCCTTCGGGCTCAAAAACGCCGTGCAACATATCGTCAAGCATGATTCGTATACATGTCCGCAAACCAGATCGGCAAAACAAAGGAAGCATATGTAGATGACGTGGTCGCCAAATCCAAGCATGTCGAGACTATAGTAGACGATTTGAGGCTCACATTCGACAATCTTCAAAATATGACATCAAGCTCAATCCGGAAAAATGCGTCTTGGCTCCAGTAGGAAAGCTCCCGGGCTTCATTGTGTCCGGTAGAGGAATTGAAGCAAACCCAGCCAAGATCCGAGCTACTGTCACAATTGGATATTCCAAAAGACCTCAAACAAATACAAAAATTGATTGGATGCGTAGCGGCTCTAAGCCGCTTTATTTCCCGTTTGGGAGAAAAGGCGTTACCCCTTTACCGCCTCCTCCGCCGCACCGAACACTTCGAATGGACGGATGCCTCCACAGCCGGACTAGAAGAGATAAAAGCCATATTGGCAACAAATTCGGTCCTGGCCGCGCCCAATGTGGGCGAACCAATGCTATTATATATCGCCGCAACACATCAAGTTGTCAGCGTGGTGCTCGTTGTCGAACGAGAAACGGACGGACACCGGTTCCCTCTTCAAATACCGGTTTATTATGTGTCCACTGTCCTCACTCCATGCAAGTCCCGGTACCCACATTATCAAAAGATAGCATACGCGGTGTTCATGGCATCCCGGAAGCTGCGACACTACTTTCAAGATTGTTCGATAACGGTAGCCTCCGAAGTACCTCTTAACGACATTATAAACAACCGCGGCGACGGGCGGATTGCTAAATGGGCCATAGAGCTCCTTCCATTCGACATAACCTATAAGCCACGCATTTAGCTATCAAGTCGCAGGTTTTGGCCGACTTCGCGGCGAATGGACCGAAGCCGAACTCCCTAAAGAGTACGACGCATACTACAATTGGATCATGCACTTTGACGGCTCCAAAATGTTGGCGGCACGAAATGGCGTCGTCCGACGTCCCCAACCGGGGACCACAGTCCAATACGCCCTTGAGATAATGTATACGGACTCCAACAATGCAGCCGAATACGAGGCCCATACGCACGGCCTCCGGATGGCGATTTCCATGGGCATTAAACGCCTAGAGGTGCGAGGATTCGAACCTCGCGATATCTCAAATAAACGGAGACTTTGATGCCAAAGATCCGAAAATGGAAGCATACCGCAATGCGGTCCTAAAAATGTCGCGACGGTTCAAGGGCTCGAATTTCATCATATAGCCCGGATAACAACCCGGTGGCGGACATATTGGCACGCATCGGTGCAAAACGCGATGCCGCCCCGCCCAACATCTTCCCCGAACGGCTGTTCAAGCCATCCGCATTACTATGGGAAGGGAGTCCGGAAATAACAATCCGGACCCAACCGCACCGCTCGTCAGAACACTTCGACACAATCGGAGGCTCGCCACCGAGATAACACCCTCCGCCCATGAAATAATGGCGGTTATCGCCTCGTGGGACGGAACCATTCCTAGCCTACCTAACTAGGCAGGAACTCCCCGAAGACCAAAATGAGGCTCGCTGCATAGTACGGCGATCTAAAGCCTATAAAGTCCATGAGGGAGAGCTTTATAAGAAAAGCACTACATGAGTCCTTCAAAGGTGTATCTCCGAAGAGGAAGGGCGAAACCTCCTGGCTGAAATTCATGTCGGACTGGGTGGGCACCACGCTGCAGCCCGGGCCCTTGTAGGCAAGGCCTTCCGTACAGGATTTTATTGGCCGACGGCCCGGGCAGAATCTTGTGAGATTTAGTCCAACGATCGTCGGTTGCCAGCTTTTGCTAACCAAAGCCACATGCCACCCACCGCCCTCAAAACTATACCCATCACCCGGCCGTCATGCGGTCTGGGGGCTTGAGATGGTTGGACCCCTTAAGGGAGGAACCCACAAGCAAAAATACCTATTGGTCATGGTGGATAAATTCACCAAATGGATAGAGGCCAAGCCGGTTAAAACGGCCGAATCTGGACCGGTGATAGACTTTATATGAGGGGTAGTGCACCGTTACGGTGTCCCCCACAGTATCATCACTGATAACGGCACCAACTTCACCGCCGATGAGGTCAAATTATGGTGCAAAAACATGGGCATCAAGCTCGATTACGCCTTAGTCTATCACCCTCAAACCAACGGTCAAGTCGAACGAGCGAACGGTCTAATCATGAGCGGCATTAAACCCAGACTAGTGCGGTCCCTCAAGGAATCTAACACGCACTGGGTTGAGGAGCTCGACTACGTACTCTGGGGGCTGCGGACCACGCCGAATCGTACTACCGGATTCACACCATTTTTTATGGTGTACGGCGCAGAGGCAGTCTTGCCTTGCGACATAATTCATGACTCACCTCGCATGCGCATGTATGAAGAAAGAGAAGTCGAGCTCGATCGGTAGGACAGTTTGGACGCATTGGAGGAGGAGCGCGATGTGGCAAAGGTTCGTTCCGCATTTTATCAACAGCAGGCTCGAAGATATCAAAGCAGGAAATGCGGGCCAAAGCTTACAACGTTGGCGAACTAGTTCTACGCCCGGACAAGAAAAGGACAAACTCAAGCCCAAATGGGAAGGTCCCTTCATCATCGACCAGGTCCTGACCGGCGGAGCATACCGTCTGCAAAACGCATCGGATAACCGACTCGAGCCGAACCCATGGAACGCAGCCCGTCTACGAAGATTCTACGCCTAAGCGCCGGACTCCAAGTTCGTCTCCTTCCTCCGTCCACATTTTCTATTTTTGCTGTCTTTTATTTCTCTCCTTCCTCCCCTTTCTTTTTAAAAGCCTTTAGAGGCCCGTTCGCGCTTTGTTCGCACATACTTGACGCGCTCTCCGCGCTCATTATACCTAGGGGCTTCTTTAACAGAAGCTTATTTATACGGGCTTCATGCCCAACACATGTGTCAAACTTCCGCATGTACCTTTTATTCATCATTATATGCATCGATATGACTTAAGTTTTGGCCAAGCTGGGTTGCTCGGCTCTGTGCTTACCCCTACGTTCCCGATTGTTCGGCTAGGTGGTAAAGGGAGCACCTCTGCGATTATTCTTGCCGGGTCAGCCGGATGTGTACCTCAGACTGGGTGAAGCCGAAAGCTAGCGTTCTTAAGGGAATATTCGGTCGGTGAACTGAAAGATGATTTTTAACTATTTATCCATCTGCCCCCAGATGATTTTCTGCTTTCTTAGCAGTTTTGACATGCACTTTAGGGCATGCATCCCATAAAAAGGAACCCTTAACGGAACTATTCTCCCTGGAAGATGTTTCTTACTATACATGTAATATAACATAACTAGTTGGGCACTTGTCTGATACAACAACAATGACCCCTACGCCTTGTCTCCATGCGTGCCCCGGTTATTATATAACCGCGAGGGTATTCGGACACACTCCGGACTGTTGGGTCCCGAGGTCGAAGCGAAAAGGTCCGCTATGACAAACGATCTACAATCCGGCTAGAAGACATTTTTTCATGTCATATTTAATTACATAGTCAACTCGACTCATTGTATTCCTCCTCAATGCCATCTAATAGGTTATCTAATTTACAATCTTCTTTGGGAATACTTGGCGGCCAATTCTACTTGGCCGTACACTAAGCTTACAGGATCTCCTTCCCATCAGGCCCCACAGGTCCGACCTCGGCCATGTGGTTTGGGTCAGCAACCGTGTACAGCGTCTTCACCATGGCCCAGCCTCCTGGCGCCTGACGGCAGCCGATATCTTCCATAGTCGAAAGCGCCGCCGTGCTCCTTGAAGCCGCTCTGCCGGCTCTCCAATGCCTTCAAGGTGGAGATAGATGGCCACAAGGCCTGCTAACGCCTTTCATCACTGCCGAACTTCGTTAGATGCGGTAGCCTTGATTCGGGAAGAAGATCACCCGAAGAACCGGGCATCTCCTCTTCAGGACGACCTGTGAGCAAACCTACATAAATGTTTATGAAAGTCGCCTTCCTCGCCCAACTCTTTCAAAGTACGCTCAAGCACGTACTGAAAATGCCGACCGAAGCCGTCGATTCTCCTTCTGAGTCGGCTAACTGGGCATGAACATCCTTTAGTTCCTCACCCAGTTTGGTGTTGGCATCTTGGAGGTTATTTTTCTCCTGCCGCACCCTCGTAAGCACGCTCTCGCCGGCCTTTAGCTGGCGCGGGAGCTGTTGCTTGTCCGGATCTAGTCCGGCGCCATCTACAATATTATTGTCAGATTTACACACACGCCGCACTTCCTAATCTATTTATCTTTTGAAGCATATATTACCAGAGGGGGTCTCTGTGGCTCCCCCTGTAGCGGCTAGTGCGGCCTCAAGTTGGGCCTTGCATTCTTCAAGCTCCTGGGACAGTCGGGTATTCTTTTTTGTAAGATCCTACATAACAAATGATCCTTAAATCAGTTATTCTAACTATTTTAAGTCTCGGGGGCTACTGGCATATATAACTGTCAAATTTCCTTACCCGTATGTCCTTTACATACTGCTCCGTGGCTCTGGCTAGACCATCTTGAGCGGCACGAAGGTGCGCATCTCGAATTGAAGGCATTCAAGGCCTCTTGGGAGAAACATGCGCCACGAAGAACTGTCGGCGGCGCTTTGTGATTCATGGCGCTCTCCACCTCGGAGTTGGTGGCGGACAATCTGTCGGCATCCTCTGTCGGGAGGAGCATCCGACGACGCCTCGTGCTTCGCCTCCGCTTCCGGACCCGGCTTTGGAGCCTGGCGGCGGAGGTTCGATTAACAACCTCTCCGGACTCGATCCGGCGCTCTTTTTCTGAAAGGAGCACCAGCGTTAGTACACCTCTCCGAATCAATCCACGGGAATATGATGACACGCCATATCATTCTGCGGAGTTTCGATCCGGACCGCACTTCTTTTTAACTGCTTGAGACGTCTGCCCTTGTTGGCCAGCCGCCGTGGGCTCGGCTTCCTGCCTTGAAGGTACCCCCTGCGAAACACCATTGGTATACGGTGATCAAGAAATAAGCACGGATAAGTCATTATCAGAGTATTGGGACCTCGGTCTCGATTAAATTTGTGAAATTTGGAAGTATTCCGGGGTAATCGGCCGTAATGGCAACCAAAGCATTGTCGATGCTAAGTTGGTGGAACACCCCGTCGATCAACTCCACCTTTATATCCGGATCCTCTTCGGAGGCCGGATCGAGGGACCGTTCCGGATCCTCGGGTTGTGGGGGCGGGCTGTGTATCTTCTCCACGGCCCGGCGCAGTTCCTGCACAGAAACCATGAAATGAGATATTTAACTACGGGAACATGGATCGGACAGGCCACAAAGATGTTTGCTTACCCAACTTCGAGGATTATTCGAAGAAAACTCGCTCAGAGGGTTGACGCGGAGAAAATCCTCCTCCTCCCCTTTATACATGGCAGACAAGGTCTTCACCAGTTCGGTGACCGATCCCGCCCTTTGCGGCCATGGCGGGTGGCATCGTCCTCCCGTTGAAGTCCCACATGGGGTGGCCCCTATATTGGAGCGGCTGCACTCCCCTCATAATGCAGATTGCCATGACTCCAATCATGGTCAATCCGGCATGAGCCAGTAATCTTATTCGGCTCATCAGGTAAAGGACATCTCGGTCATTTTCCCTCTGGGGGCTCCGTGGGCGCCAGCTTAGGCGCTTCTTCATAGGAGCATTGCTAAACTCCGGAAGGCCGATCCGAACAGGGTCCGGCAGCGGGACGTCCTCCATGTAAAACCATTCCGAAGGCCAGTCTTCGGACGCCTTCTTCAGGGTTCCGGATAGATATCCAGTCCCAGCGATGCGCCATAGTTCGCTCCGCCCACTTGATATATTGACCCCTCATGAGAACGGGGTACTAGGCAGAATAATCTCTTCCACAGCAAAATGAGCCTCAATGCCCAAGAACAGTTCGCAAAGGGCCACGAAGCCCGCGATGTGCAAAATGGAGGCAGGCGTAAGGTGGTGCAACTGAGGTCAGAGAACTCCAAGAGCCCCCGGAGAAACGGATGGATTGGAAATCCGAGTCCTCTTACTAGATAAGAGATGAAGCATACCCGCTCTCCTTTAGAGGGATTGGGGACGCTCTCCGCTTGCTTTCCGCCCTTGTAGGTGGCAAGTCCGGCTCGAACCGGAACCATGAAGGCCGGGGGAAGAAATCCCTTGGTTTGGAGTATAACTAGCTCGATATGCGGGACTGAGCATTTCCCCCAATTTCCAGGCTGAGGGCTGGGAGCATGAGAGGAGGAGCCGTGTCGACTATCCATGATGGAATGGGTTTTTGTCAGAGGCGCTCTGATGAAAGCTCGCAGAGGGGGGATGGTGTGACTCAGATCTAGATCCTCGTCCCTTTTATAGGCGGCACATTTGCGCAGCTAGGGGGGTAAGTGTAAAATACCACGGCTTTTCGCATTCATTCAAACACATGGAAGATGGCCATTATTGGGCGTAGAAGCCAAGGAGCGCAGCATTTATCAGAAGCCGGACACTATTCGACGAGTGTATGGAATTTGGAGAAGAACCCGCCTCGCAATGGCGAAGACAATCAACGCGCCGGACTCATCGTCATTGAAGCCTGGTTCGGGGGCTACTGAGGGAGTCCCGGATTAGGGGGTGTCCGGATAACCGAACTATCACCGTTGGCCGGACTCCTGGACTATGAATATACAAGATTGAAGACTTCGTCCCGTGTCCGAATGGGACTTTCCTTGGCGTGGAAGGCAAGCTTGGTGATACGGATATGTAGATCTCCTACCATTGTAACCGACTTTGTATAACCCTAACCTATCCGGTGTCTATATAAACCAGAGGGTTTTAGTCTGTAGGACGAACAACAATCATACCATAGGCTAGCTTCTAGGGTCTAGCCTCCTTGATCTTGTGGTAGATCTACTCTTGTACTACCCATATCATCAATATTAATCAAGCAGGAGTAGGGTATTACCTCCATCGAGAGGGCCCGAAGCTGGGTAAAAACATCGTGTCCCTTGTCTCCTGTTACCATCCGCCTAGACGCACAGTTCGGGACCCCCTACCCGAGATCCGCCGGTTTTGACACCGACACCTGCCTCGCTTGATGTCCGGCTCTACTGCAAGCACGGCAGCCCCCTTGCACGTCCTTGACCTTGGGCTTCTTCTCTTCTGGGTCAGCAGCTGGCAGCTCAAGGAGGGAAAGGCGCCCTTCCTCAGCCCTAGCGCACTTGGTCGCCAAATTGAACAGCTCCAGGGAGGTGCACATGTCTTCATGGATCGCAAGCTCCTCCTTCATCTTGATGCCATGCACGCCGTCAGAGAAGGCTGAGATGATGGCCTCCTCGGACACATTGGGGATCTTAAGGCGAGCGTTGTTGAAATGCTGGATGAACTTCTGCAGGGTCTCTCCCGGCTGCTGCTTGATGCGGCGCAGGTCGCTCATGGCCGGGGGCCGGTCGCGGGTGCCTTGGAAGTTGGCGATGAATCGGGTGCGCATCTCGTCCCAGGAGGAGATCGTGCCAGGAGCCAGGTTCAGGAGCCAAGTGCGGGTGCCATCCTTGAGCGCCATGGGAAACCAGTTCGCCATGACCTTCTCGTCCCCGTTGGCGGCTTCAATGCCCAGCTCATAGAGCTGGAGGAACTCAGCAGGGTCAGCCGTGCCATCGTAGCGCGGGGGCAGATCTGGCTTGAACTTGCCCGGCCAGGCCACGCTGCGCAGCTCGGCGGTGAAGGCACGGCAGCCTGCAGTGGCCGCGGGAGGCCTTTGGTGACGGAGAGCTTGATCTTGGAAGTCTCCGTGCGCTACCTCCAGGGGCAGTGCGGGTGAGGGAATCCCGAATTAGGGGGTGTCCGGATAGCCGAACTATAACCTTCGACCGGACTCCTGGACTATGAAGATACAAGATTGAAGACTTCGTCCCGTGTCCGGATGGGACTTTCCTTGGCATGGAAGGCAAGCTTGGCGATACGGATATATAGATCTCCTTCCATTGTAACCGACTCTGTGTAACCCTAACCCTCTCCGGTGTCTATATAAACCGGAGGGTTTTAGTCCGTAGGACGAACAACAATCATACCATGGGCTAGCTTCTAGGGTTTAGCCTCTCTGGTCTCGTGGTAGATCTACTCTTGTACTACCCATATCATGAATATTAATCAAGGAGGAGTAGGGTTTTACCTCCATCGAGAGGGCCCGAACCTGGGTAAAAACATCGTGTGCCTTGTCTCCTGTTACCATCCGCCTAGATGCACAGTTCGGGACCCCCTACCCGAGATCCGCCGGTTTTGACACCGACATTGGTGCTTTCATTGAGAGTTCCGCTGTGCTATCGCCATCAGGAAGGATGCCTCATCCTGTCTTTAAAGACGGTTCTGTTGCTAAAGGAGCTTTGGCTATCGGCCAAACTCTTCGGCTAGGCGGTTTTCTTATGACCGCCTGCTCGGCCGCCAGCAAGCGATGACTTCTCGGGTCATCAAAAGCAATCTTCACGCCAACTCGAACTCGCCGAGAAGTTAGATCCGATGGAGCTCTCTTCTTTAAACGAGCTCTTGGATCGCATCGCCTCGGGAGTCGCCGCAGACTACGCATCAGATTAGGCCTAAACCCGATCTCGAGAGAGATTAACTCTCCCGTGTCACCCATCATGTTGATGTGGTGGAGGAACAACGCGGCGACCCTTCATCTATCTTAAGGACTAACTATGTCCGGATTCCCAATCCCTCCAAGCCGGATACCCGCGGAGGGGAGGACATCACTCAAGGCCTGAACTTAGAGTCAGGCAACGGGCTAGATTCAGTGGACAACATCCAAGAATCCAAGCTTCCGAGTTCGGAAACCCCTTGGTCCTTGAGCCTCAGATTGGGTGGGGTTTCGGATCTAATTCCACCCACCCACCCGAACATAGGCGATCTATCCAATATTAGGCAAGAGCCTGAAGAAACAAAGACATCATTATCGGGCCGATTCCTCCTGGTTATGAACAGGATAAAGGACTACCGCGAGGAAGACGCAATTTCATTCTTCTGCAATAATTGCACGGACATGGGAATCCTCATCGCCATAGGTCGTCGTGAAATTACACGCTTTGCTGACTTGGCGTCCATAGTATGAAAGTACTGTGTGATGGAAAGCGCCTGGAAAACCGAAGTAAGATTTTGGGACAATCCGGTCCCGAATACAAACCCAGTCCGAAACAAAAGGGTGCATTATCGCCAATCGCCCGAGTTAAACACCAAAAAACAAAAAAAAACACGGGGCATGGAACCGTACTGGAGGGATGGCTCAACGGACCCTATAAAATTCATAGCACAGAGGGCGCCACACCAACTCATAGCCTCAGAGCATGTTGGATACTCCGGCAGGTGGACAAAAGCGGCGAGGAGCTTCTAACCCCAGCATCCACAGAGCACCAGCCCAAGGATACCAGTACGGTATTAACAGTCTTTGAGACTTTCGCATCAAACAATATGCGAAAACGAACACTCCGCAGCCTTGCCGAAGTCTACCAAGTAGCAACAATAAATCCATGGAGTGACACGGCTATTACCTTTAATGCCAGTGATGAACCTAAATTCCGAACAGCCCGAGCGCCAAGAAAGATTGGTCCTCGGTCCAATAGTGGACGGCTTTCGCCTTTACCAAGGTACTCATGGACGGTGGCAGCGGATTGAACCTCATTTATGAGGAAACCCTTCGAAAAATGGAAATAGACTGGAGCCGCATTGAGCGAAGTAGCACAACCTTTAGAGGAATAATCCCCAGTCGGGAAGCGAGCTGCACAGGTAAAATCACACTGGACGTGGTGTTCGGCACGCCGGACAATTACAGGTCCGAGGAGGTCATGTTCCAAGTGGCCCAGTTCAGCAGCGGATACCATGCTCTATTAGGGCGAGAGGCATTCACAATTTTTCAAGCTATACCCCATTACGGGTACATGAAGCTCAAAATGCCCAGGCCCAACGGAATCATCACTCTTGCTAGTGACCCGGAAATAGCACTCCACGCAGAAAATAAGACAGCCGCACTAGCCCTTGAGGCACTATCCTTAGCCCTAGCGGCCGAGGAACTAACTGCGCTACGCTCCACAGTGAACAGGGATGATGTGATACTCGATAAAAGATCCAAGTCCACTTCCTTTAAACCAGCAGACGAAATAGTCAAATTCCAAGCCCACCCAACGGACCCTACAAAAACGGCTTCCATTGGGGCACAATTAAACCCTTATGTAGACGCCGCACTACGAGAATTCCTACGCGAAAATTGGGACATCTTCGCCTGGCACCCTTCA